>OY998262.1:24432500-25076111 GCA_963922045.1 Persicaria maculosa
CCAATCCCTATATAAAGGGGGTGAGATGGGTGTAGAAAAGCATCACCCAAAACACCTTCCAAAGATGGGTTTAGGAAAAGGCTTCTTCATGGCAACCCTTCTGGTTGCCTTTGTCTCCATTGGCTTCGCTTCTTTGGCCTCCGCTGACTATACCTACTCCTCCCCTCCACCGCCTTACCACTACTCCTCCCCACCGCCACCAAAACCTGTTTACGAGACACCCACCCCTGTTTACAAGCCCCACCCTAAACCCGTGTACAAGCCCCCAACCCCGGTGTACAAACCACCAACCCCGGTTTACAAGCCCCCCACCCCGGTCTACAAGCCCCCAACTCCGGTTTACAAGCCACACCCTAAGCCCGTTTACAAGCCACCAACCCCTATCTACAAACCACACCCTAAGCCCGTTTACAAGCCTCCCACCCCGGAGTACAAGCCACCAACCCCGATTTACAAGCCACACCCAAAGCCCGTTTACAAGCCCCCTACCCCGGTGTACAAGCCACACCCTAAACCCGTTTACAAGCCCCCTACCCCGGTGTACAAACCACCAACCCCCGTTTACAAGCCCCCCACCCCAGTGTACAAGCCCCCAACTCCAGTTTACAAGCCACACCCTAAGCCGGTTTACAAGCCCCCCACACCAGTGTACAAGCCCCCAACCCCAGTTTACAAGCCACACCCTAAGCCGGTTTACAAGCCCCCAACCCCAGTGTACAAGCCACCCACCCCAGTGTACAAGCCCCCAACCCCAGTTTACAAGCCAAACCCTAAGCCAGTGTACAAACCCCCAACCCCGGAGTACAAGCCACCCACCCCAGTGTACAAGCCACACCCTAAGCCAGTTTACAAGCCCCCAACTCCAATTTACAAGCCACACCCACACCCTAAACCGGTCTACAAGTCTCCACCACCCCCATACTACCCACACCCACACCCTAAACCAGTCTACAAGTCTCCACCGCCCCCATACTACCCACACCCACACCCTAAACCGGTTTACTCGCCACCACATCACCCATACGTCTATGCTTCACCTCCTCCTCCTTACTAAGCACATTCCCTTTCATATGGTAATTATTTCATTAATCTTGCTTGTTAATTATTTTGGACATCAGTTCTGTCTTCCAGTCTCCTTAAAAAATTACTTCTTATAATGTGTTTTTATTGTATTTTTGTTCAGGCCAGTTAGAGAGAGCGGTGTCGACTTGCAAGGAAGGTGCATGCTACTCAAGTATAAAGTAATCGAGTCGATCGAACAATAATTCGCCTGAATAATGGCGGGCCTAATTGCCTGAAAACCAGCATTGAAGTCGATCGTGAGAAAAAAATAAGCCATGTTTGTCTGTTTTTTTTTTAATAGCTAATTTCAGTTGAAGGGGTTGATATATTATTCATTTGCTTGTATTGTAATTTTTATTATGTTATTGTTTTATATAATTAATAAAATAATCTTGTTTATTTTAATCAATGTCGAGTTTGTCCTATTTAGTTGTGTTTGACCACAATAAATTACAGGATTTATTTATCTTATCACTAAAAACAAACTCATGGTTTAAAGTTAAAACCCAGTTTATAAATAGGCTATCAAACATATTAACATAACCTTAATCTTTGTAACTTTGTAACCTTGTGCTATCACTAAAAGAAATTTGACATAAATAAGACAGATATATACAAAGAAAAGAAAAGCATATATACCCTCAAAAATCACCTTGCTGGTGCGTGTTAGGAAAAATTGCCATCGTCTGTTAAGGTATATTGTTCACTTGTTGTTTGTTGCAATCGGTGGTCACTGCATTTGAACCTCATTTAGAATCGGAAGGTAGAAAAACTGTCGATGAAAAGAGGAGGTGAGAGGGGTTTCAAGTAATTTGACCTGAATTTCTTGTAGTAGTTCTTCAAGCTCAACTCTTATGGCCAAAAAGGCAGGTCGGCTGCATGGGTTGTCATGCCAGCACCTCTGCATCAAGCCGAGTAGTTTCGGATGTGTGTTCTCTGGGAGTTCTGGCCTTAGACCCTGCCAAACCAGACCTTTTGAACCTTGTAATTCAAAGCTAAGTGTACAATAGGAGGGTTTAACTTCCAACTTTAAGATCGTTCATACCTGTCTCACTCCAAGAGCAGCTTGTAGCGGAGTCATGTTGTCATATGGAACCTGTAACTCAATATCAAAGCCTTGGAGTCAAATCCTATCACAAACAAATTTATCACGGACAGATTTCCCAATCAACTCCAATTGTATATATCCATGAGATCCCATTCCATTTTTCTCAATTTTCATGATGGAATGTTTTGTTATGCAGTAATATGTAATGGCAAACTTACCTTGGCTGTTATGAGCTCCCATAGAACAATAGCAAAACTGAAGACATCTGCTTTTTGATCATATGGTAGATGATTTATAACCTAACCAAGAGAAAAACAACAATCAACTATATGGTTGGAAATTGGGGTACAAGTCAAATTTACAGGTTTGAGCAAAAGAAGAATGGCTAGGATCATACGCACAAGAAACATACGATATACTAGTTGCAGATTTAAGATGTTAATGAAGCTTTGTCGCCATTAAATGAAAAATATGGCACTTTATCAATTTATAAAGATACGTTGGCTTATTCAGAAGTACCATACTTGACACACAAGCATAGCAATACTTTTTCGTGTTAATTTAACAAATGACAACAGCAAAGAGGGAGCACCGAACCTCAGGGGCCATCCACCGATATGTCCCTGTTTCCGCTGTCATCACCCCCTCTTGATCTAGAAATCGAGCCACACCAAAATCGGCCACCATGACTACCTAGCCAAATTAAGGGAAACTGAACATAAACCATGTGTAAAGCAACATAGGTTCAATTAAAAAATGGAGGCAAATGCAACTCATTCTCCTGATACAGTTGCAAAATTCCTCATATACAAGCCACATATATAGGAAGCTGAAATGAGACAAGGACTGTACATATATTTGCAGCCGAAATGATCAAACTAGAGGTATAAAGCATCGTTGACATAAGCTAAACCTTGATTTGGTAAATAAAGAGCACGACATAGTAATGGAGTCATATATAGAGAAAGAAGCACGACATAGTCTCTAGTTACCACTAAATAACTAAATAAGTAATGAAAACATAAAGATTAGACATATAATAGCTCTTACTTGGTTAGTATCCATGAGAAGATTTGCGGTTTTAAGATCCCTATGGATTATATTTCTCTGATGCAAGTACTCCATCCCCTTGCAAACGTCAATTGCAAATTTCAGCAATTGAGGAAGCTTCATGATTCTGTTTGCTTTATGCAGGTAATCATATAGATTTCCACCTTGCATGAACTCTGCAATATAATCATGACAACAGAAACAAGGAAACATAAGACTGCTGGTACAAATCCAAATTGTTGCCATGCTTGACATCCGTTTTGGTAAAGACATGTAGCTGCTGAAAATCTTTCCCATTCTTTGCGCACATGGCACATCTCAGAGCATCACACAAGCAAAGGGGTTAACTTTACTTCGTTTTTTTATAAAAGTCGTAAATTCCTAATCATTCAGCCAACTGCAGCATAACATTTGTGCACAACAAAGAAAAAAATCTCATTTGAGAAAGTTATCCTGAACAATGAAACAAAACGGTTAAAAAATGTGCATCATCAATTCGAGAATGGATTGTTTGATGCAGATAAAAGGATTACCTGTTACAATACACAAGTTTGGAGACTTCGTACATGCGCCAATGAAGCGAACAATATTTTTGTGTCGTACCTCCCTGCATTTGTTTTCATACAATGAGCCAAATATATCATAGAGAACACAAAGTGAATCCTGCAATCATTTCCAACATCTACGTTTGACAGCTGAATCTATACAACGGTTGATAACAAGCATTTTAAAATACTGAAAAGGCAAAAAAAAAAAGTACAAAACCATTCTTACTCTTAACATCCTACACAAATATGAGCACATGAGCTAGCAATCATTTGGTATACATAAACTCACCAAACTTACACGAGTGAGTTTCATATTAGCATTGTGTTTGGATGACAATAATCTTAAATCAGGAAACTAAAAAGAAAATAAATGTTGTTCCATCTGCCTTCTTGTAAGAATTAAATGTTCATAATCAACCATGGGTTAAAATTCTTATAGGATCAGGAATCTGAAACTGATTTTTTTAATAGTAATTGTATGTATCACAAGTCAAGTCACACCCCTTGGCAGAAATTTCAAACTGCAACAGGAGTTTTTTCAAAGATGCTTATAAATTATGCTATTTCTTTTATGAAGTAGAAGGATAAGATGGATGATGGATATCAGTGACAGAATATGCGAACTTGTGTTTGCCTGATTAAAGTACAACTTTTGTGCTCTATAATCCCGAACTTCCTCACATTCTTGCTTAATGCTTACTCAGATACATAATCCACAGGACTGCAACTGCTCACCTTAATATTGTAACTTCTTGGGCAAACTCAACCTCTAACGCTTCAGTCAGATGCTCATATCTAAGAATCTTGATGGCCACATCCTGGCCTAGGTAAAGCCCAGAATACGTTTGCCAAAGACCAGAATTATGGTGAGCAAGAAATTTTAGATCGAGTTGTTTAGATCAAAACAATATTTCCAACTCACAGATCACCACAAGATCCAGAAGCTATTCTGTCTCCTATCTTCAACAGTCTTCTATCTATTTCCCAATTTTTGGGTTTTGTCTGGCATGCCAGGCTTGCTGCTAGACATTACACAGAAAGACAACATGAAACCATACTTAAACGTCTGTCTTTCAGACGGTAATATGTTATAACATAATACATCCTAGGTCAGCTAATCGGGTGATAAATCAACCAAACAGATTGCCATCATGTTTCCATTTCATCCATGGCAGTGAAAGAAAGTCATCCATCCAAAATGAACATGGTTGTAGGTCTGGAAGGGACAAGAGGTGTCAGACAGACCTCCAATGTTCCTCAATTTGTATTGCGATCAAAGAGAAGCTAGTAATCCCAAAATATTGATAACTGATAAAGATTCCAATTATATATTGAGTACAAAAGGCTAGAGATGCATATATCTACCTCGCTATCAGCAATTGCTTGGGCTAAAGCTTTCTGCAGGCTGTCTGTGTCCTGGCCACATAATAGCAAAATCAGCAACAATCTTTTTAACCAAAAAGATCTATGAATCTATGATAAGCCAGTTTCATATCATTACAAAGGTAAGCTATGGATGGATAAAAATGCATCCTAATCCCTAGGCACATATTGCATAGCAGAAGAAACATGTATTCTCTTGATCCAAAACCATGTATTCAAGTCATTAGCTTTAATTGTGAAAGACGATAAATACAAGCAAGTCAGGATGGTAGTATGTGCTGAGGACAATAAATAATCCCAGGTGTTTAATTCTAATGGATATAGCTTGAGTGTTCAACAAAAAAACTGCCATGTGTTTTAGCATCAGTACATACCCGAGGATGAGATCATCAGCAGAGTGATGAGCGATCAGGTTTTCAATAAGAAAACGAAACATTTTTGGTAAACAAGACTTGTGATGCACTTGAATATCTGTAATTTGATCATAATAGCTTTTATCTTATGATTTTAAAAAAAAAATTCTATGGTTTGTACCATAGACATACAGTGATTCTAGTACGCCAAAAAATGCAAAAAATAAAAGATTGTCTTTGTAAGTTCCAACTTCCAAGCGATTATCAAGGTTCATTTGTCCTTAAATAAACAAATTGCCTTGAAGTTGTATAAACTAAAGAAACAGAGCAAAATGCTTCAATCTTCCTGGATGGTTCACACAGAAACTCTTGGAACTTTTGACTGCACATAGCACAGTTCAGCAACTCTTTAAGCATCCAGAATATAGACAAGAGAAAAGCAGAGCACGTGCAACATGTTCATGCTAACATTGATCAGGCATGATATGATCAACGAATACCTGAACCCCCCACCCATCCACCACGAAGACATCCAATGAATAACCATCAGTTGTTGAGAACACATGTGCTTCTCGAATGTTCAGTCCTATGTCAGAAAGCAAAGCAGAAAGCTGGAGAAAAGGAAGCACAACTACAGGTTAAGAATCATCTGACATATTAAAAAGCAAAATACGCATAATTCACTTCCAATGAAGATCATGATCATCAAAGGCGACAATGCCAACAATAGAAAGCAAAATACGCATAACTCATAAGCTAAAACAGGAGTCTCAGCAAAATACCATAATTTCATCTCACAAAGAACTTCATGTCTATTCTGCCTTCAACTTTCTTAGTTTGTTAAAGAAGTTTTGCGCTTTATGACCGGATCAGCTTGAAACAAAACTCAGAATCTGAGCATGTTATAATTACAAAAGACTCTTCTACATTTAATTATTCCTTCAACCCTCCTCTTTATGCTCAGATATTCCTTTACACTTTATGCAACATGAAATCGATCTCCAAATGAATTTAGGCTTTTTATGATTACAAACAAGATCAATGTTATAACTGTAGTATGTCCATTACGATCAATCATCACATTCCTAAGTTTGTGTCTCAACATCTGAGTAAATTATCCTGAGATATAGCATTCAAAAAATCTATACGGCAAATATGGCATTGCAAATGTCAGCAAAATAAGGAAATGAACAGTCCTCATTAGTGTACCTGACTAAGAAGCTTTGGCTTATCAACGGTTGAAAATATTACTTCATGGATATGACTAGGAGCCTCCTGCCTGCAACACAAGGTGCAACCACTAGAGTTGCAAAACATGTCCGAATTTCAATACTACATTTAACCAGTGTAGATTATGATCCTATAAATAAAACTATAAAAGATTAAAATTTTAGCTTGGAAGGGAAAGCAGAAATCAGACGATTGGAATTCTTTTGACACTTATTTGGCTATCAAAGAAATGCTAGATAAAGCTAAATGGCCATAAATTCAACCATGAAAAAACAAAAAAGTATAAAAAAACAACATATGCAGAACCTTCTTTCTATCTCTCCAGAACTCTGTCTCGTATTCAGATTAAGATCCTCTATGTTTGAAGAGGGTTCAAAATCAAGCTTCAGCTCTCCGTCCCTTGTCAAATTTGATGACAAAAATGAGAACAGTTGAGCAAGAGGTTAAAAATGACAGCAATTAAACCAAGAAGCTGTATTGAGTCTGTACACCTGTTATTTGATGCCACATGGCCTCTATTATCAGCCTTTAGACTTGACCTCAAGGCAGGTGGTGGAACACTTATAAGCTGATCTTCATCAGAATCTGCTTTGGTCTGCCACCATATAAAATGTACAGGAGAAGTACGCAAAAGAAATCTACATAAGATGTGAGGAACAGTACGAGTAAGAGAATAAAAGAGGATTGTGTAAGAAGCCTCTCAAATCTCATGATTCTCATCTGAGGTTGCATGGCTGGCATCAAATCAACATAATAAATCGATAGATAACTTGACACCTGGTTCATGTTTGTTAAAAGATCATGAACTTGAGACAGGAAGCAAATATATCACTGAAAACTCAGAGGCAAATGGCATAAATTGCCATTACAAGAACAACATCGACACAGCATAAGAGAATCCCAGATGTCCAATTAACACAAGCAATTGAGTGATTACCTCTAAAAACTGGACACAAAAGGCAGGTCTGTTAGCTGGGTCTTTTGCCTGCTCAAGAAGCTTCATGTGTACTACTACCACTTCCACTCTATCCATATTTACATCCAAGGTATACCTGCCAGAAAAGAAGATGTAGACAATTGGATTATATACCAAACAAACAAGTCCTTCCACTTTTATCTACAGTTGAAACATGTACATCACTGCAGTTAGTATTTAGTACTACGTATTTACTACTCCAGAAATAAGTAATGGAATCACTGTTGTTTCCAACCAAAACTCAGATTCATAAATAGTCCAAGAAAAGTTAAAAGTGAATTTTCAAACAAAAAGTTTAGTGAACGTAAAAGTGAATTTTCAAACAAAAAATTTTCTCTTGTATTTATAGGTCGTCCTTTTTTGTTGGAAATCTACAAATTCTTCCATTTTTTATACAATAACCAGATATCGTGGAAAGTAGAAGCGCAAGCCGGTTAAATTCAGCAATAACCTAACCTACTACAATCGTCCAAACCAGAAATATGTACTCCTTACAGGCTTCAGGAACATGATCAATATGACACAGACTCCAGAATCCACTACCAGAAAACCTAAAAAATGGCAGAAATTGTGAAAATTACCTAGGAGGCAACCGATTGAAGTGAGCGCCCAACTGCTGGCGAAACTCAGGATTCGCAAGAGCATCTGCGTTCCCGCTCTCCACGAGCCGGTTATATACATCAGTCTTCGAATCGGAGTTGCTTATGCTCCCAAAACCCCGAGGTGGCGAGGAGCTCTCTCCCACTCCCTCTATCAATTCCATCCGACCTAACAAGGAGAAAATTCCGGCCGTTTGCTCTTCACAAGTCGATGATCCCGAAAAAAATTAAAAGGAAAATCGAGCGGCTTCAGCCGTTTGCTTTTCAGGCTGAAAGAGTGTGAGGTTGAGAAAGATAAGAGGAGGAAGGTGGACTTGACTCTTGAGACGGAGGATCTTGGGACAGTTGATTATAGAGTCTGTCAGATCAGAGGCGACGTTTGGAGTCGAGGAGTAGGGGGAAAGGTGTCCGCCATTACTGCAGCAAGCTTGGCAGCTTCTTCTCTTGCTATCTTGTTTATTTGAACTTTGTAAAGAGAGGGGTGGGGTAAGAAGAATGACCGGGTCAGAGAGAGAAAGAAAAACGACCCAAACAAAACAAAAAATTAAAGAGGGCGGAAATTAAAAGGCAAAATTGCAGAAACCACCCTTTTTAAAGGTTGTTTTGAGTAGGGGTGTGCATCGGTCTAAAATCGAGTCGAACCGGGTCGAACCGAACCGAATCGAAACCGAAAATCTTAAATTTTCAAAACCGAAAGCCGAACCGAAAGCATTAGGTTCGGTTCGGTTATTTGCCGGTTCGGTTTGTGTTCGGTTCGGTTTTAACATAGTTGAACCGAATTTCCATAAAAAGAAATTTTTTTAAAAAAATTCTTTAAAAAAAATCGATTTAACACAAACCGAACAAAAAATAAATAAATATATTAGTGTATATATATGTGTGTATACACTGTATATATTAATATATGTGTATATATACACACTACACACACAAAAAAATATGTGTATTAGTGTATATATACACAGTATATATATATATATATATATATATATATATATATATATATATATATATATATATATATATATATATGTATATATATATGTATATATATATATATGTGTATATATATATATATGTATATATATATGTATTTATACACTTTATATATATGTATTATATATACAAATATATGTATATAATTTATGTAGTGTATAAAAAGTAATATATATATTGGAATATTAAAAAAAACGGTTTAACACAAACCGAACCGAAACCGAACACAAACCGAACCGAAACCGAAAAATGAAAATTCTCGAACCGAAAGCCGAACCGAAAAACTTCGGTTCGGTTCGGTTCGGTTTGGTTTGTGTTGGTTCGGCCCAAAAATTCGGTTTGGACCGAATCATGCACACCCCTAGTTTTGAGAAAAAAATGCTCCGTAAAACTTTTTTTTTTTTTTGATACAAGGCAAAGATTTGGGGATGGTTAACCGCGATTAAACCATCGCCCAAGGGCGTCCATACACACGATGTCGTCGATCTCAGCAGGGACCCTCTCGACGACAAAGGACGACGATAAGCCGATGTGAGCCAGTCTATCAGCGACCTGGTTCCCTTCACGGAATGTGTGCGAGAAGCTGACAGAATCGAAGGAGCGACAGATACCTTGGATATCCAAGAACGCCATCTCAAGCTCCCAAGGGCAGTGCCAAATACCTTTCAATACATTGATCAGCAAGAGGCAATCTCCCTCCACCTCAATCCAAGGACACCCGGACGACGACGCTACTTGGAGACCGACCAGGAGGCTGAAGCATTCTGCCTGTACGGCGGAGACCCTTCCAAGTTTCCTAGAGCCGCAGGAAATGACAGATCACCGCTCATCTCTCATCACAAAGCCTGCAGCAGCAGAACCAGAATCATTCCTAGCCCCATCAAAGTTAAGTTTGATATAGCCATGGGCTGGTTTTTTCCATTTTACCGTTGTCGGTTTTTTTCTTGTTTTAGATAGGATGGTCTGTCTCCTAAAGGTGTTATCCTCTTCATCGACCTCGTGTTCCTTAGCCTTTTTCCAACTTATCCTATATTGTTTAATATATTTTATCCATACGTCCAGATTTCTGAGATCATTGTTTTCAAAAAGGATCTTGTTTCTCATTGTCCAGATACCCCAAAAGGAAAAAGCCAAGATAGATTTCTGGTTTGTCGAAAGGTTTGCAAAAATGTTCGTTATGATGTCCTTGTAGCTTTTGTTTGTTTTGTCAGTGTTTATGATAAGTTGTTCAACTTGTCTATCCATGCTGCCGATAAAGGATAAGGATACCTGACAATCGATAAATAAGTGTGTAGCATCTTCCTCGTTAAAGCCACAGAGCGGGCATTCTAGGGGAACATGCACACCCTTACTTTGCAGTCTGACTTTTGCTGGTGTCCTGTTAAGGATATTTTTCTAGAGGAAATTCTTAATTTTTGGTGGACAATCAAGTTTCCAAATCCACTCTAATGGTTCTGGATTGGTTCTTCTGTTTTTGGTAATGTGATCTACCGCGCTGGATGTAGAGAACCACCCGTTTTTGCTCGGCATCCAATATAACCTGTCTTCTAAATTATTTATAGGGATATGAATATCAAAAAAATTTTGAACAACGTCTTGGGGTATGACTTCTCTTAACCTTGCTACATCCCAGGTTTTATCTAGCTTAATGAATTTATCTATGGTTTCTTGTTCATCAATTTGGTCACACAACTTTTTCTCTCCTAGATCAATATCTGATAGTCACTTGTCCTTCCATAATCTAAACTAAAATTCAAGAAAACCACCTCTTAAATCATTTTCTTAGCAAATTCACATACATCACTCAATTTTCGTTAATTAAATGTTAAAATGTGTAAAAAGTCAATTATACCCCTTGTTTTTATTACTACTCCGTATTAGTTTACTTTATTCAATTGGTATTAGTTGATATTTAACCAGGGTTCGTGCAAACGTTAATGGGGCCCTATTCTAAAAATATCAAAGGTTAAAAAAAACATTACCAACTAACCTAAATTTGGAGATAGATGTAGTTGATATCCGCATTACAAACCTGAATTGAGCGATGATGAGTGGATTCTAGCAAATTGAAAAGGGTGAAAGCACCAAAGAGAAGAGAGATGGAGCGGCCGAGCAGAGAGAGAGTAAAAGAATTGTAAGGTAAGCCGGAACTATAATCGGAATTGATCTCATCATCCCGGTGGAATTGTTCACACCTACAATTATAGTTTGGGAAAGTAAAAGGAATTGCATGCTTGATAGTTTCATTGATGAAGTATGGAGATTAGGAAGAAGATGAATCGTCCCTTGCCCTTTTACTAATGTTGAAAATCGGAAACGGAAGCGTATTTGGTATTTAGATTTGATTTGCTTTTTTTACATCGGTGTTTTATTTTATTTTTCAAAAAAATGGTAAAGTTGCTTTTAATATTTGGGCTTGATTTTGGACTATATTTCACTAACTGAAAAGGAGTTAATTGTAGACCTATGAGCATTTATTTCATACTATTATACATAGGTTGAGATCACCTAGTTCGCCATTATGATCCATTATATAGTCTCTATCGCTTGATTGGATGTGCTAAATTATTATATTATTTTTCTTAATAAATGGGGTAGTTTTATAATTATCTTCAACCAATACAATAAGGTGGACTATAAAATGAACCATGATAGCGAGGATATTATCAAAAGCACTAGCCATGTATGCAATTTAGTAGAAATTGGCCTTGTCTCTTGCATATAGACTCACTCAATTAAAATATAAAAAATGCCAAAATGCATAAAACCACCATTTATTCACCCTTGTTTTCAATTAACCACCCCTTATTCAAAAAATTTCACTTAAGCACCCCTTATAACAAACAGTTTGCAAATAACCACCCATCCTCCCATTTTCCCTTAAACCTCCATAATTTAACTTGAAAGTGAAAGACTAAAATGCCCCTATATGTTTTTAGCACACTACTATTATTTTCCTATTTTTATAGTTAGTCTTGTGAAATAAATCAAAGGTAGGCATAAACACATTCAAGGCGAAGCACGAACAACCTTCACCTAGATCCCTATCAAGTAGATTATCAATCGGGTCATTCGGGTCGAGTCGGGTTCGGATCGGGTCATTTCGGGTTTCGCGTAAAATGTGTCTCGTGTAGATCCGGGTTGACTTAAACTCGGGTTTGACCCGGTTTCGGGTCAAATCGGGTCAATTTCGAGTTTATCAATTTCTATTTTTTAAATTAAAAAAATCACGATTTGGTAATTTTGCGATAATTTTAAAATGCTAAAATTAAAGACGGGGTTCTTAAGTTCTAGCGCTTGTAATTATATACTATATATGATCTAAAATATTTGATTTTTATTATTTCTCGTAATTTTTAATAAAATTTAAAAATATCTAAAATATCAAATTTTTAAATAATTTTTTAAAAATAAATAATTTCATGCAATTAGTATTTAGCATAGAATTGTTTTAATATTTTAATGTTTTTTAGAGTTTTTTTTTATCTTCTTAAAAATGTGAGGAAAAATAAAAAATCAAATATTATCGATCGGAGAGAGTATTATACAATACAAATAAATATAAAAGTTGATTTAAAAATAAAAGATCAAGTGATTGTAATTATAAAATGTAATAAACTGGAATCTCCATAAAACAATTAATCATATATAATTATAAGTCAATCAGGTTAATTGGGTCAATCGGGTCAAAATTACTGGGTCAATCGGGTCACCGGGTCTAAACCCAAATGGCCCGGAAAATTACCGGGTTTTCGGGTTCGGGTAGGAAAAAAATTTCGGGTCAAATATTTCGGCTATTGACCCAAAATTTTCGAGTATTTCGGGTCGGGTCGACCGGGTCGGATCATGTTTTGACAGGTGTACTATCAAGGATTGCCAGAGAAGGGTGCAAACAAAACGTCGATGACCGAAAGAGGTATGACTACATCTGACCTACTAATAGAGGTTGGCATAAGTTGCATACATTAATGGTAATTTTGTATAAATAATAATAAATAAAAACTATAAAACCAAATTCGGGGGCATTTTTGTCTTTTACTTTGAAGTTGAATTTAATAGAAGTTAAATTTAAATTAAGAAAAATAAGAGGATGGGTGGTTACTTGCAAATAGTTTGTTATAAGGGGTGGTTAAGTGAAAACTTTTTAATAAGGGGTGGTTAATTGAAAACAAGGGTGAATAAAGGGTGGTTTTATGCATTTTGGCCTATAAAAAAAGCAGGAGAGGGATGACGAGATGAGATTATGAGAACGACAATGATACGTCTCATAAATATTTTTGTATATGTAAATATGCAAATGATAATATTTTATTAATTAGTTTAAGTTTAATTACTACTCCGTTGAAATTTGAAAATTTCTAGTTTAAGATTTAACTAGTACGATTCCCGCGCCATGACGCGTTTTTTTAAAAGTGAAATATTATATATAAAAATATTAATAAATATTAAGATAAAAATCATTAAAAAAAAATTTGTAATAAATATATCTTATAATTATCTCATATTTTTTTTAAAAAAAATCTTATGTAAAGTATAATACATAAATATAGATATTTTAAATTACTCAGTAATAATAATATCAATATTGTTTAAATTACTCTACGCTTTGTTCGCTAAATACACGTTATGATGTTTCTTCACTTGATCTTGTGTTCATGTAAAATTTGATGTTGCTTTTGATGAGGCGAATGCATAATGACTATGTTTGTGGGATGTTTGGTTATTGCCATCCTTTTCATTGCTTGAGGACAAGCAAAAGCTTAAGTGTGGGGGAGTTGGAGTTATGGCAATTTGTTTACTTCTTTCATGTTTAATTTGCCCTTGTTATGGTATAAAAAAAATTTAGACATGAAGAAGTCTCCATCTCTATGCTATAATCTAGTTCGCTAGAGGACTAGCGAAGATTAAGTGTGGAGGAGTTTGATAATGCATATTTTATACGGTCATTTATAGGTAGTGTTAAGTGTATTAAATATTCATATTGCATGCTTAATAAGCTTATTCATATTCTTGGTCATTTGGTATTCGAAATTCGGAATCTCGGTTTTTAGTGTTTATTTTTAGGTTTTATTATTCGGACTCGAAAGGTGGAGAAAGCATGGAGCGAATGGACAAAAGAAGAGCTAAGGAACAAGAGCGGAAATGGAAAACATGGAGAAATCCCATCTTTAAGGTTCTGAGAAGTTGAAATTAGCTTATGAGATCTTCATGAGAATCGTAGTGCTTGGAAAGAGCTTTCCAACGCATATTCATATGCGTCAATCGGACAAAGAATGACTCCAGAAAGTGCGTTACAAGTTCAGTTTGCCGAAGCTGTCAGCACTATAGGGACGGCGCCCGCCGCCCTTTCTACGGCGCCCGCCGCCTCATCAGATCCGGATTTGCGAGATGCGACCCAGTCTATCTTTATGGGAACTTTTTATCTATCTTTCCTAGGGTTTTTTGGCCGACGCCTTTGGCCTATATTAGACATATTTCTCAGTAGGTTTTGATGATTGAATTCATTCACCACTTTAGATTAAGAACGCTTTAGAGGATTTGAGGTTGAAAGATCCAAGGTACGTCATGAATACCTAGGCTTCTCGTGGGTTTATCTTCAATTTAAGACTTGGTTGGTTCGTGAGACTCGATTCCTATATTATTCCCATGTTTATTTCATTGTCTTTGCGCTGATTTATGTTGTTAGTTTTACTTTGATTCGCATCTTTGTAGAATTGCATCATGCTAGGGTTTCAATTGATTCGCGAGAATAATTAGAACTATTTGTAGCAAGCATAATTGGGAGATTCCGCGAGGATGATCTCGATTGTGTAGGGTAATGATAGTTTGGACGACCTTTCTGCCGATAATTAAGGATTGTCATCTCTGCGAGGAATGACAATCCTTATACACCAAAATCGGAAAAAAGATTGAATAATTGGAAATTGAGTCAAGGATCGAGTAAACCTGTAAAGGCTCGGATTTTCAAATATTAATTTTTGGAAAAAGGAAATTAAAAATGAATTTAAAACGGATTTAAGTTGGATATTTCAAGGAAAACTCTTCCTAAATTTAACAAATCGAACTTGAAATTCTTAGAGCGAATTCTGACCCAATTTTTGAACTTTTAAACACCGATTCTGATTTTCACCTTGAGATTCTTAAAAATTCTTTTGGATGACGATATTTCCATTCGGATCCTAAAAATATAATTGATCGAGAGAGTGGAATTCAGAAGACCTATCGTCGAAAATTCAAATTCCGATTCAGTACCACACACTCCTTGTCTCCTTCCTCACATGTTGATCCAAAAATTCAGCCTTTCTCCCCATGTTTGACTAATTCATAAAGTATCTTTTTCCCTAAATCTCCCATGTGATCCCCTATTTCTAGCTAGACACCTACATCCCCCTCTCCCTCCTTCACCTTCATGTTCCCCGATTTCTGGCAAAAGACAAACCTCTCAGAGCCTCTTTTGAGTACCCGATTTCAGCCCTCAACCATCCTTATCCTCTTCATTTCGAATCTGAGGTTCAACCCACAAATACTCTCAACCCAAACCCCCAAACAACCCCTTATCTTGCCCGTTGTTGGCCGAGAGCTGTTGCTCCCAAAATCCTCCAATTGCTGCCACTCCACACCACCACCTCGCCACCCCTCAACCACCAGGTCACCGTCACCCCACCGTCACCACCACCCCAAGCCGCTCCCAGCTCCTCTTCCCCGCCATTTCCCCGGCAGCAGCATGAACACCCCTTTTGCTCCCCTGTTCCGTGTCCAATGCCGAGCCCGAGCAGCTCCCACCTTCTGCCACTCTCGTCCGAGCAATAGAAGCTTCCTCCATCCCTCTCCGGCAAGCAGCAGCAGCGAGCAGCCCACCGCCGAGCCCTGTGTCCCTTGTCTTCCGTCGAAACCTCCGGTAAGGTTTCGATCTCCGTTTTCCGACTCAAACCCACGAAAAGATTCAACCTTTAATCCCCCTTCTGTCATCCTAGGACAAACTGATGCTATCCCGCCTCCGTCGAGCCCGGAGATCTCCAATCGAAATCCAGACGAACTCCGACGAAGCTTCGAAAACCCCTCGGTGAGCTTCTTCCTTCCTCCTTCTTTTCCTTCATTTCCCCGCTGTCTGTTTGACTGTGTCGTCGGAGTCGGGTCGGAAGCTAGTGTCGCTGGCAGCCTCCTTCTCTCCCTCTCCCTTCCAGCGTTTCGAACAGAGAAATGGGGTTGCTGATGATGAATAGTGCCCCCTTTTCTCTCCCATTCTTTTCACCTAACAGGCCCCATCTCCATGTCACTTGCCACATCACCCTGGGGCCCCCTTCTTTTTCTAAATTCCCAACTTCGGTTTCAGATGGAGGTATCGAATGGAATGGCCATTTGGGCCTAATTTTTATTTGGGCCATCAATTGTGTTTTAAATGGAATAAAAGATTGGGCTTGTTTATTCAAATAGATGGGACATTTTTCACAAGTTGAGTTCGGTTTGAGTAAAATGAAATAAGGGCTCGGATTTGGTATTTTACAAAATAAAGGGGTCGGTTTTGTCAATTTCAAAGGGTATGATTTTATGAGATAGAAATGGTTGGGATTTTTAAGGGATTTGAAAATATTTTATGAAAGTGTTTAAAAGAAAATGCTATTTAAAATATTATATAATAATATTATTATTGAGACTTGGAGATTTAAAAGTATATTATCGGGATTAAATTGAAAAAGGAATTTGATGAGCGTTTTCAAGGATCGGAACTTCTAACTAGTTGATTCGGATTTTAAAGCGGTTTCAGGACTAACTCGGGAATTATGTGATCGGTGACTAAATATCATGATTGGTGATTGACTAATGGCATGATGAAGTGTTAGACTTGTGTATCGTTAATTTATGCTTTCGAGATATGATGAACTTGATATATGTGATATGCGGATTTTTATTGCGGATATAATGTGGTGAATACATGATGTGGTCTTATGGAATGTGGAAACATGATGAGTGGTTGAACTTGATGAGATGATGATTATGATGTGGTTATATTTATTGAATGACGTGTGTTTATGTGATTGAGTGGCTAGATGTAGACTTATATATGTGTTCTGATATGTATCTAGGTGATAAATTGTGATTATGATTTGTGTATGCCGGATCTTCTATTATGTTGTTCTGCATAGCCAGGTAATATGTATATAGGTGATAAATTGTGATTATGATTATGCTTGTAGCCATGTGCATACTAGGTGCTTGCATTCATAATAAAGCATGCCATGTAGTATCCTGCTAGGATTGCACTCATGATTGAGCATTCGTTTACTCATTGCTTTTGTAAACAGAACGGTCATTATCTGTGAAGTAACTAGAGTCTTTGCAAGGGTTATAGGACGGCCTAGTTCCATCGGGTCCCGTCTTGAGTCAATCGAGTCATGGAACTTCCTCATATTATGAGCTGCCTGCGGGCTTTATTGTGGATACGGGTTGGGCATACGGGAAGGGGGTGGAGGTAGGAGAGGGATATACCACTTGGTATTCGGTGCTAAGGCCTAATTATATTTATGCACTTGATCTTAGGACCTTTATTATATTTATCATGGAATGCTAGTGTGTTAATATTCCGCCTTGCATCTAGAAGCATTTTTATTAGGACTAGCGTGTGTATGTGTCTGCTTGTTTGGGATTACATTGCGTAGGGCTTCGATCTGACACCGCCCCGCATACATTTTTTTTTGGGTTGTTTTACAGCATGATTGTTCCTTGCTTCTGTAACGTGGGAACTCTCTTGGGCGATTGCAAGGAAATGGTCTAACCTTAGATTTTGATAAATACGCTTATTGATTTGGTTTTGACTCGGCTCTGCCGTGGCACCCTCTTGTATTACACCTTGATTCTACTATTTGCATGAGTGTTGGTTTTCCACGCTTAGACTTATGACAGGTACAGGGGACTTCCCTAGGGATTCCAACGATCCCTTCGAATTTTGGGTATGAAATCCCACTTGAAAACGTTAGAGTAGAATTTCAAACCTTCAACCTGTACTCGGCGCGCAAGATCCTAACGAGGGGTTTCATCCCTCGAAACGTAACCCGGGAATCATAATCCCGGACCGTTGCAAAACCAATCATTGTTGCGAATTGTAGATGAAACTACACTCTTCTTCTATCTTTTATTCGCTCTTACTAACATTCACTGTTGTAGGAGGAAATCGAGAGTGCAAATAGAATATAAATAAAGTAAAGCAAACCGATTAGATCCCAACAAATAATGTTCAAGACTCCCTCCCGATGTAGCAAAAGGAAGTCAGGTTCGATCCTCGAGGAAGTTGGTCAGCGGATCTCAAGCAGCGGAGGAATCTCACGGGCAGAAATCAACTTCAGGGTGCTCGACCTCGACTAGGGTTAGTCGACAGGGGCCAGGCAAGTCGAATCCGAGCAAGCGACAGCTACTGATGTTGGTCGATCTCGAGAAGATTACTCGATGTCGAGCAAATTGGTCGAAGTCGAGGAACTGTAGTCGAGGTCGAGTTGGCTGCAGAGACAGAAGCGACGGAGATCTTCCTTGATCGAATGTGAGAAGTCGATATCGACCAGATTGGTGGAAATCGAGCAGTGACAGAAACTAAAAACGAATGCAAACTTCGAATCTAAACGATGGATGAAAGAGAACTTCCAAGATTGGGGTTTGCAACAACGATTACCATGAAAGCGGATTATAAATCATAAAAGGTGGTCACTTTATCTATAAAGGAGAAGGCTTTCACCCAATCCGACAAGTAGGAATATAGATCTCACGATAAATAACCCTAATTGTATCTATTCCTTTTCATAATTAGAATTTATAAACTTCCGAATAGAAATCCTAATTACTACCCAAGTTTCACAACATGAGTTCTTGAATTTCTCAATCAAAGATGAAGCACATGGAATAGAACAAGATAACGATAAAATACCTCTTTTTGCAATCGCTAATCCACCAACATGGCTTTCGTTAGGCTCACCCCAACCCTAGAAGTAGGTGGACTACTTGCGCCTCATCATAGCAATCGACATCATTGATTGAAAAGAAATAACTTGCATAAACTAAATTCAAAGTCTTTACAATCCCGACACTCAAACTTTCGTAGAATGCCAAAACCCTAAAACCTTTGAACTCCTAAACTCTATGTGGAACTACTTCTCTGAAATTGAATGAATGAAAATCAGCCCCATGGGCTTTATTTATAGGGCTTAATCCTTGCTAATCAAGGAAAGCAAACTATATCTATTTTCTAAAGATAAAACTAAATAAAGATAAAGCATTAAATCTAAAAGGAAATATCTTAAATATCTAAATATCTCTTTAATTGATGAATAATCTTCTCTCCCTTGATATATCTTGATAGAACTTGATAGATTCGGACCTCCTTCGCATCCAAGCAAACCAAGTCGACTTCGGCTTCGCTTGACTTTCTCGAGTAGCTTCTCCTCGGATCCTCGAACTCGGGTAGCTGCTGGGTTTGGTCGATGTCGAGTAAACATGTCGACATCGAGTAAAGTTGGCTTCTGTTGCTTTCTTCCTCTTCTTTCCTCGACCAGGCTCTGCTTCACATTTTTTGTCGATGTCAAGGAAGTCTCCTCGAAATCGAGTAAATCTCAGCTTGCTTCTTCTCTTCTTGGTTTCGTCCCGGAATGGCTCCAAATTCTGTAATATTAAACCAAAACTTATGTAGACCTCTATTTCTTGCAAATAAGCATATATTACATAAATTCAACATATTCCCAGCCCGAAATATGCAAAGTATATAGAATAAGGAGCTAAAATGTGCATAAAAACATGGCTATTTTAGTGGACATCAAATCACCCCATACTTAAGCTTGCTTGTCCCCAAGCAATAGCTTGGATGGTCATTTAGGGGAAACCTGCAAAGACTCTCAACATAATGGATTCATTGTTATATTACCCAACACTCAATTGCCATCCTTGAAGAGGTACTTGGTGCCTACAAATCTGTGCCTGTGAATGAAAATCAATTTCTGCACACAAAAGGAGGTTTCTACAAAAAACAATTTTATGTGACAAAGCAACAATAATCAAGAGGATTTTATTTAAGCTCAAAAAGGAGTAGATAGGTAAAAGGCTAAAGGTAGGCAATTTTTGGCCATGTGGTGTTAAATCCGGGGAAATGCATCATTTTCAAACTTTCTCTACCACATTCCTTCTTCATAAGATTCATCACCTTTCATAATGCTTTTGTCAATAATAATGCTTTTACCTCTCTAACCTCAGCACTGCCTTCTCGCGAGTCGCAAACATGGGTGTCATGAATGGCCCCGAATACTTAGTGCTTTGGACTCCTCACCTGTGTGTCCCATCTCACTGAACTATTATCTCAGTAAGTAGGGTCGATCTACCTTTATCTCCTGAGGTGATCGGATTTTTTTCTCACTCATTAAATTTTCCATAAGACTTGAATTTTCCTTGCCAAACTCCAATAATGACATAACAACACAACAAACCATATAATGTCTCCATGAAATGATTTCCATTTTCAACATAATCCCCGGATAGGGTATAAGGTAAAAATGGGCAATATAAGGCATACGTGGAGTAATAATGATATTAAGGAAAATAGGGCTTATAATATGGCTTTTGTGATGCAATTGGGTAAAGGTATGGCTAGAAGTATGAAAATGAGCATATATGGAAATTGAAAATCCTCCATCCTCTTATTGTGCATAATGTCAAAAGCAACATCAATTTACCTCACTTTTGTGGTTTTACCATAAAAAATCGCACGTCATTGAGACTTCCCTTTTCTAGGCAATCTTGTGCAATATCTCTAACGAATCCATCATTTGTATCGTCGAGTGTTGCCTTGGCTTCCATGACTCTTTTCTTTGAACTTTTTGCAAGCTTGGGCGATATCCTTACAACTCTCTCTTTAAAAATGCATATTTCGAATAATATAGAATTTAACCATGCAAATATGATATCTAAAATATGCCACTAAACTCAATACAGAGTTGTGTCTTGTCCTAAATAATCCGATACAAACCATGCAATAAGATTTTAAAATACAGTCCTGGAAGCACATAAAAACAATAAAGTCATAAACATAGACATAGTCTTTACTCCCACCCCACACTTAAAATCGACGGTGTCCTCACTGTCAAAGAAATATAACCAAAGGGAAGGAAAAGACTTACAGAGTTGCTTACTGGTGGGGCGGTGGACCGTAGTAGGGGAGGTGGAATCCGACCTGGTAGTCAGGAGCTCCTCCATGGGAAGAGCTACCAGGTTGCTACTGTTGTGAAGATCTCCCAGTGTCATGAGTACTCCCCTGCTGCTGGAACTGTGATGGGCGGCCCCAGAGGCGCTGATCCATGCCGTCGAAGCAATCTCTGACCATGGAATAGTGATCCATGGAAACCGAATAGAACTGCTCCTGGCGATGGTCGATGGTGTCTACTCTGAGTGTCAAGGAGGTCATCCGGTCAAACATGGCCTCTTGTAACTGCCGCATCTGGTGCATCTCAACAAACCAACTCATCTGGATACCCCCCAGCATGGTGAGCCTGCTGGGTATGGTGAGAGGGTATTTGCTGAGGGGAATGGTAAGAGTTGTGAGAGGGGATCTGGTGATTGGAGTGGTAAAAGTGGCGAGAGGCTTGTGGGCTGTCAGCCTCTTCGTCGTCGTCATCCCCGTCATCCTCACCATCTGCAGGAGCTAGCTGGGGGTCTACGGCCATAGGGACAGAGTCGGGGTGGTCGTAGAGGAGAGGATGGTCCTGCAGTGTAGGGTCAGCGGCTGGGTTGATGGTAGGGTGGTAATCAATCCCTGTGCAAGTAGTGTACCAGTCACGGACATGGTGTAGGTCCATCAGATCCTGCTGGATTGGTACCCCTGATGAATAATGGACCCATCTCCCGTCGCGGCGCGCTATAATATGTCCCTTCTGCAGGGACGTCAGATCAATCCGCATCACATTCCAAGCAGTGTAGCGGTGGACAGGGAGCTGAAGGTGGATGGCTAGGATAGCCACCATACAACCGTCATAGATGGCTACTCGCGGGAGGTTCCGGCGTGTAATGCAATGTTGTATCCATGCGAAGACAAGCGGCAGAGGGTCAGACTCGAAAAGCATCCGCCGCAGACACTCTAGCTCTGGCTGGTTGGGCCGCCGCAGCTCGGGGCGGGCCCAAATAGTGCTCCCCAGAATCCTCAGAATAGTAGAAAAGAGAGGGCTAGCGATGTTGGCGGTGTAAGTGGTATCAAGGGTAGGTGCCAGCTCGCCGGAGAGGTAACGCCACATCACATTTGTGTCCTGTATGTGGAAGGCGTTGGTGGTGTGACGGAAGTCGAAAGCTGCACTCAACTCCTCCAGAGTACGGGTGAACCGCCTTGTTGGCTAGCTGGAAGTGGATCCGGCGGTGGGAGGCAGGGGAATCTGGAATCCGGAGAGTCGCTAGGAACTCTCCTGTCAGCGTCGGGTAATGGTGGTCAAGTGGCTGAATCAGTCGTTCAGCATCTATCCAGCCAAACCCCTGAATCATCCAGAAGTGCATGTCGAGCTCTTCCATGCTCGGCTGGTGATACCAACGGGCATTTTTCAGCCCGCTCTGCTAGATCCTGAGCTCGCTGGCGTGTCTCCTCATCATCAATCCTCAAATGATCCATTTCTAGGTATTTTGTTCAAAACATAAACTGGAGACTTGGTCGACATCGAGCAAGTTGCTCGATGTTGAGGAACCTCTCACTTACCTGATGGGCTTCGTCGATGTCGAGTAAACTTGCTCGACATCGAGGAAAAAGGATCCTCCTCGCGAGATCGACTTAGAAGAACTCAAAATAAGTGAACTACCCTTGAATTTTGGTCGATGTCGACCAAGTTTGGTCGATATCGAGTAGACCGTGAATGCCTGAATTTATCAACGAGAAGAGATTATGCACAAATTTCAAGAAAATAAAAAAAATAGAATTAAAGAAAAAGGAGTAAGATAAGCGGGTTGCCTCCCGTAAGCGCTAAGGTTTAATTCGTTAGCTCGACCTACTTTCCTGTTTTAGTCTTTGACCAACGCCAGGGTGGCGCGAATCTCTTCTTTCGAGTCTTCTTTGTCATAGTATTTCTTGACCCTGTGCCTATTTACCTTAAAGGTAGTTCCATCAGTGCCAAGTAACTCTACTGCTCCATGAGGGTATATGTGGTGAACCACGAAAGGTCCACTCCATCTTGTCCTGAGCTTCCCTGGGAACAGACGCAGTCTAGAATTATATAAAAGCACTTTGTCACCTACCTCATAGGTCTTTGGCACCAATTTCTTATCGTGCCATCTCTTGGTGCGCTCCTTGTAGATTTCGGCATTCTCATATGCCTTCAATCTTAGCTCCTCTAACTCATGCAAATCAATAAAGCGTTTCTTACCTGCCTCGTCGAGATCCATGTTGAGCTCCTTGAGGGCCCACATTGCCTTATGCTCCAGTTCGACAGGTAAATGGCAAGAGTTGCCATAAACCAAGTTGTAAGGAATTGTTCGCAGTGGTGTTTTATAGGTCGTCCTATAAGCCCATAGCGCATCATCAAACTTAGATGACCAATCCTTCCTTGAGCGGGAGACTGTCTTTTCCAAGATGGCTTTGATTTGACGATTAGAGACCTCCACTTGACCACTAGTTTGGGGGTGATAAGGTGTTGCCACCCTGTGCGTTACCCCATACTTATCCAAAAGAGCCGCAAACCCTCTCTCGATGAAATGTGAGCCACTGTCTGAAATGTGAGCCACTGTCTGAAATAAGAACTCTAGGAACACCAAAGCGAGGAAATATGTTAGTTTTAACAAACTTTGAAACTACCTTCGCGTCGTTGGTCCTAGTTGCAACAGCCATAACCCATTTAGAGACATAGTCGACCGCCACAAGGATGTATTTGTAAGGTCCTGAAGCAGGGAATGATCCCACAAAATCAATTCCCCAGACATCAAATAGCTCAACCTCCAAAATTCATGTGAGTGGTGTCTCATTTTTCCAAGTAATGTTACCCGCTCGTTGGCACTCATCGCATGAAGTGACATAAGCCTGTACATCCCTGAAAAGATTAGGCCAATAAAAACCACATTGAAGTACCTTAGATGCATTTTTGAAGCCTTTTGCATGTCCGCCTGTAGGGAGAGTATGGCAATGGTGAATGACACTTTCTACTTCTTCCTCCGGAATACAACGTCTGAAGATATGGTCCTTTCCTTGTTTGAACAAGTAAGGGTCATCCCAATAGTATTGCTTGACGTCGTGGAGGAACTTCTTCTCTGCCGATGAAGATAAGCCTGACGGAATCTCTTTTCCTACAAGATAGTTAGCAAAATCCGCATACGAGGGTACCTTTGATCCTCTTATAGCATATATATCATGTATAGGACTAGTAGGAGGGGTAAAGAAGAAATCATCACCGGAATCTGTACGAAAAATCTCACCTGAAGACTCACTAGAGGTTGGTCGATTTCGAGTAAAGTTACTCGATATCGAGGAAGGTGTAGTGTATGCTGGTGTTGTGCTCGACTTCTGGTGGTCCGTCGAGTTGGATTTGGTCGACATCAAGCAAATGTTGCTCGATGTCAAGTAACTCTGTAGCTCAAAACCATGCAAGGAAGAATACTCACCGGATTTACTCGATGTCGAGGAAGGGTGCTCGATGTCGAGGATGACTGTTTGCGTCCGCATCAGGTGCTCGTCGGGGCGAGAGTCGTCGATTGGTGTGGTGTCCTGGGCTTCCTCTAGCATGTCTTTGGGGAGCCTGGATAGGTGATCGGCGACTGAATTTTCTATGCTCTTTTTGTCCTTTAGCTCAACATCGAATTCTTGGAGTAGGAGCACCCATCGTAACAGCCTTGGTTTAGCATCCTTCTTTGTCATCAAATATCTAAGAGCAGCATGGTCAGTATGGACAATAACTTTAGATCCAACAAGATAAGAACGAAACTTTTCAAAAGCAAAAACCACAGCAAAAAATTCCTTCTCTGTTGTGGTGTACTTAGCCTGAACCACATCAAGAGTCTTGCTTGCGTAGTAGATGGCATGAAGTTTCTTGTCCTTTTGTTGTCCTAGAACTGCTCCCATGGCATAATCGTTGGCATCACACATGATTTCAAAAGGTAGTGACCAATCCGGCTATTGAATGATTGGAGCGGAGATAAGAGCTTCCTTTAACCTATTGAAGGCTTCAAGACATTCGCTAGAAAACACAAACTTAACATCTTCCATGAGAAGGTTAGTTAATGGTTTGGCAATTTTAGAGAAATCTTGAATAAACCTTCTATAAAAACCTACATGACCAAGGAAACTCCTTATCTCTTTGATGGATGATGGTGGGGGCAATTTCTCTACTAGCTCTATCTTGGCTCTGCCCACCTCAATACCTTTCTTATATACCTTGTGTCCTAGCACGATTCCTTCCCTTACCATAAAGTTGCACTTTTCCCAGTTGAGAACCAAATTTGTCTCTTCGCAACGCTTGAGTACCCTGCGCAGGTTAGAGAGACAAATATCGAAAGTAGTACCATAAACAAAGAAATCATCCATAAATACCTCCACTATATCCTCTATCATGTCGAAGAAGATGGCCATCATACACCTTTGAAAGGTGGCAGGGGCATTGCAAAGGCCAAAGGGCATCCTCCTATATGCAAAAGTTCCATAGGGACAAGTGAAGGTGGTCTTTTCTTGATCTTCAGGATGAATAGGAACCTGTCAAAAACCAGAATATCCATCCAGGTAACAAAAGTAATCATGTTCAGCTAACCTTTCGAGTACCTGGTCAATGAAGGGGAGCGGGAAATGATCCTTCCTGGTGGCGGTGTTGAGTTTTCTGTAATCTATGCACATCCGCCAGCTGGTAGTGATTCTTTTAGGAACAAGATCTCCCTTCTCATTCTCCTCAACGGTCATTCCACCCCTCTTAGGGACAACATGAACTGGACTTACCCACTTGCTGTCGGAGATTGGATAGATGATTCCTGCGTCTAGCATGCGCATGATCTCCTTCTTGACCACCTCCTTCATGTTGGGGTTAAGCTTCCTTTGATGCTCAATTGTTTCCCTGTGATCATCTTCCAAATGAATTCTATGCATACAAGTAATGGGTGAAATACCTTTTATGTCCTCTAGAGAATAACCAATGGCTTTCCTGTGAGTGCGGAGGACTTCCACTAGCTTGTCTACTTCCTGTGTGTTTAATGAAGCACTGATAATCACAGGAAAAGTAGAGTCAGGACCAAGAAATTCATACCTAAGGGTGTCAGGTAAGGGCTTCAGCACCGGAGAAGGGCCTTGTGGAATCAAGATGGCCTCTACTTCCTCCGTCTTCATGATCTCCCCTAGGTAATCCGTCTCAATCCTCATGAAAGAAGCATCCAAATCAGCTACAAGAGTTGGCGTCGACCAGGCATACATCGAAGACAACGCTGAATCGGACATAGGGTTGTACAACTGCAAGGAACTACTCGACATCGAGTTAGAATAATCGAAATCAAGTAAAAAATCAGAATTCACCTGTGATGCAGATTTGGTCGATGTCGAGTAGTTTTGCTCGATATCGAGTAGAATTGCAGTGGTCGAGTTGTCCTTCTCGACTTCGGGTGTTCCTCCAGGGGCAAAAGTAGTCGATGTCGAGGATAACTGCTCGACATCGAGGAGATTTAAAGGACTTACCTTTCCTGGAGAACTGGTCGAGGTCGAAGTCGAGTAAGGTTCCTCGAAATCGAGTTGATTGGTCGATGTCGACTTGATCTTCTCGATTTCGGGTGAGTCGTTCAGCTCCGCTGATAATGCGTCGTCGAAGAACTCTTCCTCGCTTGACTCTGCAACAACTAGTTCCTTCTCTAGCATGGATTCTGCTTTTATAACAACCTCTTCTTGTGCCAAAAGTCTTCCTGCAGGCTCATTGCAAGAGATAACATTAAATTTTGAATAAATAGTTTTTATTTCCATTACCTCTTTCGTGTCAGGATTGAAAAAGTATTCAATAATCTCATCCCCAATGGTGAAGGTGAGAAGTCCTTTTTTTACACCAATGTTGGCATCTGCTATTGCTAGGAATGGTCGCCCTAGGATGATGGGGCAAGCTGGGTCCTCTGTCATTTCAACTACAAGAAAATCTGTAGGGACAAAGAATTACCAACCTTAACAGGAACATCATCAACAATACATGTGGGGATTACCACCGTGTTGTTTGCCATGTAGAGCTTGGCATCCACAGGTTCCAGGGTGCCTATTTTTACCTTTGACCAGATGGATAGGGGCATGATGCTTACGCTTGCTCCTAAGTCACACAGTGCCTTAAAACGATGTCGACCAAGTCCAACAGTGATAGCAAACTTACCTGGGTCAGGTCGCTTCTCAAGGAAATCCATCTTCTTGCATTCATTAGTAATCTCAGACGTTGATCGCTTGTTACTAAGAATCTCCTTGAGGAACTTGACGTAGGCAGGTATCTCATGAAGTGCTTCTGTAAAAGGAATAGTAATATTTAGACTCTGAAGCAATTTCACAAAACGCTTAAACTTACCATCAGTTGGATCTTTCTGGTTCTTAGAAGGGAACGGGAGCGTCTTCTTAGTTTTCTGAGCCAAAACATCTTCCGGAGGTGGTGAAGACTCCTCGACATCGACGAGATTTTTCTCGATATCGACCACTGTGGTCGACTTCGAGTTGGAGTGTTGTGCAGACGAGTCTTGGCCAGGCTGGTTCTCGACGTCGAGTTGAGTTTGGTCGATATCGACCAAATTTTGGTCGACATCGAGTTGCTGTTGCTCGTTGTCGATGACAGTTTTGCCCTTTTCTTCTCCGTTCTCTGGCTAGTGCAATTTGTGGCCGCTCAGTAGCCTTACAGCAGCGACATGTCCGTGCTGCCCCTTGGGATTTGGTTCTGTATGTCCAGGGAGCTTCTCGGTTGGTCGTGGAATCTGTGCCGAGAATTGACCTATCTGGGTCTCAATGCTCCTCTTTCAGATGTCCAGCTCTCCAAATTTTGTATTGATGTTCTGGAGCTGATTGTTGATGGCGCCATTGCCTTGCTTACTTTCTGCTTGATTCCGGCGCATCTCGTCAAGGATGAGCTGTAGATCATCCTTTCGTTGATCTCTTTCCGGATGTCCTGGAGCTCTGTATGGCGAGGGGTTCCTAGGAGCATCTTGGTTCCGTAGTGGTTAATAGAACCTTTGGTCCCCCATATAATGATTGGGACCCCCTGCGTAAGCTACCTCCTCGTGGGTTTCT
The DNA here is from genome assembly GCA_963922045.1 of Persicaria maculosa. NCBI lineage: Eukaryota > Viridiplantae > Streptophyta > Magnoliopsida > Caryophyllales > Polygonaceae > Persicaria > Persicaria maculosa. The sequence goes on from OY998262.1 coordinate 24,460,953, forward strand.
GCCATCCTGACTTGCTCTGTATGTGGGCACTCTGTAGTGGTGTGCCGCTGTGAGCCACATTCGATGCAAGGTTGGTTGACAGAAAGATACTTGACTTGCTTAAGTAGCTTGCGATTTTGATCCTTGTAATACTGCTCCCTGACATCTGGGTCAATCTCTTTAGAAGCCTCATAGAGGGGCATGGATGGGGATGGCCTGGCGTAGGCATTCTCGCCATAGTTTGTCGGAGCCCCATACTTATTGTCGTAGTTGGTAAGCTTGTCTAGAGTAACCCATGCGTCAACTGGTGGCATCGTCAGATACTTATAATGAGTATACTGGTTGATCCTATCTTTAGCGGCCAGATCAAGAGAATTGAAGAAGATCTCCTGAACGACATAGGGTGGCTGTCCATGTGTAGGGCAGGATCGCAATAGATCCTTATATCGTTCCCATGCTTTTGCTAGCGGCTCCCCGGGCTTCTGTTTGAAAGCTGTAATCTTCTGGCGAAGGAGCGCTGTCTTGGCAGGAGGAAAGAATTTGTTGAGAAATTCCTGCCTTACTTCAGCCCATGTTGTGAGGGATCGTGGAGGAGACCTTCAAGCCACTTCAATGTAGGACCGGCCAGAGACCAACAAAAAGCCTTCATCATGACATATTCCAAAGTGGTACCTTCAGCAAGAATATGACACATATCAGAAAAATTGGTAATATGTTGAAGAGGACATTCATTAAACCTTCCGTAAAAGGCATTATTTTTAATCTCAATCAGGAAAGCAGTGCGAATTTCAAAATTATTTTCAGGGATTAGAATGGCCGAGTCAGGCACGACGAGAGTCGGGTGCATGTAATCCTTTGCAGTGGTAGGGTATTGGGCAAGCTCAGCTTCTGCTTGCCTCCTTCGCTCAGCTTCCTGCGCAGTGTGTGCTCTCTCAGTGGTGAGAGCAGTATCCTTGGCGGCTAGTTCTCTCTGAAGCCTCTCAATCATCTCAGCTTGTGTTTCGACAGTCGCCATGATCCTTTTCAGTCTGGAATGGATGTGTATAAGATGTTCCGGATCGTCTAAGGCATCAAACTCAGGTGGTTGACCAGAACGGCACATACACCTGCAAAATCAAAACTTAAAGGCAAACGTGAGATCTAACTACCTAAGGCGCGAATGATTGCTTCCCCGGCAACGGCGCCAATTTGTTGTAGGAGGAAATCGAGAGTGCAAATAGAATATAAATAAAGTAAAGCAAACCGATTAGATCCCAGCAAATAATGTTCAAGACTCCCTCTCGATGTAGCAAAAGGAAGTCAGGTTCGATCCTCGAGGAAGTTGGTCAGTGGATCTCAGGCATCGGAGGAATCTCACGGGCAGAAATCAACTTCATGGTGCTCGACCTCGACTAGGGTTAGCCGACAGGGGCCAGGCAAGTCGAATCCGAGCAAGCAGCAGCTACTGATGTTGGTCGATCTCGAGAAGATTGCTCGATGTCGAGCAAATTGGTCGAAGTCGAGGAACTGTGGTCGAGGTCGAGTTGGCTGCAGAGACAGAAGCGACGGCGATCTTGCTTGATCGAATGTGAGAAGTCGATGTCGACCAGATTGGGCGAAATCGAGTAGTGACAGAAACTAAAAACGAATGCAAACTTCAAATCTAAACGATGGATGAAAGAGAACTTCCAAGATTGGGCTTTGCAACAACGATTACCATGAAAGCGGATTATAAATCATAAAAGGTGGTCACTTTATCGATAAAGGAGAAGGCTTTCACCCAATCCGACAAGTAGGAATATAGATCTCGCGATAAATAACCCTAATTGTATCTATTCCTTTTCATAATTAGAATTTTTAAACTTCCGAATAGAAATCCTAATTACTACCCAAGTTTCACAACATGAGTTCTTCAATTTCTCAATCAAAGATGAAGCACATGGAATAGAACAAGATAACGATAAAATACCTCATTTTGCAATCGCTAATCCACCAACATGGCTCTCATTGGGCTCACCCCAACCCTAGAAGTAGGTGGACTACTCGGGCCTCATCATAGCAATCGACATTATTGATTGAAAAGAAATACTCCCTCCGTCCTAAAATACATGGCCTTTTAAGCCTTGAAATTTTGTCAAAAATACATGGATTTTTAGGGTTATAGGGTAATTATTACCCCTAAAAAAGTACAATAGTAATTAAAATTAAAGAGTTCATATCTCTATAAAAATAAGGAGATTTAAATATAAATAGGTTTCCTTAATTAACGTGTAAATGTCTAAAATACCATGTATTTTAGGACGGAGGGAGTAACTTGCATAAACTAAATTCAAAGTCTTTACAATGCCGGCACTCAAAATTTCGTAGAATGCCAAAACCCTAAAACCTTTGAACTCCTAAACTCTATGTGGAACTACTTCTCTGAAATTGAATGAATGAAAATCAGCCCCATGGGCTTTATTTATAGGGCTTAATCCTTGCTAATCAAGGAAAGCAAACTATGTCTATTTTCTAAAGATAAAACTAAATAAAGATAAAGCATTAAATCTAAAAGGAAATATCTTAAATATCTAAATATCTCTTTAATTGATGAATAATCTTCTCCCCCTTGATATATCTTGATAGAACTTGATAGATTTGGACCTCCTTCGCATCCAAGCAAACCAAGTCGACTTCGGATAGGCCCAACAGTCTCGCGGCCCAGAAGTATTTTTGGTCGATATCGAGTAAACTCATCGACTTCGGCTTCTCTTGACTTTCTCGAGTAGCTTATCCTTGGATCCTCGAACTCGGGTAGCTGCTGGGTTTGGTCGATGTCGAGTAAACATGTCGACATCGAGTAAAGTTGGCTTTTGTTGCTTTCTTCTTCTTCTTTCCTCGACCAGGCTCTGCTTCACATTTTTGGTCGATGTCGAGGAAGTCTCCTCGAAATCGAGTAAATCTCAGCTTGCTTCTTCTCTTCTTGGTTTCGTCCCGGAATGGCTCCAAATTCTGTAATATTAAACCAAAACTTATGTAGACCTTATATTTCTTGCAAATAAGCATATATTACATAAATTCAACATATTCCCAGCCCGAAATATGCAAAGTATATAGAATAAGGAGCTAAAATGTGCATAAAAACATGGCTATTTTAGTGGACATCATTCACCATATCTCATCCAGTTCTCTTATTGCCTATTTACGTTCAAACCTTCTCTTTACTTGGAAATTGATAAATACACATTGCATTTGAATACTTGGTTCTCTATGGGTTCGACCCCTTACTTATACGCTATACTAGTTTACTAGTTAGTTTGTTAGTTTGAGAATCATTTATCTTTGGCGACGTGAAACACACGACATTTCATTTCACCAATATATATTAAAATAGGAATGAGAGAATTTACTTATGGTTTCTTTCTTAAACATGTGAAGGTTGTTATTATTTGGTGGATGGTTGATATGCCAATTGTGAAGGATTCCTTGCACCATATAGGGGACAACGTTATCATCTAAAGGAATAGGGTACCCAACAACCATGAAGTGCCAAAGAATATTTCAACATGAAGCGTGCTAGAGCTAGAGATGTGATAGAGCAATGTTTGGGAGCGCTTAAAACGAGTTGGGCTATACTTAGAAGCCCTTCGTGTTTAACAATCAAAACTCAAGGTCGTGTTGTCCTAGCATGTTGTTTACTGTATAACCTTATAAGAAAATTCATGCCTATTGTGAAGATGAAGGATACATGACGGAAGAGGACAAAGACGATGACGATGGACAATAAGAAGATGATTCTGATGATGAAGATTCTGAAGAAGAAGAAACTGAATTCATTGCTAATATTGAAACTTCAGATATTTGGACTGGATATAGAGACACCCTGGCTTAAGAGATGTTTAATAGTTGGAGATCTAGTTATGGTTAGATCTAGGGAAACTAATTGGATGTGTTGATTATAGTATTATTGAAATTTCAAACTTGTTTTTAATATCTTTTGCATCTCGTAATTTAGTTTTCTACAAACTTTTGTTACTCAGATTTGTTGAACATTAGTTAATTTATATATTACAAGTCTTTTTTTTTTTTATCTATTGTTATTTGTTGAACCGAGGTGGTTCTTGATGTTGTTGTTGTTGTTTGCTGTCATATAAAGAGTAGTCTTATTAGTTTTTTTTTGTTTGAACATGAGAATTATAGTAGTGCGCTTGTTGACATATAATTGTTGCTTATTATGTTCTACTTTGTTATTTAAAGCTATAATATAGATGGTACTATTCGAGGAAGAGGGAGAAACAAGAGGTTTTGGACGAACGAAGATGACGCAATACTAATTGCTGCCTTATTGGACCTATCTCGTGATCCAAAGTGGAAAGGCGAGAGTGGGTTTAAGAGTGGCTTTATGAGCAAGTTGGAGGAGATGATCCTAAAAAAACTTCCTCATTGTGGCTTGAAGGTTGAGCCTCATATTGACTCAAGACTGAAGCACTAGTCGGAGAAATACTCAACAATAGCTGAAATGCTTGGCATCTCCGGGTTTGAATGAGATAGTGAGAAGAAGATGTTGCAAGTAGAAATAAGTGTTTATGAAGAATGGATCAAGTTAACTCGTGATACTTGTACATTTCTAAAGGTTTATTAGATACGTTAAGCGAAATTTCTTATCATATCTAAACATCTGATCGTAGGATCTTCATGCATATTGATAGATCAATCATTGTTTAGAGAATACCTCTTGATGCGTGAACCGGATCTGAACGGGGAGGATTCGGAAGAGAACAAGAGCCACACGTGTTGCTCCTCTAATCGGTCTACACGAGCCCGGTGTCTAGATCTCCTTTGCCTTTGACTGCTAGGACGAAGGTCAAAAGACAAAACAATCAAATTGCTTTTGGGATAATGGTAGTTACGGCGTACGTCCGGCCAAATCAACACTTGCTTTGTCGTATAGCACTTTTGATGCAACTATATTGCCTCTCTTCTCTTACGTGAAAGATGCCCTGTTGAGAAAATTAGCAAAACTAATTCATTCTCTGCATTCATCCCATTTGTAATAGTTTGCCAATCCTTAATTGAACATCCGTTTGTAAGAAAGAAACGGTCAAAATGAAAGCATGTTTGCAAACGTCTTTTCCTTTTTAACTCCTCATTAATCCAAATTAATTAGGAGTCTATTAATTAGGCAAGACCAAAAGAGGTATGTACACCCATAGCAAATTTACGTAATGTTATTTATCAAATAAATAACATCTATTATTTATTTCCCAAATAAATATTATTTCTCAAATAAATATTATTTCCTATTAATAATATATCACATATATATTAATACACCATCAGTCCCGTTGATCTAATCCGTCAACTCAAAGTGTGTAACCTCACAGGACCCGTTTATAATAGTCATGGACTTAAACCGTTTAACCCCATTAATCGTAATTGGCTTCTAGCAAAGCATTACGACTCCTAAAATAAACGGATTGAATATCTCTATCAATTGTCTTATTCCATGTTTAGTCATTGCACATTTAATTAAAGAACACAATTCCTTCAATCTCCCATTTGTCCTTAAACAAGTGTGCAATATAAGATACCTTTGTCTCTTAATGTCTTAGTTGATGATATGATGACATTCATATCTATTATCAAATATGTTTCTTGAACTCCGAGTTTGAACTATCAATTAAACGGATGATTACAAATAATCCATCCGAGCATGGCCATGCATTTTCAGTTCTCACTCTTCAAGTGACCTAGACACCATTCCTTTTCGATGCATCACAGTATGCATAAAGAAGGAGGACTTCTCCAATCTTGTATGACTATGACTCCCACTCAACTTTTAGCAATCCCAACAACGACCTTTATAACTCCCTTTTACGGAAAGCGTTTAGTCGTGTCAAAGAAATATCAATCATCAAGAGAGACCATAATATACTCATGTCTGAGGAATCTACTAATCATGGTTTAACTTAAAACTCTACAATCCTTTTTGTAGAGTCTTAAGGTGGGTCTGTCCTATATGTACCATCCATACATATATATGTAATTGACTAGACATCTCCATGTCCCTATAGCCCATAAAACATGGCGCTATCAGTCAACTTACAATATAGTCATTAATAAAATCACCTATGTCCAATTTGATGGTTTCAGACTATGGACTTGCGATAATTCATAACTGCATTTCACTTAATGGGGTTTCATTTACCAGAATAATTAAGATAAGCCCAATTGCGAACTACGAATTATTTGGACATTTTATTTATTATCATTCAACACAATATATAAATAACGATGAAATATCATATATCATAAAATCATCCAATCGAAGATAAACTTAGTGTCTAACACTCTAAACATAAAATGTAATAGAAAGCAATCTCAAAGCCATTCTCCAATGTGTTTGAGACCCTTAGCCCTAGTGTGACTATCATGCTTGGGCCTAGGCATAGGCTTTGTCAATGAATCTGTAATGTTGTCATCTGTATGCACCTTACACATCTTAACGTCACCCTCAATGACTATGCGTCGAATAAGGTGATACTTCCTCAAAACGTGTCTGGATTTGGAGCTTGAACTCGGTTCTTTGGATTGGGATATGGCACCATTGTTGTCATAATGGATATCAATAGGCCCTGAAATGCCAGGAACAACACCGAGTTCATCTATGAACTTCCTCGTCCAGACAGCCTCTTTAGCTGCTTCACTAGCGGCTATATATATTCAACTTCTGTCGTAGAATCGGCAATTGTGTCTTGTTTGGAGCTCTTCCAACTCACAGCTTCTCCATTAAGGATGAAAACATATCCCGATTGAGACTCAAATCCATCTCGGTCAGTCTGGAAGCTTGCATCAGTATAGCCTTGTACGATCAACTGGTCATCACCCTCATACACTAAGAAATCATCCTCGGTTCTTCTCAAGTACTTCAGGATGTTCTTAGCTGCACACCAGTGTGCCTCTCCTGCATTCGATTGGTATCTGCTACACATGCTCAAAGCATATGCAACATCAGGTCGTGTACACACCATGGCATACATGATAGATCCTATAGCGGAAGCATAGGGAATCTTACTCATCTTCTCTAGCTCAGCAGGTGTCTTAGGACACTGATTCTTGCTAAGATATACACCATGTTGTATAGGTAAAAACCCTTTCTTGGAATCTTGCATTTTGAATCTATTGAGAATCTTATCTATATAAGTTCCCTGACTCAATCCAAGCAATCTCTTAGATATATCTCTATAGATCTTTATTCCAAGTATATATTATGCCTCTCCCAAGTCCTTCATTGATAAATATTTCTTCAACCATTCCTTAATGGACTCTAGCATCGGAATGTCATTTACAATAAGTAATATGTCATCCACATACAAGACTAGGAAAACCACTTTACTCCCACTAATCTTCCTGTATACACAAGGATCCTCTTCGCATCTGATGAAATCAAACTCTTTGATCTTTTCATCAAACCGAATTTTCCAACTCATGGATGCTTGCTTAAGCCCATATATAGACCTCTTAAACTTGCATACCTTCCCTACATCACTTGGATCTTCAAAACCCTCTGGTTGTGTCATGTACATATCCTCTTCCAAGAATCCATTCACGAAGGCGGTTTTGACATCCATTTGCCAAATCTCATAATCATAATAGGCGACAATGGCAAGGATTACCCTAATGGATCTTATCATGACAACTGGTGAAAAGTTCTCATCATAGTCTATACCATGAATCTGTTTAAAACATTTGGCAACTAATCTTGCCTTGTATACATATACCTTTCCATCCTTATCTGTCTTGAGTTTGAAAACCCATTTGCTCCCTATGGGTTTTACCCCATCTGGCAAATCTATCAAGTCCCAAACTTGATTTTCAAACATCGAATCCATTTTGGATCTCATGGCCTCAAGCCATTTCTTGGAGTCTGGACCCGTCGTTGCTTGCTTATAGGTATTAGGCTCTTCATGTTCTAACAGAAGAACATCAAGGTTTACATTCAAGATGAAATCATCATAACGTCTTGGTTGTACACTTGGCCTATTTGGTCTACGGGTGGGCTTAACTGGTTCAACAACTGGAGCTGGAACAGTTTCCACAACTGTTTGTGGATCCTCTTGTTCTGGTTCTTCGATGATTTGGCGCCTTTGGCCTTCCAAAACCATTAACTCGTCCTCGACATCATCTATGACATCTCGTTGTTGAGTTTGTTGCTCTTCATCATGAATTGATTCAAGATGAGTATTTCTCCCACTTGACTTATTGGAAACAAACTCTCTTTCCAAAAAGACATTATCCCTTGCAACAAACATTTTTTTGCTCAGTGGGATTGTAGAAGTAGTATCCAAAACTACCTTTTGGATACCCTATAGAATAGCATTTATCTAATTTAGGGGCAAGCTTATCCGTTTGTAAACGCTTTACATAAGCTTCACATCCCCATATCTTCAGAAAAGACAATTTTGGAACCTTTCCAGTCCATATCTCATATGGAGTTTTGTCTACAGCTCTAGACGGAGTCCTGTTTAGTGTAAGTATGGCAGTTGTGAGGGCATATCCCCAGAAGAATACCGGAAGGTCAGCAAAACTCATCATAGATCGAACCATATCTAACAGGGTCCTGTTTCTCCTTTCAGATACACCGTTAAGCTGTGGTGTCCCTGGAGTAGACAACTGTGTTACTATCCCACAGTTTTTCAAATAATGATCAAATTCATGGCTCAAGTACTCACCACCACGATCTGATTGAAGTGCTTTTATTTTCTTGCCAGTTTGAATCTCTACCTTATTTTGAAATTCCTTGAACTTTTCAAAGGATTCCGATTTATGTGACATAAGGTAAATATATCCATATCTACTCATGTCATCAGTAAATATGATGAAGTATCTATAACCACCTCTAGCTTTTGTACTCATTGGTCCACATACATCAGTATGTATAATGCCCAATAGCTCAATAGCCCTTTCATTTGTTCATTTGAAAGGTGACCTTGTCATTTTGTCCATCAAACATGACTCACATGTATAAATGGATTCACAATCCACGTCTTTTAGAAGTCCATCTTTATGGAGCTTCTTCATGCGGTCTAAATTGATGTGACCCAAACGACGGTGCCATAGGTAGGCTTCACTCAACTTACTTGATTTTTGCCTTTTTGTATTTATGTTATACGATTCTGTTGTAAGGTCGAATACAAATATTCCATTAATATCTTGAGCACGAGCATAGAAGATATCATTCTTGTGAATAATTATACCTTCATCTGTTGTGCTAAAATTAAAACCTTCAGAATAAATTACTGCAGCCGAAACAAGGTTCTTTGTAATGCTAGGAACAAAATAACAATTATTCAGTTCTAAGATTAAAACAAAAGGAAGAGATAAACTAAAATCTCCTACGACAAGTGCAGCAACACTTGCTCCATTTCCGACGCGTAGGTCTATCTTCCCTTTCTTCACTTGTCTCCTATTTCTTAGTCTCTGCACATTTGAAATAATGTGAGCACCACATGCGGTATCTAATACCCAAGTAGGACCATTATCTAATGTGATGACATTGGTTGACAGTAATTCAATAACATAAATACCTGAAGTGTTGGAACTCAAAGTCCCATTCTTCTTGTTTTCCAGGTACTTGGGACAGTTTCTTTTCCAGTGTCCCTTAGCCTTACAATGGAGACAATCATGGTCTGCAGCCACCCTTGGCTTCTCACCACCCTTAGGTTTTGCAACTTCTTTGCCTTTCCCTTGGGTATTGTTCTTGTTCTTGGCTACCTTACTGAACCCTTTCCCTCTGTTGACGTTAAGAACTTCCTTCTTGTTGTCAGTGGGAGTATTCTGCTCTGTAGCTTTGAGCATACCATGGAGTTTGTTCATGTTTTTCTTAATACCATGCATATGGTAGTTCATCCTGGATGAGGCAAAGCCATCATGTAAGGAGTGCAAGACGATATATGTGGCCAACTCTTGGTCATATGGGGTGCCCAGTGTTTCCATATGGCTAAAAAGGTCGATCATGTTGAATACATGGGGACCTACTGGCTTTCTCTTCACAAGTTTTCTATCCAGTATAGCCTTGTGAGTTTCATATCGTTCAATCATTGCCTATTCCTGAAACAACATTTTCAGGTTGGAGATGATAGTGTAAGCATCCTGGTGTTCAAACCTCTTTTGAAGGTCAGGTTCCATGCCTGCTAGCATCAGACAAGTGACAGACAAAGACTCACTCTTTAACTCCATTACTCTCACCTTCTCCTCATCTGATGAGTCGTCGGTGATAGTAGGGATATGGGTGTTCAGGACGTCCTCACGCCCTTCGGACCTGAGAACAATTCTCAGATTCCTTTTCCAATCGAGAAAGTTCGTTCCATTCAATTTGTTCTTCTCAACAATTGAGCGCAGGTGAATTTCAAATTATCGTTCGACATAATGCCTGTATATAAAAGGAAATGACATGCAAATCAATATATGTTCAAAGTGCAAATTACTTAATATTAAACACCTTTAAAATAAGTAAATGCGCACTTTATTCAAGTTGTTATCGTTCCCTGTGAATAAAATGATTCCAAGATCCTATTACTGACAAGACCCAACGTACTTTTGCACTACCTTAAGTCTTGTGTGTTCAAGGTAAGTAACAATTATTAATTATAACTCCTTCTAATTCTTGATTGATGATCCACATCCAATGTAAAATCATCACTATGCCTCAAGATCCAAACCTTTGCCTTTTGGTCTCTTGTTGGGTACAACCATATCAAGGTTTATGAACCCCGTATAGATTCACCCTCATTAGTCCAAGATTATGGAAAGACACCCTCACTTTTGTGAAGCCCATCCAATAAAAAATTCAGAACCTAATGGGTTATGATATGGAAAGGTATTTCCTCAATTTACCTTTGAAAATTAAGCATGCAGTTGTCATTTATTTATAAGTGAAAAAAATAAATGAAACAATGCAAAACTTAAATAAAGTGCAAAAAGCAAGCATTCAAAATGCAACGAAAACTGTGATCCTAGTATGACCCCTACGATCCAAAATTTTAAAGATCTAATCTTCATGGGTGTCGACCCTCGCATCCTTCATGAATCTCCATCCTTGATCTTCTTATGTCTTCTTCTTCTTGTATTACAATATTTCCTAATAATCTAATTACCGAAAATAAAATACAAAAATACATAACGATACGCAGATTGTGTACAAAAAACCATAATGATGCGCATATCGTATTTATGGGCAATACTAGTCACCTTATATATGCAAGCAATATATATATCATAATATAAAACAAGCATAATAATTAATCTCAATTTAAAACTAAATCCTTATATGGCATTAATCAATATTAACCATAAAATGTAATAATTAGATTAAATTGTATGAAAAAAATATAATATCAATATTAATCTTAAGTGGGATTTCCTAACTTTTAGGAAATAATTAAAATAAATAATATCATAATTTTATCCATCTTAATTTTATGGTCAAAATCTTAATCCACCGGCAAATATTTTACAACCAAATACTTTACATCAAATATTTTATATCAAATATATTTTGGGATCTAGCCAAAAATACACACAAAAACCATCCACCATTTCGGTTCTATCACCGAATCGGATCGAATCCGACTTGGATCGGTGGTATTCTATTTCCATGCCAATTCATACAATTTCATCTCTCAATTCATCAAAATCTCCATTTCAATTTTACATTTTATCCATATAGAATTTTCCATCAATTTAAATCAAGATCTGCATAAAAAATTGACAATTAATCTATTAATCGTATCAATATATGCAAGATGGCTCTGATACAAATTGAAGGTTTATTAGATGTGTTAAGCGGAATTTCAAATCATATCTAAACATCTAATCGTAGGATCTTCATGCATATTGATAGATCAATCATTGTTTAGAGAATACCTCTTGATGCGTGAACCGGATCTGAACGGGGAGGATTCGGAAGAGAACGAGAGCCACACGTGTTGCTCCTCTAATCGGTCCACACGAGCCTGGTGTCTAGATCTCCTTTGCCTTTGACTGTTAGGACGAATGTCAAAAGACAACAATCGAATTGCTTTTTGGATGATGGTGGTTACGGCGTCTGGCCAAATCAATACTTGTTTTGTCGCATATCACTTTTGATGCAACTATATTGCCTCTCTTCTCTTACGTGAAAGATGCCCTTTTGAGAAAATTAGCAAAACTAATTCATTCTCTGCATACATCCCATTTGTAATAGTTTGTCAAGCCTTAATTGAACATCCGTTTGTAAGAAAGAAACGATCAAAATAAAAGCATGTTTGCAAACGACTTTTCCTTTTTAACTCCTCATTAATCCAAATTAATTAGGAGTCTATTAATTAGGCAAGATCAAAAGAGGTATGTACACCCATAGCAAATTTACGTAATGTTATTTATCAAATAAATAACATCTATTATTTATTTCCCAAATAAATATTATTTCTCAAATAAATATTATTTCCTATTAATAATATATCACATATATATTAATACACCATCAGTCCCGTTGATCTAATCCGTCAACTCAAAGTGTGTGACCTCATAGGACTCGTTTATAATAGTCATGGACTTAAACCGTTTAACCCCATTAATCGTAATTGGCTTCTAACAAAGCATTACGACTCCTAAAATAATCGGATTGAATATCTCTATCAATTGTCCTATTCCTTGTATTGGTAAATAAAGAGCGGCCATTCCGGGGTTCGAACCGGGGACCTATGGGTACTACCCACAAGTCCTATTCCATGTTTAGTATTGCACATTTAATTAAAGGACACAATTCCTTCAATTTCGTCATTGTTTACTTCTCTATAGTTTTTCTTAAAAGAAATATTGAGTCCTCTTTTGACATGATTAGACTCATAAAAAAGCAAAAAGGATGTACGGAGTACCATTCTCACGTTATGAAATGCTTGTTGAAATTTATGGCAAAGATAGAGCTACATGAGAAGCAAATGAGTCTTTTGAGAAAGTTGTCCATGATATAGACATTGAGATTACACGTGAGTCTCTTGTAATCGATATTGATGAAGACTTTGATATTGAGACTGAAATAAAATCTGGTGCAAACGGTGCAAGTGATTCAAGGAAAAGGAACTTCTTCGATCTCAAGCGAGGGTGGGAAAGAAATCGAAAGGATTGACAAAGAAAAATGATGAAGTTGGGAATTTGGCTTCTGTTGTAGGCTCAATTAATTCGTCATTTGAAAAGGTTTTTCAGGAGATGAATTCGAGTTTGGTTGCAATGGCCCAAGCATGGACCAATGAAGATGAGCGGAAGGAAATTTTGGAAGGTGAAAACAATAACGTATTGGATGAGGTTCTTAAGCTGGATGCGCCATCTCCATCAGATGCTGTAAAGGTAAACTTGTAATTATTCTTTATATTTGTTTCATTAAAAAACTTATTTATGATAAAAAAAAACTGAATTATTTAAATAAATAGGTAGCAACAATCTTGATGGGCGAGGAACACAAACTCTGGATTTTCTTCCAAGCAAATGCAATATTAAAGAAGCAATATGTTTCAGATCTTGTCAAAAGGATAAACAATTGAGAATTTGAAGTGATTATGCATTCGGGGCTCGAGAAGTGATTGTGAATTTGAAGTGATCTTCTGTTGGGTATTGTCTTAACTTCTATTAACTTCTAGTGTGCTCTGTCTTAAATTCTGTTAACTTCTGGTGTGTATTGTCTTAACTTTTGTTAACTTCTGGTGTGTATTGTCTTAACTGTTGTTAACTTCTGGTGTGTATTGTCTTAACTCCGATTAACTTCTAGTGTGTATTGTCTTAACTTCTGTTAACTTCTGGTGTGTATTGTCTTAACTTCTGTTAACTTTTTTTTTTTGGAAAATTGTCTTAACTTCTCTTGGAAATTGTCAAACTTCTTTTTGTGGTGTGCCATTAAATTCGTATGGTGTTATATCTTTGTTTTACAACAATTTCTGAAGAAATCCGGAATGATTCCAATTCTAATTTATAGCAAACAAAAATAATTCGAAACTGAGCTTTTATATATCTCCAAGTTAGTGTTGATGATCATTACTTTTTACAACTTAAAAACGACAAACATTAGGATTATGAGATGATTAAACATATCCCTTTTCTAAATTAATTCAACCAAACATTCACAAAGACAATATAGAAAATTCAATTATTCATCTTTTTAAGTCAACCAAATAAAAATACAATCAAATAGTAATCATTTCCTTTTCTACAAAGGTAATGAATTTTTCCCTTTCTCTAGCTCGAACCAAACGACCCTAAGAGCATGAGCAACCATGGGTTTTAGTCACCTTAAGGTTGCTAAAAGGTAAGGCCATGGTTGTGGGGTTGGTCTTAAGGTAAGGGGTGTGAAGGGGTTACCTTGGTAAAGAGAGGTAACCTCTTCCATTTTCTAATTTTATTTTCCTTTTTTTAATGATAAAGTAGGATCTTCTCTTTTCCATTTAGATTTATTAATTGTAATAGTGTTTAAAATGAAATAAAAATATATTTATATTTCATTATTTTTTAAAATAAAATATCTCATTGGTTTAATTTTATTTTATTTTTCTATAATTTGAGTCCAATTTTACCCTATGTATACACCCATCTTGATCTATTATACTTGCACCTATTTTATTCACTATGGATCACAATAATCCAAATACTCCACCCATTCCAAATATGTCTTTTGATCCAAACTCCTATGAATTTGAAGAATGATTTGGTTGAGCACTTGTGGAACCAATTACAAGGCTATGATCCGAATTCATAGGTAGTTCGATTAATATTTACGTATGTTATAATGTTTTTAACTTTTTTTAATTTTAATCTAGATGTAATAAAATAAATTTATATTAACTATTTTCTATTTTTATTTATTTATTTATAAAATTATAAATAAAAATAATTCACAATAATATATGATATTACACCTATAATAAAGGAATAGATATATAAAGGAAAATAAAAGGTGAAAATAATTTTAAAAAGAGGTAAAAGAGGTTTTCCATGGTTGTAGAGGAAATCTCCTAGAAAGAGGTAGAAAAAACAAAAATTATTTTAAACAAAAAAATAAATGATTTGTAAAGTTGGGATAGGAAGATGAGGAAAAATGAGAGAAAGATGTTACCCCTAGTTGCGGATTGTAAAGACGAACAAAGATTTAAATCCAATCAAGTAGAGGACGGAAAATAACCAATGACCCCTTGCCCTAGTGGTTAGGGAGAGGTGGCCCTTGCAAGAGGTCAAGGGTTCAAATTCCACTTCTTACACAATTTGTGTATTAGTGGGTGCTCAAGCCTTCATTGGCTTGGGTAAGCCTACCTGGTGGCTTGCCGCCTGGCTAAACCGGTTCGCGTCCTTTGTAGGCTAGGGCCCGGACCCGTGGGGGATTAGTCGATAACCTCGGAACCCCCACGTCTAAAAAAAAAAAAAAAAAAAAAAAAAGAAGGACGGAAACAAGATCCCTCGTTAGCCTCAATTACGATGCTTTCGACCCCATCCCCATGTGACTGATATTAGAATATTCACCCGTGGCCTAGAGCAAATCTCAGCCGTTGCTGTATTAATCATCCTGATATTTATTTCATTAACGGTCAAGATCTGCCCACGTCATTCCCTAGTGGGGCTCTCGGTGGTCGGCCATTCAATCAATCAAATCCCTCTTCGCCCATTTCTTCCTCTCCTCCTCTTTCGCCGCTCAGATCTGCGCCATTTTCATCCCCCGAGCTCATCGGAGGTTGCACTCGTTCATCTGCCAGGTTTCAGTCTCTCTCATACTTTGACTCCTGATTTCCTCATTTTCTTCATTGCCTTCGAATTTATGTTTCAATTGTCGAAACTTCGTTTGTTTGATTCGATAGAGACAAGCGAGAGCTTGAAAGAGGCGGATCGGAGCCGGTGCGAAGCTTCTAGAGGTGCTTTTGATGGATCAGTCAGCTGGTTCCGTTGCATTCTCCAACAATTTGGGGCTGGACATGGATGTGTTGAACTGCAAGGATTTGGATCCCACGGCTGTGGTGTTCGAGTCCGTGCCGCCTGTGGTCGAGTCATCGAGCGATCTGAACGGATTTTCTGGCCTGAACGGAGTTGCTAGTAAGAAGAAGAAGGTCGAGGATGGGGAGAGGGAGATTGTTCTAGGGCGGAACATGCACACCTCGTGTCTTGACATCACGGAGCCGGAGGCAAACGACGATATGACCGGCGATAAGGAGGCGTACATGGCCGCTGTTCTGGCTAGATATCGTCAGACTTTGATGGAGCGGACCAAGCATCACTTAGGTAAATGATTTTCGAATGTTTCTTCGCTCTTCAGATCTTCGTATTTTTTAGCAATCTTATCGTGAGCAACTGTTAAGGAGACAATTTGTTACTGATTTATTCCCGATCTCTTCTTGAAGTTGGAATAATTGGATTCATTCATTCATATAATCACATCCTAGTAAAGCTTATGAATTTGAATTCATGTAGAATTTGGAAATTTAGTGCATTGCAATTGTGGCAAAAAAAAAAGGTATCATGCATACATTTCGTGGCCTCAGCTCAAAGGCCAATTAGGCATGTCGTAAAATGTCATATAAAGCTTTTCTATACCTTTTTGTTAACGTTTATTCTGATTACTCCTACTTAACTACTAGTTTATACTCCAGTAAACAGAGCTTGTGTTATCTGCTATAGTAATTTTTCCCACATGTGAAGGTGAAGCAAGTAGAGTCTTGACACAGGATTGTATTTTGTTCTAGGAATTAAGTCTTGCAAATTTGAATTGGATGAAAACAATGCTCGGTGAACTGAATTATTTCTGCTTGGTTCATGTTTATTTGGTTGACGGTATCTGTGTTGCTGAGTATGCTCGCATTTTACTTCAGGCTATCCATATAATCTAGACTTTGACTACGGAGCACTATCTCAGTTACAACATTTTTCTATCAATAACCTTGGCGATCCATTTATTGAGAGCAATTACGGTGTCCATTCGAGACAGTTTGAAGTTGGTGTCCTGGACTGGTTTGCACGTCTTTGGGAGTTAGAGAAGGACCAGTACTGGGGATACATCACAAATTGTGGAACAGAAGGAAATCTTCATGGCATCCTTGTTGGGTGAGTATCTTTAAATTTTGTTGTCGCGGTGCTGTAACTAATTTAGACTGCTAATGATCTTGCACGTCCTCAACTGCAGGAGGGAAGTCTTTCCGGATGGAATTCTCTATGCATCAAAAGAGTCGCACTATTCTGTCTTCAAAGCGGCACGTATGTATAGAATGGATTGTTTCAAGGTTGATACATTGATGTCTGGAGAGATTGATTGTTCAGATTTTAGATCCAAGCTGCTACAAAACAAAGACAAACCTGCAATCATTAATGTGAACATTGGTAATTTTCATTCTTGCAGACTAGTTTATACATGCCTCTATTTTTCTGAAATTCTGATTCATATTTGCTCATTACAGGGACCACGGTCAAAGGAGCTGTTGATGATCTTGACCTTGTGATACAAACCCTAGAAGAATGTGGTTTCTCACATGATCGGTTCTATATCCACTGTGATGGAGCTTTATTTGGTCTTATGATGCCCTTTGTCAAACGTGTAAGTAATTGCTCTCGGCAGTGTTAGTTGGTACTGGAGCAGTGAAGCTAATCAATTTGGGTTATGTCATAAAGCTTATCAGCTGTTGTTTTGTTTGTGGATAGGCACCCAAGGTTTCATTCAAGAAGCCGATTGGTAGCGTCAGTGTCTCTGGACATAAGTTTGTAGGTTGCCCAATGCCATGTGGTGTTCAGATAACAAGGATAGAGCACATCAACGCCCTATCTCGAAATGTGGAGTACCTAGCTTCAAGGGACGCAACAATCATGGGAAGCAGAAACGGACATGCACCCATCTTCCTTTGGTACACACTCAACCGAAAAGGCTACAAGGGATTCCAAAAGGAAGTTCAGAAGTGCCTGCGAAACGCTCACTACCTCAAAGGCCGGCTCACTGAACTGGGAATCAGTGCTATGCTCAATGAGCTGAGCAGCACAGTGGTTTTCGAGAGGCCCCAGGATGAGGAGTTTATTAGGCGGTGGCAGCTTGCTTGCCAAAACAACATAGCCCATATTGTTGTGATGCCAAATGTAACCATCGAAAAGCTCAACATGTTCCTTGATGAGCTGGTTGAGCAGCGTTCAGCTTGGTTCAAGGATGGGAAAGCGCAACCTCCTTGCGTTGCCCCAGACATTGGAGCCGAGAACTGTGCTTGCCCAGCACACAAATGAGTGAAGCTTTTCTTTCTTTTTTGGAAGCTTGATTGTACTAGGGACAAGAAGCATTCGACTCCCCTATCTTTAGAATGTTTTTTTAAAACCTATTTACCTTCATCAGTCAAGAATACCAACAGAAGGCTGTGTTTCAGTGTTTTGATCCATCTAAAATATATAATACCCAGTTGAGTTTCTAAATTGTAACACCAGATAATAACCAACTTCATGCTACTCCCCTACAACGAAATATGACATTCGATAGCCATTGTATGATAAGGCGAAGCTATAGCGGCCTGGCTAGGCTACATCTCCCATCCACGTTCTTCAGAAGTGTCTAAACCCTGTGATCAAAGCCCATGAAGCTTTGGTCGAGCCTGCTTAACTGAGCTACACACGACCATGGTCCGTGGCTGCTGAATTTGCTGGCTGGCATAGGAGTTTTTATCCTCGGCTGGGGCCTGGGACCGTTGTTGTTTGCAAGTTGGATACACGGAAACCTTTTATCTCGAATACTCAAAGACAACAAAACCTTTATCTCAAATACTCAAAGACAACAAACTCTCCACACGACGCGAAGGGCCAAAGTGTGTCAAAACCGGGTAGCTTCAAATATCAGGTCTGCCCAGACAAAGAAGGGAAAGGTTGTATCTAAATAAACGGTACTCCTTATTGTGTAACAGCCAAGCTCTAGTGTAACAAAAAAACGTTGGTAGATCAGTAACCACCACAAAAATCCTATTCTTGAACCTCAAAGTAACTCAATTCTTAACTTTTTTTACAACCTAAAATTTCCTGATTTAAGAGTTACCTTTCTATGATTTTTTTTTATGGTAGCTCAGTAGCTGTGAGTTTCAATTTCATGGAAGAACAGTTGGAATTTTAGGGCGGAGCAGGCAAAATAAATAAAAAAGAACCCTTTTAGGCGTCACACAGAGAAAGGAAGAGCTAAAAATACACCCCCTGATCGCATTAATATTGAAAAACTTTGAGTTTCATAATTTATTACTCAAAAATCAACTTTAACATTCTTCATTATGCAGAATCAAAGTTAAAAGTCTGATTTGAGACTCCAAACAAGGTACCAAAGGTCCAAAACAGGTACATCTGCAGCAAAGCATCTCAACTGCCTATAATTACTTCAACTGCTCGAATAATTTGGGCGCAACCTGTGTTTGTCAAAGTACTTATTTCAGAGGAAGCAGCGGATTGTGAAGTTGTTTGATGGATAACACCAGTAATTAAGATGAAGGAATGAATGCTTACGCATTTGTCTATACACCCCAAGAAATCAAAATACTGTCCAGTGCAGTGCTTGTGTCCGCTTTCATCAGCCTCAACCCTCCGAACGCATGCCTGCAACTCAGACAAGGACTTGGAATGTTATTTGATGAAGGTTGAACTTAAAAATGGATTCTCAGTAAAATCAGATGAATTCAAGAGTGGAGGTTCAAGGTGATTCACCTGATACTCAAACAAGGGCTTCACACATTTGGGCTTGCAGCGGTCCTCGAGATGCTTCTTCTGGTCAACAGGTTCCTCATCTGCCCTGAACAGATCAAAGCGAGTATTTAGTAGCAGATACATTGTTTTACAAATAAGACGAACACAATCTTTGTTAAATTATGATAGACCCTACGCTTTATAAAATCTGATAAAAGACATTTATTTCATAATTAAGGCTGACAGCAAATATATTACTGAAGTTATCCGTGGTATACAACAATCATCCCAGTATATCCCGCACCTAGAGGGTCTGGGGGTTTAGTAGTACGCACCCTTTCCCCAAAAAAGTTGAGAGGGTTTTGGGCCCATTTTGTGTGTTTTTTGGGTCCGGTCTATTTGGAATTACATTGGCCGATAGAAATGGGGGGTAGGTATAGATCTCTTTGGCTTCTTATTATATATTGCATGTTTTCATGTACCATATTCTTACATGAAAATATGTTCTATATTTTAAGAAGCCGGTAGGGGTGGGGGGTTTATAGTGAGATTTATTCCGTGAGGCGGGTTCTTTTGTGGGTAGTCAAACACTTTTTACGCAAGACCCTTTGTATGGTCTTGTTTCTTGTTACTTTTTGGCTTTAGCCATCAGCTATATATTTACCTTTTCAGAAAAAAAGTTGAGAGGGTGTTTCCGTTGTATATGAACTATAATGATGCATAGAGAACGGAGAACCATATTTAAAGAGGAAGAGAATAAAGGACAGATAAACAAGGAAATAGTCAAAACTTGATACAGTAGCAAAGTTCCTCTATAGATTTATTGGAGAACAAGGGGAAAATAATAATCAGAATAGAGTTGCCAACGTAGTTATTCTACCCAATAAGAATAATCAGATTCAAAACTAAACGTGGTTCCTCAGACTACCGTGCTAGTGACCATGTGTAGTTTTCTATCAAGCTATGGTATGAAATTTTCAATATGGATCCTGTTTGGCATTGTAAGTCATCCATCAAGACAATTAAAAATGCATAAATCATGGGTACTTATTTTTAAGTGCAAACCATGGACACAGACAATAACTAGTGCATAAACTATATTACCTTGCATTATGTGGCACAAGTATATAAACACACTTAGACACCACTGCTCTACAACACTAGTGACGTTTAAAAATAAGAAGGTGGCTTTCAAACATATAGTGCAGCTGTATACTCACATGGATTAGAATGTGATGTCTAACCGTTGGTCAGAGCTCGAGACAGATAACTGTTGCCTGAATTGTGGAAAACAAACATTACTTATGATCAGGAATTAGAAAACATGAATAACGGTAAGAAATCGAACTTTGAAGGATCATTAAATAAGTTGCTAATATGCTGTCATGTGCAACACGCGTATTATTACATGACTAATTAAAAGAAACACGATCAAACATCAGGCAACATTCTCAACATCCTATACCCAGAGCAAACTTACAATATATGAAAACCAGCTTAAGTATCAATCTAGTGTGAGCAATTAACGTTCTTCATCCCTATTGGCCTTTTATAAGAAAGTTTCAACAAGATCTCCATGCACAAAAAGGTAGTTTGTTTAATAGAGTAAACTAATCTACACCACAATTATTTTTCAAGCACTTGACAGCATAGATATCAATGAATTAGGCAATTAAAACTTGATCAGGAAACAAAATTATAACCTGAAAAGTAAAAAGCTAAAATCAAACATGCATTATGCATACTTCAGTGAAATCAAGTGATCAGCTAAAGCAGCCCTGTATCCCCTTAATCAAGTGACAGTGTCACTGTCACAGTGGGACAGATGCCATAATATATTGTCCTCCCTGTTTTGAATCCAATCAATCAAGAGGCCAGCTGAATCCCTGAACCTTGTGACTAAGCTATTTAGCATCCCTCCAAAAAGTTAGATTGCAAAACAAACAGCTCACTTCAACAGTCCGATTCAATTTGGCAACATACTATCCGTCTAAAATTCCCTGCTTTACATTGAATCTTCCACTTAACTTCCAAAACTCACACATAAAACAGTGTTCTACGATGGAATTCGAGCTGGCTTCATATCCTTTAGCTTGTACAGCGATGCAATCACACCACAAGCAATGGATAATTCATTAAAAATAGTGTATTCCAGCATTCCACAGTTTCCAAACGAAGCCAAGTAAATTGATTTCAGAAACAGTTAATTTTTTTCTCAAATTTTGATTCGTTTTCTGAAATTAGGAGCTACATTCAGGTAGAGAGGTAACATACGAAAATTTGGAAATCAAGAGATGAACATCATTTCCCGTAGAAACTATAGGGAAGCAAGTGAAAGCTACTACAATCAATCAATACCACAACGACAATTATCATCAACAAAGAGAGATTCCAAAAGATGAACCAAACCAATCTATTTTGTCTCCAATCGGAACCGCTCTAGCTACAAAAAAAGGGAGCCGAAGCTGATTAAGGAGCAATCGGACCCTCACCTGAAATTCTCCAGTGGTCGACGATGACTATGGCCGGCGCTGAGCGTTGGATCGATGAACAAAGAACAAGTTGACCTCTCGCCTCTCCTCTCCGGTTTCCCCACCGACCAGATCGATCTCTGGGCCGATAACTCTAACCGGCCTCTGGCCAGCCCCAAATATCAAAGATTATGATCCAAATTGACCTGCCCCAGGAGTAAACGGATCAGGATCCAATCTAACATTGGCCCAAAAGAAAATATTTTGGTAAATTTCGTCCGGTCCTTCCTCGCAAGTCCAAAAAAAACCGAGGCCCCATGTCGAAAGTTGAACCTAATAAATCGGGTAAACTGCCTAAAACCACCCTTCAAATATGCCACTTTGCTCAAAACCACCCCTTAAATTCCTATTTATCGAAAACCACCTTTTATAATACTTTTGTTAGCAATTGATCACCCTTTTAAGTTTTCCGTCTAAATTCTGTTAAATTTTAAAAATTACCATTTTTTCCTTTTTTTTAATAGCACTTAATACAAAAAAAACAAACAAAAAAAAGGTGTAAAAATTAGGGTTTGCATGGTACAGTAACGACCAAAAAATGATGATACCAGGTACGTACCACCAACGGGTAGTACGCAAATTTTCATGCCACGTACCAACCACAAGTCATGGCTACCGCATATGTGGTAAACACGACTTGTGGTTACCATCGGTACATTACCATGGTTACCATGCTGTAATTCTGTTTTTATTTTTTTGAAACCCTTTGGCTACCGTCCAGTAGTCATCAAAGTTATCGAACAAAAAAAATATGGTTACTAAAAATAATAATATGATTACTACCTGTTAAAAGTTCAAATAAATGAAGTTCACAACCTAAAGTACAAATCAATTCAAACCAACGAAGTTCAAAGTCTCCAAATAAATCAAGTTCAATTAATGTTCAAACATTCAAAATGTTCCTGCAAGCTAGTTTAAACAAAACAAGTTCAAAGTCTCCAAACACCAAAATATTCCTACTGTTTCCAGTAGAAAAAATAGAAAGGAACAATTTAAGTCAAAATCAAAACACAAAATATAAAGTAAAAACTTAAAGTTAAAAACAATAAAACATTAAATAAAAAAATTAACATACACACATACTCGGTAACCATGGTAACCATGATATTCATATTTCATTACCATTACCGTACCACCTTCACGTGGTTAGCACCACGATGGTTACCACAAGTGTGGTTATCACAATGGAGCACTGATCTGTCTCGCTTTCATCGGATCGAGCGGATCCGGGGTCGGCGGTGGTGATGATCTTCCTTCCTAGAAAGAACGGTTGATCTCCTGTGATTTCTTCTCCGCTGGCAACTTGAGGAGCATCTCCTCGATTCTCTGCATACTTTGCTTGGACTCCGAGATCTCGTTTTTCTCTGATACCATTGAGACGGGAATTCCGTTCTCCGACACCAATTGTAACAATTGAATCGATTATCAAGTAACCAAGGATAGATCTCAGCCTAGAGATTCAATTGATGAGTCCGAATGTGAGTATTCTAGGCCTAGAAACCAACCACGAAGGGAGAAGGGTCGATTCGAAGGTATCTAGAATAGGTATTTGAATTGAGAGAGTTTGAGATTGGAAATTTGGGTTTTGTATTTGATTAACCTTGCACTGATGAACAAGACAGATACGTATAGAAGACGATAGGTTTAGCTTAGTCAGGTTGCCATAAATCGAGACCCAAACTAACAGATTGTGGGCCTATTACCCAATTAACATAAAGGCTAAACCCAATACAACTTACTTACTAAAATGCAGGTAAACAAAATTCACATAAGATAGCAGACAGAGTACTTGGTTGTGCAGGAACGTTATTCCTGTTACAGATGTGATCGACGATTGCGAGCGTGGGGAAGATGGTGGTCGGCGACAACGAGCAAGCGGGGAGGCCAAGAAGACAGTGGCCGATGGCTGCGAACGAGGGAGGTGGTCAGCGATTGCGAGGGTGGGAAGGCGGTGGTCGGCGGTAACGAACAAGTGGGGTGGCCAAGGAGATAGTGCCCGATGGTTGGCGTCTATAGTGAAGGAGACCCCATTTCATTCTTAAATTTATTTTTTTTATTGTTAAATTTATATTAAATATATTAGGGGTAAAAATGTATTTTTCCACAATTGGCTGAATTTTGGACGGAAAATTAACAAGGGTGGTCAATTGGTAACGGAAGTATTATAAAGGGTGGTTTTTAGTAAATAAGAATTTAAAGGGTGGTTTTGAGCAAAGTGGCATATTTTAAGAGTGGTTTTCTGCAGTTTATCCTAATAAATCTTACTCCCTCCATTCAAGAAAACTTGTTATTTTAGAGTTTTAATTTTGTTCAAAAAAAACTTGTCACTTTAGATATTTTACACATATATTTTCCAACTTACCCTAATTTATTTAAATTTTGAATTACCTTGAAAAATGCGATTGTACTTTTCTTTGAGATAATTAAGAGAAAAGTAGTGGTAATTTAGGTAGTTTACATACTTCTTAAATATTGTGTCCGGAGCCAAAGTGACAAGTTTTCACGAACGGAATGAGTAGTATATGAGTCGGTAAGCTACTTTTTCTATTGTAAATTGGTTATAGAATAGAACCTCACATGACTTGTGTGCACACGACCCCCAGTCATCAGTCTGAGTCGGACATATGGTTCCATTTTGTGGGGTGTTCATTAACCAACATATAAATGCGAGCGTGTCAAGCCGACGCAAAATATGAAAGATCAAATGAGTTACATACTCAAAATATGAAATAAATAAATGTAATATATAAGTTAATAACTATTTTTTTATATTGCCACAAATTATAAAGTAGTAATGGTATTGGAAAAAAAAAACCTAATTCGAGAGCACCAAAAACCTCTCTTTTGAGGCCCGCCGCCTCCCTTTAACCTAGTCTTACGCCGCCACCTTCGGCCGCCGCTGCCACCAGTCCACCACCTTGCTCCTTGTTGCCGATAGTAGCCCTTGGGTCACCGCCGTAACTCTCTGATCTCCATCGTCCCTCACAACCTTCGTCTGCGTCCTCCACCTTCATTTCTACCAGGTCTTCGCCCCTACCTTACCTCTTTGGCCGCCACCATGGCCGCTGCTCGCTAGCCCGTCACCCGGCCCTCATCTCTTAGCCTCATCTCTTAGGTCTCTCGGCTCCGCCAGCCCGTCGCCCTCGCCGGTCTTTCGCCGCCTTGACTTTGTCTGGCCTTTGCTGCCTCCCTGTTCCGCCTCCTCTGCCTTCCTCCGCCTACCTCGGCTGCCGTCCACATCGGTTCGCCGACCCTAGCTTGTTTTGACCTCGGCCTCACAGGCTCTCCTTGGCTCCGCCGCCTATTTCGTCGCCTGCTCCCGCCGTTGCTTACTCCGGTTGTTCCTGTCAATGAGCTTAAACAATTGGGATTGTTGTTTCGCCCGCACTTTCAATCGTTCTCCGGTTCATTATTGCTCCTTTTTGTTTCCTTCTCTCGTTTTTTATCGCCTCTATTTGGGCTTATCCTTGTGGTAGTCCGCTCACGATTTAGTTATCGTCCTTGAGGGTTGAGATGAGTGCACGGGAGTTTGAATGGGCAATGATGTGGTTTGGGTTTGATTTTGTGGGTTGGTGTACTGGTCTATTCTTGTTGTGTTGCAGGTTTCTTGTGAGCGGTTGATGATTTGTTATGTTCGATGACGTCATGGTTTGCGATTGACACCTGATGGCTCTTTTGAGTCCATAATCTGAGGTGTCCGCTAGTTCCCCAGAGTTCTCTGAGTGCGTTGTCTCTTTGGCCGATCGTTTTGTTTCTCTTCTGACTTGTGATTTTCAGCGTAGGATGGCTTGTACGATCCTTGTACTTTTTATGTCATTTGCTTCTGTTATTTGCTTCAGTTGTACATGATGGTTAGTCCATCCACCGACTTGTCCGGTCTCTCGTTTTCTCTAGACTTGTCTAGAGAACCGAATTTCTTATCTTGCTTCAAAAAAAAATAAAAATTTATATTGTCAATTAATTTTAAAATAAAAAAAATCTCACTATATGTTGCACGATCTCTAGTCATAAGTTCTACTGTATTGAACTTCAGTAGTGCGCAGAAAAAGACTGGTGGTGGTGTAGAAGGTAGCAGCAGTAGCTTGAAAGCTAGGTGAAGTGTTCACCCACCAAGACTTCCCTAATGTTAATTTCCCACTATTAATTAACACCTTCATTTCCAACTGTATGATGTAGATTTGCTAATTGCGTATTCACGAATTTCATCCAAATCGACCATCAATTGAAGGCATGTGGGAGTATAATCAGTTGGGAATTTTAAAGATATAGTATGATATGAACCTTGTTTCTTTCGGTCCATCGTAGCTCGTAGGCATGTGGCACTGGCAGAGAAAAATAAAATTTATTGCATAAGACTTTAAAGATAGTAATAGAATAGACCAGATCATTGAAATAGTGCTTAAAAACATCGACACTGGAATTATATTGCGGTGGGCCATGTAACGTGGAAAATCACGCACGTCCGAGCGCACAAAACCGATGAGTTTCATCCTAAAAGACCAAGAACCTGTACATCACAGCTCTTATATCATGTTACCATGCGCTAACCAAGCCAAACACACAAGACCGATGAAGTTCCATCCTAAAACCAATTGACATTAAGACGAGTAGCCCATGTACCGACTTATATGTAAGACTTGGATTAGTCATATTTATCAATGTGGGATGGTTCATTTCCCATCTTCCACAGTGGTGTTTAAGGACAAGTATGAATCGAAGAATATTTGAAAATCTAAATACAATATTAATCCAAAATAGGTCATAAAGATAAATTGATATATTTAAATACCCATTAGATCATCCGCATTCGTGAATCCCTTTGCAGACTCCTAACTTACCTTTTCACTGTCACGTCAGCTTAAACACCCCACTTTACATTATTATTTTTTCACCTTCATTCATGAACCCGACCTCAGACTCATAACTTACTTTTATTTCTTTACCTTTTTTTTATTAAATCAAATATCTATATATTAAACTCATACTATAATCCGCTCTCATTAAGTTTATTTTTTCAATTACTCAAAAGTTATTATTATTATTATTATTATTATTATTATTATTATTATTATTAGTATTAGTATTAGTATTAGTAATAAAGTACTAAAGTATCTACATGAAATTAGATTGGAGCCGGCTAACAAGCTGAGCTCCGCATCCCTTTTGAATACTAAATGCAATCCTAGTCAAAGTGTGACAAAAATCCCTACTATATCCAGGTACCCCCTTAGCGACACCACATACTCGCTTGAGAAGCTCCATAACATCATCCTCTAAGTCACCAATAGTGGAAAAGGAGAACGGCAGAAAGTGATAGCCTTTGGCCCTGCAAACATCTTCGTACTTCTTCCTCTTGTTATCAGCTGCCCCTCTAGCCGCTTTACCAGGAATGAAACTTGAAAGACCAGCCGAACTGAAGATAGAAGTTCCTGTAATGTCCACACATGTGTCTTTGCCTTGGAACCAGTTGTAGAACAGAATATCAGCTGGTCGAAGCTCCCTTCCCTTGTCATCAACCATTCCAGTAGACGCCTCTTTACGAACAGAGATTTTGGCCTTCAAACACTCATCGTACAAAGCATCACGCACCACATTATGTCGATGCTTAACACCAATATTAGTAGCACACGCAAGTGCATAATCGCCCCATACATCTAGACCTGGGCAAACGCAGGACGGTCCGCTCGGCCCGTCTCGCCCGCCCGCGAAATTGCACATGCTTGGGTAGAGGAAAAAGCCCACGCGGGTCACTAAGCCCGGCCCGCGCCCGCAACAGGTACGTGATTGGGTAAGCCAATCTACCCGTTAGGGGCCGCTAGACCCGTAACGAGTACCCGCTATTTTTTTAATATATATATATTATTATTATTTTTAAAAAATAAAATAAAATATATATACTACCTACAGTATATTTTTTCAACCCGTTAAGCGGGCTTAACCCGACCCGCAACCGCAACAACGGGACAAATTTTCGGCCAAAGCCCGGCCCAAGCCCGCGTTTGCCCAGGTCTACATACATCCAAAATGCCTTTCTCACAAGCAGGACACTTAGATCCAACACTAAACAATTCAATTCCCATACAATATTTAAGAACTGAGCGAAAGGTAATGGGATTCATAACCTGGCATAGTATATGGTAATATGGGTGTTGTTGGCATAATTTTTATTTAAAAAACAAACATATGCAAAATTGGTCTCTGTGAGTAGATAAAATTAATTCACACTTGAAAACAATTTTTTTTAATTAATTTTTTTTACAGAAAACACATAAAAATCATTTTAAACGGTTTAAATTTATTTTTGCCCAAGCTTCCCCTCTTTTGCCCAGACTTCCCATTTGAAATGGTGAAAATTAATTCACACGTGTCAGGCCACGAGCTTCCCCACTTTTTTTTTTGCCCATCCTACTGCACCATGAACCCCCTTTTTCGGATTCATCTGCAAGAATCCCACCGGCTGGGTTCATGCGTTTTTTTTCTCTCTTTTTTCTTTTGTCTTAGGTGGCATCCCAATGAGCCTTCGGACTCACGGATGCAGATGGTATTAAGACAAATTGGTACATTTAAAGGCATGATGGTAAAAAAAAGGTATATGAAAAGTGGTTTCAGGGACAAACAACCCATTTTTCCTTATGGAGGTCTGTTCATCCATTCTAATCCCGTTTTTTTTCTCGATCGGTTTTGTGCCAAAACAATTAAATCTGGTTTTCTATACCAGATTGCTATGGAAAACCGGATTAGAATGGGTGAACCGACCTCGACAAGGGAAAAGAGGTCGTTTGTCGAAACCACCTTTTATATATATTTTTGTCTATCATGTTTTTAAATATACCAATCTGTCTCAAGGGGGCGATATGTAAATATACCAATTTGTCTTTACGACCATCCAAAATATGGAGAAATATATCAATCAACAACTATATAACTAGGCAACTTCCAAGTTTACCTTTGAAGATGAGCCTCAATATAACTAGAAACTACAAACAAATGCATCAAGAAGAGGGGAATTTTTTAGATGAAGCAAAACAACTTATGGATCATTCAAAATTAGGGTTCCTTTGGTTGAATGCGAGAAGTACAATTCCCGGGAACTTACTTCCCATGAATTAAATTCCCGTGAAATGTACTTCCCACGAATTGAAATAAGTTGTTTGGTTGAATTTTAGTTTTTAGAAATATAAATAAAGAAAATTACATTAAAAAAGGGTGGAAGTTGAACTTACCTAGCCCCCTAGGTAAGTGAACTTCTTACAATTCGGAGAAATTGAAATTCCTGGGAAGTTGAATTCCTGTGTCTTTTTGTCAACCAAACACAGGAATATATCCTACTTCCTGTGTTTTTAACTGACTAACCAAACGAGGCCTTAATTTTGATTGATCCAAAATGCCTCTTGATGAGGCATTTGCAAGTTTTATCATCAGGCTGAGACTTTTGCCCTCAAAGGAGGCGTCGCCAAGGTGAAAGAGCTTGGTCTTTTCAGAATCATGATTGAGGCAAACAACATGATCGTCATCAAACTGCTTTGCGAAGACAATGGAGCTGCTCATGGAAGATTGAGATGCTCATCTCTGACACCCTGTTCCACCTCCAACACGTTGAAAGGGTGCAATTCGGTCACATCTTCCAAGAAATCAACTCGACCGCTGATAGGATCACGAGTATGCTCCACACGACGTTCACACAAGACCTTCACGCCAATTCAGCGTTGTACACCCTCATCGGCAGGAATGCACTTGTCGAGCAGGACATAACCCTACCCAAATCATTACCTCATCCTTACATATATAAAAGCATGAAGGATTTGAATGAATAATGATTTCACTATGATTTTTAATTGTTTTTTTATATATCAAAATTCCCATTTTGCCCTTGTTTATTGTGGTTATTAGGTGATATTCAACAAATATGCAAAGTCTATTTTGGTAATTTGTGAGCGGGCTAGCTCATCAAGCTCTCCGAGCTTAGGTGTATTGGTTTGTCCAGTTTGTTTGGGCATTAGATACTTTGTATATGAATGGGCCCAATCTCTTCTATGAGATATAAGATGTACATTTCCCATCTGATGCAATACACAGATACACATTTTCCTCCATTTCATTTTCTTCTCCTCTCTCTCTCTCTCTCTCTCTCTCTCTCTCTCTCTCTCTCTCTCTCTCTCGTAGTTGTTCGATTTCTTGCTCCACAATTCTCACAAATCTCTCATGGTATTAGAGCAATATCGTTGATCTTGCGTCAATTTCAAGTTTCTAAGCTCAGATCTGTACATGACCTTCTCAATCAAAGTCTTCCTCAACTCCAGCAACTCCAATGGCGACAGATGCACCAGCAAAGCTGACGATTGATCCCACTGATTCCCTCTTCCTTCATTCCAGCGATCATCCTGGACTTGCAATAGTCACATGAGGGTTCAACGGAAAGAACATTGGTGAATGGAAGAGATCTGGGAAAATTGCACTTAGCGCGAAGAACAAATTTAGTTTTGTGAACAGAAACCTTCCAAAATCGGACGACGATGATCCCCGAGCTCAGATATGGGAACGATGTAACGACATGGTGATTTCCTGGATCCTCAATGGCATCATTCGGGAGATTCGTAGCAGCGTGATCTACGCCAACACCGCAAATGAGATTTAGGAAGAACTTAAGGTCAGGTACGACCAAGCAAATGGAGCTCAGATGTTTGTGCTTCAGCGAGAGATGAATTCTCTTGTGCAAGGTTCGTCTACTATCTCTACGTATTTTACAAAACTGAAGTCGCTTTGGGATGAGATAGATAGCTTGAGGAAATTGCCTCCTTGCACCTGTGGATTTGCGAAAGAAAATCTGAAAATCAATAATGAACAGAAATTAATGAAATTCTTGATGGGAATGAATGAGAATTACACCACTACTAGGGGATCGGTGTTGATGATGCAACCCTTACCAAGTGTTAGCCTTGATTACTCCATGCTTTCACAAGATGAGGCTTAACAAGAACTAAAATCTCAATCGCACATGACTGTTGATCTCACCTCTTCCTTCAATGTTGATGCGAAGAAAGGTGATGGATCAAACAAGAAGACATGCATGTACTGTACTTATTGCAAGAAGACTAATCACGAGATTGATAAGTGCTTCTTCATCCATGGATTTCCCAAGAAGAATGGGAAAGGGAAGAAGGTTGTTGCACAGGCTAAAGACGATAATGGAGGATCTGTTGCACCTGAGTAGACTGCTGATTAGTATGCACAACTTCTTAATTTGCTGAATGTTAGGGATCATTATCAAAGGAGAAAAAAATGATGGCAGGAACTAGCAAAGATTTTGTTGGTTTTGCAGGTACTCCTCACTCATCTTACAAACAGAGACACACTTGGATATTGGACTCCGGGGCCAATAGTCATATGTGTGCCGGTATTTCTCTTTTGTTGACAAAATCCCTATATCAAAGCCTTTCTCCATATTTCTTCCACTGGTCTTGCTTTGACAGTGAATACCATGGGGAGTGTCAAGCTGACATGTGGATTACTTTTGAAGGAAGTATTGTATGTGCCATTCTTTAAATGTCATCTATTGTCAGTGGAGAGATTGGTAAAGGACACTGAGCATTCCGTTCTTTTCACACCTCAATTGTGTGTGATGCAGGGTACACAATAGATGAGACCTCTTCTTCTTGAAAGATGTAGTAGGAGCCTCTACTTTCTGGAGAATGGAGTTGCAGAGTTGGATGCTTCTTTCACTTTGGATAATCCTAGGAGTTTTGTGGTTAATGATGCTGTAATAATTGCTCAGACATGGCACATTAGACTTAGTCACTTACATGCCATCGGGTTGCAAGGTATTGTGCCCTTAGTTGCTGGTAATACTCACATCTCACCCTGTGAAGTGTGTGCTAGAGCCAAACAGCATCAGCTTTCATTTCCCAGGAGCTTGATCTCCTCTGTTAAACCTTTTCAGTTGCTTCACATTGATATGTGAGGACCCTTTCAAGTCCAAACTTACAACGGCTGCAAGTACTTTGTGATTATTGTTGATGATTACAGTCGTACTACTTGGTTTAATCTAGTTGGTTTTAAGGGTAGTGCATTCTCTGTTATCAAGACTTTTGTTGAGCTTGCAGAGACACAATTTTGACTGTCTAGTGAAAAAAAATAAAAACTGATAATGCTCAGGAATTGGGGCTCAGTCGAGAGTCTTTTGAGTATTTTCGATCCAAAGGGATCGCACACCGCACATCCTGTGTTACTAGTTGCTACACCCCAACAAAATGGTGTGGTGGAACGGAAGCATAAGCACCTCTTAGAGGTTTGTTGGACAAAAATGCGCAAATAATCGTACAACACATTTTATTTAATTTTTAATATTTGAGTTCGGCCCCTTTTGGTTATCCTCTTGATTCGAAGTCGTATCGATACCAAGATTTGAATGGTTTTGGTGATTTGGGCTGCACCCGAATTTTAACGGGTTGCCTACGTATCTCTTGGAAGAGAATCAAGCCTCACGTAGTTCAGAATGTTTTGGATTTTGTGTTTGTGTTTGATTTGATTTGGGTTTGGTTTCGTTTTCTTGTATGCATCAGAAGATGAAGTTCAAACCCACCTTCTACGAAGGGTAACTCGAGCAACACTCCACCCGAGTAACCTGAGCCCACCTTCTCGGAAGGGTAACTCAAGTAACCCGCCTATCATTTGCATAGAAAATGATTTTAGGTGGAGTTTGATTTGATTTGATTTGTTTTGACTTAAAGGTCAATTTGGGGATCGTGATTGAACTCGTTTGTGAGTTTCCTACGTACCCTTTTGGAAAGGATCAAATCACACGTAGTTCTTGAAACTGACAAATTTGAATTTGGTATTTGAGTTTTTGAAGTTTTTGTCGTGACCGAACTCGACGAGCGGAAGCTTTGTATCGAGTCGGCGGAGACACTTTGGGTTTTATGGAAATTTGATTTTTTGGGACGACTTAGAGTCGAAAAGTGAATTTGAGAAGATTTGGTTGAAAGTTTAGGTGTGACTGGACTCGGTGAGGATTTGATTTACGCCGAGTTTCCTACGTATCCACATGTTTAGTGGAATCAAGTCACCGTAGTTCTGGACAAAGAGAAGTTTTGTATTTGGTTTGATCATGAGATCATTTGAGGATGGTGATCGATGAACTCGACGAGCATAAGCTTTGTATCGAGTCGGAGTGGATCATTTGAATTTGTTTTATTTTGACCTCATATTTATTTAAAGGGAATTTAGAGGTTGACGACTGTACCCGATATATTTTAAAAATTTAATATCGAGTTACCTACGTAGCCGATAAGAGGCATCAAGTCTTTACGTAGTTCTAAGCGAACCGATTTGAATTTTTTGGATTGACGATTGTACTCGACGAGCATAAGCTTTATGTCGAGCTTCCTACATACCCGTTTGAACGGGATCAAATCTTATGTAGTTCTTATAAGAACAAATTTTGTTTTTAATTTGTAACCGGTGACTGAATTCGGCGTATTTAAAATTTTATACCGAATTTCCTACGTAACTCGTAAAAGAGTATCAAGTCTATACGTAGTTCTGAACGGAAAACCGATTTGATTTTTTGCATTGACGATTGCACCCGACGAGCTTTTAGTTTTATGTCGATCTACCTACGTACCCGTTTGAACGGGGTCAAATCATCCGTAGTTCTTTTGAAAAAATGATTTAATTTTGGGAAAGGTGACTGAATTCAGCGTATTTAAAATTTTATACCGAATTTCCTACGTAACTCGTAAAAGAGTATCAAGTCTATACGTAGTTCTGAATAAAATCAAGTTTATATTTGGTGAAACTCGATTTGAGATTTTGACTCCGTTTTTTGTTGAAGCCGATTTGAGATTGACCCACTAGAATTAATTGACAAAGAATATTTATGAGTTTTAATTTGACATTTTAATAAAACTCAAATTCTTAATTTATGCCGATTATAATTCTTATATTTTAGTGGGTTAGTTTCGCAATTAAATCAAATCTATTCCGAATATGCCGAAGCATATACGTACATATATATAATTATATATGTATGATTTGGCTTTGATTTCTGTTTGTTTGTTTTTGAAAGCAAACCGAAGCCCGAAGACATTAACAACCCATTCTAATTTAATTGGGCCCAGTTCACAATTAGGTGAACTGATTACTGAGCCTAGCCTCTTTCGAGTGTTCGCCCTCTTTCGCAGGCTCAGATCGTCTCCCTCTTGGCGATGGAACACAGCAGCGGTGCGTTTCCTGTCAAACGCTCACTCCCTCTCTCCGACGCTAGCCCGCTTTCGACAGCAACAATCCACTTGCATTCTCCGGTCGACTGGCTTCGACTTTGGGCGTCTGAAGCGATTACAAGCGGAACGCAGGTGGATTGAGGCGGAGCAGGTAGATCCTTGACGGTCCGGAACCAACCGAAGACATTCCGCACTCGGTATGTTCTAGGTTGTTGTTTTTTATTTTCGTCCTTGATTTTGTTATCCAATCTCACCTTTAGACGATTCTCGACCTAAATTTTAGATTCCAGATGAATCCCTTTTCAATTGAGAGTTCAATTTTCACGCTCAACTGATTATCCCCTTAAATTTGTGATTTTAGGGTTTTCTAATTAAGGTCGATCGATAAAGGGAGTAGGAGGACCGGAGCTCGAGAAGTCTCGATTTTGAGAAAGGCGGAGCAACAAGGACGACTTTGGGAGCCCCATCGGAAGCAACCCTTGCTTTGGGTTCCTGGCTTGGTATGTCAAGCTTAGCTTTGCCTTTTTGTTTTTCCCAAATTGGGATTTCAGTTTGTGATAGACATGGCTGATCTTGATTGAGGTATTTTGATTTAGTGCTAGTTGCAATTTGATAGCAACCAGTGAGGATTTTGGGATTTGTCTGTTCATTTGAGATGGGAACCAGTTCCAATTTGGATGATTTTTAATCAAAGGATCTGATTTAATTTGCTCCCACTCTTTTTTTTTTGTTTCTTGATTACCCATGAATCACTGTAAAGGTCCGAATGAATTTGAAGATGGCTCTGCCAAAATTTTGGCAGCAATTCGACGCAATATCCTCGATCGTCAACACTTTCGACCATATAGGCTAGAGTGAATGACGGATCGAGGCATAGAAGTGATCACCAATACTTTCGACCATATAGGCTAGAGTAAATAGTGATCACTCCTTTGTGGGTTTAGGAAAGTAGTTGCATCTCTCATCTTCTTCAAGTCTTTTTACCTACACAGATGAAACAGCAAGGAGAAATAGATCTGCTACCTTTTGTAGTAAATGATTATCTCTCTCTTTTTAACTGCTTGTGTTTTCTTTGCTGTATTTTTGCAAGTTTGAGCCCGTCTGGAGGAAGAAGCCCGCCCCAAAAACTGCAGCTTAATCCTTTTTATAAGGCAGATGAAGGCGGTTAACAGGAGCCCTCCACTACATCTCTTTCTCTACAGTTTTTGTTTTGAAACACGTTTAATTTTTTTGTGTAACCTCCACCAACTGCTCATTTGTGGATTGGGCTCATTTGTGGATTGGGCTTGCATCGGAATGTTTATGAGATCCAACTTTCAATTGCAAACAATGCCTTTAAATTAAAGTAAATTAATCACATTTTTTTATAGCATAAATGTGAGAATATTATTATATGAAATCATGAATCAATAAAATTCATGAATTTTTACCCTCCAACAGTTGCCTCCTGAACTTTGTGCGTGTGAGATATCGAACGCGTTCAAAGTTTGACATATGTGCTATTTATGCACAATTTATGTTTCAAACGGACCTTGCTTTAAAAAGCTTTTTGTTTGATTTGTAGTCCGAAGAAAATTTGAACTTAAATTGTACTGATAAAATTGATCAAATATGAGAAGCAATTCTACTTAGAACTTGCTTATGACCAATACGATACAATCTGGTATGGGTATGTGAGAGTCGGAAAAAAATTTCTTCCTCAAATTTTGATTTTTGCATTTGTGGCTTTTCAACCAGTTTGATTTTTGAGCTTTCAAACTGATTGGATTTTTGGCTTGAGTCAATTTTGGTTTGACTTTTCGCCGATCTTTTGGCTAATTTGGTTTTTGGCTTTTGGTCGGAGATTTTCGACTTTAAGCTGAATTTGGATTTGACAGTTTTCTTGTGAGGGACAAGAATTTGGTTTTGACGACTTGGTGTCGCAGACTTAGCTTTTATAACCTTTGTGGTTGATGATTTGTGATCAAAACATCATAGAATATGATTTTGAAGTCTATATCCATACCATTTGAAGCCAAAACATTTGGTGGCTTTTTTCTTTGAGCTTTGATTTTGTCTTTTTGGGGGCTTTAAATGACCGTACGTGTGCAGATAATGTAGACCAATTTCTGTTTGAGAGGGTTTTGAGAGGCTTAGGCCTTTTTGACTTTGAGAGAGAAAAAAACATTGACCATTTGATTAGTCAAGTTTTGAGGCATTTGGCATAGTGTTCCTTGGTAGGAAGATTTGATTTGAGAGACTTGAATTGACTATCACATTTGGACGTGATGATCAAAGTCGGGAAATTTAGACAGGAGCCTTTTATTTGTTTCTCTTTGTGAGAATGTCTTTGAAAGACAGTTTTTATTTCTTTCTCCTCTCTTTTCTTTTGCCTCATTTTTAATACAAGCACAAAATGTGCAAGTCTTTGGACTATATTTGATTTTTCTCCTTATAGTCGAGATAAAGCTCATATGACTACAGAAGTAGAGGATTTGACTTCTTTATCTTCTTTGTTGAGAAAGAAGTTGTTTTGTTTGTTTTTGTGGCTGCACCTAGCACGTTGACTAGCTAGACTGCCTACGTACCCCCTTTATGAGGGATCAAGCCGCTCGTAGTTCTTTGTGAACCCATTTTTCTTATGCTTTGGGGTTGTTTGATTTTCGGACTAATTTCGAGTCCCTTTTTTTTTAATGCATCACTCAAATTATTTGAGCACACCTTCTAGGAAGGGTTTCCCAAATAACTCGACTATCATTTGCAAACCGGGATTTTTTTTACCGCATCATTCAGATCGCTCGGGCCCACCTTCTAGGAAGGGTTTCTCGAATAATCTGACTATCATCTGCGAACCCGGAAGATCTTTTTTTTTTTGTGCGACTGAATCTGACATATTTTTTGATGTCAAATTTCCTATGTACTCCTTGATGGGGATCAAGTCTTTACGTAGTTCTTGACGAAACTATTTGCTTTCTCGCCTTGGAAACTAATTTATCATTTTGACACTCTTACTTGTCTTTAGGTGTCCTTGATTTGGTTGAGCTTATGGATGAGAACTTTTGAGTGTCCCTTCCGAAGCTCTTGCTTTTGGCCCTTTTCATTTGGACCTTCTTGCTTTTAGACTCATCAACTTTTCCGAGCCTTTCAAATATTGGATCTTTAGATTCTCTACTTGTCGAGGCTATATTAAGCCTTTGAAACACCGAAGGTTTGGATTCTTCACTTGCCAAGGCCATATCAAGCCTTTGAAACGCTGAAGATTTGGATGCTTCATTTGTTGAGGCTAGCTCGAGTCTTTCAAATACCGAAGATTTCGGTGCTTCACATATAGGGGCTGGATCAAACCTTTTAAGCACCGAAGATTTAGGAGTTCCACTCGAAGCCATCTCAGGCCTTTCAAATGCGGACACTCTAGGCTCTATCACACTTGCGGTTAGAACACCCTCTTCGTATGAGATTTGGAAATTTTTGACACAAGCCTCCTCGACGAGCTTTTGTGGCGTTTTACCCTTAAAAGAGGGTTTTAGCTTTCGCACTCGAACTTTATGCTTCTTGTGCATTTTTGAAGCTTCAACGAAGCTTGATTTCCTTCCCTTTGATTTTGAGGAGAGAATTTGCTTCTTGGAGTGAAGAGTAATCTTTTTAACTCCTGCTTCATTTTTGTCCATGTCATTGGTCCATGAGACCATACAACATTGAGCGGTGTCTTTTTCATTCAAGGACTCTTCTTTTGAAGTATCATCTTTCACCAATGCTTTAAGAGGCGATGAAACCGTGGGGCTGCCCCCAGCTTCAATAGCCATAGCGGATGTTTTTTCTGTTTGAGAAGACACTTGGAGCGAGGGAATGGACTCTGCAACGTCTACCACTAAAATGGTATTTGATGAAGCTGCTTGAGTTGAGGATGTTGCCCCCTCGATTTCAATTTCTCCTTTGTTAATCATCTCCTCTATGATTTCTTTGAAGACGTAGCAATCCTTGATTGGGTGACTAACGAGTTGATGATACGGGCAATATTTTGTATCACTTGTTTTGCCAACCTCTTTTGGCCTTTTTGGCTCCGGGAGTGTTAGAAGTCTAGCACTCATCAACTCATCGAATATCCCTTTTACATCGTCATCGTCAAAGGGATATTTCTTTTGTCTTCTTTTATGAAGGGCGAGTCTATTGGCTGGCTCCTTGGCTTTCTCTTTTCTTTGAGCTTTAGAACCATTTCCGTTATCGGACTCTCGATCATGTTTGGTGAAAGTTGCCATAGACTCTTCTTCGTTTTGTAGCTCATTGCCATCATTTTTGTCAGCCTCGTTATCTTGAGGCCAGTTGGATCCTCGTGCTAGTTGTTTTTCAACATTGCACGCTTTAGACACCAACTCATTAAATGAGAGAGGTTCGGCACTTCCAACATGTACCGCTAATTCCGGTATTAAGTTGTTGGTGCACATTTGAACACAATCTTGTTCGCTCAATTTTTCATGGCATTAGAGTCTTATGCTCCTCTACTTGGCGATGAAGTCATTGGCGAGCTCGTTAGACCTTTGATAGGTGTTTGCGAGGTCCAGAATGGAAACTCTTGCTTTCGAGCTCACAAACTGAGCTAGGAACTCTCTTTGTAGATCGTCCCATGTTTGAATCGACTCTGGTTGAAGTTGAGTGTACCAAGTGAATGCCGATCCCTTTAAAGATTGAACGAATTGCCTAATTAATAAGGCATCGTTTAAGGCAGTTTCACCACAAGCAGAATAAAAATGAGCTAGGTGCTCGTGGGGTGAACCGTGAAGGCCATCGAACTTCTCAAAGCTCGGTCTTAGGTAGCCTGGGGGAAATGGCATCGAATCATAGTGTGCTGGATATGGCTTTCTATACCCGAACACTGTCAGATTTTTCGATGCATAGGCTTCTTTTATCCCTTTAGTGATCATCTCTTTGATTTCATGTGGAGAGATCGATGTGCTACCGCTTGAACCTTCACCATTCGACCTTGTTTGCTCTTGTCTATTTGCTTGAGCTTGAATATTGATTTGAGTGAGAAGTGATGCAATTTGGGCATCTTTCTCATCAAGCTTTCTTTGCAACTCTTGAAGCTGCTCTTCGACACTTTGTGTGCTAGTAGTCAATACTGGCATCACCTCTGGTCCATCTTTTGAGATGTTTGCTTGAGATTTAACAATTGAAGTATTTGAACTTGATAACTTCAACCGGTCTTTCTCTCTTGCATTATCTTTAGAGACTGAACATGCTTCTTGAACCTCCTTGCCCTTTTTGGATTTTGAAGGCTTAACCTTTGTGGCTATGGGTTCCGTCTCTTCCGAGTATGAGGTCATGTTGACTTGTACATCCTCTTTCGGATAGATAGGCATAAAACCAATGAGGATCTCTCTTTGCGAAGCCACTAAGGGAATTTGACCTGCCCCCTGCGATCTAAGAAGATCTTTTGCAAGGGTTGCATTGGCTCGCTCTAAAGTTGATGAACGAGCTAGCATAATAAGAGGTCTTGTCTTGTCACGTTGAGATCCGCACTTGCGTCCCCTTCTCTTCATGGAGTTGTTTGCCTTCTTGGCAATGAAGATGGGTTGAATGGAAGTTGCGATTGCCCCCTCATTCTTTTTTATGACATAAATGATGGGCCTTTGAGCGTCTTCATTAGTGGGCTTCATGCCACTGTAACCACCTTCCTGCATTTTGATCTTTTGGCAGTTAGGATGGTTGTTGAGCTTGCTATCGACGAGTCGGGTGATCTTGAGCTTCCTGTCCCCATGATTTGGAAGAGTTGTAGGCTTCATGCTCCCTTCCTCTGAAAGCGTTGCGGGAGAACTGGACACCCACTTGGCGACAGTCTGATTCTCCGGAGCTTGAAGAGCCCCAAAGGTGTTTTTGATCGGGATTTGCAGACGCCGATTCCCAAATGATGTCAAAGTATGCTTCAAACGATAGTTTCTTGATCCAACGACCTCTTTTGATGATGAAGGTTGCTGGAAGCTCGTTGAAGTTGACAATCACTTTTGGTGCCATTTGTACGTTTAAAAAAGATATAACCATATATTAATATAAATACAACTAAGAGATGAAAAGGCAAAAAGGGTCCGACCGTGCGTGCCAAAAATATGTTGGACAAAAATGCGCGAATAATCGTACAACACATTTTATTTAATTTTTAATATTTGAGTTCGGCTCCTTTTGGTTATCCTCTTGATTCGAAGTCGTATCGATACCAAGATTTGAAGGGTTTTGGTGATTTGGGCTGCACCCAAATTTTAACGGGTTGCCTACGTATCTCTTGGAAGAGAATCAAGCCTCACGTAGTTCAGAATGTTTTGGATTTTGTGTTTGTGTTTGATTTGATTTGGGTTTGGTTTCGTTTTCTTGTATGCATCAGAAGATGAAGTTCAAACCCACCTTCTACGAAGGGTAACTCGAGCAACACTCCACCCGAGTAACCTGAGCCCACCTTATCGGAAGGGTAACTCAAGTAACCCGCATATCATTTGCATAGAAAACAATTTTAGGTGGAGTTTGATTTGATTTGATTTGTTTTGACTTAAAGGTCAATTTGGGGATCGTGATTGAACTCGTTTGTGAGTTTCCTACGTACCCTTTTGGAAAGGATCAAATCACACGTAGTTCTTGAAACTGACAAATTTGAATTTGGTATTTGAGTTTTTGAAGTTTTTGAAGTTTTTTTCGTGACCGAACTCGACGAGCGGAAGCTTTGTATCGAGTCGGAGGAGACACTTTGGGTTTTATTGAAATTTGATTTTTTGGGACGACTTAGAGTCGAAAAGTGAATTTGAGAAGATTTGGTTGAAAGTTTAGGTGTGACTAGACTCGGTGAGGATTTGATTTACGCCTAGTTTCCTACGTATCCACATGTTTAGTGGAATCAAGTCACCGTAGTTCTGGACAAAGAGAAGTTTTGTATTTGGTTTGATCATGAGATCATTTGAGGATGGTGATCGATGAACTCGACGAGCATAAGCTTTGTATCGAGTCGGAGTGGATCATTTGAATTTGTTTTATTTTGACCTCATATTCATTTAAAGGGAATTTAGAGGTTGACGACTATACCCGATATATTTTAGAATTTAATATCGGGTTACCTACGTAGCCGATAGGAGGCATCAAGTCTTTACGTAGTTCTAAGCGAACCGATTTGAATTTTTTGGATTGACGATTGTACTCGACGAGCATAAGCTTTATGTCGAGCTTCCTACATACCCGTTTGAACGGGATTAAATCTTATGTAGTTCTTATAAGAACAAATTTTGTTTTTAATTTGTAACTGGTGACTGAATTCGGCGTATTTAAAATTTTATACCGAATTTCCTACGTAACTCGTAAAAGAGTATCAAGTCTATACGTAGTTCTGAACGGAAAACAGATTTGATTTTTTGGATTGACGATTGCACCCGACGAGCTTTTAGCTTTATGTCGAGCTACCTACGTACCCGTTTGAACGGGGTCAAATCATTCGTAGTTCTTTTGAAAAAATGATTTAATTTTGGGAAAGGTGACTTAATTCGGCGTATTTAAAATTTTATACCGAATTTCCTACGTAACTCGTAAAAGAGTATCAAGTTTATACGTAGTTCCGAATAAAATCAAGTTTATATTTGGTGAAACTCGATTTGAGATTTTGACTTCTTTTTTTATTGAAGTCGATTTGAGATTGACCCACTAGAATTAATTGACAAAGAATATTTATGGTTTTAATTTGACATTTTAATAAAACTCAAATTCTTAATTTATACCGATTATAATTCTTATATTTTAGTGGGTTAGTTTCGCAATTAAATCAAATCTATTCCGAATATGCCGAAGCATATACGTACATATATATAATTATATATGTATGATTTGGCTTTGATTTTTGTTTGTTTGTTTTTGAAAGCAAACCGAAGCCCGGAGACATTAACAACCCATTCTAATTTAATTGGGCCCAGTTCACAATTAGGTGAACTGATTACTGAGCCTAGCCTCTTTCGAGTGTTCGCCCTCTTTCGCAGGCTCAGATCGTCTCCCTCTTGGCGACGGAACACAGCAGCGACGCGTTTCCTGTCAAACGCTCAATCCCTCTCTCCGACGCTAGCCCGCTTTCGACAACAACAATCCACTTCCATTCTCCGGTCGACTGGCTTCGGCTTTGGGCGTCTAAAGCGATTACAGGCGGAACACAGGTGGATTGAGGCGGAGCAGGTAGATCCTTGACGGTCCGGAACCAACCGAAGACATTCCGCACTCGGTATGTTCTAGGTTGTTTTTTTTTTATTTCAGTCCTTGATTTTGTTATCCAATCTCACCTTTAGACGATTCTCGACCTAAATTTCAGATTCCCAGATGAATCACTTTTCAATTGAGAGTTCAATTTTCACCCTCAACTGA
This sequence comes from Persicaria maculosa, assembly GCA_963922045.1. Classification (NCBI taxonomy): domain Eukaryota; kingdom Viridiplantae; phylum Streptophyta; class Magnoliopsida; order Caryophyllales; family Polygonaceae; genus Persicaria; species Persicaria maculosa. The sequence goes on from OY998262.1 coordinate 24,503,689, forward strand.
TTCTCCCCCTTAAATTTGTGATTTTAGGGTTTTCTAATTAAGGTCGATCGATAAAGGGAGTAGAAGGACCGGAGCTCGAGAAGTCTCGATTTTGAGAAAGGCGGAGCAGCAAGGACGACTTTGGGAGCCCCATCGGAAGCGACCCTTGCTTTGGGTTCCTGGCTTGGTATGTCAAGCTTAGCTTTGCCTTTTTGTTTTTCCCGAATTGGGATTTCAGTTTGTGATAGACATGGCTGATCTTGATTGAGGTATTTTGATTTAGTGCTAGTTGCAATTTGATAGCAACCAGTGAGGATTTTGGGATTTGTCTGTTCATTTGAGATGGGAACTAGTTCCAATTTGGATGATTTTTAATCAAAGGATCTGATTTAATTTGCTCCCACTCTTTTTTTTGTTTCTTGATTACCCATGAATCACTGTAAAGGGCCGAATGAATTTGAAGATGGCTCTGCCGAAATTTTGGTAGCAATTCGACCCAATATCCTCGATCGTCAACTCTTTCGACCATATAGGCTAGAGTGAATGACGGATCGAGGTATAGAAGTGATCACCAATACTTTCGACCATATAAGCTAGAGTAAATAGTGATCACTCCTTTGTGGGTTTAGGAAAGTAGTTGCATTTCTCATCTTCTTCAAGTCTTTTTACCTGCACAGATGAAACAACAAGGAGAAATAGATCTGCTACCTTTTGTAGTAAACGATTATCTCTCTCTTTTTAACTGCTTGTGTTTTCTTTGCTGTATTTTTGCAGGTTTGAGCCCGTCTGGAGGAAGAAGCCCGCCCCAAAAACTGCATCTTAATCCTTTTTATAAGGCAGATGAAGGCGGTTAACAGGAGCCCTCCACTACATCTCTTTCTCTACAGTTTTTGTTTTGAATCACGTTTAATTTTTTTGTGTAACCTCCACCAACTGCTCATTTGTGGATTGGGCTCATTTATGGATTGGGCTTGCATCGGAATGTTTATGAGATCCAACTTTCAATTGCAAACCATGCCTTTAAATTTAAGTAAATTAATCACATTTTTTATAGCATAAATGTGAGAATATTATTATATGAAATCATGAATCAATAAAATTCATGAAATTTTACCCTCCAACAAGGTTGCCAGAACTTTGATGTTTCAATCAAAGCTACCCCTTAATTATTGGGGAGAAGATGTGCTTAGTGCAGCTCACATCATCAATAGGGTGCCAAGTGACACTTTGCGAGGAAAGAGCCCTTTTGAGATTTTGTATGATAGGAGGCTTAAGTATATATGAAGATTTGATATGCTTTGGTTGTCTCTGCTTCAGCTCTACATTAAGGCAAGAAAGACATAAATTCATGCATAGAGCTAGTCCCTGTGTATTCTTAGGCTATCCAGTGGGGACCAAGGGGTATAAGGTACTCAACTTGGACATACACAAGGTGCAGGTTTCACGTGATGTGGTTTTTCATGAGGGATATTTTCCCTACAGAGACAAAGTCATCAGTCCATGCTTAGAAAGGTTATTTCCTTCTAAACCTTCTTTTGATTGGTTAGGAGAGGACGTTGACAGAAGTGGTCCTACACCTACCCATGACGGTCAAGCTCCAGTGTGCCCTTCTTCCACACCCTCACACCCAGCTGTTGAAGAGGTCTGTCGATCTAGTAGATCCACAGCGCCTCCTGCATATCTCATAGATTATGTATGTCATCATATTCATAATCCCTATGTGTGTGATGAACGTTTGTGTTGTCATACCATCACTACCACTGTAGACCTTGGAACCTCTCATCTTTCTCCAATACAACCTACAACTGAGCCCAGGAATTACAAGGAAGCCTGTCAGTTTGAGGTTTGGGACAAGGCTATGCGAGATGAGTTCAATGCATTGGACATGAACAACACTTGGGAGGTGGTTCCACTACCAAGAGGGGCTCGGCTCATTGGATGCAGGTGGGTGTATAAAGTCAAACATAAGGCAGATGCCACGATTGAGAGGTATAAGACATGGCTTGTGGTCAAGGGATTCACACACAGAGAGGGTATTGACTACACAGAGACCTTCTCACCTGTGGTTAAGATGACGACAGTCAGGGCTTTGGTAGCAGTAGCTGCTAAGAACAATTGGCAAATGATGCAACTCGACATCAACAACGCCTTTTTCCATGGAGATCTCCATGAAAAGGTGTTTATGCACATTCCTCTGGGCATGGTTGCTTTTCCTGGTCATGTTTGCCGATTGAAGAAATCCCTTTATGGCCTTAAACAAGCCTAGAGACAGTGGTATGCAAAATTGTCTCATGCCTTGCAGTTCAGAGGTTATATTCAATCTCTCAATGATTACTCCCTCTTCTCCAAGCACAATGGTGATTTGGTGACATACCTAGCCGTTTATGTTGATGATCTTCTCATCACAGGGAGTGATCAGTCTGAGATTGTGGGTATATGTTCCTTCTTAGATTCAGAATTCCGAATCAAGGACCTTGGTCAATTGAATTTGTTTTTGGGAATGGAATTTTTGCACACTGAAGAGGGGATATATGTTATTCAAAAGAGGTTCATTCATGAGACTGTAAAGGAGTTCAATTGTGAAGATGTACATGAAGTTGTTAGCCCTCTGATCACATACACTAAGATGATTGTTGAAGGAGGAGATTTGTTATCACATCCAACAGGAGAGTACATGAAATTGGTAGGGAAGCTCAATTTCATGACTCACACAAGACCAGACAACAGATTCGCAGTGCAATTCTTGAGCCAATTCATGAAAGCTCCATGATAGTTGCAGTTTGATGCAGCAATCAGAACATTAAGATACTTGAAAGGAACACAGCACACGTCTTTATTTCTTTCACGATCCTCAAATTTTGAACTGCAAGCTTACTGTGATGCAGACTGGGCATCGTGTCCCCTTACTCGACGATCAATGAGTGGCTTTGTTGTCTTCCTTGGAGGGGAGTCTCATATCCTGGAAATCGAAAAAGCAAGCCACGGTCTCATTGTCATCAACAGAGGCTGAATATCGTTCAATCAGGAGAGTGTGTACTCAGATAGCTTGGCTAACTCGTCTTCTATCAGAATTGGGAGTGGCAAGTATTAAGCCAATTCCAGTCAGATGCGATAATCAAGCTGCAATTCACATAGCCAGGAATCTGGTTTTCCACAGAGAACCAAACACGTCGAGTTGGACTGCCATTTGTAAGGGAAAAGGTTCTTGAAGGATTGATGAAGCTGCATCATGTGCCAGCCAAAGGACAGCTATCAGATGCTCTTACAAAGGCCTTGCCTGGATCTAGCTTTCCCGATGTGCTTGACAAGCTTGGGGTTGCATAGCTCCCTGTAGCTTGAAGAGGGGTGTGAGCGGGTGAAGCTAGCTCATCAAGCGCTCCGAGCTTAGGTGTATTGGTCAGGCCAGTTTGTTTGGGCCTTAGATACTTTGTGTAGGAATGGGCCAATCTCTTCTATGAGATATAAGATGTACATTTTCCATCTGATATTATGATACAATACACAAATACACATTTTCCCTCAATTTCATTTTCTTCTCCTTCCTCGCTCTCTCTCGCAGTTGTTCGATTTCTTGCTCCACAATTCTCACAAATTTCTCATAATTTCAATCTCATTTTATCAAATCCCATTTTTACCCTTAGAAGTTTGAATTTAAAACTATTAAATTTTTTCTTTCCATCCTTTTATGTCTTTTTAAAAATATATACTAACTTTGAATATTTTTCCAAAATCACCGTACTTTATATTTTTCATTAACCTATCCAAATTATATCTTTATAAAATACCTTAATTTATATTCTTCATTAAAATACCCAATTTATATGAGGCGACTCTTTATTCTAAAAAAAAAAATACAATTTTTTTATAGATGAGATGCAGTGATCTTTTGATAACTTATATTCAACGCACGCACGTGCTAACGTCCGACCTTGTGAAGATTTGTACATGTTGATTACCCGATTTTGGATCTTAAACACACAAGACTGAATTATAACTTGACAGTTGAGACACTCTCCCGATTAAAGGTTGTCATAAAAATATAGGGTATGAATTGGACGAATAAAATAGTCATCCCAGGCCCCACCCCAGCTAGGCCAGCCATGTGTCCCTAAACGTGCGTCCAGCTAACGTGAACAGCCCAAGTCTCTGATCGACGGCCATAAATCACTCGTCCCGATACGATCAATTAAATCAACGGTGAAAAGGTGCATGGCTCCCTCACGTACTACCCACGTTGGATCTTAAATCATTCCCTCCGCAACCGAGATTTTCAATTTTAATTTCGCCCGCATTTGCATTTCATTTGCATTCCATCCCTTGTCTACTAAACTGCGAATTGCTCCCCACCACCAAACCAATCGCACCATAAAACTCCATTCACATTCCCTCTCCCCCGTCCCTCCTTGCTCGCGGTGGTCGGAGTCAGGTCAGGGCCGTTTCGCTCGCTGTCATTTCTCAGAGGTGAGTTGAATTCAGATTTTCGTGTTTTCTTCTGTTGATATTTGCTTCCTGTGAGTTGATGGCGGAGGAGTGAATTCTCAGATTCTCAATGTGTATGTGTGGTAGTGTTTGTGATGAATCGTTTGTTTAGCTGTTGCAGTTGATGGTTCTATTTGGCGATCCTTTGAAATGCATAGGTTTAGACATTGCAATCATGATCGGGGATTATGATTTTTGAAATTTTAGGGATTATTGATAATTAAGCTTCTTTCTTCCAATAATCGTGACCAAATGCTGGATTCGTTGGGGGACATTTGCTTGGTAAATCAGTCAATTTTGCATTCTTGTTTGCTTACGGAATGTTGTAGCGTCATTATGTCTACATCTGGACACGATCTAGCAAGTTCTGAAAAGCAGATTAGACTGATTTCAGAATTTGAAGTGGTATTTCAGTATAAAGTTAATATGAAACGGATCGTAACTGATTTGACTTGAGATACTGAGATACCAGCTTGGTTGACACACATTGATTAAAATTGTTTTCATTTCCGGAACTATACGGATTCAGTGTATCATGTAAATTTAGCCTTTTCTCCAAAATTATGATTGTTAATTCTGTATTTCTGTTACATTCAATTGATGCTGGCAGAATGCATGGTTAAAGTCTCTCTTTACGTGTTATCTTCTTGATCAGCATCTGTGATTAACTTTTATGAAATATCTTCAATGAGCATACCCAGTTTCATCGATTCCTGCAGAAGAAAGAAATGCACAAAAAGAAATAAAAGGCAACCCTTTACACCATGAAGTTTGGTGCAGTGCTTGTGTAGAAACATGATTCCTGTAAAAGAATAATGTTGTTGTCTATCTGGAGATCTTTTTTTAAGTTTTTGTTAAGCATGTGCAGTAACAGCATTTTGACAGAATATCAAGATGGATGAGAAACTGCCAAGTCTTTATTCTTTCTTAATTGGCTATATTGGATTGCAGTGTAGCAGAAGATGGCTGACGGAGAGGAAATTCAACCACTTGTTTGTGACAATGGTACCGGAATGGTCAAGGCAAGTATTAGTTTCTCGGGGTAGTTTGTCCTCTGCATTTGTTGTGTGCTTTCGCATAGTTGCAATTAAAGATGTGCTTAACAATGATTCATCTTTGTGACTTTGTCTATAGGCTGGATTTGCAGGAGATGATGCTCCAAGGGCAGTCTTTCCAAGTATTGTTGGAAGGCCTCGTCACACAGGTGTCATGGTTGGTATGGGCCAAAAGGATGCATACGTGGGAGATGAAGCCCAGTCCAAAAGAGGTATTCTGACACTGAAATATCCTATCGAGCACGGAATAGTCAGCAATTGGGATGACATGGAGAAGATCTGGCATCACACATTTTACAATGAGCTTCGTGTCGCCCCAGAAGAGCACCCGGTGCTTCTTACTGAAGCTCCTCTTAACCCAAAAGCTAACAGAGAAAAGATGACTCAGATTATGTTTGAGACCTTCAATGCGCCGGCCATGTATGTTGCCATTCAGGCTGTTCTCTCACTATATGCCAGTGGTCGTACAACAGGTCAGTACCATATTTTGGAGAAACTGGAGTTGTTGTGTCGCCCATGTTTTCATTCCATTTTGATGTGCTTATCTGACAGATCCCACTCTATTGCTCAGGTATTGTGCTCGACTCTGGTGATGGAGTGAGTCATACGGTTCCAATTTATGAAGGATATGCCCTTCCACACGCCATCCTCCGTTTGGATCTTGCTGGTCGGGATCTCACTGACCATCTGATGAAGATTTTGACTGAGAGAGGGTACTCGTTCACCACAACTGCTGAACGGGAAATTGTCCGTGACATCAAGGAGAAACTGGCTTATGTCGCTCTTGACTTTGAGCAAGAAGTGGAGACTTCCAACACCAGCTCAACAGTAGAAAAGAATTATGAGCTTCCTGATGGACAGGTGATCACCATTGGTGCTGAGAGGTTCCGTTGTCCAGAGGTCCTCTTCCAGCCTTCGATGATCGGTATGGAAGCTGCAGGCATTCACGAGACCACCTACAACTCCATCATGAAGTGTGATGTTGATATCAGGAAGGACCTCTACGGAAACATTGTCCTCAGTGGAGGCACCACTATGTTCGCAGGCATTGCTGACCGTATGAGCAAGGAAATTACTGCTCTTGCTCCAAGTAGCATGAAGATTAAGGTTGTTGCACCACCCGAGAGGAAGTACAGTGTATGGATCGGAGGATCTATCCTTGCATCTCTGAGCACCTTCCAGCAGGTATCCTCTTGTTTACTCACCTTGTCACTCGATTTAGCAGAGTTATGATCGTATGACTAAATTATCCTATCTCAATGATTCAGATGTGGATCTCCAAGGGTGAATATGACGAATCTGGGCCTGCAATTGTTCACCGCAAGTGCTTTTAGGAAGAACAATGGTTCTGTACTTGTGAACAGCTTATATTTGCCTTGCCCTCCCCCTTCTTTTTCCTTCAGTTGCCTGATGGCTAAATTTTTTCTACTGTGCGTTTCTGTTTGTTTGCTCTCACTTAGAGCTTGGAATTTTTTTAATTCTGAAAATAAATTTTTTTAATTCTGAAAATAAAGTTCTTCTGTGTTGCTCTGTGAGAAGAACAGTGTATAGCCGCCATATATGACTAAATATCATTCATTGTATTTCATTGTATTGATGACTGCATTTACATAGAGTATATATATATATATCGAAGTAACCCTAGATACAATGGATGATGTGAATATAAGAGTATTCTGATGGGCTCGAAAGACCTCATGATGGGCTACTTGATTTGGGCCTTAAGGTCATATCTTGGCACTCTGTCTAGTGCCATCAAATGATTTCTGCATCATCAGCCATTCATGATGCCATGAAAGTCTTCATTTTTGGAGTCTTTCCAGCCTAACCGATACCAATTGCTTACCCTTACGGTGCTAATGGCTCGCAACAGCAAAATCTGCGACTCTAATAAGTTGCATTCAGGGCAATTCCCTTTCAAGGGCAATACACTTGAACTACTCCCGTGAGATTAGCTCAGATCCGCACTCACCAGTCACCACCAGTTCATTGAAATTTATGGGAAAAAACGCCCATTTTTAGGCCAGCATTAGCTGCATTTTCAGATTTGTTTGTTCACAATTCATAATCAAAATGATATGGTTATCTAACCTAAATCTTGGAAAGACTTCACTGATACATGAGTTCATTGGAGGAATGTCGAATCAAGATGCCAATGTCAAGAAGCACCCTAGTCATTCTAGGGTAGACAGTCACACGAACCAATTAGATCTTATAAAAACTCTTAGGTCCCATACGGAAATGCCAAACTAAGGACAACATATAGAATAAAAATGACTGATAGCATGAATGTTGAAAATTTTTTGGAGCTCAGGCTCCCATTCACGTCGTGCTTTCAGTTTCAGAATTTATTACTCAAATATCAACTTAACATTCTTCATACTGCAGAATGAAAGTTACAAGTCAGGTTTAAAGCGGTGCTGCATCCGCAGCGACGCATATCAATTGCCAATAATCACTTCAATTTCTCGAATAACTTGGGTGCGACCTGCGTTTGTGAAAATACCGGTTTCAGATGAAGCAAAAGGTAGTGAAGTTGTTTGCGGATGGAAAAAAGCTGTAATTAAGATGAAAGATTGAATGATTACGCATTTGTCTATACACCCCAAGTAATCAAAATACTGTCCAGTGCAGTGCTTGTGTCCGCTTTCATCACCCTCAACCCTCTGAACACATGCCTGCAAAATGCACACACATAAGGAATTGGAATGTTATCTGATGAAGCTTAGCCTCAAAAATGGATTATCAGTACTAATCAGATGGAATAGGAGGTTCAAGATGATTTACCTGATATTCAAATAAGGGCTTTGCACATTTGGGTCTACATTGGTCCTCAATACACTTCTTCGGATCAACAAGTTCGTCATCCGCCCTGAACAGATTTGGGTGAGTATTTAGTAGCAGCTAAGTTTATCAAACTGCATAAACTACGGGCACAATTCACAAAGTTTGTACACCAATAACTACTTCCAAGTTCCATCAAATATTGAGCAAGATATAGGTGAACAGAAATTGAATTATAAACAAAACCATCATGTACATCAGTGCTAGTGAACATCTTATGCAGAACAATTTGAGAACATTTTCAAACAGATTGAATGGTTGTACTCACATCGATAAGAGCTGATGTCCAACAGTTGGTCAAAGCTCAAGAAAGACGATTTTGCCTGAATTATCAAATAACAAACCGCTCGTGATGAAGACAGATAAAATAGAAATAATTGTAAGAAACCAAACTTTCAAGGAATACAATCTACACAGGAATTGATAGGAAAATATAAAGATCAGTTGCACTTGTCAGAATAACATGTCTGTACTCTGTAGCGAACTTGAAACATCTGTAATCCCTAGTTTAAATCTGGGAAAACCAACCAACCATCATCATAACGTGTCTAGTGGAGTAGATCAAGTTAATCCAATCTACACAACAATTTTACTAGACGTACTGTACTTGACAGCATAGGGATCAACAAATTAGCCATTTATAACCTTCATAGAACAGACAAAATCAGAATGCAAGAACAGTTTTTAAGTTTTATCCAAGCAGGTAATCAATCAACTTAACAGCTCAATCGGCTGATCACACTGTCCACTTCGTACAAAAATGATGCAATCCAATTCCAAGGGATCGTTGTCCGACCACAATATTGAATCAAAAGAGATGACAGAGATGAATGAATCAATTTCAGAAACACTTAAATTTGTTCTCGAATTTGGATTATACTTCCGTTTCGTGAGACCAGGAGCTACATTTAGGTAAAGAGGTGATGTAAGAAAAGGTGGAAAACAAGAGATCAAAACCACAAAACTTTCTAGGTATGAAAGAAATCCCGGAGAAGCTGGGAATAAATCAATGCCGCATCGGAAATCCAATAGAAAAGGCCGATAGATTCACATCGGTGAATATTTGAGATTTGGATTGAACAAATCCCCATTCGATTGCTCAAATCAGAAGCTGAAGTCACCATTATAATTGTTCCAACAACAGAGGAAGATGAACCAGTCGTGCTAAATTCAAGAGGGAAAAAAAACGCACCTAGGTTTTGTCGAGATGATGAGTCGATAGCTATCGCCGGCGTTGAATGTTGGATGGATGAACGAAGAACAAAGTTTATGAGGCAAGCGCAAACAACCCTGACTCCCTGAGGTATCGCGCAGACCGGATCTTTGGGCGGAAATTTCTATCCGGCTCATAAGACCCGGTTCATCTATTGACCCGCCCAACTCGAAAAGAAATAACACGGCACGTAATAAAAAAGCAGTTGTTATTCACACCCAAAAAATTACTATATTCACCATAAATTTTGTTCAGCAATTTTTAAATATAATTCGTGCGCCTCTAATTGCGTAGCTATGTGATTCTTATTGCGCAGGTTTTTTATATTTTTTTTGATACCCTGCCCCTCTTGAGTCACAACCCTATGGATCAAGAGGCGCAGGGTTTTTTTTTTTTTAAAATAAAACAACTCTGCTCCTCTTGAGTCACAGGGTTGTGAATCAAGAGGCGCAGCATATTAATATTTTTGGAAAATAAATTAGCAACCTTTTTGTAAAAGTAATTATGTGATTTGTAAGTATTTTATATTTTAATTATAAATATATAATTTAAAATATAATGTACAAATGGATAATTATTTTAAAAAAAATTTGACCATATACTCACTAAATTAAGATAAAAAGAATTGCAATACGTAAATTAAAAGGAATTATATATGAAAACATTCAAAGTTTTGTCGAATATATTTAAAAAGAATCATATATGATAACATTTTAGTTTTATTTAAATGTGCAAATATATTTAAGAAAATATTTGGCAAAATATCCATTTTCATGTACCTCTTTTGTTAAATGTCCACTTAATCTCCTCTTTTGCTAAATGTCCATTTTATTTTTATAATCCCAAATTTACCCCTATCTTATTTTATATCCTTTCTCCATCTACGGATCTACCACACAGATCTAAAATTTTGAAGTCATGGCTTCCTCGCCTCCTGCTCCTCTCTCCTCTCTCTCCCACTATCTCCTCCTCCTCCTCTGCCAAATTCCTTCTCTCTCGCCTTCATCGTCTGTTAATCTCCATTCGAGAAGGTTTCAGACAAGTGGTCTCCCAGGCGTGCTGGTCCTAGGCGTGGAATTTCGGAGATTCACCGGCGGAGATTGCGGCAGCCTCGAAGTTAGTCTAAACTAGTGGGAGGTTGTTTGCAGAGGCGATCCATCGATTCATCCTCTCAATCAATCCAAATTCAACAGCCGTAGTCGATTTGTTCTGCTCGATCGTTGTCGGCACCAATATTTAGAGTCGTCGACAGATCCGATTTGTCGCCGAAACCCTAGGTTTTTCTTTTGCCAGTTTTCGCTCGATCGATTGTCGCCACCAAGGGGTACGTATGGCATCCATCTTCGTTTTCTTCAAATCTACTCGATCAATTTGTCGGATTAGTACTCGCCGATTATAGTAGATTAGGTTTCAATTACTCGCCGATTAAGTTCGTCGAAAACGGGATCTGCTCAATCTTTGCAACATCAGTGTTTGAATGTTTGTAAATCTGTTCAGGCATCTTGCTTACTGGAAGGGACTTTTTAGCATTTCGATACTAGTTTTGATTGATTCTGATATATATTAATTTCTTCCATTTATACAATACAGGGGTATTGTTCGCCAATTGAAGACTGATATTGAGAGTTTACAATATGAAATCAGGGGAAGGAGATACATGGTTTTGCTGTAAGGAGGTTGCTGACGAAGGATGTGTTTGTGGGGAATACTTTGGTGGATCAGTATGCCAAGGTTGGGATGATGGAGGAAGCAAACTGTGAGCTCTAAGAATTTCTTCTTTTTTGAGCACTAAGAATTTCTTCTTGAATGTTCCTTTATCTGGCACTTGCATTTCCAATTTGAATTTGTTTTGTCTACTGACTAAATCAATTTGTAATTGAGCTCTATGAGGATTTTTATTCTACTGTAATGATTTGGAAAAACAAGGTACATTATTGTACACACACTCCTTATTTTTTTTATGATGAACCATTGATAATCAAAGGTGTCACCACAATGATAAGGGTGTTGACAGTGGTAACAACGATAAGTTTGGTGACAACGATAAGTTTGGTGAATGCGATAAGGGTGGTGACAGTGTTAAAGGCGGTGGTGACAGCGATAAGGGTGGTGGTGACAGCGATAGGGGTGGTGACAGTGAAGGGGTGGTGACAGCGATAGGGTGGTGACAGCGAAAAGGTTGGTGGTGACAACAATAAGGGTGGTGACAGCGATAAGGGTGGTGGTGACAGCGATAGGAGTGGTGACAGCGATAAGGCGGTGACAGCGATACGGGTGGTGACAACAATATGGGTGGAGGTGACAACAATATGGGTGGTGGTGACAGTGATAGAGGTGGTGGTGACAACGATAGGATTGGTGGTGACAGCGATTGGAGTGGTGGTGACAACAATAAGGGTGGTGACAGCAATATGAGTGGTGGTGACAGTGATAGGGGTGGTGTTGACAGCAATAGGGGTGGTGGTGACAACGATAGGAGTGGTGGTGACAACGATAGGGCGGTGACAGTGATAGAGGTGGTGACAACAATAAGGGTGGTGACAGTGATAGGGGTAGTGGTGACAGCGATAGGAGTGGTGGTGACATCGATAGGAGTGGTGACAGTGATAGGGCGGTGACAGCGATAGAGGTGGTGACAGCAATAAGGGTGGTGACATCAATATGGGTGCTCGTGACAGTGATATGGGTGGTGGTGACAGCGTGAGGAGTGGTGGTGACAACGATAGGAGTGGTGACAGCGATAGGGCGGTGACAGCGATAGAGGTGGTGACAACAATAAGGGTGGTGACAACAATATGGGTGGTGGTGACAGTGATAGAGGTGGTGGTGACAGTGATAGAGGTGGTGGTGACGGCGATAGGAGTGGTGACAGTGATAGGGTGGTGACAGCGATATGGGTGGTGGTGACAGCGATATAGGTTTTGGTGACAGCGATAGGGCAATATTGTCACCCAAAAATTTGTTTATCATCATACATGTGTCACCAAAGTCATTGACCGGTGTCACCACTTATAAAGGTGGTGACACTAATTTCGTAAAAAAAAAAAAAAAAAAAAACTGTCACCAAATTTTTTCGTGTGTCATCAATGTTGTGTCACCAATTCATTGACTTTGACCGGTCAATGGTCAAAATAAAAATGGGAAGGAAGGAAGGGAATGGAAAGGAGGGGCAAAAATGTAATATTAGGACATTTTGCAAAAGGGAAAATAAAAGTGGACATTTTGCAAAATGCCTTGTAGAAAATGGACACTTAGCTAAATGAACCTATATTTAACTAGATTAATGTAGATTATTAATATATCGGTATCAATTGAGCAATTATAATAAAGAAAATAAAATTTATAGAAATAATAATGTAGGCGCAAGTAATAAAACTATCTATATCTATATTTATCTATATCTATATAAACTCTTAAAACATAAGAGTTTTTGCTTATATGTCACATCTAGGTTAATCCTCTCATTTTTCCTTTTTCAATTGATTTTTATTTTTACATAACAAGTGGTTTTAATTCAAAATATTTAAATTAATATGTAACATACATCTATGTTAAAATGTCTATATATTATCACAATAGAGTTCATCTTGAATGAACTTATTACACCCTTCTCTTAGGAGTTTGTTCTTATAAGTTTAATTCAAAATATTAAACTAATATTTTATTTAATTGTATAATATTAACTTATTTAATTATTAAGATTTTATTTAATTGAGCCACATGACAATTACTCCTTAATCATAGATTTAGTAACCAATTGAATTTATAATTCACATATTTATCAAATCTCTTGTTGAATGTTATTCATTTTGAACCATTCAATTGATGCATAATCCAACAAAGTCATTTTAAAGCATATATCCTTACCAATATTCATTAAACTATTGTAACAAAAGAAATATAATTACTTGTTATATAATAAATTTATTTTAAATCAAAATACATAAATTTGCAATGTGTGTATTGGTGAGTATTAATTACGGTGAATATTTTAAAGAAGAAATTTTAGTGATTAAGAAATTTATCAATACATATTTATTGTTTGTTTAAAAATAAATTACTTTCATCCCCACAATTTATCAATTCAAAAAATTTATAAGTCATGATTTAATAATGAATATATTATGGAATTGTTAAGATAGAATATTATCTAATGTTATTATGAAACGTTTAAGAAAAGATATCATGAAAAGAATATATTATGAAGTGTTATTATATGTCATTATATAATTTTATCCAATTATCTTCATTCTAAATAATAATTGAAAGAAAATAAAAAATTATATAATAAAAAGTATTGTTATTATTGGTTTAGGGTTTAGGTTTAGGGTTTAGGGTTTAGGGTTTAAGGTTTAGGGTTTAGCGTAATAAGTTTGTGAAGTTTTTACTCATCGGGAGTCATAGGCGTACTCCTCATAAGTCAAAGAGTTGCTCCTCAAAAGTCATAGGCATGCTACTCTTGAGTCGTAACCCTGCGCTTCTTGAAACGCACACAGGCAAGCTTATTTCACAAGCTCTCCCCAGCTACCTCCAATTCAGATATGTTGAACAACAAAAATGTCATCCGACGAAGAAGATGGAGGGGCATCAGAATTTCTTCATCCAGCGTTTTTCTCAGATTACGTTCCACCCCAGGTTTGTCTATTTTTGATATTTTTGTGAGAGTTGGTATGTAGAGTATGTAATGTCTACTCTAGGAGCTTTGAAAATTTTCTCAGATTACGGAATATGGAAGGAGTAATTTGGGAACTTTAGCAATTAGTTAGTTATCTGGTTATCTTGAATAAACTAGAAGGAATAAGATTGTTTGTATCGCCAATTTGTAAGTATTGGGTGGCATTATCTGTGTAGGCCAATCATATTCCAATTCCCTCCAGTGGGTCAGACGGGTCAGGGAATTATCCTGACTTCACAGGTGTTTTTGACTCCGGTTATCATACATGGCCAGACTGTGAAGCTATGATAAAAAAGTGTCGTGAAGTGGCAACCGGGTATAATATGGTGCTTACTATAAAGAGGTCATGGGGTGTTGGCGGTGGGCGCCTTGGACGAGTTCTGCTCGCTTGCGAGCAGTATGGTAAAAAGCGGAAAAAACCTAAAATGAAGAATAACGAAGGTGGCGTGAGACGCCACAGTGCAAGGAGTAAGATCTCGGGGTGTCCGTTTGCCTTATACGGATATGAGATCAATGGAGGGCGGTGGAGATTACATGTTCAACACGGGATACACACCCACACTCTGCCAGACAGCTTGGAAGGGCATACGTATGCTGGGCGACTCACAGAAACTAGCTATCAGGAAGTTAAGAAGCTATCAGAGACTGGGACTATGCCAAAGCCGATCTTAATGGGATTCCTTTTGGAAGATGAAAACACACCCACGTCAAGGCGACATATATATAATGCTCGCGCAAAGATGAGGAAGGAGGCACGAGGATCTAGGTCGGTAACCCAACACATCCTCAAGTTGCTATCGGATAGTGGTTACTACGTCGACGCACGGAGGATGTCTGTGAATGAAGATGTGATGAGTGACTTGTTTCTAGCCCATCCGGAATCAAGACATTTGCTGGAGTTGTTTCCATATGTGGTTATCCTAGATAGCACCTATATGACGAACAAGTAAGTGAATTTAGACATTTAGTGTATATGCAATGTCACTATATATGCTATTAGGACAGGTTACAATTTCGAATATTTTATCTTATTTTTGAAGGTATGGAATGCCGTTGCTGGAGATTGTCGGATTTACATGCGCAGGGATGACCTTTAACATTGCTTTTGCATTCTTGCGGAATGAGAATGAAGATAGCTACTCTTGGGCGCTGTCCCAGCTAATGCACCTATATGACAATAAATGTCCAGAGTTGTTTGTGACCGACCGAGAGTTGGGTCTCATCAATGCATTGGAAAATGTATTCCCCAATGTGAAACATACTTTATGCTGGGTGCATATAAGTAGAAAATGTGAAGAAGCTGCGCTGAAGCATACTGGATGTCTAATAGCACAGCAGGAGTTTAAGTCTGACTGTTGGGAATTGTTCAATTCAAAGACGGAGGAAACGTACGAGGGTCGTCGAAGGGGAATGTATGGAAAGTGGAGTGCAACACCTCAACTCATGGGCTACTTGGACAGTGTGTGGCTACAAAAGCACAAGAAGTGCATAATTAGAGCTTGGACAGATACTGTACATCATTTTGGTACAAGGACTACAAATAGGTAAATATTCTGGTCACAACATTATGGTGAATATATTAGTTTGCCTTGTAGTTCGTCCTATCACCGCTCTAGTTTTCACACTCAGGGTGGAAAGTTCGCATGCTGTGCTGAAGAAGGTCCTAAATTCGACCATTGGAGGCTTCGATGCATTTGTGAAGGCGATCGACCTTGTCATGCTTGACCAAATTCACGCATTGAAAGGTTCGTTGGAGATTGATCGTTTTAGGCCTCTAGTCGACATACAAGAAGAGGAGATATTCAGTCGCCTTATTGGGAAAGTTTCTAAACTCTGCTTCGAACACTTGGAAAGCATAGTAAACAAGGTCAAGGCAAAGAAGCACGAGCCAGAGTGTTCTGATAGGTGGTGGCGTGATTGCTACGGACTACCATGTGCACATGATATCCAATGGTGTCTCGATAACAAAACTCCAATCATGCCCGGTCACATTCACAAGTTCTGGAAACAGTTGGAGTGGAAAGGGGTTGACATCGAGAGGTCGGATGATCACATCCCACTGTCATTAGCCGATGTAAAATTTCGTGAGATGATGATGAAGTGTGAGAGTGGTCAACTCGACCAAGACACCCTTTGGAGAGTTACTACAGCATACACGTACGCCTCCAACTCCGGTGCTTCAACATTGAAGGAACCAAGTTACGAACCTACAAAGGGAAGGCCTAGAAAGAACCCATGTGGAAGAATCCGTTCGAGTTGGGAGAAGACTCAATCAGACTTCCTCAAGGCGCAGAATAGGCGCTCATCTAGCGGCTCTAGAGGTCGTGGGTCACGTGGTCGTGGACAGAGTGGCTCTGGAAGTGGTCGAGGTCGGAGTGAGGTGTCATCGGGAAGTGTTAGTTTCACGGGGGCCTTCGAGGAGAATGTGGTTAGTCAAGATCAACAACCTCTGGACCTTATTTACAAAGATTTCAATTGGGGTCATGACAATGTTGATGAGTTCATGATGCCTTATGTTTCACGGGTTACGGATGTCGAAAGAGATGACCACTGTGGATATCGAGCCCTTGCTGAACACCTAGGTATCGGGCAGCATGCTTTCACTCAAATACGGTGGGCTCTAGCAAAAGAGCTTGAAACGAATTATTCTATTTACACACTGTTCAAGTTTGGCAACCCCATTAGATGAATTGAAGTGATCTACAATAATATTGCAACTACACGGGCCTAGAAGGATGCCTCCCACGCTACTGGATGGAGATGCCAGTGATCGGTTTGGCATTTGCGACATTGTATCGAGTGGTCGTTGTTCTTCTTTCTTGGAGCGGACCTCACATATGTTTGCCGATGATTGCAAGCTCACACAGTGAAAGCCCCCCCAACTAAAGAGTACACGTTAGCGCTCGTCGGGAATCGTAACCATTTTGTTCCGGTAACCGCAATCATCGTCTATTGTATGTTGTATCGTTTGTTTATTTTCTGTAAACATCATGTAACCATCTTCCATATTTCTGACAGGTTTGGTTGCGTCCTGGAGCTCCTATGCCCCCCATAACACATGAGTGGCACAAATTTCATCATCCGAGTGTGAATGGATTTGACCAACCTTTTCTTGCAAGGATACAAATGTATCGAAATTACCGTGATCGAGTACGACGTCCCCTACTGTTCTAGTACTTGTATCCCGTACTTCGTAATGTGAATGCAGTAGCTTCATGTAGCTGGGAAAAGTTCAGATGTTTCCATGTCTAAATATCAACATTTCCCTATTTATAATGTATATGTGCACTCTAAATGCAGTAGAATGTATACTCTAAATATCAATCATGGAATTGCTTTCAATCTTTGAATGGATATCTGTGTGTTTTTTATGGAGAAGGATTAGAATGAAATGTATTAATATGAAAAAGAAAGAAAACAACAAACACCGTAAAATATCAATCATGGAATTTCTTTCATTCACTATTATGAAAGTTTAAAAAGTAGCATATATGAGTATCAAGGTCGATCATACGTAAATTAAAAGACTACACATAATACCTGCTATTTATACACCATATTGGGTATATGGAAAATATGTCAAGACCATTACAGTGGCATATACACACAAAATTTCAAAATGTCTAATGACATCAGTTCAGAGAATGTAGCAGATTGTCGATATAGATAACAAAATGGGCTGCATATGAGAATGTTGCGGCAATATGTTCAGAGTGGGCAGCCAGAAGTTCAGTGGGGGATAACTACTACAAATACTACGTCTATTGATCACCACCATAGGCATAAAAGTCGTTTATCACTCGCGTCTGGTCATCCACCGTCATGACCACTCCTCTCCTTGCGAAAGCGCGTATCTGGCCCAACAACCTTTGAACTCGCTGCATGTCACAATACACTCACATTAGCAATGGCAGAAAATAATACAGGAGCGTAGTATTTTTTTTCTACGTCAAATAACACGACATACTCGCTCTAGGTTCAACGCACGCTGTGGAGGCGGTGGATGGGGTGTTGATGTACGTAAAATACACGGATGTGTGTGCTGATGGAACCAATCTCTATAACCCTCCTATACCTCCCAGGGATCGTGAACACGGGGAAGCTCCAATATAGGATGGAGGTTCTGGTGCCTTTGAGCCCACTTGTTGTTATCCGAATGGAAAATAGCTTCATATCTTTTCAACTTATCCCTTCGAATGCAGTGGGTGGGTCTGATCGGCAAGTCAGGCACACCTTGAACTCTACCGAATTGGCGCACAACCCTATCGGGCATATACGGCTCCTCCTCACCTAGAAATTGGATCGTCCCACGATAGATTGAGATGCAAAAACTTCCCTCGAAATCAAGGTCCCCAAATGGCATCCATTCAACCTGCACATACAATTCTTAAATAAACCTATTGCAAAGACACCAGTAAACTTGTTGAAAGGAATTATTCTACTTACATCTTCTGCTCGAAACTCATCTAATTGCTTCCTTATCTCCATCAACCTGTCTATAGTCCTCTTTGGAGTAGAGGGAGATGCATACCGTGCTGCGTATCTCACATCTTTCTGCATCACCGTGTCTGTGACTAGATGACCACGAAAGACAGGGAAGTAGCTCCATATTCAACTCTACATAGATAAGGAATTTCATATTTGGGTAACTGTTATCTGTATGGAATTTCAGGAGCAATGGAATAGGATGATTCATTTTTAATGTAGAAAACAACTTATTTTTTTAAACATATCCTAAAAATTGTATTCTAAAATCAGAACAAACACAAAAACCTAAACTTGTAATCTACATTAGAAATTGTTATCTGATATGTTTGTGCAGATTTCGATCACTAAATCAAAATTTCGATCAAGTTTTAAACCATATTTACAAACTCATTACCTGAAATGTTTATGCAGATTTATGACTTATAAATACACAGAACAAATTGTTACCTGAAGGAGTAGTGTGCACCCATCCATCCCAGCTGCTGCGGAGCGAGACGCCTCTCATAATCCGCGGTACAAGCAAGCCAGAACACCTGTTCCCCAAGCATACTTAGTTGTGCGACTATGGTCATATAGAAGGCCCATCAGTCGATGATGCTTCACCCGTTGGGTCGATTTGTCGATAAATAAGGTGCAACCCAACAGAGTCATCAAATAACCGGAGGCGATGTGAGCCATCGGCGCATCTTGGTCAATCATCTCAGCCAACTTCTTATCCAAATCTTTTAATTTTATCCCTCTGCACTTCTGATAATCGTCCAGCTCCTCAGCAGTCCATCCAAACATGTTTGTAATTTTCTCTATCAAGTCAGCATCTTCCCAACTATAGCAAGGGCGTCCCCATCAATTGGTAATCCCAATAGACACACAACATCATGCAATGTGATAGTAATCTCACCCCAATCGAAATGGAAAGAATTCGTTTCGGGGTGCCATTTTTCTACAAAACTAGAGATGAGCACGTGATATACCCCATCCCATTGAAGATCTCTAAGAGATGTGATCCCACTGCGAAATGCCTCATCGAACCATGTGCGTGGACCATAACAAATTTTCTTATCCAATTTCTTAATCCACTTTCCTCGTCGGTGGATCTTTAGAATCCTTTCCATTGCTTTCTAGAAAATTATAAATGTACTTCAGATGAATGCATAATATATATTTTCAAAACCAAAATTAATACCACCGAAGGTGGGTTCCTCGTCATAAAAAAAAAAAACCAAAATTAATCTTAAACCTAATTACTAAAGTTCAATACCTCCTCGCCTGCCCAAACCTTCCGAGCGATGTGTGTGGAGTAGTTCAAAAGGAGTCCGAGATTACTTGGACCTCCTAGAAACCCCTCCGTGGGTGCTACATCCTCGGATCCCTGGACAACCTCCTCTGCCACCGGACCCGCATCCCTGGGCACTGGGACTGCATCCTCGACCAATGAGGCTGCCTCGTCAGCCTCTTGGATTGGTTGCTGGGGGGCCGACTCCTCATCCATCGGGTTAACCTGTTCAGCCGACACCTCATCCATCGGGTTAACCTGTTCAGCTGACTCCTCATCCATCGGGTTAACCTGTTTGGCTGACTCCTCATCCATCGGGTTAACCTGTTCAACCGACTCAGATAAGGCACTTGACTCCTCTGCAATCAGGACCTCATGTCGAGTAACGGTCGATGACTCAAACGTGAAAGACTGAGGAGCCGCTAAAAGGTCTTGTACCATGTCTAGACTTTCCTGCAGTTGCCTTGAATCGTCTTGTATAGGGTCACTCGCTGGAACAAATGTATGGTCCAAGTCACCTAGACTCCTCAACTCTTGGGACAAGTCCAATGTGACATCATCAAGTTCTCCTTCCAAAAGCTAGGACCAAGTCAGGGGTTCCTCAACAACCTCAGATGACTGCAAAACTGCTGGATCAGAAGCATTCTCGGGTGTAGACATCATAGATGGGTCCTTATCCCCACTCTCATCCTTTAGTTCTTCTTCCATAACATCTGTCTCCTCGATTATCTCTCGTGTGCGTCTCTTTCTATGTGTTTGCCCTTGTATAAGAACATTCGCACGCCTAGCAGATTGTGTCACCACTCGACCATCTACCCGAGGTTTCTACATTACATCATCAATCAACCTTATAATATGTATGGTCATTTTGAATATCTAATTTCCTTATTATATTCATTTACATTTACCTTTGAAATGTCTTTTCCAATGCTGAGGCGTCTAAGATCAGTCCGACTTATTATCTACTCCCTCTGTTTGAGAATATAGGTCCATTTAGACCTGGACACACATTTTAAGGCATTGAAGAAATGTACAAGTTTACCCCTATTATCTCTTTTGTTCAGTAGTACTCCGTATTATGGAGTATAAGTACTTTTCTTTGAAAAGGAAAAATTCTGACAATGCATTAATGGCATTGAACACAAGTGGACAGAAAACTCTTTGAATTCCTTAATCTTCTTTGAACACGTAAAAACATACAGTACTCCGTAAAATGTTTGAAAATACAGTATGGAGTGCTTAATTAGTTGGAGCCAAAAATTTATCCCTTTATTTTTTTAGTGGTGGCGCGCACTTTTTCAAATATTTCACCCAAATCAAAATTGGAGCCATTTTTGTTGTTATCTTTGAGTAAACGGATAATTATATATGTGCAGGACAATCTAATTAAGGATATACATACACTGTAAACATGGATTCATCCAATCCGCTTCATTTAAATTCTCTCCCTCCTGAACCTTTAGTTGATTTGAATGAAACACAATGTTCGGAGCTTGAAGGACATAATGAATCATCCAATTTTGAGCATTATGGTTATGGGGATGTTGAAGGAGCTACAAGCAACACCTTTGAGAATTCAGGAACTCTATACGATCAAGAAGCTGCATCAGCTGACTTCCCAGTGGTCATTAGATCATCTTCAAATGGTGTTCTAGTCATTGATCTTACCATAGGACCAAACCAAGAAGACTCGCAAAGTGTCGAAATAAATATCGATGAATTGGATGGAGACAACGAACAACATTTTTCACCCAATCCTCCTGGTAAGTTCTTTTTTGAAATCATCTTACTAATTGGCTAGAATTTTCTTCTATCTAGTGATAAATTCATAGGACCTAGTAATGATTTGCAATTCTTATCCTCATCCTTCATCTTTTTGCATGTAATTTTATTGACTACACTAATGATCAACTAAATTTTTTCTCATTTTTGAACTACTCCAGTAGAAGACGTCAACATTCCTGGAGGTGAATGCCAACAAAATAAAGAAAGACGGGCAATCTACGAAGCCTTACTACAGAGAAGTGTACACGGGAAACTGAAGCGCTACACAACGAAGGAGGTTTCGTCATTGTTTTCAGTGCCGTATAAAACAGTTCAACGGATTTGGAAGCGATCAAAGGATACGTCGAACGGCTCATTTGTCGACGTGTCTCATAAAAAATCAAGAAACTGCGGTCGGAAGCGAGTTACAATTGACCCTGATTCTATCACTTCGATTCCCTTAAATCGAAGAACAACACTAAGGGCACTTGCTGAAGCTTTAGGAATCAGCCTTACCACTCTTTATGCACGTTTCAAGGAAGGTTTTCTTCGTCGTCACTCGAATGCAATTAAGCCTTTTTTGAAGGAGGAGAACAAGTTAGCCCGACTCCGTTGGTGCATTTCTATGCTAGACACAAGTACTCAAAATCAAGAGCCACGTTTCAAAGGTATGTTCAATTTTGTTCATATCGATGAGAAATGGTTCTATATGACTAAGAAGTCGACAACGTACTACTTGCTCCCAAACGAGGAAGAACCGATGCGTTCATGCCAAAGCAAAAATTTCATTGGAAAGGTTATGTTTCTTGCCGCCATTGCAAGGCCGAGATTCGACGAAGAAGGAACTGAAGTATTTTCAGGAAAAATAGGGTTGTTTCCCTTTGCGACAAAGCAACCCGCTATAAGGCGCAGCCGGAATAGAGAAGCCGGAACTTTAGAAACAAAACCGATTACATCGGTTACCAAAGAAATCATACGAGCCTTCTTAATCGAAAAGGTCATTCCGGCGATTCAAGCTAAATGGCCACAAGAGGAAGTAGGAAGAACACTTTTTATACAACAAGACAATGCTCGTACACATGTGCAGCCAAGTGATGAGGAGTTTCAAAGAGCTGCTTCACAAAACGGATTCGATATTCAGTTGGTTTGTCAGCCCGCCAATTTCCCGGATTTGAATGTTTTAGATCTTGGGTTTTTTAATGCAATTCAATCACTTCAAAATAAGGAGTGTGCAAAATCAGTGGATGAACTCATTGCTGCGGTTCAAAGGGCATTCGAAGAGTATCCGACGGAGAAGATCAATCGTGTTTTCTTGTCTTTGCAATTGTGTATGCGAGAAATCATGATAGCTAAAGGGGGGAATGGATATAAAATTCCCCATATAAGCAAAGAGAGGTTGGAAAGAAATGGTCATCTTCCTAGCCAAATTACTCTTGACAGTGTCTTGGTAGAAAATACCAAGAGACTTATTGAGCATGGTATCCTTAATTAGCATGCATTATGATGTAGGACTAAATTAGCTGGTTTTTTGTTGAACCGTTATGTGCAGTACTAGTATTTTGATGATAATGAATGAATTGCAAGTATATTTTGATCATGAAAATGAATGGATGAGTTCAGTACCATTAGATGATGATAAATGAATGCTCTTTTGTTGCAGCAAGTATTCATACGGAGTATGTCTTTGTTATTCATGAAATTTCTGAAATCTGAACAATACACCAGCAAAATTGGAGCAATGTATAATCTCCTTTTATGCCCAAGTGGACATAAAAAAAAGAAAGTGGGCCAGAACAAATAATTAGATGAAAATGTGAAATTGATTTGACGTCATATCAAATGAAACCAGTACTTCACACCCTTAAAGTGATTAATTAAGTGTAAGGGTAAATTTGGAAAAGTTGGTCCAAAATACCTAAATGGACTTATATTCTTGAACAAAAACTAGATCCTAAATGGACCTATATTTCCAAACGGAGGGAGTAGTAATTAAAACAATGAAAAAAAAAAACCAACACATATTTAGTATTTCCTCAAATCAATTTCATCTCAATAAACACCAATGCAGTGTTTACCCACCCATTTTTTTGACAATTGAAAACAAGTTTATGCACTAATAAATGGTTCTTGTGACTTGTTTCCAACTTCAATCTACTACTGAAAGCAATCACCCCAAGTCTGGTGAGAATAATGTCCTATATAGTTAATTTTAATCTATATTTTTAAAAAAATTATTGGGTTATGATAGAATATTTTGTACTCATGCTCACTTTGCAGGTAGTATTTATGTCAGCAACTTGTGTTTAGTTTTCATTTCTTTAGCCAGTGATGAATACAGATCACCTTATACTATAGGCTTATATAGCAGTAGTATATATTTACTCATATGCCTTTGCTTTATTGTAAAAGTAGCCACCTGGTTTGACTTTTATAAAACTATAAGATATATATAACATATTATATTCTAGTATGATGAAGATATCGACTGTTTTTCCTTGGTTACTTGTTATGGAATTTCTTTTTCAACTCATGCATTGGAATTCCTTTTTCAATTTATGCATTTATAGTATGGCCATGTACTAGAATTATTTGTTTTGGAATCCTAAATTTCATATTTCCCCAAATCAATTTTACTTCAATAAACATCGAATGCACAAACTACTAAAATAATAAATTAGATTTCTAACCGGGCAAATAACGCATCTCCGATCACCATGGTCGTGGAGGCGCCGACTCGGTGTAGGAGTAGACTTCACTGCAACCTTCTTGCTACGGGCCATGGATTCAAAGCCTGATTATTGCTATACATTAGTACTAGTCTCATCAAAGTATCAACATCAACCACTTAACGCTATTCCTTCTCCTTACAAACTATTCAATTCCTTTTTAGCTTATGTTTTTCAGTACATAAAACAACAAAAGAAGAAAAAGAAACAGATAAAATCCTTCCTCACGTGTGACAATAATTGCAAGTCGCTTTACAGGAGCAACACAAACAGACAAAATCTTGATTTCGACATATGCAACCCGGAAACCTAACCAGATGAAAAGGAAAACCCCCTAACTAAATGGCAAAATTCCGATTTCACAAAGAAGCCCTATCAAAACCTAAAACCTAAGTAAATCCTGTCAATTCGGTCTTAAAACACAAAAAGAGATTCTCCGACTTACTTTTTCGACGACAGAGGGACTTCAGAGTCGCAAAATCGGTTGAGCTCTGGTGGGGCATCGATCGTGCAAGCCAAGGGAGCTCGCTTGGGAGATAGAGCGACAGAGAAGAAGGCGAGCGACAGATGAACGGGAAAACAACCGGCTTGTGCACGCCCCTGAAATGACGATTAAAAAAAAAAAACCCTACGCCTTTAGAGGCGCACTAATTTCCAAATAAAAGGCCGGATTTTTTTTTTATGGTGCACATAGTAAAAATCTGCGGTGTAAACATTATCATCCAATCAAAATCATCAATACACCTCAAAAAATAACGGATTCGCTATATACACCTCAAATCATGCACGTCATTTTCGACGTGCATGGTTAAAAGGAGTTAATTAATTTTTTTTAAAACGCTAATTAGTTAGAAGGCTTACACGTCGTTTTCGACGTGCATTTTTTACGTTGGATTTGCGGTGTATATAACAACACTCAATAATAAATAGATCTGATTTTGTTTATTTTATATATAAAAAAATTGTGTCCAAATAAATAATGATATGCCTTCAAAATAGATTTTCACGAGGAAAAAAGCTTGTAAGAGTGTATGAATTTCCTTGAAAGCCTTGAAAATATTTGTGAATTTTGGGATCTTTCCTTAATAAGAAGAATTGGCTATGGAAAATGAAAATTCGAGGGTAATTCGACGAGTGGTTTGATATTTCAAAGGTTAAAGCCCAGTGGCAATTTCGAAAAGTTATTATCGAAATAGCCAAATTTTAAAACTTATTAGAGAATTAGTCAAAATAGGGTATAGTTGCAGTTTGAAACAACGATTTTGCCCAAAGATTTTTTTAAAAAATAATAAAATAAGTAAGTCGCTATTTGTAACAGCGACTTACCTATATTCTCTCTTTTTAAAAAAAAAAATCAATTTAATTGAAAAAGACCTGAAAAAAAAATTTGTAGGTGGAGAGTCGATGTTTCAAACAGAGACTTTAAGATTTTAAAAAAAAAAAAAAAATAAGTAAGTTGCTATTTGTAACAGCAACTTACCTATATTCTCTTTTTTTTTTAAAAAAAATTCAATTTAATTGAAAAAGGCCTGAAAAAAAAATTATGTAGGTGGAGCGACTCTACTTTTTTTTATTATTTTTTTAATAAAAAAGGATGTCATCCCTTCCATTCCATGGAAACCGTATTCTAGTGACCTGAAAGGCGTTCTCCATCTTTTGATATCGAAGATTCAATCAACCACCAATCTAAGGGATGTGAAATCGAAGATCTACATTCATCTTTAGAAGAGAGATTGATGTCAAAAAATATTGGATCTAAACTATCGCTCGAAGATCTAAATTCATCTTTCCAGGCCGGCCAGACTCCTCACACCTATTGCTCGGCGAGGCGGTGCCGCTGGTGGTGGTCCAGGAAAGTAGGGTCGTCGGGCTATGCCTCGAGAGGGTTTTGATACGCGGTTAACTGTAGGATGGCCCGATCTTCGACAATCAAACAAAGACTTAAAGAAACAAACAATAATCGAACAAGATCCAACAAAGACGCAACAAAGAACTCAAGAAAGACGCAAGATTTCGATCAAAACCCTCTCGAAATCGACAAGAACAACAAGACTCAAAACAAACTCGATATCGACTTAACCAAAGGATGCAAGACTTGAAAAATAATGTAAAGACCGATAGAATTGGTGATTCGAACTAAGATAGAACGAGACAGGGGCGGAGCCAGGAATATGTCGAGGGGGGGGGGGGGCTCAAGCATTTCTCTACAGCTTCCAAGGCAATCCTAAGTTGACTCAAGGAGCACAGCACAATTGACACTTTGTGCTAATAATAGCATCTTCGGTTGCAGCAATATTAGTAGTCATTGCTCTGCTCTCTGGAGGTATACTACTGATCCAGTTCAGAAAGAAGGCACTAATGCAGGAAAGGGAAAGCAAAGGTA
Organism: Persicaria maculosa; assembly: GCA_963922045.1. Lineage (NCBI taxonomy): Eukaryota > Viridiplantae > Streptophyta > Magnoliopsida > Caryophyllales > Polygonaceae > Persicaria > Persicaria maculosa. The sequence continues at coordinate 24,530,568 of OY998262.1, forward strand.
TTCCAATATCCAAGTTCTTCACTTTCATTTGCAGTGCTGAAGTGACTTGATGAATAATGTAAAACTGCATATTAGGTGATACGTCCCGAGTAAGTATCAACTCTTCAACCAACTCTCTTTTACGAAGTGGGCATATAAGGGATGAAGGTGTGGCTTGCTACATAAAGCTCAAAGATATTGAGGAAGCCACTGCAAACTTCTCAAAGAATATTGGAAAGGGCAGTTTTGGATGTTGTTTACTATGGAAAGATGAAGGATGGAAAAGAGGTGGCTGTTAAAATTACACCGGATCCAACTAGCCAAGGAACCAAGCAATTTGTGACCGAGGTAATCAAAACACTTAACCTTGTTGACATCAATTGAGAATAACTGAGTTGTTGCAAGAAAGTGAATGGCTGGCTAAAAGTGAAAAGAAATGACAGATAAGCATGTCCATCAAAACATGAGTGTGCAGAGCATTTTCTGAATTCAATTATGAGATTGTGTCATAGCTCACACTTTTGCTGAAATACACGTACATGTGTACACTGTATGGGGAAATGAAAATTTAAAAAAAAAAGAAGAAGAGGCGAACAAGTTTAGAAGGTTAAATAAAAATTGAACATTGAGGGGGAAGGTGAATCAATCTCTGGACCTTTCCTCTCCTAGACACGCTTGCTACCACTGTGCTGCAATGAACATCTATACTGTAATCAGCTTTCAGACTATATATACAAAAGAATTTTTTTCCGGGGGGCTCGAGCCACCGCATGCCCCCCCTCCCTCCGCCCCTGGAACGAGATAAAGACCCCAGACCTTCTAAGAGGGTAGAAACCAAGTATCAACGACTACAAAGCCCGCCTCTACAACCTTACACAACCAAGCGGACAACTTGGAGGCACAAGGAGGGGACTTGTGATTACCAGGATCACCAAGCTCTCGCGAGGTTGATGAACTCAAAACAAACCAAGCAAGATCAAAACCAATTGTGCAATAGATGAGCAACACTTCGAATCGATTGACTTTCTCACTCCTGTGTTTCACACAAAGGCTGAAATTTCAATAAGGAATAACGTGAATGTTCTACAAGAGGGAGGCCGACTATTTAACCCTAACAAGGCTGAATTTTGGCCAAAAATAATAAAAAGAATAACCTAAAGAAATTATTAAAATAACCCTAAAAGTTTCCTAAAATAGCTTAAGTAGAAAAGTTACTAAAATAGGAAATATAACAAGGTTTCAACACTTAACAAAACTAGGCTATACATGTCCTAGGAAGGCTCGACATTAGTGATCCCAATGCACATGTATGTCTTCAATGTAGGATCTGGGAGTTGAGCCTTGCTCGAGAACAAAGCATGACTCACAAAAGTGAATGAGTCACGTTGAAGCTTCTTAGCTCGGGCTCGAGTCATTGGTCCGTCTCCAAGTATGATCGGCGTGTCTGGAGCTGTAGAAGATGGTCCCGCATCAACATCCACTTCTTGGAAAGGATTCGACCACGAATCCAAGTCCTCGTCCACGACAAGGTATGGGATGAGATCCGCGACGTTGAAGATAGCACTCACACCATAATTGCCAGGAAGCTCCAGCTTGTAGGCATTGTCACCCACCTTCTCCAGAACCTTGAAAGGTCCATCTCCCCGTGGTGCAAGCTTGCTCTTCCTCTCATTTGGAAACCTCTCCTTCCTCAGGTGCACCCACACAAGATCCCCAGTCTTAAATGTGACCAATCTGCGCCTCTTGTTGGCCTTATTGGCGTTGTACTCAACCTTTTGCATAAGCTTTTGACGCGTCCGTTCATGTAGCTCCTTGACGAACTCGACATGCTTACCTGCTTCAAATGACCCCTTTTCTCTCATAGGATATGGAGTAAGATCAAAGGGGGTTAGTGGATTAACATCATATACACATTCAAATGGAGTAATTTTGGTTGAGGAATGCATGGTCCTATTGTAAGAAAACTCCACATGAGGTAAGGCTTCTTCCCAAAGCTTCAAATTCTTTCTTATGATGGCTCTAAGGACAGTAGTTAAGACTCTATCGGTCACCTCAGTTTGGCCATCAGTTTGAGGGTGACTAGAAGTAGAGAATAACAATCTAGTTCCCAATTTGTTTCACAATGCACGCCAACAATGACTTAAGAACTTAACATCCCTATCACTTACTATGGTTTTCGGCACTCCATGCAGCCTAACTACCTCTCTAAAGAATACATTAGCAACATTGGTAGCATCATCAGTTTTATGTCATGCAATAAAGTGAGCCATCTTAGAAAATCTATCTACCACCACAAATATAGAATACCTCCCCTTCTTAGTTCTAGGCAACCCTACAATAAAGTCCATAGAGATATCTTCCCAAGGGGCTAAGGGTGTTGGCAGTGGTGTATATAAACCATGGGGCATGATGACGCGGGACCATCTTCTACACCTCCAGACACGCCGATCATCTTAGGAGACGGACCAATGACTCGAGCCCGAGCCAAGAAGCTTCAACGCGACTCATTCTTGTTTGTGAGTCATGCCCTGTTCTCGAGCACGGTTCAACTCCCCAAGCCTACATTGAAGACCTATATGTGTATAGGAGTTGAGAGGGCCGAACCACCTTAGACACATGTATAAGCCGAAATTACCATGACTTTATTTGCTAATTTAGTAACTTTTCTACTTAAGCTATTTTAGGAAACTTTTGGTGTTAATTAATTAATTTCTTTAAATTGTTAATTTAATTATTATTTTGGGAGAATCGGCCAAACTAGGTTACATATAGCCGACTTCTCTCCTTGTAGAACCTCACGTCTTTCATAATTAAGAATTACAGTTTTTGTGTGAAACACATCTGTGAGAAAGTCAATCGATTCGTAGCGTTGCTCATCGATTGCAAATTGATTTTAGATCTTGCTTGGTTTGCTTTGAGTTCATCAACCTCGCGAGAGCTTGGTGATCCTGGTAATCACAAGTCCATTCCTTGTGCCTCCAAGTCGTCCGCTTGGTTGTGTAAGGTTGTAGAGGCGGGCTTTGTAGTCGTTGATACTTGGTTCCTACTCTCTTAGGAGGCCTGGGGTCTTTATCTTGTTCTACCTTAGTTCGAATAACCCTTCTATCAGTCTTTATTTCACTTCTTGTTTGATCGAGTCGAGTCTCTTTGTCTTTTATCGATTTCGAGTCTGTTTTTGGTCTTGTCGAGTTGCTGCGTTTTGTCGATATCGAGTGAAAGCTTGGTATTTTTGAGTCTTTGCTTCTGTTCTTATTGAGTCTTATTTGATTGTCGAAGATCGGGTCATCCTACGGCTAACCCCGTATCAAATTGGCATCAGAGCTTAGGTTTTCGACATCAATTGTGTCTTTTGTTATTCATAAGCACAAAAACTACAAAAAAAAATAAAAAATAGAGTCTTTCTTTGCTCTTGGTATTTTACTTCTTGTTCTTGAATTTGATTGCACTAACCTTTGTTTGTTTGTGATTGTTGTGGTTGCTACTAGCCCTAAACACAAGAGCTAGCCGTGACCTTTGCAAAAGTGTGGCCGATCTACCCTAGGAGTAGTCGACATCAGGTTGCTTCATACCCAAGTCGGTCGGCCCTTTCTTGCAATTCCACAAACCCTAGTTTGCTTTCTATCTTTGGCTATCTTGTTCTATCCTAGATTTATCTATTTTATTGCCTTATTTAATTGTTGAAATTTGTGGTAGATTATTTCCTAATTTTCTATCATAGATTATAAAAAGGCTTAGATAGATATACTTACCAAAGTTAGCCAAAGTTTCATCTATATACTACCTCCGTCCAAAAATACATGGGCTTTACTATTCACGCACGGTTTTTTAAGGAGGTAAAAACTATATAAAATATTAACTTTTTTATTAATTTTTTTAAATAATTACAAACTTATTGATTATAAGTTTGTAATTATTAAGAAAAATAATTAATTAAAAAGTTAATATTTTATATAGTTTTTAGCTCCTAAAAAAGCGTGCATGAATAGTAAAAGCCCATGTATTTTTGGACGGAGGGAGTATATTTCATTAGGCTACATATTTTATTTCATTCACCTTATTTTCTAAAGTTTTCGAGTCCTCTTGTTTCATAGAATAGTTTTCTTGCATTAGTAAAAAAAAAACAGTCCGAATATTCGAAAAAAAAAATAAAAAAAATATATACATTCAAGCTTTGACCTAGGAGGATAAAATTCACTAGGGGCAAAAGTAGCTTAAAAAAAAAAATTGTTGAGATCTAGTGCAAGAACTTTCAAGGACTAATTTTGGTGAAATTCCATAGCCCTAGTTGAAAATCTCAAACACATACCTCCAAAAACATAATTTTTTTTTGAGCCCTACCTTGCAATTACAACGTCCTTGCTAAGGGTTTGAATCAAAAAGAGGTATAAATCCAACGTTTTTCTTTCTTCTCATTTATTTTGTTTTGTTATTTTGAGTGTCGAGTACTTGGTTTGGCCATATCGAGTGATCCAGCCCCATATCGAGTACTCCCTTGCTGTTTTGAGTACCCCTTGCCACTGTCGAGTCAATTTCACACATACCGAGTCAATCCATCAATTACCGAGTCGATACCCCCTGTTTCGAGTCGATAGTTGGCTTCTGTAGAGTGTTACACTTGGTCGATTTCGGGTCCTTTGGTCGATATCGACCTTGTCGTTTTCCAGTGTCCCCATACCGACCCCATACCGACCCCCTACAGCCTCGTTACAGTGTCTGTTGAGTTCGGCTTTGGTCGATTTCGAGCCCCTTTGGTCGATTTCGACCTTGTTGTCCAGCTTCTTTCGAGTTTTGTCTTTTGTTTTGTTCTCTCTCTTGTTCCCTTGTCTTGCATTGTTCGGTTCTTGCTTGAGTGTTGATTTGCCCAAAGCGGATTGCCCCAACAAGCTTGTCATACCAATTAGAGTGAAGAGTGTGAGCGAAACACTTGCGAGATTGTTTATCTTTTGCTAATCTTGACATAGAATTCCGTGTTTGTCTTTATTTGCAATGTCTCAGCAGGTTAACAACGAGAACAATGCCAAAAATGGCAATAACGACACAAATTCCAGCACCACCGTGACTTCTGAGCAATTCAACGCTATGATGGCCAACATGGCTACAGTCACTGAAACCTTGGCTACATTGGTGACAAAGGTGGCGGCATTGGAGTCTAGACCAAGTGGTTCTGATACCATGGGTGGTCGGGGTGAGCAAAGGTGTGATGAAGCGCCTAATGATGAAAGGGAAGTCTGAAATCCTAACCCTCCTCCTAACCCTAATTTCATTAATCCTATTTTTGAAGAGAACAACTCTCCACGAGGGGAGAGATATGGTAGAAATAACGGATTTGCTAATGCGCAGGGGCAAGGACGGGGAAGAGGAAGAGGTCGTGGCTTCCAGGAAGAGTTCTACTATTCGGAGCGTGACGATGACTTCCAAGATGAGGACTATTGGGAGCAACGCCCGAGCCGGAACGACAGAGGAGGACGTTACCAATAACGTGAGCCTAGAGATCCTGATCAGGACGGCATAGGTAAGGTCAAGGTAAAGATTCCTTCCTTTGATGGTAAGACAGATCCAAATGCATATATTGACTGTGAAACAAAAATGGATCAAATCTGGAACTGTCACAATTTTTCTGAACCTAAGAAAGTTCAATTGGCTTCTTTAGAATTTCAAGGTTTGCTCTTATTTGGTGGGATAATTTGATTAAGGAAAGAAGAAGAGTCCTTGATGCGCCTATCGCGTCTTGGAACCAATTGAAAGCTTTAATGAGAAATAGGTTTGTCCCTCAACATTATGCTAGAGAGCTTAGACAATGCTTAGAAAACCTTAAACAAGGTAATAAATTTGTTGAGGAAACCTTTAATATTATGCAAGAAACCATGGCTCGAGCTAATGTTGTTGAACATTATAAGGATACAAATGCTAGGTTTCTTCGTATTTTGCATCCTGCCTTATCTCAGGACATTGATTGTTTTCCTTACTCTACTCCTACTGAATTATTACATTTGGCTATTAAAGTTGAACGTGGAGCTAGATACAGGAACCAAGGCGGAAGGATGACGAGTGGGCAGCCACAATAATGGCGCCAGAACCGCCCTCAACAGCCCCAAGGACGCTCTTAAGGTAACTATGGCTCTCGGCCGAACGAGTACCAAGGAAAGGGAGAGGGCCGATCCAACCAGCAGTCCGTCGATAAGGGTAAGGCGCCTTGGACAGGATGAGATTCGTCTGGGGTATCTACTAGCCCCAAAGGGAGTAATCCTAACCCCTCTACTACTAGATCTAGGGACATTGTGTGCTTTAAATGTCAGGGTAGAGGTCATGTTATGAAGGATTGTCCCAATAAGAAAACTCTTATGATTAATCACTTGGGTGAATATGTGTCTGACAATTCTTGTGATGAGAACACTTGTATGCCAATCTTAAGAAATGTGAATTATGTCATAATCAAGTGTCTTTTCTGGGTTTTGTAGTGAGCTCAAGTGGATTGCGAGTCGACGAAGCAAAGATCAAGGCAATCCAGGACTGGCCGACACCTACCAACATCGGCCATGTGAGGAGTTTCCAAGGCTTGGCGAGATTCTATCGGAGATTTGTGTGCGACTTCAGCTCCATCGCAGCCCCTCTCACGGAACTCACGAAGAAGAGGTGCGAGTTCAAGTGGGGTCCAGCTCAGGAAGACGCATTTCAGCAGCTTAAGGAGACGTTGACGCAAGCTCCATTGCTCTGCCTGATTTCACTAGACCTTTCGAGGTTGAATGTGATGCTAGCGGAGTTGGCATAGGCAGAGCCCTCATGCAAGAAGGTAAGCATATAGCCTTCTTTTCTGAAAAGTTAAAAGGTGCATGTCTTAATTACTCTACGTATGATAAAGAATTGTATGCATTGTTTAGAGTCCTTAAGACATGGTCCCATTACCTTTGACCGAGAGAGTTTATACTTAGGACTGATCATGAATCTCTAAAACATTTTAAGAGCCAAGATAAACTTGATAGGAGGCATGGTAGATGGATGGAATTTATTGAAACATTTCCTTATGTTATAAATTATAAGAAAGGGAAAGACAATGTGGTTGCTGATGCTTTATGTAGGAGACATGTCCTATTGACCACTTTGGATTCTAGAGTCTTAGGCTTTGTATACATTAAGGAATTGTATGCTAATGATGCTGATTTTGGGGAAGTTTTTCGAAAGTGCCTAGATAAGGGTCCTACCGACCAATTTTATATCTTTGATGGATTCTTATTTAGGAAAGACCAAGTGTGTATCCCTAGGTGTTCTCTTAGATTATTATTGGTAAATGAAGCCCATAGTGGAGGTTTAATGGATCATTTTGGGAGAGATAAGACCTATCATACACTCAAGTCGCACTTTTATTGGCCACATATGCTTAGGGATGTAGAACATTGCCTTAAGAGATGTATTGATTGTTTAAAGGCCAAATCTAAGCTTATTCCCCATGGGTTATATACACCACTGCTGATCCCTTCTGCCCCTTGGGAAGATATTTCTATGTACTTTATTGTGAGATTGCCTAGAACTAAGAAGGGGAGGGATTCTATCTTTGTGGTGGTGGATAGATTTTCTAAGATGGCTCACTTCATAGCTTTCCATAAGACTGATGATGCTACCAATGTCGCTAACTTGTTCTTTAGAGAGGTAGTTAGATTGCATGGAGTGCCTAAGACCATTGTGAGTGATAGGGATGTTAAGTTCTTAAGTCATTTTTGGCGTACTTTATGGAACAAATTGGGAACTAGATTGTTATTCTTTACCTCTAGTCACCCCCAAACTGATGGCCAAACTGAGGTGACCAATAAAACCTTAACCACTATCCTTAGATCCATTTTAAGGAAAAATTTGAAGCTATGGGAAGAAGCCTTACCTCATGTGGAGTTTGCTTACAATAGGACATTGCATTCCTCAACTAAAATCACTCTATTTCAATGTGTATATGGTGTTAATCCACTAACCCCTTTTGATCTTACTCCATATCCTATGAGAGAGAATGAGTCTTTTGACGCAGGTAAGCATGTTGAGTTCGTCAATGAGCTACATGAAAGGACGCGTCGGCAGCTCATGCGGAAGGCTGAGTACAACGCCAACAAGGCCAACAAAGGGCACTGATTGGTGACGTTCCAGCCTGGGGATCTAGTGTGGGTGCACCTAAGGAAGGAGAGGTTTTCCAATGAGAGGAAGAGCAAGCTTGCACCCCGAAGAGATGGACCTTTCAAGATTCTACAGAACGTGGGTGACAATGACTACAAGCTGGAGCTTCTTGGAACTTATGGCGTGAGTGCTACCTTCAACGTCGCGGATCTCATTCCATATCTTGCCGTGGACAAGGACTTGGATTCGTGGTCGAATCCTTTCCAAGAAGGGGAGGTTGATGCGGGACCATCTTCTACACCCCCGGACACGCCGATATATCATCTTAGGAGATGGACCAATGACTCGAGCCCGAGCCAAGAAGCTTCAACGCGACTCATTCTTGTTTGTGATTCATGCCCTGTTCTCGAGCACGGTTCAACTCCCCGAGCCTACATTGAAGACCTATATGTGTATAGGAGTTGAGAGGGCCGAAACACCTTAGACACATGTATAGGCCGAAATTACCAAGACTTTATTTCCTAATTTAGTAACTTTTCTATTTAAGCTATTTTAGGAAACTTTTAGGGTTAATTAATTAATTTCTTTAAATTGTTAATTTAAATATTATTTTGGGAGAATCGGCCAAACTAGGTTACATATAGCCGACTTATCTCCTTGTAGAACCTCACGTCTTTCATAATTGAGAATTACAGTTTTTGTGTGAAACACATCTGTGAGAAAGTCAATCGATTCGTAGCGTTGCTCATTGATTGCAAATTGATTTTAGATCATGCTTGGTTTGCTTTGAGTTCATCAACCTTGCGAGATCTTGGTGATCCTGGTAATCACAAGTCCCCTCCTTGTGCCTCCAAGTCGTCCGCTTGGTTGTGTAAGGTTGTAGAGGCGGGATTTGTAGCCATTGATACTTGGTTTCTACCCTCTTACGAGGCCTGGGGTCTTTATCTCGTTCTACCTTAGTTCGAATCACCCTTCTATCGGTCTTTATTTCACTTCTTGTTTGATCGAGTCGAGTCCCTTTGTCTTTCATCGATTTCGAGTCTGTTTTTGGTCTTGTCGAGTTGCTGCATTTTGTCGATATCGAGTGAAAGCTTGGTATTTTTGAGTCTTTGCTTCCGTTCTTGTTGAGTCTTGTTTGATTGTCGAAGATCGGGCCATCCTACGGCTAACCTCGTATCACATGAGATTAGATTTGGCCTTTAAGAAATCAATACATCTCTTAAGGCAATGTTCTACATCCCTAAGCATATGTGGCCAAAAGAAGTGTGAATTAAGTGTATGGTATGTCTTATCTCTCCCAAAATAACCCATTAAACCTCCACTATGGGCTTCAGTTACCAATAATAATCGAAGAAAACACCTAGGTATGCACACTTGATCTTTCCTAAACAAGAATCCATCAAAGATATAAAACTAGTCGGTAGGACCCTTATCTAGGCATTTTCGAAACACATCCCCAAAATCAGCATCATTAGCATATAATTCCTTAATGTATACAAAGCCTAAGACTCTAGAATCCAAAGTGGTTACTAACACATGCCTCCTAGATAATGCATCAGCTACCACATTGTCTTTGCCTTTCTTATACTTTATCACATAAGGAAATGTTTCTATGAATTCCATCCATCTACCATGCCTTATATCAAGTTTATCTTGACTCTTAAAATGTTTTAAGGATTCATGGTCAGTCCTACGTATAAACTCTCTAGGCCAAAGGTAATGGGACCATGTCTTAAGGACTCTAAACAATGCATATAATTCCTTATCATAAGTAGAGTAGTTAAGACATGCACCTTTTAATTTCTCAGAAAAGAAGGCTATAGGCTTACCTTCTTGCATGAGGACTCCTCCAATCCCAACTCCGCTAGCATCACATTCAACCTCGAAAGGCCGAGTGAAGTCAGGCAGAGCAAGCAAAGGGGCTTACGTGAGCTTTTCCTTGAGCTGTCGAAAAGCATCCTCCTGAGATGGACCTCACTTGAACTCACAATGCTTCTTTGTGAGCTCTGTGAGAGGGGCTACGATGGAGCTGAAGTCGCGCACAAATCTTCGATAGAAGCTCGCAAGTCCTTGGAAACTCCTCACATGGTCGATATTGGTAGGAGTCGGCCAGTCCTGGATTGCTTTGATCTTCACTTCGTCGACTCGCAATCCACTTGAACTCACTACAAAACCAAGAAAAGACACTTGATCATTACACAATTCACATTTCTTCAAATTAGCATACAAGTGTTCTAATCTTAGAGTAGAAAGTACTTCCCTTAAATGTGATTCATGTTCCTTAGGTGATTTACTATAGATAAGAATGTCATCAAAATACACAACAACAAATTTACCTATGAAATTTCTAAGCACATGGTTCATTAATCTCATGAAAGTACTAGGAGCGTTAGTCAAGCCAAAAGGCATAACCAACCATTCATAGAGCCCAAATTTAGTTTTAAAGGATGTTTTCCATTCATCGCCTTCCTTCATCCTAATCTGGTGATAACCGCTTTTTAAATCAATTTTAGAGAAAATGGAAGAACCATGCAACTCATCTAACATATCATCTAAGCGGGGTATAGGATGGCGATATTTTACAGTTATGTTGTTAATGGCCCGGCAATCTACACACATTCTCCAAGAACCATCTTTCTTAGGGACTAACAACATAGACACAACACATGGACTCAAACTTTCCCTAATGTATCCCTTATCCAACAGTTCCTGGACTTGGGATTGAACCTCTCGGGTTTCAGTGGGATTCATTCTATAAGCAGGCCTATTAGGCAAAGCAGCCCCTGGAATGAGATCAATTTGATGCTCAATTCCTCTAACAGAGGGTAGACCTGCTGGTATGTCCTCGGGGAATACATCCTTATACTCTTCAATAAGAGATAGGATCTGAGGAGGGAGGGTAGCTCTAAGCTCCTCACTCAACATATTCAACCCTTTAGGAGCATGATGGTTGTTTCCCCATCCGCAAACTCGTCTAAAAATGCACTCTTGGAAGCCAAGAATACCTCTCTAGGTCGAGTAGGAGTAGACACATGGCTCGACTGAGCCTCCTTAGCTAACTCACCTTTACTTACCTTGCGCTTCTCAATCTCGTCGGCCACCTGGGTTGGCGTCATAGGCTTGAGAACTACATTCTTGCCCTTGAAAGTAAAGGAATATCTGTTAGTAAGGCCATCATGCAAGACCTTACAATCAAATTGCCAAGCACGACCTAATAATATATGACAGGCTTGCATAGGTACTATATCACATAACACATCATCTTCATAATGTCCTAATTTGATATGCACTTTGACTTGCCTATTCACTTTCAAATTACCACAGTCATTCATCCAATGCAATCTATAAGGCCTAGGATGCTGAATAGTAGGGAGTTGTAATTTATCAATCATCTCTTGACTAGCTAAGTTACAACAACTTCCCCCATCAATGATCACATTAACCACTTTACCCTTAACTAAGCATCTAGTATGAAATAGATTCTCACGTTGATTGTCATCACATGGTGCAGTAACAACACTTAAGACTCTCCTAACAATCAATGATTCACCATGTTCATAATCAATGCCATCATCATCCTCATCATAAGTAAGCAGGTTAAGGTTTTGATCATTATCATTAGCATGCTCTTCATTTTCATCACAAGAATTGTCAGACACATATTCACCCATGTGATTAATCATAAGAGTTTTCTTATTGGGACAATCCTTCATAACATGACCTCTACCCTGACATTTAAAGAACACAATGTCCCTAGATCTAGTAGTAGAGGGGTTAGGATTACTCCCTTTGGGGCCAGTAGATACCCCAAACGAATCTCATCCTGTCCAAGGCGCCTTGCCCTTATCGACGGACTGCTAGTTGGATCGGCCCTCTCCCTTTCCTTTGTACTGGTTCGTCCGAGAGCCATAGTCACCTTCAGAGCGTCCTTGAGGCTGTTGAGGGCGGTTATGCCTAGGCTGTTAGGGCTACCCACTCGTCATCCTTCCGCCTTGGTTCCTGTATCTTGCTCCACGTTCAACTTTAATAGCCAAATGTAATAATTTAGTAGGAGTAGAGTAAGGAAAATAATCTATCTCATGAGCTAAGGCGGGATGCAAAATACGAAGAAACCTAGCATTTGTATCCTCATAATGTTCAACTACATTGGCTCTAGCCATGATTTCTTGCATAAGATTAAATGTTTCCTCAACAGATTTGTTACCTTGTTTAAGGTTTTCTAAGCGTTGTCTAAGCTCCCTAGCATAATGTTGAGGTACAAACCTATTTCTCATAAGTGCTTTCAATTGGTTCTAAGAAGCGATATGCGCATCAAGGGCTCTTCTTCTTTCTTTAACCAAGTTATCCCACCAAATTAGAGCAAACCCTTGAAATTCTAAAGAAGCCAATTGTACTTTCTTATGCTCAGAGAAGTTGTGACATTCCAGATTTGTTCCATTTTAGTTTTCCAGTCTATATATGCATCTGGATCTGTCTTACCATCGAATTGAGGGATCTTTACCTTTACTTTACCTATACCGTCCTGGTCAGGATCTCTAGGCTCCCTGTATTGGTTTTGACCTTCTCTATCGTTCCACCTCGGGCGTTGCTCCCAATACTCCTCTTCTTGGAAGTCGTCGTCGCGCTCCGAGTAATAGAACTCCTTCTGGAAGCCTCGACCTCTCCCTCTTCCTCGTCCCTGTCCCTGCGCATTAACAAACTCGTTATTTCTACCATACCTCTCCCCTCGTGGAGAGTTGTTCTCATCAAATAAAGGATTATTAACATTAGGAATAGGATTAGGGTTAGGATTAATGACTCCCCTTTCATCGTGAGGCGCCTCGTTGTGCCTTTTCTCACCTCGGCCTCCCATGGTGTTAGAACCACTTGGCCGAGACTCCAACCCCGCTACTTTCGCACTCAACGCAGCCAAAGTATCCGTGACAGTAGCCATGTTGGCCATGTGTGCGTTCATGTTGTTCATCATAGTGTTGAACATCTCAGGAGTCACGGTGGTGCTGGAGTACTTGGTGTCGTTATTGCCATTGTTGGCATTGTTCGCGTCGTTAACCTGCTGAGACATTGCAAAGAAAAGAAACACGGAACTATGTAAAGATTAGGGAAATATAAACAACCTCACAAAGTGTTTCACTCTCACTCCTCTCTAATTGGTATGTAAAGATTAGGGAAATATAAACAACCTCACAAAGTGTTTCACTCTCACTCGTCTCTAATTGGTATGACTAGGCTTGTTATTTCAATCCGCCTTGGGCAAATCAACTCTCAAGCAAGAACCTAACAACCAAGATAATAGAATCAAGAGAATGAACAAAGAACACAAGTAAGGTACTCGAAAAGCAAAGGTGGCACTCGACAAAAGCAAAGAACCACTCGACAGAGGCTGTAAAGTACTCGACAACAGCAAGAAGACACTCGACAGGAGCTGTGAGGCACTCGACAACAACCAAACCACTCGACACAAGTAGAAGCAAGGCAAGAGTACTCGAAAAATTGGGACTAAGAACCCGACAGAATCAAATAAACAAGACAAAAGCACTCGATCAAGAGATCTAATACTCGACAGTAGCAAAACAAGCACTCGACACTCAATGGTACTACTCGACAATGGAGAAAAATAGCAGAATTAAGGAAAAGAAAAGAAATCTTGGAACTTTTACTCTTTTTGATTCAAACCCTTAGGTGGAACTTTGGCTAAATTTGGTAAATAAATCTATCTATGCCTTTATAATCTATGATAGATATAATTACTTAAATCTACCAACTTTAGAATTTAAATAAGGCAATCAAATAGATAGATCTATAGAACAAGATAGAAGCAAGCAACAAACAAGGGTTTGCGAAAACACAAAGGGTGGCCGAACTCGACAAGGACACTGCCGTCGACCAAGGGTGCTCGGATTATTGTGTTTCGGCTTGCAAGGGACTCGGTTGGCTTGTGTTTAGGGCTAGCAACCACAAACAATCACAAACAAGAAGTTAGTAATAATCAAAATCAAGAATTCAAGAAGTAAAGACCAAGAACAAAGAAAGACTCTCTTTTTTGTAGTTTTTGTGTTTAGGGAAACAAAAGACACAACTTTGATGTCGGAAACCTAAGCTCTGATACCAATTTGATACGGGGTTAGCCGTAGGATGGCCCGATCTTCGACAATCAAACAAAGACTTAGAGAAACAAACAAAAATCGAACAAGATCCAACAAAGACGCAGCAAAGAACTCAAGAAAGACACAAGATTTCGATCAAAACCCTCTCGAAATCGACAAGAACAGCTAGACTCAAAACAGACTCGATATCGACTTAAACAAAGGATGCAAGACTCGAAATTGAAACAAAAAGACTTGACAAATAATGTAAAGACCGATAGAATTGGTGATTCGAACTAAGATAGAACGAGATAAAGACCCCAGGCCTTCTAAGAGGGTATGAACCAAGTATCAACGACTACAAAGCCCGCCTCTACAACCTTACACAACCAAGCAGACAACTTGGAGGCACAAGGAGGGGACTTGTGATTACCAGGATCACCAAGCTCTCGCGAGGTTGATGAACTCAAGGCAAACCAAGCAAGATCAAAACCAATTGTGCAATCGATGAGCAACGCTTCGAATCGATTGACTTTCCCACACCCGTGTTTCACACAAAGGCTGAAATTTCAATAAGGAATAACGTGAATGTTCTGCAAGAGGGAGGCCGACTATTTAACCCTAACAAGGCTGAATTTCGGCCAAAAATAATAAAAAAGAATAACTTAAAGAAATTATTAGAATAACCCTAAAAGTTTCCTAAAATAGCATAAGTAGAAAAGTTACTAAAATAGGAAATATAACAAGGTTTCAACACTTAACAAAACTCGGCTATACATGTCCTAGGGAGGCTCGACATTAGTGATCCCAATGCACATGTATGTCTTCAATGTAGGCTCCGGGAGTTGAACCTTGCTCGAGAACAAAGCATGACTCACAAAAGTGAATGAGTCGCATTAAAGCTTCTTAGCTCGGGCTCGAGTCATTGGTCTGTCTCCAAGTATGATCGGCGTGTCTGGATCTGTAGAAGATGGTCCCGCATCATCATGGCCTCCAATTCCTTCTCAGGAGGCGCAACGACGACCATTGATCGAGGAAGCCGCATCCCCCAATCGAGAGGTTTGACGGCGATAGCTTTGAGCGACGAGGGGTCGTGCATCTGGTAGATTCAAACGGAGCCACGGAGGAGGCGAGGAGCAGCTTGGAGCGGGGGCATGCATTTGATTCAATTTATTTTTTGGGAGATCCACCGATTTGAGATTTGAGAGGAGGGGAGGGACAGGTCAGCGGAAGCGGTGGTGGGGGAGTAGGGGACGGGGCGGCGGAAGCGGTGGTGGGGGGAGTAGGGTGCGGAGGGGTGGGGCGGGGCCGCGGTAGCGGTGGTGGGAGGAGCCCGTCGAGGCCTGGAAGAGGTATACGGGAGATTCCACCGATGCTGGTTTTGCAACTGGAAGCGGTGGTGGGAGGAGCCCGTCAAGGCCTGGAAGCGGTGGTGAGTGCAGGCATAGAACTCGCCGGGGCTGCTGGTTGTAATGGTGGGGATGGTGCTACTGTTGATGCCTTCGGCGGAGGAGTTGCAGAGGACTTTGTTTCCCATTAAATTGTAACAGCGACTCTCCCACATATATTTTTTTTTGTTGCCTAGTTTTTTTTGAGCCCTTACTAAAAAAAAGGGGTTTACTTCAGCTCCATCGCACCTTTCCCCTAATTGTGTTAAAAGAACTTTTTTCAAGCCTTTTCTAGTTAAATTGATTTTTTTAAAAGGAAGAATATAGGTAAGTCGCTGTTACAAACATCGACTTACCTATTTTATTATTATTGTTAAATCTTTGGGCAAAGTCGCAGTTTCAAACAACGACTTTGCTCGGTTTTTACTAATTCCCTAATAAGTTTCACAATTACTAGTGTGTTGGAATTCTAACTTTTTAAAATTTGGCTATTTCAAAAAAAATTCTAAATCTTTCCACAATTACTAGTTTGTTGGAGTGTTAAAGCCTAGTAAATCCTTCCACAATTACTAGTTTGTGTTTCGCGTGGGAAAATATTAGTAAAAGGTCATAAACAACTATAAGGTTTTTTGTATGTCACTCATTTTATTGTCAATTGGCTTTGAGATAAAACCTTATTAAATTTATATGTTATTTGTGTCTCCTATACTATGTGAGCATGCACACAACCTTCCTCTAATATCTCGACTCGTTGATTCCAATCGATTTTAACAAATGTGATATTCTTGTGAGCAGACATAATGTGGGGGTCTATACTCCCATTCGAGTGATGTCTCCAACAGAATGAATAGTCAATTGACTTATATACAAGATTTGAGTTCTCTCTTCTTCTTCTTTTTTTTACATGGAATAACCATCCCTCGTGTAAGAAAGAAAACCTAATAAATAATTGGTAATATATGAGATTAGTAATAAGTCGGGTACGAGTGAATATCCAACCTACCACCGACCTATAACACATCACTAGTGCTAATGCACCATCTCTCCATTCATTTCCTCTCCTTTGCGGATGATATCATGATATTTTCAAAAGCAATCCCGAAAGCCTACAAAACGGTGAAAAATATAATCGATGACTACAGCATCTCAGGCCAAAAAGTAAAATTTAAAAAATCCGCATTTCAAGCCACAAAAGAAATTACAAATTAACGAACAAAAACAACGAATTCAATCCTGCCTACAAATAACAAACCATGTTGCTCTTGACAAATATCACAGGTGCCTCATAATCAACGGTAGAGTGAATAAAGATACCTTTGAATAAGTCATTGGGAACATTAAGAACCAATTAACAAAATGGAGAGCAAATGAACTCACCCAACAAGGACGTGCAGTCCTTGTGAAAGCAAACCTAGCATCGAAACCAATCTACATTATGCAAAACTTCACATGTCCCGCAAACATTCATAATGACCTGGACCACCTTAACAGATGCTTCTTTTGAAACAAAGATCCTCAATACAAGCCCCTTATTGGATGGGATAAAGTATGCATGCCAAGGAGAGAAGAAGGTCTCGGACTTCACAAGACTAAAAAAGTGAATAAAGTGTTACAAATGAAATTGTTTTGGACGATCATCGCGGAGCCGCAAAATGAATGGATTAAAATCATCCAATATAAGTACCTTAGAAATGTGTGCATCTGGAACTACCAACGGAAAAGTAATTCCTCCTTGCAATGAGCGAAATTAATGGACATCAAAGAGGAATTTTGTTCTAGACTTATCTGGCAAGTTGGAAACGGGAAATCCGTAAGATTCTGGAAGGATAATTGGCCATAAAACGAAGGGAATCTTCGAGAAAAATGCACATTGGACCAGGTTGATGAACATGAGACCATTGACCAATTCATGAAACCGGATAGACTTGAAACAAAGAAAAACTGAGTAGCTACCTACTGACGGATATTATTGATAAAATTCTAGGTATCTATATCCCTACTAATGAAATGGAAGATAGACTATACTGGAAACCTAGAAAAATGGGTGGTTTTCTACTGCTAGCGCTTTCGATCAGGTCACGAGTACTAGAAAGACCAATTCATAACCACTAGTTAAATAGAAAGACGACATTGACATGTTAAGGCCCCCCCCCCCCCCCCCCCCAAAAAAAAAAAAAAAGAAGAAGAGATAAATAAAAAACCAAAAGTAGTTAAATGGAAAAAGTTTGTTGAGGATTCTATCAAGCTTAATTTTGATGGTGCTAGGACAGGAGCAGACCGCGCTATTTCTGGCTTCGTTATTCATGATTATTAAGGAAAGGGTCCTCTCCCGTGGTGCTTGTAGCCATGGTTCGGTGTTAGCAGTATAGGTGGAATGTTATGGTCTTATCGATGGCCTCCTGGAAGCTTCGAAGTGAGGTTTTCGCTCGGCTGGAGGTCAAAGGTGATTGCCTTACCGTCATCAACACTATGCGGGGCATTTGGTAGTGCCCGCGGGAGAGCGAGATGGTGATTCCAGATGCCCTTGGTCTTTTTCGATCGTTCGTGAGGGTCACATTCGCGCACATCTTTAGGGAGGACAACCAGACGACTGATCGGTTGACACATCTGGGTTTGGCCTTGCATTTCGTTGCTAATTGTGTTCTAGCAAAGATCTCTGATCTCGTCCGTTGGGACACCATCAGGCGACGGGTTGATCGCGGTTAACCGCCCCCAAATCCTTGCCTTGTATAAAAAAAAAACTTTGTTCTAATGCACTAAATATCGTTAATTTAGTTGATTTGTCATGTTCAAAGATGTTGTGGAAATACGATTGATATTTGATGGCCATATGGAGTTCATAATTTGAGATGTCCGCTAATGATCCTCTAGAGTTCTATGTGTGCATCTTCCTTTTGACTGGTCGAAACGTTTGTGGCTTGTGGTTTAAAATATAGGATAACTTGTACTTTTTTTTTCAATTTTCTTTTATGTCATTTACTTAGGTCTCGTTTGGTTAGCAATTGAAAAACCCAGGAATTAGAAAAACCCATGAAGTCGATAAAATATATGTGTTTGGTTGGAGTTTTTGTCACAGGAAAACCTAGGAAGTTAAATTCTCAAAAATTTAAATTCCTCCATTTTAAAGGAATTTAACTTACCTACTTCCCCTAGGTAAGTTATGTAAAGGCTCGGATTTTTAAATCCAAATTTTCGGAATAAGAAGTTAAAAATGAATTTAAATCGGATATTTCAAGGAAAGCTCATCTTTAAATTACTAAATCGAAATTGAAACTCTTAAAACGGATTCCGCCCAAATTTTGAAATTTATGCAAAATAGAGTTTTATTCCGCTTTCATGTGCCGAGAAATTGAGAATAATGTTCAGATTTCAATATTTAATTCAGATTTAGAAATATAAATTTGATTTTATTTCTTATTCCGGTTTCGAGGGTTCGGTTTAAAATTCAATTTAGTTGGGATTGGATTGAACGAGCGGGTTTCGAGATTAATTCATCAAGTGTTTTGAATTCAAGAGGGGGACCACTTGTTGTTTTGTCACTCCCCATTTGCTTTCATCTGTGTTCGGGCTCAGAGAGGTGCAGCTCTTGTTTTTGTCTTCTTCCTTGCAGCTATGCCCAGAGAATCTCTCAGACCCTTGCCCTGTCTGATTGCATAGCCTCCCCTCTGCCTTTTTTTTTTTCTTCAAAATCCACACGTTTTCCTTCACCCCTCATTTTCATTTCCAAACCCACACTTCCATATCCCCTTTTGATTTCAGCAGAGCAAACACACACACCACACCATTTGCCTTCCTTCCTAACCTGAGGACCACCGAGCTCTTTCTTTCCCTATCGAAGCCGCAGTCATCAAACTCTCATTCCTCCTTCCGATTTTGCCGAGCCGAGGACCACCGCATCAAGCAACCTCACCTTGCTCTCCCTCCGTCGAGCAGTCCGAGTCTCCGACGAGCCGATTCGACCTCCGACGAGCTCCGGCGAGTCGAGTCGAAGCCCGACGACTTCGGATCCCCTCGGTGAGAACCTCTCTCCCTCGCTCTCTCTATCGCTCCTTGTTCTGTATGTGTGTGTGTGTCGGGTAGTCGGGATTTGGTAGCCGGAGCAAGGCTGCCGCCGGCGAGCCTCCCGCTCCTCCTCTTCTTCTTCCGTCAACACAGGCAGGGCCTGTCCCTCTGTTTTTATTTCCGTTCAAATTAAAGAAAGAAGAAGGTCCCATGGGTCCCATCTCCATATCATCGTCCACATCATCAGTCCAGGGTCCCACGTTTCTTTTATTCCTTCTGAATCCGAAAGCAATATGAAAGAGAGAATGGGTGGTCTGCTGGGCCTAATTCCTTCAAGTAATCAAAATAAGATTTTGGGCCTAATTCCTTCTAAGAGCAAATGTAATGGACCAGACTATTGTTTTGAGAAAGCAAATGATCTTGGGGTTATATTTATAAAATAAATTCGGTTTGGCGTTTAAAAAAAAAGAGGGGTGAGCTCGGTTTTGGCAATTTCTAAAATAAAGAGGGTCAGTTATTAATTTTTTTAAATTAAAGGGCGGTTTTGGTAATTTTAAAAGAGGCTGATTTTTATAACATTATGAGACTTGGATTTTTAAGAGATATTCGGAAAAGGTTTTCAAAGTTGAAATTTGTTTTGATGAATGGAGAATTGATTTAATAAAACTAAAAAGAGGATTTCGGAAATATACTAACCTTATCGAATTGTCTTGAAATAATTATTAAAATAAGTTGATGAAAGGGTAATGTTTTATAAATGGATTTTTTCGGATGATTTGAGAAAGCGTTTTGAATGGTGATTTGATATAACTTGAGGTTTTAAAAGAGTTTTGGGAAATGACTTACCTTGCCTAACTTGGTGAACAAATTTGATGACTTGTGTGTGATATTATATGCTTTAAGTAACATTAGAAGTACACTTATTTATATTACTTATATATGTGTTAGGTGATCATCTGTGACATGTTGGCTTTCTGTATACCTAGTTGTTGCCTTTTGCTGTTCTGCACTTCCAGGTGAGTTCCTATATGAGCTCACTCAGATTCGAAAAGAGATCTCCCTGCTTGTAGCCATGTGCATACTAGGTGTTTGCACTCATAATAAAGCATGCCATGTAGTATCATGCTAGGATTGCACTCCTAATTGAGCATTCGTTTACTCATTGCTTTTGTAAACAGAACGGCCGTTATCTGTGAAGTAACTAGAGTCATTGCTAGGGTTATAGGACGACCTAGTCTCATCGGGTCCCGTCCTGAGTCAATCAAGTCATGAACTTCCTTATATTATGAGATGCCCGCGGGCTTTGTTGTGGAGCGGGTTGGGCATGCGTGCCGCCCGATTATGATGGAATGCATTCACGAGCTGGCCAGTCTCCGCCCTATCGGAAGGGGGTGGAGGTAGGAGAGGGATATACCACTTGGTATTCTGTGCTAAGGCCTTATTATATTTATGCACTTGGTCTTAGGAGCATGTTAGTGTGTATAATTCCGCCTTGCATCTAGAAGCATCTTTATTAGGACTAGCGTGTGTATGCATCTGCTTGTTTGGGATTACTTTGCGTAGGGCTTCGATCTGACACCGCATCGCATACATATTTTTTTAGGTTTGTTTTGCAGCATGATTGTTCTTTGCTTCTGTGACGTGGGAACTCTCTCTGGCGATTGCAAAGAAATGGTCTAACCTTACATTTAGATAAATACGCTTATTGATTTGGTTTTGACCCGGCTCTGCCGTGGCACCTTCTTGTATTACATTTTGATTATGCTATTTGTATGATTTATGGTTTTCCACGCTTAGACATATGACAGGTACAAGGGACTTCCCCGGGGATTCCAACGATCCCTTCGAATTTTGGGTATGAAATCCCCCTTCAAAATGTTATGATAGAATTTCAAACCTTCAACCTGTACTCGGGGCGCAAGATCCTAACGAGGGGTTTCATCCCTTGAAACGTAACCCGGGAATCATAATCCCGGGCCGTTACAAAGTTGGTATCAGAGCGAGGTTATGCAAATCGAGTATGATAGGTTGAAGTGGTTTTGAAAATGGCCTAAGGTTTTCAAATGGTTTTTCAAAATGTTTTGGAAAGGGCAAAATAATTTTAATATGGCTAACTCAATCGTACTAAATATGAACTTGGACTAAGAAATAGATTGGAACCAACAAAGGGAAATGAAGGGGTAGTAAAGACGCTAGAACATCCCTATTGGATGTAGTTGGGAACGGTTAGGCAAAAATATAACTTGTTCTTTACAGATGGGCCTACAAGACTCCAAGGGATTGAGCCGTAGTGGTTGGAGTGGCGAGTTAGGTAGAGACCGTGTGGTTTTGCCCTTTGGTCAGTCGTCCCTCGAAGGGCGGCCTTAGGATAGCTTGATTGTTGATTGTTCTGTGCTGGGTGTTGTTTACTTAAATTGGAGATCTTCTACCATTATAGAGTCGGGATCCCAGTCCTTGTGGGATTGCCTTTGATCTTTAAGCCTGATTATTTATTTCTTCGGTCTTCTTTTCTCGACCCCACTAAACGTCTTTATTGAGCTTTTTTTTGCGATGTCGGTGTGATTTACGGGAAATTGGGAGGACTACCCACAATTGAGGCTGTATTGGAGTACGATGTTTACTTGATCCATTTGCTACCCTACTCGAGAGTCACATGAATATTCCACGGGAAACAAGTCATTGGGATTCTGGGAGTGAGTCAGAGTCGCCCTTGTAGATCTCTGTCGGGTTATCTTAATTGCTCTGTCCATGATTGCATGATTCTATATGTACTACCCCCTAGACTTGCAGATTGATCCATAGTGTGAAATTATGCGTACATGTCTTGATGTCTATGTTTAGCCATTGTTTAGATCAGTATTACATCTGTTATGCCCCCATATCATCCCAGCATGATCTACTTAGTATATGCATTGTTATACTAGTGCATGAATGCATGTGTCATATGTTAGGAAATCGCATGATTAATGTCCTCTATGCAAATAGGCTCATGATAGTGTGATCCTTCCATTATGATGTCCTGATAGAGTGAGTTCTTTACTTGATGGGTGTGTGTTACAACTGGATGTTCAACCTGATTCATATGATGCCTAATTTCCAACATGTTTACCCAACTGTCATGCCATGATGAACTTTATGCTTCTCACATACTTTCATGAATATATAACCTGACACGCCGTACGAGCACACACCACTATAATTCCTGGTTTTGTATATGCATGACTCGACATGATGTAGTATTCCCATCATATATTATGATGATGATGATCCTTAATGTGGATTTGTGGTTGTATGCCATTATGTATCCATGCTTGGCCACCTTGTTTAGGTCTCATGTCGTACTTCGTTGTATTCATATCATACCCCCTCATGCATGCACAACTTGATTTCATTGGTTCCCCGTGCCATTATACTAATGATTGATTAAACACATATGTCACAAGTTATGAACTCGCATGAATGCATGATGTTTACTCACTCTCTTGGATTAGGATCATGATAGTGTGACCCTTAGCATGTTAGTCTCACTCTTGCTACTCCTCATGCCTTTATGACCACTAAACCATAGCATGCTTACCTTCCTGATTTCCATGATGTTTTCTCCTACTCAGTGGTATCCTTTTGTATTTCCCTGAACGCATGACTTGATATTTTGTGCATGTACCATTTAGATATTTGCATGGACCTGTAATTGTCTACCATCACATCTATGCTTGTAGAGATATGACTTGTCATAGGTTGTTATAGCCTTGTTATGCTCTCTCTACATGATCTTATGACTGTCCAAGCATGTTAGATATTGTTAGTCCAGTTAGAATGTTATGCCTCCACAGAGTTGTCTCATTCTAAGTATGATTAGTGGCATGCTTATGAGTGTTCTCATCTGAATTGTTGCCCTTATCACGTGATGCCCTTTCGATGCTTAATTGGATAAATTCATATTTTGGTGGGATATGTGTTAATTAGCAATTGAGTATCTAGTTGCGTGTTATATCCTACGACATGGTAGATGCATATATACGTGAAATATGATTTTGGTGTTAAATTATTCTTCAACGATTATCCTTGATTGCGTTCATTCTTGACAATATATTACTAGTATCATGGATGACTGCTTTCCAACCATAGCTCATTATATGCTGACATTCCGCATTTATCCTATCATAAGAACGTTGTTGTTACATGACATGGTTCCTATACGGCTTTATATAATCCTTTCATGGCATTAGTCCGATTGATAGGAAACATCTCGATAGGTCCGCATATGATCCCACATTGATTATGACCTGTTTATGTGTACCTGTCACGAACAATTTACCCTATGTGTAATGCTCTGTAATGTTTACTAGATTCTGCATAAGCTATGTGCCACATCAATCTATTATTGCATTCGTATATACATGTTCCTTATACATATCAAGCTTGTTTGATATATGAAATGAAAAGTTGCTAGCTAGTCTCTTATGCCCCATGCAGAACCCGATCATGTTTTTGGTTGCCCTTATTTGTTAACATCTTTCATTAAGGTAGGTACATGTTAGTGTCCAGTGATGTAACTAGTTTACTCCATGATTGGTATGTATTTTGCTTGCTGCACTTGTAACCTCGTAGAGTTCCATAAGGGCACCTTACTCCTTCTTGGGTTGGGATCTTGTTTTTTTTCGTCGTGTCATCATCAATTGGTTTGTGTTCGGTTTCGTGGGGAGTCCTGGTTGTCCTCCTTGTCTCTTACCTATCTCCACTAACTTAAAAGTTGCTTGCAATACTTCGACAAACATTGGCGTAGAAAAGAGCACGTTTATCCAAATAGCACGGTAGCGGCACAGTGGGAGCACGGTGAACCCATAAACCCCAGGTCCCAGAACTGACATATTGATTCTTTGAATGATGAACTGGTGGTGGACGTTACTTGGTTGAATTATACTTGTGATTATGAATTTTGGTGCTTTGGTGTTCCTATGTGACTGACCTTGTGATATATGATTGGTGTTCTGTGTCGTTATGTCTTGCCTGAATTCTTTTACTCATGGAATGTGAATTATACCTGCTAAAGTCCTGACTTGTGTTGGTAATAATGATATTATGTTCCCCGATAATATGTGACAGTATGATATTACAATGTTGGCATGATATTACCTTTGCTCAAATTATTATTAGCATGAGGTTATGTGGTAACTTGTCTTGCTATGTCGATACCTGATATTCTGCAATACTTGCTGAGCATGATATTATCTTAGGACTTATGACATGTGACTGGTTGAGGCAATGAGAGATAATGATGTATAAACCTAATGTGAAATCATGTTATATGCTGATATGAAATACTTGAGAATTAAGTGATAGTAGAGTGTAGAGTCCATAGTATGAGGATGCATGTTATCATAATATAATGATATGCGATGTCCTGTTAAGTTAAATGTTGTCGTGATTATATTTTGTGCTTGCCATGTTGTTAGACTTTGCTATCGCTGAACCATGAGAGCATGACAGGTCCTATGTTGATAACTTGAACATTGAATTGCTGAAACGTGCTTGTGGTGATGCCTCTATGCATTGATATTTCAAAGTTGATTTTCGGCTAAATCCTTGGTTATGAATATGGTGAATATCTTGGCTTGCTGAATCTTGATGAAATGGATTTTGTTGTGCTGACTTGTTGTATTCCCAATAGACTGAAATCCTATTATGAAAAAATTCTGTTGTGTTGGTAGTGGTAAATAAGAAACCATGCTGATGTGATCTACTAAGGTTGAGTCTTGATGTGTTTATGTGTTGCCCTTTCAAAAATGACATTTCTTCTTGATGCATTCTTATTTGTTGACACCTAGAACATGAAATGCTATTGTTCAGTGTGACGTTTCAATATATTGGTGTGCGACAATATTGATAATGGCTATTCATGTTATGGTTTTGGTATGGTCAATCTCGATGGTTGGTTGTTTATGAGGTGTCATGTCTTGGTTATATCGATTCTGATAATGGCTAGAGATTTGTATATTGGAATTGCTTTTGAGATTGGAACCTAGGAAGAGAATATGGGATTAGCCCTTAGAGGTGGATGATTCCACCTCTTGAATTCTGAATTTGCTTGACCAACTTGAGATTTAAAGGGTTTTGAAAGAGGTTGGAAGCGACCGACTCGGATTTTGAAAAGTTTTGGAATGGTTTTGAAGTTGAGAGGTTTGCTTGATTTAAAAGGTTTTGAATGATTTTGAAAAAAGAATAACTTGGATTTCGAGAGACCAATCACGATCGAAAATTTCCACTATTTTGAGGCCAATCTTTTTTCAATTGCAGAATCCCCTTTGAAACTTTTCAAACCCGGGCAACTCTATGATACTTCACGAAGTGGATACATGCATTTTATGAGGGCGCTTGTAGGGTGCTTGCTAAGACCTAGTGATGATATTGTAGAACTTTTAGAGTTGTGGTACTTCCGAAAAGTCGAAGCCAGGATGTGATAGAGGCGCTTATTGCATACTTGTCAATGCCAATTGGAGATGTCACAACCGTGACTAGGGTGCTGTGAGAATCCCGGAAGACGCAACCGAGATGATTACAAGATCCTTGGACATGGTCTTTGGACTCATCAATTTCAAACTTCATTCCCTACTTTGTTTTGGTTTTAGTCTCGAGGGACGAGACTTGTTTTTAGAGGTGGATGATGTAAAGGCTCGGATTTTTAAATCCAAATTTTCAGAAGAAGAAGTTAAAAATGAATTTAAATCGGATATTTCAAGGAAAGCTCATCTTTAAATTACTAAATCGAAATTGAAACTCTTAAAACGGATTCCGGCCAAAATTTGAAATTTATGCAAAATAGAGTTTTATTCCGCTTTCATGTGCCGAGAAATTGAGAATAATGTTCAGATTTCAATATTTAATTCAGATTTAGAAATATAAATTTGATTTTATTTCTTATTCCGGTTTCGAGGGTTCGGTTTAAAATTCAATTTAGTTGGGATTGGATTGAACGAGCGGGTTTCGAGATTAATTCATCAAGTATTTTGAATTAAAGAGGGGGACCACCTGTTGTTTTGTCACTCCCCATTTTCTTTCATCTGCGTTCGGGCTCAGGGAGGTGCAGCTCTTGTTCTTGTCTTCTTCCTTGCAGCTATGCCCAGAGAATCTCTCAGACCCTTGCCCTATCTGATTACATAGCTCTTGTTCTTATCTTCTTCCTTGCAGCTATGCCCAGAGAATCTCTCAGACCCTTGCCCTATCTGATTACATAGCCTCCCCTCTGCCTTTTTTTTCTTCAAAATCAACACGTTTCCCTTCATCCCTCATTTTCATTTCCAAACCCACACTTCCATCTCCCCTTTTGATTTCAGTAGAGCAAACACACACACCACACCATTTGTCTTCCTTCCTAACCTGAGGACCACCGAGCTCTTTCTTTCTCTATCGAAGCCGCAGTCATCAAACTCTCGTTCCTCCTTCCGATTTTGCCGAGCCGAGGACCACCGCATCAAGCAACCGCACCTTGCTCTCCCTCCGTCGAGCAGTCCGAGTCTCTGACGAGCCGATTCGACCTCCGACGAGCTCCGGCGAGTCGAGTCGAAGCCCGACGACTTCGAATCCACTCGGTGAGAACCTCTCTCCCTCGCTCTCTCTATCACTCCTTGTTCCGTATGTGTGTGTCGGGTAGTCGGGATTTGGTAGCCGGAGCAAGGCTGCCGTCGGCGAGCCTCCCGCTCCTCCTCTTCTTCTTCCGTCAACACAGGCAGGGCCTGTCCCTCTGTTTTTATTTCCGTTCAAATTAAAGGAAGAAGAAGGTCCCATGGGTCCCATCTCCATATCATCGTCCACGTCATCAGCCCAGGGTCCCACGTTTCTTTTATTTCTTCTGAATCCGAAAGCAATATGAAAGAGAGAATGGGTGGTCTGCTGGGCCTAATTCCTTCAAGTAATCAAAATAAGATTTTGGGCCTAATTCCTTCTAAGAGCAAATGTAATGGACCAGACTATTGTTTTGAGAAAGCAAATGATCTTGGGGTTATATTTATAAAATAAATTCGGTTTGGGGTTTAAAAAAAAGAGGGGTGAGCTCGGTTTTGGCAATTTCTAAAATAAAGAGGGTCAGTTTGTAAATTTTTTAAATTAAAGGGCGGTTTTGGTAATTTTAAAAGAGGCTGATTTTTATAACATTATGAGACTTGGATTTTGAAGAGATATTCGGAAAAGGTTTTCAAAGTTGATATTTTTTTTTATGAATGGAGAATTGATTTAATAAAACTAAAAAGAGGATTTTGGAAATATACTAACCTTATCGGATTGTCTTGAAATAATTATTAAAATAAGTTGATGAAAGGGTAATGTTTTATAAATGGATTTTTTCGGATGATTTGAGAAAGCGTTTTGAATGGTGATTTGATATAACTTGAGGTTTTAAAAGAGTTTTGGGAAATGACTTACCTTGCCTAACTTGGTGAATAAATTTGATGACTTGTGTGTGATATTATATGCTTTAAGTAACATTAGAAGTACACTTATTTATATTACTTATATATGTGTTAGGTGATCATCTGTGACATGTTGGCTTTCTGTATACCTAGTTGTTGCCTTTTGCTGTTCTGCACTTCCAGGTGAGTTCCTATATGAGCTCACTCAGATTCGAAAAGAGATCTCCCTGCTTGTAGCCATGTGCATACTAGGTGTTTGCACTCATAATAAAGCATGCCATGTAGTATCATGCTAGGATTGCACTCCTAATTGAGCATTCGTTTACTCATTGCTTTTGTAAACAGAACGGCCGTTATCTGTGAAGTAACTAGAGTCATTGCTAGGGTTATAGGACGACCTAGTCTCATCGGGTCCCGTCCTGAGTCAATCGAGTCATGAACTTCCTTATATTATGAGATGCCCGCGGGCTTTGTTGTGGAGCGGGTTGGGCATGCGTGCCGCCCGATTATGATGGAATGCATTCACGAGCTGGCCAGTCTCCGCCCTATCGGAAGGGGGTGGAGGTAGGAGAGGGATATACCACTTGGTATTCTGTGCTAAGGCCTTATTATATTTATGCACTTGGTCTTAGGAGCATGTTAGTGTGTATAATTCCACCTTGCATCTAGAAGCATCTTTATTAGGACTAGCGTCTGTATGTGTCTGCTTGTATGAGATTACTTTGCGTAGGGCTTCGATCTGACACCGCCCCGCATACATATTTTTTTAGGTTTGTTTTGCAGCATGATTGTTCTTTGCTTCTGTGACGTGGGAACTCTCTCGGGTGATTGCAAAGAAATAGTCTAACCTTACATTTAGATAAATACGCTTATTAATTTGGTTTTGACCCGGCTCTGCCGTGGCACCTTCTTGTATTACACCTTGATTCTGCTATTTGCATGATTGATGGTTTTCCACGCTTAGACTTATGACAGGTACAGGGGACTTCCCCGGAGATTCTAACGATCCTTTCGAATTTTGGGTATGAAATCCCCCTTCAAAATGTTATGATAGAATTTCAAACCTTCAACCTGTACTCGGGGCGCAAGATCCTAACGAGGGGTTCCATCCCTCGAAACGTAACCCGGGAATCATAATCCCAGGCCATTACAAAGTTGGTATCAGAGCGAGGTTATGCAAATCGAGTATGTTAGGTTGAAGTTGGTATCAGAGCGAGGTTATAAATGGTTGGTAAAAATCTTTAAAAATTTAAACAACAAGATAATCTCCGTATGGGGAGAAAAACAGTTTATTTGTAAAAAGTGTAGTTTATTTGGTTTTTATTAAGGGTATTGTGGTACTTTCAAACCAAATAAGATAAAATGAAGAATAAACACCTAAATAACCTTCACTTTGTAGCTTATTTTTTAACACAAAATTTTAACACGTTATTGTTTATTTTGGTCATCCAAACAACCAAAAAAGCTGATTAAAAAATAAACACCTACAAATGATTAATTTTTAACAGTTTTTTTGGTTGAAACATATAATTAGAAATTTCCAATTTCCTTATTTTAATTCCTACAATCTAAAATCCAACCAAACATATTTTTTCAATTCCTTGGAAGTGCATTTCGTGGGAATTCCATTCTCGGAAAGTACTAGTGTATTTTCCTTTTTGTCATTTATTTCCATACCAGTGTAGGTCCCGTCCCGTGCACGGAGAATACATTAATACAATATTATAAATAATTTAGATGGATTTCAATAAATATAAAAATAATAATCTAAATATAAATCATTTTTCCACCAAAAAATAATATAGATATAAATAAAATTAGTTCGACAGTTTATATATAATCTAAATATCTTTTATTTAGATTCTATCAAAATATAAATAAAATTCACTTTTATAAGGTAAAAGTTTTTTTCTAATTTACGATTAATTGAATCTCATGTAATTTACGGTAATAGATAAGAAAATAAAAGGGTGATTTTGCTAACTAGCCTGTTTTGAACTTTTAATTAGGTAATTAGCACCCAAACTAATTTAATTAGGTTAGCTAGCACCTTTTCAAATGGAGTAATAATGGTCAACTCTTTGACCGTCGACCGATCAACGGTTGACCATTGACCGGTCAACGTTGACCAACTCATTTGGATTTTTTTTAAAGTGGTGATATTTTGTGATGCCATTTTTTGTCGTGTTGGTGCCATTTATTTCCTTGCATCTTATTTTCACTTTGGTTTGATGACACTTTTTTAATGGCATTTTTTTCCAAACATTGATGACATTTTTTGTTTATTGTGATGCCACGTTGACCATTCATGCCATTTTTTTTACTATTAACTGTTGATGATACTTTTTTTATGTCAATTATTTGATGATATTTTTTTACCACGATGCCATATTTTTTCAAACTAGTGTTCTGATGACATTTTTTCTTTAATGTGATGCCACTTTTTCAAAGTAGTGTTTTTATGTCATTTTTCTAATGCAATTATTTGATGCCAATTTTTTTAATCCAATCGTTTGATGCCACTTTTTTTTAATTCAATCAATTGTATATCGATATATTTTCATGGATTCTACTTTTATTCCATGATGACACGTTTGTGATTACACTTCATTGATGCAATCACTTGTGGTGACATATTTATTACATTTTTATTCATTGATGACATTTGTGATTACAACTCATTGATCTCAATATCATTTGTGATGACATTGTTTGTTGATGACATTTTTATTGATAACATTTTTATACAATTGATAACATATGAGCATAAAATTTCATTACACTTCATGATGACATTTTTATTGTTGACACATTTGTGATGACATTTAAGAATGTTATTACCATGATCATCAACTTGAGAATGAATTATATGATATCTGAATATAATTGTACTATAAAGTCATCATTTTGGCTCCAAAGATGTGAATGCACCAGGATGATAGAAGTGCTTTTGTTTTTTTAAGTTCAAAAAAATGTACAGTTGACTGATTTGGTTTATTATAATGATAATAAGTTCTTTTAACGATAACTTCAAGCCTTCAAGGAAGACGTAATCATGTAACTGGACAAACATGACATAGAGACGTTTCAACATCTAATGTGACTGCTTGTATAACCAAAACCATAACAAAGTTAATACAGTACTCCGTATATGCTTATACTATGACAGCAACAACAACTTGAATATTTTGAAATTTCGGAGCCCAAATCTAACGTCCAAAGGTATTTGTAAAATTTAAACATCAGCATGTCAACATAAGGAGGAGAAATATAGAAAATTGGTCATCAAGAACATGAAGAAAAAACAATAATCCAATCAGTAGGGAGTGATTTTAGAGAGATGAAAAACTCAAGTTTCTTTTCAGGTGTGGAGATGTGGGTTCAGCTGGGAGTAAATATGCAATGAAAAGTATCTGTAGTTAAATAAAGAACAGAAATTATGGTACTTACATGTATGTCAATCTGCTCTTCAGGAAGAAGCCTTTGCTCCGCGAATTCCCTTATAGGCATGCCGGTTGCAGGTTCTCCACACCTTTAAGATAAAAGCCACATATACATAAGCCATTGGCATCACCTCAGGGTGTGGCTGCAATCAAGAAGAAAATCACTTTAGATATGAGTTAAGAACTGTTGGAGGAAGAGGCAAATGAGATTATGTACTCACTACAGCTGGGAAAGTGACAATGTTGACCTTGCTAGTAGGAAACCACCATAAGAAGTTAGGCAATCTCAGGAAAGGGAAGCACTTTGGGCAAAAAACTAAGGGTCAACTTTCATTCCAATGGGAGGAAAGCTCTGATTCAACACAAAGAAGCAAGCATATCAAAATTACAGGACTAAAATTATAGAGAGTCCATACAAGAGTATGAGGTATTTTATGGTAACAAATCAGCTAAATGAGATGAAACTGGGTAACAGCTGCAATCAGAGGAAGCAAGAAAATGATGCAAATAGATATTTTGATATGCTTTCTTCTTTTATAGTAATTTCAGCAATAGACCATGACAGTAAAGAGCAAAGAGAATTTTTTGAATCAATGGTTGCTCAAAGGAGTATGATAATTGATAAGCATTAAAAGCACATCAAATCATTTAAAACCCCATCGTACTTTTCTTCTTGAATCATCCATATGATATGCATTAGCTCACTGATTCATATCTTAGAAAAGATTGTTTTGGCTAGAAAGATACTGAATTCAGGATAATAACAATATAATCAAAACCTGTGAAATTTTCAAGTTAACACAGTAACAATCAAGTTGAACCCCTATTTCAGAGTATTCTTCATAATCACAAAACCCAAAGAGTCATTCACTCATATAAATAGAAAACAACCAAGGCACATCAAAGTAGACTTATTGAAATGTTGAATAAGAAAATTAACTAAAAACATAGGGCATCTTACAAGTGATTTGGACTCGACTTCTGGTTTGGAATTCAATTCAACTATAGTTAAGCATATCTTTTACGGCGTTCATTTTCATAATCATGTAGCTTCTCCAACTTAGACTCAGAAAAGTTAGCCTCCATGCTAGCAGCCATAGCATCAATAGCTTTTGTTAATGCAATTTGAGGTTAGGAGCTTCGGCGACGAACAATTAGGTAATTTAGGGGCCGGAACTGAACAAAATAAAGAGAATGGACATTTACGGAGAGAGCGGAGGGGATGGAAGAAGCGGAGGCAGGGCAACTGCGAGCCGACACCGGCGCGAAACTCAGGCGAGGAATACCATCAGAGAACGTTCCGCAATGAGTGCCGAGCTCAAGGGACTTTGAATCGGGGGGAAACTCCGACGGGGCTCTGAGGACGGTGCACAGGAATCCACATAGGCTGTGATGGGAGTAAGGTTGAAGAGAGCCGAGAATTAGGGATTTGGAGGAGACGCTTTCACAGCCGTAGAATTCAGGGGAATTCTAGGGTTTGGCAGATCAGATTCGAGGGTGACATTCATGGAAGGAGGGGGTTTGGCAACAGAGATGCTAATCCCAAATCACGAGAGAGGAGGAGGGCGAGGGCGAGCAGGAGCCATGGGAACGGTACGAACGGAGGAGCACTTTCAGATCTCACGAGCGTAGAGAGACAGAGCGTGAGAGAGAGCGAACAGGGTAGGAGGGTTAGGGCGGCTAATTTTTTTTGATAAGGTGTTAGACCGGTCAATTTAATTTCTTAGGTTGCTAATAACCTAATTGAATTAGCAAAAAGTGATATTTCACCAAAATTTTTCAAAATAAAACCCTTAATATTGAAAATAGCGGTGAAAAAAAAAACGAAAATGACAATTCCCGCTTCTTTGACATCCTAGACCAGGCCCACCACAAGTCCATAACCCAGTTGGAGTCATGTAAGATGTAACCCAAAACGTGCGTACAGCTAATTTTATCAACACTTCCACCGAATGACAGATCGACGGCCAGAAATGAATCAATATGACACAATCAGTAAGATCAACGACGCAAAAGTGCGCCTCCACGGGGGGTCCCTTACGTACTCCCCACGTTGGATCTAAAATCATTCCCCCACACAACCACCACCAATCCCCACCATAAAACACCACTCCCAACCCTCCCCATCACCACTCTCCCCGCATCCCTCTCTCTCTCCCGTTCACCGTCGTCGCCGGAGTCTGTCCAGAGTCGTGTTGCTCGCCGTCGTTCCTTCTAGGTGAGCTTTTGACTTCCAATCGGTTGCCGGAAATGTTTTTTCAAGTTTCGAATCCTAGTTTTCTGCTGTTGATGTTTGCTTTCTGGATGCTGGTGGTGAATGAGTGAACTCTCACTCCCAGTTCGTTTTTCTGCGAGCGTTTGGGTTGAATTTTGTCTTTGGGTGTTGCACTCGAAGATTTTAGTTGGCAATGCATAGATTTAGACGCTGCTATCCCGATCGGGGATTTTGACCAAATGTCTAATTTTCGTTGGAGTACATTTGCTAGATCGGTCAATTTTGCCTACTGGTTGTGCATTTGCTTATGGATTGCCTTTTTCCCTGCGTAATATCTTCTTATGATCTAGCTAGCTTCCGAGTGCAGTTAGATCGGTCAATGTTGCCTCTATTGGTTGTGCATTTGCTTATGGATTACTTTTTTCCCTGCGTAATATCTACTTATGATCTAGCAAGCTTCCGAGTGCAGTTAGATTGGTCTCAGAATCTGGATTGTCATGTTGTTTTAAAATAGTTTCAGCGTCAAACATCTATGACTTGACCTCATGAGATGTTTGAGAAAGTAGTTGAAGATAGATACATGCTTGCTTTGGATTGGAAAGAAAACCTATAGATTTAAGAAATGCATTTGAGGATATTTATCTTTTCAAAACTTGTGGAACTATGTAGAATCATTGTATCAACTAAAATACCAACACCTGATGTTAGGAAGTCTTTCCTTTCGATGATTCTAAATTTTTTCACTTTAATGCCTATATCAAGCATCAACATTTGTTTGATGTTGCATTGTTCATTTCCAAGTCATCCATTATAATCTGTCCCTTTTCATGTGAAAATATTGGTGAACTTTTATGATGTGATATCATCAAAGAAAAAAGATCTATTTTCAATCGATTTGATTATTCATTAGAGTCAAAATCCACCCTTCCCTTCCGATTTCATAAACCATCTGCGCCATAATTCCATAAAGTTTGGTATATTGTTTGTGAAAAGATGAATCCTGCTAGAGAGTAAAATGGTCTCTGTGGACTTTGGAGATCTTGCTATTATGGTACACTGTTAGGAAATTTTAATCGAGAAGTGTTTCTTGTGATTGCCTTTCCTTCCTTTATCATCTTCCTCTATCATGGTGATGAAGCAACTTCTCTAAGCATGTGCAGTCAAACCTTGTTGCATGAAATATCAAGATGGGTTTGTAATTGTCTGGCATTCATCCTTGTTTTAGTTAAAAATAGGCTTTTTGAACTGTTATGCAGTGTAGCATAAGATGGCCGACGGAGAGGAAATTCAACCACTGGTTTGTGACAATGGTACTGGAATGGTCAAGGCAAGTATAAGTTTGTTGAACTTAGTTGTTTGCCCTTTGTATGAGTTGTGTGCTTTTGCATAGTTGCAGTTAAAGATGATGATTCAACTTTGTGACTTTGTCTATAGGCTGGATTTGCAGGAGACGATGCTCCAAGGGCAGTCTTTCCAAGTATTGTTGGAAGGCCTCGTCACACAGGTGTCATGGTTGGTATGGGCCAAAAGGATGCGTATGTGGGAGATGAAGCCCAGTCCAAAAGAGGTATTTTGACCCTGAAATATCCTATCGAGCACGGAATAGTCAGCAACTGGGATGACATGGAGAAGATCTGGCATCATACATTTTACAATGAACTTCGTGTTGCCCCAGAAGAGCACCCGGTGCTTCTTACTGAAGCTCCTCTTAACCCAAAGGCTAACAGAGAAAAGATGACTCAGATTATGTTTGAGACCTTCAATGCACCTGCCATGTATGTTGCCATTCAGGCTGTTCTCTCACTGTATGCCAGTGGTCGTACAACAGGTTGGTATCATATATGGGAGAGAAACCGGAGTTGTTGTGTCACCCATGTTTTCTTTTGATTTTGATGTGCTGATTAGACAGATTCCACTCTATTGTACAGGTATTGTGCTCGACTCTGGTGATGGAGTGAGTCATACAGTTCCAATTTATGAGGGTTATGCCCTTCCACACGCCATCCTTCGTTTGGATCTTGCTGGTCGGGATCTCACTGACCATCTGATGAAGATTTTGACTGAGAGAGGGTACTCGTTCACCACAACTGCTGAACGGGAAATTGTCCGTGACATCAAGGAGAAACTGGCTTATGTCGCTCTTGACTTTGAGCAAGAAGTAGAGACTTCCAACACCAGCTCAACAGTAGAAAAGAATTACGAGCTCCCTGATGGGCAGGTCATCACCATTGGTGCTGAGAGATTCCGTTGTCCAGAGGTCCTGTTCCAGCCTTCGATGGTCGGTATGGAAGCTGCAGGCATTCACGAGACAACCTACAACTCCATCATGAAGTGCGATGTTGACATCAGGAAGGACCTCTATGGTAACATTGTCCTCAGTGGAGGCACCACTATGTTCGCGGGTATTGCAGACCGTATGAACAAGGAAATTACAGCTCTTGCACCGAGTAGCATGAAGATTAAGGTGGTTGCCCCACCCGAGAGGAAGTACAGCGTATGGATCGGAGGATCTATCCTTGCATCTCTGAGCACCTTCCAGCAGGTATACTCTTGTTTACACGGCTTGTCACTCAATTTAGCACATTATCATCAATTGTGTTACTAAACTATCCTCTTTTTATGACGCAGATGTGGATCTCCAAGGGTGAATATGACGAATCTGGCCCAGCAATTGTTCACCGCAAGTGCTTCTAGGAAGATCAACGGATGTATAATTGTGAGCAGCTTATTTTTTAATTGGTTTTACCCTCCTCCTCCCTTTTCCACCAATTAGCTCATGGCTGAAATTTTTAGTGTGCTTTTGTTTTGCTTTTCATGGAGAGCTTGATGTTATCTTGATTCTGGAAACAAAGTTTTCGAGTTCGTATTACTGGACAATGGAACAGTCCCATTCTGTTGCTTTGCCAATTCCCATTGTAGTACTTTCATACCTAAAGCCTTCCGGTTTGCAAACCCAGTTGTATAGTCAAATCCTTTCGAACAAACCTCCTAACCGATATTATGATTTGCTTGCCCCTTTGGTGTTGTGCGTGGCTTGAAGTCGTGTATTACGCCGAGCCCCAGGCTGTTGCATCCATCTGTGCCTGCAAAGATCAAGTGATGACTGGCTAGGTCTGGGAGTTAAATATGCTGCATTCAGGGTATTTTTTTGGAAGGGTAAACTGCACTTAAACCACCACTAAAGTAGCCAAGATTTGCACTTACTACCAGCTGGTCCAGCTGTATTGAAATCAAACTTTCGTTAGCAATCTAGTGATCTACCACTAGTACCTAAAAACAGCCCATAAATTTCTGAGATGCTAAGTACCCAAATTTTTTTTTTCTGAGATGCTGAAATAGTCCTAAAATTTTAGCTGTTTGGTCTCTTTGGGCTTATTGGGCCCACAACGCGTTCCTTAAAACCTCATAAATTATGGAGATACTGAACTAATGTCCTCAATTTGTGCTTTATTTGGTTGAATGTGGTATGCGGAAATTACATTTCTTATGAATTTAATAATGAAAAGTACATTTCATATGAATTTATAAAATTTATTTGGTTAAAAAGGATGAATTAGATATTTGAAACTGTGTGGTATTTATTACTCAACCCCCCTGTGGTGATTACAATAATGTGAATTGTGAACCATATGAAGTTAAAATGACGTGAAAATATATTTATAGATTTTTTGAGATGTAAAGGGATGAAAAGTTTCACGTTGATGGACTATTTCTACCATTGTTAATTGGTTTTAAATAGGACCACACTGGATTTGCATTAGAATCGAATCTTGGCAAAAAAATTTAAAATAAGAGATTATATTATCTATTTTGATAATTGGAAAAAAAAAGTGTAACAATTTGAAAGATTAGGGAAATTTAGATGGTATATACAAAGATCCCCCACAATTTAACCAATCATTTGTATTTACAACAAATCCTCAAATTTTCTACATTTTTTTAATGGTAACCAAACAACTAACCAGCTTCAAAGCCTCCATAGTTCAAACCCCTTTCTTTGAACAAAAAGCGTGGGGTCATATTTTCCGATTATGGAAAGTGGGGTTTACGTGTTTAACCCTTAAGGGAATTAAACATGATCAAAATAGAACTTAAATAATCAACTTATTAATCAAGAATGCATAATAAGGTTGGTGACATATATATACTTGATTAATTAATAGACCAAGTATGTGAAGTGAACGTGTTCTCTATATTGATATTGGATGCTATATAAAATGACATTTTTTAATTAAAAAAAAAGTTATGATAGACTAGTGTGTAAGGGTTGATAACTAATTAAGGTCTGTTTGGTACAAGGTTATTGAAACTTCTTAAAGTGGTGTAACAAAGCCTTTTGCAATTAAAAAGAAAACGAATTTATCAAATGTTGGTGCGATATGCGAAATGTAGCCTCAATTTGATGTGAAAAATCGCTTTGAAAGATCTGTGAAAACCCGTGTTTGAAAAGTTGTGGCGTGGGATAAAGGAGACCACTGTCTTAGAAGCGAAATCGCCCCGACACCACGGTGCAGGTCGGCTACTAGCGTCGCCCCCCAAAGATACACAGCGGCTTCTCAGGCGTGCACTCGCCGTCGAAGCAAAGGAACCACCCAGGACCCAGAACGGTTACAGAAGAAGAGAGAAGGAGGAGATCGAGTTGCTCTGTGTGTTGAAAACTGGAAGAGAAAACGTCGGTTTTAAAACAAAGGAAGACGCTCCACGTTTGCAGAAATCTTGGAAGAAATAAAAACTGTTTTTCAAAACGTTTGACAGAGTTGAATTAGTCAAAACCCTAATTCAACACTATCTGAGGCCTTTTAATTGATGAAATTAAAACACGACGTAAAATGTGACCAGCCAGCACCACCCCACGCACGTGTCACGAACATGGACCGGCGGCGGCGGCGGTGGTGCGCGCGTGTGGGACTTCTATCCCAACTCTCAATAACCCTTTGAAAACCTCCTCCTTAAAAACAACCCCTCAACGCCTTTTGTAATCAATGTGGGACTCTAAAAAGTCCAAAAGACACATTTGAAAAAACCCCCACTTGAACATTTCTCCAACAGTCCCCCACAAATGTGAGGAACTGGGTTTTTTAAAACAAAAACATCATTCTGAGCTTGTTTCGTGGAGAAAGTACTTAAATGCTGGTGAACAAATCTTGAACCAACACATAGTGAAGCTGAGTATCTCGCATGTCATAGAACTGAACGAATCTTGAACTTCCAGACTCGCGAGTTGACCTCAACAGCACATACCTTCACCACTGCCCTGGTGGTTCCGCGATCTAACTGTCAACTGTAATAGTCATCTAATACCTTGGGTGCTGAAGAGTGCTCTAGAAAGACAACCCTAGTCTTCCATAGAAGGTGACTAACCCTTCACACTCTCGTAGGTGATTCCATCAAGTCCTTCTCAATAGGACCACCCTTGTAGGGCTATGGTATCATTAAGAGCACGAAGCTCAACCTCTACAGTTTTCGGTGAATCCATCAAGTCCTTCTCAATAGGACCACCCAACTCTGGGCTATGGACTCATTAAGAGTTCTAGACTCATTCTTTCTCATACACCTGTCCTGGGAATGGGTATGGTGTATCTCAGCTCACGTGGGTTTGAGCCCCATTCCCTTAGACGATTCAAGGACCATCCTTCTATTCAGCCCTTTCGTCAACGGATCTGCCAGATTCCTCTCGGACTTCACATACTCCAAGCAAATGACACCGGTAGCAATCAGCTGTCTCACAACTTCATGTCTAATCCGTATGTGTCTCTTCTTACCATTGTAAGTATTGCTGTTAGCTACACAAATAGCAGATTGTGAGTCACAATGTAGAGAAATAGTTGGGGTCTTATGCCCCCACAAAGGTAAGTCAGCCAGTAAGCTTCTCAACCACTCAGCCTCTTGACCAGCTAAATCTAATGCTATGAACTCAGATTCCATAGTTGATCTAGCAATGCAATGCTCACTACTGGGGTTATGGGTATATCTACTGAGTCTACTAACAGCATATGCAATATCAGGCCGAGTATAATTCATCAGAAACATTAAACTCCCAATTATTTTAGTATACTCATTTTGGGACACACTAATTCCAAAATTTTTCTTCAATTGCATGCTAGCATCATAAGGAGTTCTAACTGGCACAACATCAAATTTATCAAACCTTTTCAACATTTTCTCTACATAATGAGGTTGTGATAAAATGAAGCCATTTTCTTTTCTAGTTACTTTAACTCCTAGAATGACATCAGCTTCACCCATGTCTTTCATCTCAAATTTAGATGACAAAAACTGTTTGGTTGTGTTTATAGCATTTATGTGTGATCCAAATAACAACATGTCATCCACATATAAACATATAATCACACAATCATCACCAAACCTCTTAGAATAGACACAGGCATCAAATCCGTTTACCTCAAATCCAAAGCTTAGGATAGTTGTGTGAAACTTCTCATACCATTGCTTTGGTGCTTGCTTGAGTCCATACAGTGACTTCTGTAGCTTGCACACTTTGTTTTCCTGTCCTGGAACAATGCACCCTGGAGGCTGTTCCATATAAATTTCCTCATTTAGATCACCATTCAAAAATGCAATTTTAACATCCATCTGATGAACAAGCATTTTATGGCTAGAAGCCAAAGCAAACAATGCACGAATGGTAGCAATTTTTGTAACAGGAGAATAAGTGTCAAAGAAGTCAATGCCATATCTTTGAGTGAATCCTCTTATAACTAGTCTTGCCTTATGTCTATCCACTGAGCCATCCACTTTAAGCTTCTTCTTAAAGATCCACTTACAACTAATGGCTCTATTTCCTTTAGGCATATCAACTAGTTCCCATGTGTGATTAGACATAATAGATTCTATCTCACTGTTAATAGCATCTTTCCAGAAATTAGCATCTAGTGAACTTATTGCCTCATCATAGGTCTTAGGATCATCTTCTATCATATGAAGACTAATGCACATCTCATCTAGTTCATTTAAATCATTAAGTTTAACTAGAAATGCAATCACAAAATCAGGACCAAAACTAGTTTCCTTCCTACGTCTTTTACTCTTCCTAGGTTCATCATGATCAGCATGAGCATTAGCCACAACAGTATTAGGCATGGATGAAGATGCATCATGAGATGAAGAATCATTAGCAGGCAATGCAGATTTCTTTAAAGGAAACACATGCTCAAAGAAAACAGCATCACGATATTCACACAAGGTACGATCACTCAAGCACATAAAACGATATGCAGAACTGTTTTCAGCATAACCAATCATAATTGCATCAAAAGTCTTAGATCCAATAGTATCAACTTTGAACGAAGGTAACCCCACCTTAGCTAGACACCCCCACACCTTTAAGAATTTCAGATTAGGTGGATGCCCTTTCCAAAGTTCATAAGGTGTTTTGTCAAGCTTCTTATGAGGTACCTTATTCAAAATGTGATTTGCGAACAATACAGCTTCCCCCCCACATATTATCAGGCAAACTAGAACTAGAAAGCATAGCATTCATCATTTCCTTTAAAGTTCTGTTTTTCCTTTCAGCAATACCATTTTGTTGTGGGCTATAGGGAGCTGTAAATTCATGAATAATACCATTTTGCTCACATAATTCTCTCAAAGAATGAGTGACATATTCACCGCATCTATCAGATCTAAGCCTTTTAATCTTTCGATTTAATTGGTTTTCTACTTCAGCTTTATACACATAAAACATGCTTTCTGCTTCATCTTTAGACATAAGCAAGTATACCTTAGTATATCTAGAACGGTCATCCACAAATGTGATATAGTAGCGCTTGCCACCTCTACTCTCAGTGTTCTTAAAACCAGCCATATCAGAATGGACTAACTCTCGCAATTCAGTTGTCCTTTCTAACACCGTTTTAAAAAGTTGTTTATGAAATTTGGCCTCAACACATATTTCACATTTGCTATGGTCATGTTTTGAAAGGCTAGGAATCAAACCCATATCATGCAATTGACATACAGATTTTGCATTCACATGTCCTAGTCTAGCATGCCATAAATCAACAGACTCAGAAATATAAGCAGAAGTAGAAGCATTCTCATTATTCTCAATCATGGTCTCAAGCACATACAGAAAATCAGCCCTATAGACCTTTCCTACAAATTCTCCATTTTTGGTTAAAACCATTTTTCCAGCATCAGTCACTTGCTTACATGAAATCAGATTTCGGCGCAGAGAAGGAACATAAATCACATTTACTAGGGTAAGAGACTTCCCTGAGGTGAGCTTGAGTGCAACCTTCTCTTTGCCTAGCACTCGAGAGATGCTCGAGTTGCCCATGTAGACCTGGTCGATGTCTGTAGCATCCTCAAACTCAGCAAACAGGTCCTTGTTGGCGCAGAAGTGTCGAGTAGCTCCGCTGTCCAAGAGTCAATCGACCTGGCCGCCCACATGGTTGACTCCAGTGATCATTGCTATCAGCTGGTTGTTGTCTTGGACAACGTTGGCTTGCTGCTAGGCTGGAGCTGCAGGCTTGTTCTGCCGCTGTCCTTGGTTCTGGATGTCAGCCCGATTGCGACACTGCCAAGCCTTGTGGCCTGGGTTGCCACAGACATAGCAG
Source organism: Persicaria maculosa (assembly GCA_963922045.1). Taxonomy (NCBI): domain Eukaryota; kingdom Viridiplantae; phylum Streptophyta; class Magnoliopsida; order Caryophyllales; family Polygonaceae; genus Persicaria; species Persicaria maculosa. The sequence continues at coordinate 24,572,756 of OY998262.1, forward strand.
CCGATCCCTGTACCTCCCTGTTTCTGCTGCTTGTCCGGCTGATTGCCAGATTTCTTGAACTTCTGGCCCTTCTTTGGTTTCATGTTGGGCTTATAACCTCCAGACTTGTTTCCTTGTTTGGATCTATCAGATTTCACAAAAGATTCAACCAGATTAGCCTTCACAGTATCAGCAGATTTAGGCTTTGGTTTGTCTTTGAGGCGATTAGCCTCTTCGATCTTCATGTGACCGACGAGCTCTTCCAGGGCCAGATCCTTCTTTTTGTGCTTCAGATGGTTGCGATAGCCAACCCACGAGTCAGGCAACTTTTTTATCAGGAAATTCGCCTGCAGGATCTCGCACATCTTCATGCCCTCGGAGAGTATGTCAGCCACCAGATTCTCATACTCGTGCACTTGGTCCATGATTGGTTTATCATCGACCATCTTGAACTGCATAAACTTTCCAACAACATACTTCTTTTTCCCTGCATCGTCAGCCCCATATTTCTTCTCCAGCAGATCCCAAATAAATTTAGCAGATTTATGAACTGAGATCAAATCAAAAATAGGGTCCGAGACATGGCTTAGAAGATGGCCTCGCACAGATTTATTGTCGGACTCGTACTGTTTAGCCCGTGCGAGGTCATCATCAGCAACCTTCTTACCCTTGTCGACAGCATCACCATCGTCATCAACGACGACAGTCTTACCAGCCTTGTTGTTGCCGACAGTGGTGGAAGAGGAGGTAGCCGCAGCCGCAGGGGCGTCCTAAAGGAGGACGTAGTCGACCTTCAATTGCTCAAAGAAGATAAGCATCTTCTGCGAGCATCGCTTGTAGTTGGTCCCATCCAGTGGATCCAATTTCGAGAGATCCAAGAGCGGTTTGAAGAACTGAAACGCCATCGCAGAAACAAAGATATTTCGCTTCTAAATTTTTGGTGCGATATGCGAAATGTAGCCTCAATTTGATGTGAAAAACCGCTTTGGAAGATCTGTGAAAACCCGTGTTTGAAAAGTTGTGGCGTGGGATAAAGGAGACCACTGCCTTAGAAGCGAAATCGCCCCGACACCACGGTGCAGGTCGGCCACTGGCGTCGCCCCCCAAGGATACACAGCGGCTTCTCAGGCGTGCACTCGGCGTCGAAGCAAAGGAACCACTCAGGACCCAGAACGGTTACAGAAGAAGAGAGAAGGAGGAGATCGAGTTGCTCTTGTGTTGAAAACTGGAAGGGAAAACGTCGGTTTTAAAACAAAGGAAGACGCTCCACGTTTGCAGAAATCTCGGAAGAAATAAAAACTGTTTTTCAAAACGTTTGACAGAGTTGAATTAGTCAAAACCCTAATTCAACACTATCTGAGGCCTTTTAATTGATGAAATTAAAACACGACGTAAAATGTGACTAGCCAGCACCACCCCGCGTACGTGTCACGAACACGGACCGGCGGTGGTGGTGCGCGCGTGTGAGACTCCTATCTCAACTCTCAATAACCCTTTGAAAACCTCCTCCTTAAAAACAACCCTTCAACCCCTTTTGTAATCAATGTGGGACTCTAAAAAGTCCAAAAGACACATTTGAAAAAAACCCCACTTGAACATTTCTCCAACATCAAACATTGTGGAATTTGTCATGCTAAACAAGAATTTACTCTTTTAATATATCCACAAAGACTAAAATATGGTATATCTCTATAATTTCATTAAAAATTCATATAGATTTTAGGGTCCATTTGGTATGAGTGTAGTAATCAGAATGAGAATGCAAATCGGAATAAAAAATTGGAATAAGTCATTATTGAAGCATATTGTTTGGTATGACGTTGGAATGAGAAATTAACAAATTCAACCTAAAAAAACTCAAATTTAATCCATCCAATTAAAAAACACACAAATTCAATATCTCAAATTAAGCATCAAAATACACAAATCCAACCTATCAAATTCATAAATTCATCACAAAAAACTAGGGGTGGGCACAAATCCCGCAAATCCCGTCCCGTCCCGATCCCGATCCCGGTGGGATTTAGGAAAAAAAAAATCAATCCCCACCCGCAAAAATTACGAGGGACGGGACGCGGGACGGAGAGTTCAAATCCCACAAATCCCGTCCCGTCCCGCATATATATATATAATTTTTTATATATTAATTTAAATAATAAAAATATACTTATATTATACCTTAACATTTATTTAAACCCAAAATTTAAATTTTAAAATAATAATAAAAACATTAAAAATAAAAATATATGGCCTACCGACTTACTGTTAGTCTATTTAGTGTTTGGGCTGTTGGCCCTTTAAAATAAAAAGACACTGTTTGTAATAGTTTAGTTTGAGAGAGTTTACCCACTGTTTTTTATTCATTTTTATTTTAATTATGTAATGACATTATTATGACTTTAAGTTGCACCTCATTTGTAACTTTGCACATGTTATTTTTGGATTGTATTTTTTTTTATGAGGGACAAATCCCGTCCCGTCCCGAGAGGGATAAGACCCGGTGGGATTTGAAAAAAAAATCCAATCCCGTCCCGCAAAAAATACTAGGGACGGGACGCGGGATTACCCCAATCCCGTCCAATCTCGTCCCATGCCCACCCCTACAAAAAAACACATTTTGTTTACAAATTTTGATATATACTGAAAGAGGAGGCGGAAGTCGACTACAACAAGAGGGGAGGACTGGGTGGGCGGCCGGTGGCGATGGTCAAATTAATGCAATGAGGAGGGAGGGTAGGGCGGTGGCGGTGTCATCATCTAGAAGGGTGGGTTGATCGAGATGGTGGACGAAGGCAATAGAGGGAGCCCTGCAGACGATGACGGCAATGGAGGAATGATAGAGGCGGGTTTGGACACAACTATGGAAATGAACGAAGGGGGTGACAGAGGGATGAAGAAAACAACGAGGGCAGATCTAGACGGAATTGTGGAGATGAACGAATGTGGCAATGGAGGGATGATAGAGGTGGATCTGGACGGGACAGTGGAGATGAACAAAGGTGGCGACGGAGGAATGATGATCGTGACAAGGGCAGATCTAGACAGGATGAGAGATTGGACAATGTTGCATAGATGGATGGCGATAGTTGTATTTGTGAAAATGTATTAAAAAAAAAAACTCACCAAATAACATTATGAAAAAGGGTTAAAAATAGCTGATTGCTAGCTAATAATCATTCCGATTACAAAATTATCAAACATTAAAGTTGAAATCCTCCAATTTTGATTACTATTTTTTTAATCTTCGATAAATTACAAAGGTAAAGAAAGTGCATTCAATAGAATGCACTTTCTTTGCCTTTGGCCGGTTTGGTCTGGGGGTCATGGGATGCGATCTGTCTTTTCGGGCTATGCTTTGGGCCCAAGGTTATGCCTTGGGCCCGGGGCAACCCGAATGGATTTGTAAAAATATGTATATAAAAAAAAAACAAAATCTGTTATAATATTATTATATTGTGATGGATAAACTCTAGGAAACCTTAGTTTCGTTGTATACGCCTATATATTGGGTCCTTTGGAACGCTAATAAGACATCAGTTTCTCCTCTCTTCTTTGCGCCTCTCTTCTCTATTCTTTCGGCTTATCACACGTTATCAGCACGAGTTTTCTCTTAGTTTCAACTTGAAAGATAAGTTTCGATCAATTATAATTAATTTATTTGATTTTCTTCTTCTTTATAATACTTTGCTTACCGATTGTATATTAAATATAAGTTTAATTAGAAAAATTATTAACAGTTGCCATCTCCTACATATCTAAGCCATGGTTCACCTCCGATCGATGCTTCAACTCACTTCCGGAGATGCCGATGAACAAAGACGACGACGTAGAACAGCCGGAGGCACGGCGGCGTACAAACCGGCGATGATTTAGCACACGAGGTTCCTCCGATCAGGCCTCACGAATGTCGCCGCTGCCCGATTTGCCACGCGCCGTCGTGGAAGCGTGTCTATTTGATGGCGAAGGCAGACCCGGGTGCTGCGAGCAGTGGCCAGCGCATCTCGAATCCTCGCAACCATCGACTCGCGATCGTCATTGCCAACCATCAATCAAAGTCGAGGAAGCCCTTGTCCTGCGCCGCTGTTGTGAAGACGATGGATTGTGATTATTCCAAATTTGGAACAATTACAAAACCGGCCCAGAATTTCTTAAAAATTGCAGATTGGCCCGTAATTTTTACACAATTACATAAAAAGGCCTAAAACTTTCAGGGCTACATATTTTACCCCTGTGAAGTATTCACACATCCTGAAGATGATGTGTAACCCCATAAGTGGTTTAATCAATCGAATTTGTAATATCCCCAAAAGCGGATAAAGTAATCTCAATCCCTGAAGCGATTGGATCAATCGGTCATATCCCCTGAAGTGGATGTTATTTTATTATATCCCTGAAGTGATAAACGATCGAATTTCATCCCTGAAGTGATGAATTATTTATTTATTTTATTTATCTTATTTTTATGTTTTTTTAATTATAGATGAATTATCTCCTAAAGTAGATAAAATTGTTAAATTTATATATTATCTCCTAAAGTAGATAAAATTATTAAATTTATATATCATCTCCCGAAGCGGATGAGCGAAATCATCTCCCGAAGTAGATGAACGAGTGCATCTCCCGAAGTAGATGAATGATAAATTGATCTCGTACCCGACGCGATGAAACGATAAATCTCATCCCCGCAGAGATGATCAAGCCGATAAATCTCATCCCCGCAGAGATGATGAAATTATATTTATTATTTATGTTTATTTATTTTATATGTATGTTATTTAATTTAATTTATTTAAATTATATTTGTTTAATCTTTCATCTCCCGAAGTAGATGAACGGACCATCTCCTGAAGTAGATGTGAACGATTGAAAATCATCCCCGTAGTGATGATTTTTTTTTAATTTTCAGTTTTATTATTCATTTCAATTTGTATTTTTTTTTGTCTCCAAAAGTAGACAAACATTATCTCCCGAAGTAGATATAAATTGATTAATTTGCATATCATCCCAAAAGTGATAGTTTATCTCCTGAAGTAGATAAAGTAAACACAATTTATGTATCACATCTTTTGAAGAAGATGAAATTCTTATTTATCTCCTGAAGAAGATAAAATATTTTAGCTTATATATCATGATAAAAATTTATCTCCCGTAGTAGATAAAATTTTAAAATTCATAATCATCCCTGAACCGATGATTTTTATAGCTAAACAAGCAAATTATGATTTCTCCACCAGTCTCCAGAAGTAGACGAACATGTATTTGCAGATGTTCATTTTCTTGTCACCAGAAGTTGACAATATGCCAATTTGATTTTATTTATTTATGTTTTTATAGTTTTATCAATTATATCAACTATTTATTTATTTAGTTATCATTATCTCTTGAAATATATAAAGGCATCCCCTGAAGTGGATGGACACATAATCATAAATCGTTCTTGTGGTAACGACAATCATCTCCTGAAGAGTTGTATATGAAAAGGAAATTCAAAAAATGTCTCTCTCATCAATACAAATTTGTCCCTGAAGTGACAATATTCATTTCCTGAAGTATATGAATGATAAAAGATATATTGTATATCGGCCAAACTACCAAATTGGTATTTAAAACTGGCACCTTTGGACATATGGGTATTTTAAAAAACCCCGGTGCCAAATTGGTATTTAAAAAGTCACCGGTGGACATATAGGTATTTTTTTTGGCCGGAAGTTTTTTATGTTGATAAATTCATTAAAAAAATTCTCATTAATATATCTATAAATGTTATATAAAAAAGATAAAATTAAATCCATACTTTTTTTTAATTAGTTTTCACATATTGGTATTTTAATTAGTTGGAACTTGGAAGTTAGATACTTACATATTAGTATTTTTAAAAACCTAAGTTTTTCACAAATAAAATTCAACAAGTTAATTATTATCATTAAACCATGTATATTAAAAACCTAATTCCAACCAATAAAAATATATGGGATTAATTATGGTAATTAACTTACTAATTTTTATTTTTGAAAAATATGTTTTAAAAAATAATAATATATGAGAATCTAACTTCCAACCAATACAGATAAAAATATATGAGAACTAATAAAAAAAGACTACACTTTTATCATTTTATATATTTTTAGATACATTAATGAGTTCTTTAAAAAAAGACTTTATTTTCATCATTTTATATATTGTAAGATACATTGATGAGTTTTTAAAAATTAATTATCAACCAAGCTAGTTTAATTTTTTTTAATTACCAACAAAAATAATTCAAGCTTACTAAATTGCGTTCTCTAAAAATTTAGAACGAAAACCGAACTTCCGGTAAAAAAGTATACCTATATGTCCGTTGGTGGTTTTTTAAATACCTATATGTCCGTCGGTGACTTTTTAAATACCAATTTGGCACCGGAGTTATTTTAAATACCCATTTGTCCAAGACTGTCAGTTTTAAATACCAATTTGGTAGTTTAGCCATTGTATATCCTCATAAAGATTATTTGAAACCATATCCAAAAGTGTATGAGTTTTATTTTAAAGTTGCACAAATACCCAGAAGTGTAGAAATTAAAGTGAATGTATACAAGTTGTCTTCTCCCTGAAGTGAGTAATAAGCGATCATACCATTTCTTGAAGAATATGGACAATGTTTATATGACAACTTACTATATTTTTTGAATTGCAACTTATCATCTTTTGAAGGATATGATCGAAATATACATAATAGAGACTAATTGTCACTCGAAGTTGACAAATGAATCATTTTATGAATAAAATCATTTCTTGAAGAAAATGATAAATTGACAAGTTTTTCTCATGGCTCCACCTGAAGTGGACAAATGCAATTTTATTTTATTTTATTTGTTTTTTTTATTCATTGCTTTATATTGAATAAAATTATTATGATTTTACTTATTGTAATTCAAAGCTCAAAGTGTTTCCCGAAGAAACTACTTATCATGAGTGTCTAATGAGGAGTTTTGTTTGGCAAATGAACATTTGGGAGAAAGGTTTACTACAATCCCGTAGATTGTGAAGTTTTTCAACACCAACCTAAGAGCCTGAAGACTCTACTGATGGATTTTTATTAACTCATGAAGAGTAAAGAATATTTTATGAACTCTAGAAGAGTAAAGGATTTCACAAATGCAGAAGAACATATATGATCCTAATTTTATCATTTGTACTCCCGAAGAAGTACATGGAATGTGGGTTTTATCATATTTAGAACTATTTTTGTCTGGTTGATACAACCAATAGAAGTAACCACATAACACGATCCGGTTAAGAAGACCACTTCCTGACTATCCTCTAAGCATTGCCTGAAGCATGCCCCTCCAGTAGAGGGTGTAAAAGAGGTTATGGTTAAGCGCTTGCCCAAAGTTATTGTTGTGGCTTATAGCTAGGTCTGTTATACGGTTAATTCTAAATGTCTCGAAGAACATTATAAATGAATCATACCTGAAGTACGACATCAACGAAAGTTATGACAATACCCATTCAGTGGCATCTAAAATTAAATAAATGGATCACCATATACAAAGTTCAATGGTTGAATATTATGGTTTATTAGTGTCAAACAAATTTGAAAACCCAAAGTTTTCTCAAACAATCATGAATGGAAAATCAGGATGAATACCATATAGCTCAAGAAGAGCATTGATCTTGTTACCTGAAGTAACAATGACGCATATGTATGAATTGACATGGTATTGAACACCAATATCTCATATGACTAGCCAGAAGCAAGTCTTACAGAACTGAGAATGTATATATATGGTTTATTTGACACTCATTTATCCCATTGAAACTTATCACTAACCAGAAGTTAGTTAATGATAAAATGTTTTTCTTTGTGGCATTCGGTCATTCATGTGAAACGATGATGGGCGGGATCATTGACATTCACATACACACCCACTAAAAGGGACAAGAAGACCCTAGGATCCGAAGATCCTCTATAAGAGTGACCGAACATATATGGTCTATCATCTTGGCAAATCAACAACATGACCATCTAAATTCAAAGTAAATGCAAAGTCTCTAATGTCTCTTGAATGGATTCAATGAGATAGCTACGGAACACTATTATACATACCAGCCTAATTCCAAGATTACAGACGCCTCAACACTTTGATCATATGAAACATAAGGTAGAGAATGTTATCAAAAATATTGTTGAGCATAAGGTAGCTCACGACGACCCAGAAGAGTCGTTGGTCAAATAGGCTCATGCATGTTTGCATTTCGAATTTGACACAATAACATCTCCCTAATTATCTCCAGAAGAGAGTATGTCATTCAAAGGTTTTGAATAAGAAACATATGTTCCGAGATGTACCTCCTCCAAATGAACTACAATAAGACCACAAAGAAGTTGGATGATACATGGGGTTTGAGTCCCTATTGATATCAAATACCTAGAGCTTTATAATGGTAATCAAATGCTCGGTATTTAGGGGGAGAGGAAATGAGACAATTAAGAAAGAGATTGCAAGGAAGCAACTTCTCTATCATTTCATATCCGCGGATAAATACAAGTGAACCAAAAGTTAAATAAATGAAATGATTATAAGGTTTAGCAAATATGTCATTGAAAGCATTTACTAAAGGCCAAGAAAGTGACAAAGTCACAGATACTAGCTCATTTGGAAGTTCCAGAAGTAACACCAACTCAAATAAATATCAAGTGATTCTCAAGTACACCAGAAGTGTTGGAGATCAATAGGCTCTTGGTATACGATTCCCCAGAAGTGGAATGAGCCTATGAGAATATGATGATCATCAAATAAATAATGGACGTCGACAACGAAATCATAGTAAAGAGCTAGAAAAAGGAAATTCATGCAAGAATGGGTTCTTCAAGCATGATGACATTTGACCTGTAGTTCCAATACCGGAAAGTGTAACATCATTTGGTTTTAAGTGGGTGTTCATACAAAATAAAATATAAAACCAAGTTGATTGCACAAATACCTATCAAAGGTTATATGGAGAAGGTATTCACCAGAAGTGAATATAATTTTGGATCTAAATGTAAATGACGAACGCGTTACTTCATACGCATATAAATGAAAGGATGAACTGAAAATGCCTGAAGCATTAATACCAAAGCCCTGTCATCTATAATTGATTAAAGATTCGTATAAGAGTACCAGAAGTATCTATAATTATGAAAATGGTGACATTGCATTAGGTCCCGAAGTACCATACAATGTTGTACTCTTTTCCTTGATCTTGGTTTTTATCCCATTGGGTTTTCCAAGTTAAGGTTTTTAACGAGGCAACTTATGCACCATTTAATACCACAGATCCCCCTGATCAACAATGAAAAACATACTAGGTCCTGAAGTACCTTATGCTTGTGCATTCAAAGCAGCTCAACACCAATACATGGAAGTCAAGCGCATCAAGTCAATCATGAAGAAATTCTAGGTCAAAGACAATGTTGAGATTCGACAAAAAGCTCATGAAGACAGCGCCATCAAGTAGAATGAGAAGACTTCGAGAAGGATGTTGACTTCAGGGGGAGTATACACGCACTGCACTCTTTTTCCCTTCGATCAGGTTTTGTCCCACTGGGTTTTCCTGACAAGGTTTTTAACGAGGCAGATCACCAAAGCGTATCACATGTCATTTGTATTTTTCCTTGGTCCTAGTTTTGGTCCCATTGGGTTTTCTAGGCGAGGTTTTTAATATGACAATCTTGAAATATTTAGAGATGTTTATCCAAGGGGGAGTGTTATAATATTATTATATTGTGATGGATAAACTCTAGGAAACCCTAGTTCCGTTGTATACACCTATATATTGGGTCCTTTGGAACCCTAATAAGACATCAGTTTCTCCTCTCTTCTTTGCGCCTCTCTTCTCTATTCTTTCGGCTTATCACAAAATCATATTTATATGTATTTTCTTGTGTAAATATATTTATTAAATCCCACTACGTAAATCTCGTTTGGGCTTCTGGTGCGTTTCGGTTCAGGCGTAGTGTGGCTTTACGTTTGGTGTGATTGAACTGTCTTTTCCGTTTGATGGAGTTCTGACAGTCGGAGTCGGGATAGGCTGGGGTCGTGGCAGTGTGTATCAAGGCGTCTCCTTTCTCCAGAAGAATGTTTCCTTGGAGATTCGTCTTCACTGCCCACAGGTGACTCCTGATGTGTCGCTGGCCTACTGTGCTGCTTCGTGGTAGTGCTTGGCTTTATCTTCGTCTACGTCCTCGTCTTGTTCGGTTTAATTTTGTTTAGTTTCGCTTTGTAGAGCGCGTTTGCCTGTATGTTGTACCATCTTTATATTTTTGTTTCTTTTTAGATGGTTATCCGCCTGCCGACTTGTCGACCATCGAGGTCTAAGTTTGTCTGGCCTCGAATTTTTACCTAATAAAAAAAAATATCAATATGAGTCGTAAAAAAATGTTGTACCATGATTCACCTCTATATTTAAATATATTTAATTGATATAAAGCTGTTTTCATTATCTATTGTCTGATTAATTACTTTTAGTTTCCTCACTTTCGACCGCCCCTAGACCCTAGTTACTTCAATTAATTTTCTATTTTCAATTACTACAAAATTGTGGTAGTACACATTCGAACAAGCTGACGGACTTAATTTTAACCTGTACCATTTCATTCAGGTAACATTAGAGAATAGAGAGTATGTGACTTCCACTCAAATACTCCGTATATCTTTTCATTATTTGACAACCCCTTGTTTCTTTCTAACCGTTTCTTCTTCTTTATTTTATAGATTTTGCTTTGCCTTTTCAATTGGTGGGAAAATGTGGATACCATAAAAATGGATGGGCTATATAAAGTATGTGATTGGTTCATAATGGGAATATTATGGGAGATAGATCTAAGCTATCGACGAGATATAAAGTACAGTCCACCAATTTGCCTTTTTATTATTTTTTTCCCCTCCCATTTATTTAGTTTCTTGTAAAAGTTGACTAAATCTATAAATGCTATATAAATTTCTCCCTTTTTTCCATCACCAACTTTCAATCATGAATTTCCAAACCATTATCCATAATTACGGTGAAAAATTAAATAAAATTAGTTGTATAAAGGGCATTCCAGCCAAACAAAAATGGTGTTAAAAATTAGAGGTGGGAGGAATATTTTAAAAAAAACCCAAAAGAGGCAAAAAAATGGAAAATAAAAATAAGTGGTGGCAAATGCCAAATGCCAACTGGCAAGGCTTCTCGATGGCGTTTGTCCAGCACAGAGAAGCCAGCGATGCACTTCAAACACCATACGCAACACGTACCATGTCTTCACCCAACATTTTTAGGGCATTTTTTTTATTAGGTAATAACTCGAGTATAGATATATCTGAAACTCGAGGGCCGGTCAAGTCGGCAGATGGGAGAACCGACTAAAATCAAATAGACAACAATACATAAGGTGCAAACTCAGACAAACGAAAACTACAAAAAACGAAACAAAGCAGACCAAAACCAAATTGGATGAGGACGTAGAAGACGGACGAAGCCAAGCCTCACACGAAGTAGAACCGTAGGCCAGCGGTGCATCAGGACCCGATCATCCTGTGGGCAGGGAGGATGAACTCCAGGGAAGCAGTCAACCCGAGTAGCGAAGACGTCACGATACACACTACCATGACCACAACCTATCCCGACTCCGACAGCCAGAACCAAATCCAAGGAGAAGATCGCCGAGCCACGCAATGTAGAGTCGCACAACATCTGAGTAAAGAGCACCTCGAAACCCTGTCGGGATTTAGTCATCTTAACGGGATTTAGTGCATGCCCATACGAGCGGTTTTGTACCCTTGCGGGATTTTGATCTAATATATATATAAATATATTAACTATGTATTACAATTTTTTTTGTGTGTTTCGGGTTGCTTTGGGCCCAAGAAAAAAAACTTAGGTCCAAAGCACACAACATGGCCACCCCACAGGCCATGCGGGCCCAAGGAGAGGAAAGGGGTATTGGCCTTCTACGCAGCACAACAGAGAAACAAACACCACAAACCACGGCCGACCCGGGGATAGGGAAGGAGGGCTAGACGGAGGTAAGCAGTGATGGAGACCCGGAACGGACACATGCAGAGGTGGTCGAAGGCCGGCGACGACAACTAACGACGGTGGAAACGCCCTAGACCGAGGATCTGAGGACAGAACCACCGGCGAAACAAGCGCCACCGAGCCGTAGGAAAGATGAACGGAGGGAGGCAGCGGAGCCCCACCTCGGATTTCTGTGATGGAGGAGACCGGCTGAGAGGCGAGAGGGCTAGCACCACATCGGCACCCAGAGAAGAAACAACCAGGGCAAAAGGCGGAACTGGGTTGTGCGGCTCGAGAGCCCATTGAAACTGACTATCCGATAGTCAGAGAATCGGGATAGGGATGCAAAAAAACTGAACTGAGGATTGAAAAAAAGGGTATGGAAGACATAAATCAACAATAGCTCCATCTCAATTTTGTATTTTGATCGAAATCAAAAGAAATTCAGATTTAGGGGTATGCAATTGAACACGTCCTTCAACCAGTATCAAGCCAGAGTTAGGGGATGGCGGCACCACATGTGGCTGCCGGAGACGGATTGGGGCGGCCGGAGCCGGAATGGGGAGGCCGAAGTCGGATTACGGCGACCGAAGTCGAGTTCAGTCCTCCGAAGAGGTAGTTTTCAAGCCTCCAAAGAGGATGTTTTCCGGCCTCCGAAGAGATTGCTTTCCGGCCTTCGAAGAGGGTGGTTTTCAGGTCGCTGAAGACGGTGGGTTCCGGTGAAGATGTTTGACGGAAGTGATGTTCTCCGGCCCTATAAAGGGTTTTTATTTTTAGGGCATGTTTGTTTCAAAAATAGAAAATGAAAATAATTTAAATTAAATTTTACATGTAAAAATTACATAATTTTTTTTTTTAACTCTATAGAATAGAAAGGGGAATGGTTCAAGTATGATGGCACGGAGTATGAAATTATCTTGTGTTAAACTTAGGTAATGAAATATGAAAAATTGAGATAAATATTTTATAAAAAATAAGAGAATGAGAATAATGGTTAAAACTTTAATGAATGAATGTTGGTTAAATGTAGATTAGATTTACTCTTTTGATCATTACAATTCCATTAAAAAAAAGACAACCCGGGTAATATATATATATATATATATATATATATATATATATATATATATATATATATATATATATATATATATATATATTCATGGAAATTGCTCTTTCTTCAACTCAAATTAGCATACCAACCACCAGAGGCGGATCCTGGACCGACTTCTCGGAGATGCTCGAAGATAAAGTTTTTATCAAGTCTTACCATAGAAACCATCTTATGGTGGAAACTTTCAATCTTAGCCCTTCCTTCTAGATCAATGGTCTCTTTATTAGATGGCAATTTTGAAATTTATGTGAAGTTTAAGCCTAATTAAAAAAAAATAGAAAACCCTTCCCATTTCGGCATTTCCCATCTCAGATTGCACTGCGCCTCTTTCCTCGCCCGGTCGCTCCTGCTAAAGCCTCCTCCTCCTCCCAATTGCTCTCCGCGGCTCCGCCTCTTCTCCTTGGTCTCCCTCCGCCTCGTCCCCTCTCGCTCCTGCAATCGTACCTCTCGCTTGCTCACCGCCTCGTCCCCTTCCTCCTGCCTCGGTCGGTCTCGCTGCCTCTATCTCTCTCCGCCTCAAGGTCGCCATTTTCACTGGTAAGGTCGATGTCCGCCTTTTCCCCTTGGTCTCCCTCCGCCTCTGCCTCTTCCCAAGGTCGATGTCCGCCTCTTCCCTTTTGCCTAGATCTGTCAATAAATTAGGGTTTCTTGTCTGATTCGATTTTGATTCAATCAATTAGGGTTTCTTGTCTGATTCGATTTTGATTCAATTTTGATTCGATTTTGATTCAATAAATTAGGGTTTCTTGTCTGATTTGATTTTGGATTAGAAGTAAACATATTTAACACGCCTGGTGTCTTGGAACATTGCCATTTTCTCAAGGTTAGTATCTTGTAATTGTAGGAGGTGGTCCTACTGGTGTTGAACATTGCCATTTTCTCAAGTTTGATTGCTGCAGAGACCATATAGTGCTTATAACATAGGTTTGGATTTTGATTTTGATTTGGATTTCAATTTTAATGTCGGTCAATTTTGTTTAAGGTGGCTTACTTGAGGATGGCTTACAAATATGCTTACAACTTATATGCACAACCTAGCTGAATTTTTCTCAGTCTTTTCTTTTCTCAGTCTTTCCCTACTTGTTATGTTTCACTGAACTGGGCAACAATTCTGACAGCAAGGAACATTCACAATGAAAGCTTTTAGTTCAATGGAAGAGTTATGGGTTTATGAATATTTTTTAAAGTCTATTAGCTCAATAGAAGAGCAATGTGTACATTATTATACACATGATGTGGGTTCGAATCCCATATAGGCTTTCTCTAATTTTAAAATTTATGTTTTTGATGGAGACATGATAGATTAGCATAGATAATTTTGTCATATAGGTCAATAATGAATATATACCTCAAATGAGATTACAAGAAGTCAAAATACATTCAAGTCTCAAAATGATTATTGTCAATATTACACATAAAAAAAAAATCATAAGTAACCAGTTCCTAGATAGACCATACAAAAAAAAAATCACAAGGAACAGGTTCCTTGATAGACCCAAAAAAAATTTCACAAGTAACAGGTTCCTTGAATCCTTGATAATCATTTTGAGACGTGCAATCCCAAAGCCCATTTCCTCTCAATTGCAAGTTGTCCCCAATTCGTTGATAATCTGCAGCATATCCATGCTAGCAGTGTAGCCTCAACATAATCATACTAATTCCTTTCGGTTTTGGATAATCCAGTTTTTTTGTACCAATGTTCGCTTCCTTTTGCTGGTACTGGGTATAATTAGGCTTAAAAGGTTCTGTTTAGTCCAATTTGGACAGTTGTGACAAAACTGAATCAAAGGTTCTTGTCTAGAGAAAGTCTATATGGGATTCGAACCCATATCATGTGATACGTTTGGGATACCCGATCCTTCGCCTGTGGGCTTCAGATCAAGAACCACGCCGTATATTTGCTAAGATCTTGCAATGCTCTTTGATATCTCCTGATTTGGAACAATTCAAACAAGTAATTAGATTTCTGATTTAGCGACAGATTCTATACTTAGAAATTTCAGCAATTGCAAATTGAGAAATAGCGACAGAAGTAACAAGGAATAGCGAGAGATAGAAGCGAGGGCTGGGGCGCGCGAGGACGCTGGACACACAGGCCTTCGGCCTCAGGGTGTGCGGGCGCAAGGCGCGGGATTCTCTCGCTGGAAGCGAGTGTGATGGCGAGCGGGAGCGAGGCGCCTGGGCTCCGCGCTCGCTGGGAGCGATTCTGGCAGCGAGTGTCGCCAAGCGCAGAGATCCTCGGAAGCGCTGGCTGGTCGAGTAGGGTGATGGCTGTTCTCCTCGGTCTCGACAAGAACAAGGTGAGGGTTTGGTGTTATGTGAAGGCCGAAAGTCTCAAGAACACAAGAGCAAGATAATGTTTTTGGATTGATAACCAAGAACCCTTTAATCCATAAAGGGGTTCTCAATTCTATTTCAATCTAATTAATTCAAAGTGCATAAACATGAATTTATAGTAAAGCTTATGAGAGATCTAACCAATCCTTCCTTGCAAAGGAAAGGGGTTTGGATAGATTATTTCTATCTAAGATAAATAAAATAACTTTAAGATAAGTAAATCCTAATGAGATAGATATTTAATAACTTGGTGGCCAAGAATTATATCTAGAAGAGATATAATTAATTCCACCTTATTTATCTAATTTGAATAAAATAATGACATAATTAAATAAACTAGATAGTTGGCCCAAGCACAAGGATCTCGGCCCATGTACTCGACAAGCTCCTTTGGCCCACTCGACATTGGTGGTCTCGAGTGCCTTAGGAAATGCCGAGTGAGGTTTGGCTCATGGCGGGTGTAGACGAGTCTTCATGAGCTCCGTGTGTGGACGCAAGCTCACTTCTTGTGCTGGCGGAGTAACCTTGAGCCAAGTGATCCAGGGTGGCCTGAACCCTTGCTCTAAAGTTCCATGGTGACGGACAAGAAAGGCCTTAGTTGCATTTTGAATCTTCTTAGCCCTTGCACGAGTGACAGGGCCATCAAATGGGACCTTCATGTTGTCCTCAATGTCACCAGGAGTCATCGATAATTGCACGGCATCATTCTCCTCCACTTGACTTCGATTTGTCCTCAAATCGTCGTCAGAGTCATCGTGAGGCACGAACAAGGAATGATCGGCGACGTTGAATGTAGAATGGACGCTGTACTTATCGGCAGGGAGATCCAGCTTGTATGCATTAGGACCCATCTTCTGAACCACTCTGATTGGTCCATCTCCCCTGGGGTCCAGCTTAGATTTCCGTTGTTGCGGAAACCTTTCCTTCCTGAGATGCAGCCAGACCAGATCACCAACGTTGAACTGCACATCCTTACGATGCTTGTCCTTTGCGGCCTTGTATTGCGCAGTCTTCCTCTCCAGCTGTGCTTTGGTATGGTCATGCAAGCGCTTGATGAAGTCCACTTGCTTAGCTGCATCCACGCTTTCCTTTTCCTTGTATGGCCGAGGTAGCATATCCACAGGAGTGAGTAGATTTCGGCCATAGACCACTTCGAAGGGGGTCAGCTTAGTTGCAAAATGCCTAGACCTGTTATATGCAAATTCTACAAATGGTAGGCAGTCTTCCCACCTCCGGAGGTTAGTTCGCAGCATGACTCTAAGGAGAGCCCCAAGAGTTCTATTTGTGACCTCAGTTTGGCCATCAGTTTGTGGGTGACAAGAAGTAGAAAATAGCAATTTTGTACCCAATTTAGACCATAGAGTTTTCCAAAAAGAGCTTAAGAATTTAGGATCACGGTCAGAAACTATAGATAATGGCAATCCATGTAAGCGAACAACATCTTTGAAGAATAAATGAGCAACATGAATAGCATCATCAGTTTTATGACATGGGATAAAATGAGCCATTTTGGAAAATCTGTCTACAACAACAAATATGGAATCATGACCCTTAGAAGTTCTAGGTAATCCTACAATAAAATCCATAGAAACATCTTCCCATGGTGCATTAGCAATTGGCAAAGGTTGGTATAGACCATTAGCATTAGATTTCGATTTGGCTTTAGCACATGTAACACAACTTTTGACAAATCTCAGCACATAATTAGACATTTTAGGCCAAAAGTAATGTTCCTTAAGTCCAGCTAATGTCTTTTCGAAACCACCATGTCCCCTAGATTCATGAATTTCTTGAGTTAACAATCGGCGAATAGAAGAAGATGGGATACAAAGCTTGCCCATCTTAAACAAATAACCATTATCAAGAAAATATGAATCAACTTCACCTTTAGACACACATTGAGCATATATAGTTTTAAAGAAACCATCAGAAGCATACAGTTCCTTTATCATAGCAAAACCCAAAACATGTGCATCCATATGGTTTAAGAGGACATACCTGCGTGATAGCGCGTCAGCTACCACATTATCCTTTCCCTTCTTGTGGTGAACCACATAGGAAAAGGTCTCTATAAACTCCACCCATCGAGCAAGTCGCCTGCTGAGCATTGCTTGTCCTTTGAGGTACTTTAGAGCTTCATGATCCGAATGAATCACAAACTCCTTAGGCCAGAGATAATGTTGCCAAGTCTGTAAGCAGCGAACCAGTGCAAATAGGTCCTTGTCGTAGGTAGAATAGTTGAGCTCAGCGGTACCCAACTTTTCGCTGAAGTAGGCGATGGGACGCTTGTTCTGCAGCAGGACCCCTCCAATGCCAGTGCCAGAAGCGTCACACTCGAGCTCAAAAGGTTGAGCAAAGTCAGGTAACTGCAGCACTGGGGCGTGTGTCAGGCGGTCCTTGAGGGCGTCGAAAGCCTTTTGATGTGAGTCAGTCCAGCGAAATGTCACATCTTTCTTTGTCAGCTCATGTAGGGGGGCGGCAATCAGGCTGAAGTCTTTGACAAAACGTCGATAGAAGCCAGCAAGGCCCAAGAATGAGCGGACATGAGTGGGTATTGTCGGCCTGGCCCACTCCTGAATAGCACGAATCTTCTCCTCATCCACCTTTAATCCAGATGCAGTCACTACAAAACCAAGAAAAATGGTAGACTCGGATGCAAAAGAACACTTCTTTAAATTGGCATATAATTTCTCTTTCCTAAGACAATCAAAAACCAATTTTAAGTGACTTAAGTGATCATGCATATTCTTACTATAGATCAAGATATCGTCAAAATAGACAACGACAAACTTTCCTAAGTGTCTTCTAAGCACATGGTTCATAAGCCTCATAAAAGTAGAAGGTGCATTTGTTAAACCAAAAGGCATTACTAACCATTCATATAAGCCATACTTAGTTTTAAAAGCTGTTTTCCATTCATCACCCTGTTTCATCCTAATTTGATGATATCCACTTCTAAGGTCAATTTTAGAAAAAATAGCAGCACCATGAAGTTCATCAAGCATATCATCTAAACGAGGAATAGGGTGGCGATACTTAACCGTTATTTGGTTGATTGCGCGACGATCAACACACATGCGCCAGGAGCCATCCTTCTTTGGAACCAAAATGACAGGCACGACACAGGGAGACAGGCTTTCTCGAACAAAGCCCTTATCCATCAATTCTGTGACTTGGCGTTGTAGCTCCTTTGTTTCCTCAGGACTAGCTCTATAAGCGGCGCGATTAGGAAAGGCTGCCCCAGGCACAAAGTCAATCTGGTGTTCAATACCTCTAATAGGAGGCAAGCCTTGGGGTAGCTCAGCTGGAAGCACATCTAGATAATCCTGCAGAAGAGCAGCAATAGGTGCAGGAATATGACTCAATTCAACATTAAGTAATACCTGTTTCATTACCAGAAGAATATGAGGTCGATGAGCATTCCAGGTGATGGTCCCTTTCTGAGGTTGAGAGACCAAAGATCAACGTTCTACAGAGCTCTTAAGTGAAGCAGAAGAGGGCTGAGTCGACGTCGAGTGGGGAGGAGGAGGCGCCAATGGGGCTGCAGGGGCGGCTGGAGGGGCCGCGGGCGCTGCTGGTGGGGCCGCGGGCGCGGCATGCTGGGCTGCGGGGGCGGCCTGCTGTGCCGAGGTCCCTTTGAGCTTCTCCATCCTTTCAGCTTCTCTCTCGGCGTCCCTTTGTTGCTTCTTGCGAACCTGATCCTTCAGAATAGTTTGTGGTGAAAGGGGTAGGAGAGTAACTCTCCTCCCGTCATAGGTGAAAGTATATGTATTTGCACGACCATCATGAAGAACCTTTCGATCATATAACCAAGGACGCCCTAACAATATATGACTACAATCCATGCGAGCAACATCACATAATATTTTATCATGAAAAGATCCAATAGAAAGAGAAACTAAGCATTGTTTGGTGACCATTATATCAGATCCATCATCAGTGATACCATTTAATCCATAGTGAGTAGCACGAGGAGTAGTAGTTAAATGGAGGAAATCCACTACCTTTTCATTGATGAGATTGCAGCAACTCCCACCATCGATGATGAGGTTTAAGGTAGCTTCGCGAACCACACATCTCGCGTGGAAGATGTTCTCCCTTTAATCAGCCATGGGAGACTCCTGAATGTGTAAGACCCGCCGGTTGACAAGGCAGAGGACATTGTCATATTCTGATGTGTCGATCTCCTCAATAGATTCAGACGGCTGGTCCTCCTCCACTTCACTCGAAATTACATGGTCCTCAACAGTCTCCTCCTCATAGTAATGGTCTCCCAAATCATTGAGAAGAACCTTCTTTTTCTGAGGGCAATTGCGAGAGACATGCCCAGAACCACCACAAGTGAAGCAGCGGATGTCTTTGTTGCGATCTGTAGACGGTGCAGCAACTCTTCTAGTTTCAACCTGATAACCCTATTGAGGTGAGTTGGAAACTCCCTTTTGCTGCATAGAAGGGTTAGAAGTAGAAGGTTTAGATTGACTAGAAGGGTTAAAGGGAACAAACCTACGACCTTGAGAGGTCTGGTCAAATCGATTCCGTTGCTGCCGAAGCTGCTGCTGCTGTTGTTCATACAGAAGCTGTGCTTTATGAGTCAAAGTGTTAATATCTCTAATGGAATGGATAGATAAAGGATTTTTAATAGAAATATTAAGACCAGCAAGAAATTGAGTACACAAAGCACGTTCAGTAAGATAAACATTAGCCTGATGGGAGAGTCGTTCCAGCTCATCCCTGTAGTCATTAGGAGAGCGAGTTCCTTGGCGGTAGGTCGCCAATTGCATCCTCATGGACTCTGTGTATTCCTCAGGCACATGTCTCTTCTTTAGGAGATAGCGAAGTTGTGGCCAGGTTTCAACAGGTTGCTTGTCCTGACGACGGCGCATCTCACGAGTGCGGAACCACCAGGTGCGAGCTTTACCTACTAAATGTAATATAACAACTTCCAACTTCTTCGTTTCCTCATAGTGTAAATGTTCAAGCATATAGTCAGTATGATTTTCCCAAACAAGATAAGCTTCAGGATCAGTGTTACCATCAAAGGTTTCTAATTTAAGCTTAACATCTCGTCTCTGGATAGCTTGAGCATTATCAAATCTAGGATGACCAAAATTAGGAGGGGGTAAATCATCAAAGTTGGGATTTACCTAATGGTAAGCATCCTCCAGATGTGGATGCTCATACAGATCATTATTGCTGCGGCTGTCATCCCAGTTAGCACGGCCATGCGACGGTTGCTGTTGACGCTGATAGAACCTCCCTTGCTGTTGATGTCGAGGTGGTGTAAACTCACGACGATCTTGGTTGCCATTGAAGCCCGCTAGGTGATCGGTGTCATTCTCTCCAGTGAAAGGGTTAGGAGGAGCAGACTTAAGCGGTATATATAATTGACCAGAAGGGGGGGTTTAGCAATATAAGAAGTGTTACCTGCAGGGGGCACATTACCTGAAGGTGGAGTGTGGTCGGTTGGAGGTGTAGGGCCGACAGGAGGCGGCATACCACCTTGGGGTGTAGAACCAGAAGCCTCCTGTTGTTTCCTTTCCTCCAGGTGTCGCAAAACACCATTTATAGACCGAGTAGTAACCAGGTTAGCTTTTTGGGCTAGTTGATCATGGAAGCGCTTGTTCCAACGCTCCTCAACAGCTTCGAGCTCTTTCCTATGTTCTTCCTTAGCAGCTTCGAGTTCTTTCCTATGTTCGTCCCTAGAAGCTTTAGTAGCGGCCTGAATAATACGGTCCAAGGCCTCATCAGAAATAGGGATAGGGGGAGTAGGGGTAGTTCCTTCGGCTGCCATGTTCCTACAATATCAGAAGAGCAACAAGTAACCGAAGCAAAGACCAGAAACCAAGTAATGCAAGCTCTAGTGATTCCTAAGAGTGATTCACGGTTTTAGAAATCAAAGAGCGAGAAAACAAGGCACAATATTCAAGCAATTCCCCTGGACACAGAATTTTGCAATATTGAAGACAGCAAGTAATAATCAAATTGCAATGTAAATCAACCACAAGTCGGATATCAAGGATAGCAAGTATAAACAAGCGGCTGAATGTGTATAGAATAAAATCTACAATGTGATGCTTGAATAATATGAATATGTAGCAATCGACAAAAAGCAATCACAAGGGCAATCAAGTGCACATACTCCGTCAACTATTATCTGACGGTTGCAACACGGTTCAGAGAAAGAGGGGTGTGACCAAGGCTCCAGTTTCGGCACAGCACAAAATCACACAAGTAGGGTTCTTTTGTAATGCTTAAAACCGATTAGATCATCTAACACGTAGCAAGAAAAGAAATAACAATAGAAGAGTTACTAACTCAACAAGGTAATGTATGCTAAACTTTTCTTTCTTTCTCCTTCTTTTTTTTTTTGGCTATCGAATAGCTGTTGTAAAGGAGTGCAGAGAACCGAAAATATGGGAGAAAAATAAAAATAAAAATAACAAGCTACGATGATCTAAAAGTAAGCAAAAATAAAGGAAATAGGGAAAATAGGCTAGAGACTGGAGAAATTAGGGTTCTTTAGTGGTGCAAGTTCATATAATGCTTTTAATCCAAGAATCACAGTCATAGGCATGATATGTAGCAACTAGGAATAAAAGATCACAACTTGCAGTCAAGAACTCAATATCTTCCAAATTAAAGATCCAAACAAAGAATAACAAAAATAAAGTGCCAATTTTGATGGGTGAATAATAAAGATTCAACTTTTATGCAGCGGCTATGGTGAAAAAAAATAAGGCACGAAAAATAAATCACTCAATAGAAATCAAGAGAGTAAAGAACTTGCATTAACCTGAAATCCGATACCACTTGATACGTTTGGGATACCCGATCCTTCGCCTGTGGGGTTCAGATCAAGAACCACGCCGTATATTTGCTAAGATCTTGCAATGCTCTTTGATATCTCCTGATTTGGAACAATTCAAACAAGTAATTAGATTTCTGATTTAGCGACAGATTCTATACTTAGAAATTTCAGCAATTGGAAACTGAGAAATAGCGACAGAAGTAACAAGGAACAGCGAGAGATAGAAGCGAGGGCTGGGGCGCGCGAGGACGCTGGACACACAGGCCTTCGGCCTCAGGGTGTGCGGGCGCAAGGCGCGGGATTCTCTCGCTGGAAGCGAGTGTGATGGCGAGCGGGAGCGAGGCGCCTGGGCTCCGCGCTCGCTGGGAGCGATTCTGGCAGCGAGTGTCGCCAAGCGCAGAGATCCTCGGAAGCGCTGGCTGGTCGAGTAGGGTGATGGCTGTTCTCCTCGGTCTCGACAAAAACAAGGTAAGGGTTTGGTGTTATGTGAAGGCCGAAAGTCTCAAGAACACAAGAGCAAGATAATGTTTTTGGATTGATAACTAAGAACCCTTTAATCCATAAAGGGGTTCTCAATTCTATTTCAATCTAATTAATTCAAAGTGCATAAACATGAATTTATAGTAAAGCTTATGAGAGATCTAACCAATCCTTCCTTGCAAAGGAAAGGGGTTTGGATAGATTATTTCTATCTAAGATAAATAAAATAACTTTAAGATAAGTAAATCCTAATGAGATAGATATTTAATAACTTGGTGGCCAAGAATTATATCTAGAAGAGATATAATTAATTCCACCTTATTTATCTAATTTGCATAAAATAATGACATAATTAAATAAACTAGATAGTTGGCCTAAGCACAAGGATCTCGGCCCATGTACTTGACAAGCTCCTTTGGCCCACTCGACATTGGTGGTCTCGAGTGCCTTAGGAAATGCCGAGTGAGGTTTGGCTCATGGCGGGTGTAGACGAGTCTTCATGAGCTCCGTGTGTGGACGCAAGCTCACTTCTTGTGCTGGCGGAGTAACCTTGAGCCAAGTGATCCAGGGTGGCCTGAACCCTTGCTCTAAAGTTCCATGGTGACGGACAAGAAAGGCCTTAGTTGCATTTTGAATCTTCTTGGCCCTTGCACGAGTGACAGGGCCATCAAATGGGACCTTCATGTTGTCCTCAATGTCACCAGGAGTCATCGATAATTGCACGGCATCATCATGTGTATAATAACACATTGCTCTACCATTTGAGCTAATAGACTAAAAACATGGACATACACTTGTGACAAAAACTGAACTCAATAAGAGCAAAAACCAAATTTATCACTCGGAACCCCTTGGAATTATAATTATGTCTTTAGAAGCAAACATACATAACAGAAAGTGAACACAAGTCCAAAGTCCAAACATGGAAAGCGTGATGCCAACCAAATGTCTCTCATCTCATCAATGAAATCTCTCAAAGTGCCAATTTTAACACTGGAAGGTATAACAAAATTCCAATAGAGAACAAATAACAACTAACAACATTTTAGAAATAGAAATAAAAACAGAAGCAATAATCTCAAATAGCATAATATTTAAGTCAAAGAAGTAACAACCTAATATATTCATTGCTTGATAAAGTAACCGAAAGAAGCATTTAGCTTAATATATTCAAGTCTAATATATTCATTGCTACATAAAGTGAAAGAAGCAACAACCTAATCTGAAACTCCAATTCAAACCAAATCCGGAACTCTAATTCACATTTACTAATCTGGAACTCCAATTTTTATGTTGCACTTCTTACTCAGACCAAATTTGGAACTCCAATTCACATTTACTAATATGAGCACATTCAATATCACAATCGAAAACAGACAAGAATTGATCGAATATAAATCGAATCAGACAGAAACCCCATACCAAAATTAATCTCCAAGAATTGACCGAGGCAGAAGGCGCTATCTTGAACCAGTGGAAATGAATGGAGGGACGTACCGTCGGAGACGGTGGAACCAGAACCAAAACCATCGCCACCAGCAGAGAGGGCCTTTTTTTGTCCTTTTTTTCCACTTTCGTCGGCCATGAACAGAACAGCCCCAACCATCAACATCACACAGAACTAAGATTTTTCTGAGATTGCAAATGATTTTTGAGAGGAGCCCTTTGATTTTTGTCGAAAGAGGCAGACTATGGCTCAATTCGGGACTGATAAGGGGGCTGTGTTTGGCTCTGAAGAGAGATCAACTGGGATGAAGTTGTAGCGGCGAGGCCGACTGGTGTTTTAGGGTTCTGAGTTTTTCGGTGGTTTGAGAGCTTTTTTTATGGGCAGAATTTTGTCAATGCAGGAATGGGGGATTGAACGGGGTGAGAGAAATGGCAAGGAGGAGGCTAAAGTTTATTTTTATTACAAATTTGCCACCGTGTAAATATAACCATTGATTTGAAATGAATGGTTGAGATTAGAAGTTTTCATAATAAGAGAGTTTCTATGGGAAGGTGAGTTTCCACTTGAACCTTCCCATATATTTATTCATGGAAATTGCTCTTTCTTCAACTCAAATTAGTAGGGCTAGCAAATAGTACGGAAATTACCATACCAACCACCAGAGGCGGATCCTGGACTGACTTCTCGGAGATGCTCGAAGATAAAGTTTTTATCATTTCGAGGATACTTAAAGATAATTTTGTTTTTCTATTGTATTTTTTTTATACGGGTGGGGATTTTTGAGGGTAAAAATTTTAAAATTAACACTAAAAAAATAATATTTTTTTTGTAGTAACATAGATCCGCCCCCGCCAGCCACGTACCAACCACAAACTGACTTTGTTGGTAACCACAGTTGTGGTAACCAATATGGCGGTAACCATCGTGGTGGTAACAACGTGAAGGTGGTACGGTACTACGGTAATGGTAATGAAATTTTATCTTTAAGTTTTTAATTTTTGTTTTTACTTTATATTTTGGGTTTTGATTTTGACATAAATTGATCATTTCTACTGTTGTGATTTTGACTTAAATTGGTTTTTTCTACTGTTTTGATTTTTATTCTAATGTTTTATTGGTTGTGAATTTGGTTTATTTGAACTTTTAACGGGTGGTAATCATATTATTTTTGGTAACTATATTTTTCGTTGGATAATTTTGATGGCTACCAGACGGTGTTGTCCAGGTGTTTCAAAAAAAATACGAACAAAATTATAGGATGGTAACCACAAGTCACAGTTACCACATATGTGGTAACCACGACTTGTGGTTGATATATGATATGAAAATTTGCTTACCACCAGTTGGTGGTTGGTACATGGTAATCACCATTTTTTGGTGATTACTGTACCATGTCATTCCTACAAATGAAGGTATCTTATCGCAAATATTTCATTTGCCCAAATTTGATATTTGGATCTTGAGAGTTATTTTGCTCTCGAAGTAAAGTAAGTGGATATTCCCCTAACTTGTTGTTTGAATTTTTCATGCATGACCCAAGACTTGTAAGTCATTCTATAATGTGTTATGATTCCTCAATAAATTCGAGTAGGTCATTAATTAACCCCATACTGTTACATTGTGTAATAGAGAGATGAACTGAAACTGAGAAATTGATTTCATTGATTGAATGAGTGATGATTACAATGTATTTATAGGAGAGGCTTAACCTCCTAGTTTGTAACATCACACGCAAACTGAAGGAATTAGTGTCATTTAATTAATGTGTAAAATTCTAATGATATAATAGGATTAAAATGGAGATTTATAATCTGAATAATTTAGGTAATTATAGTGCTTTGCTAGAAGCCAACTATAATTTATAGATTAAATTATATTTAATCTATTACTATTTTATTTAGGTCCTATAAGGTCACACACAAAGAGTATTAGGAATTGGATAATTGATTGATAATAATAATAAGTTATTATTGTTGATATAGTTTGTGGATAAAAGATAAAAGATAAAGGTGACTTATTAGGAATAAGTTGACCCAGTTTCTACAATATATATAAGGAGACTTATTGAGAATAAGTCTTAACCTAATATTGGATTGTACGTGTGTCTCCATAACTTTTCCCACCACAAATCGCTAGCCTCCCTAACCCGTAGGGTGTGAGTTGCAATCCTTCGATCATTCGTTCTAGCAAACGGAGACAAGGAGATCCAATCCCGTGCTCGTGTGGACCAAGTAGAGGAGTCGCGCTTGAGGCTCTTTTCTCCAAAGGTGATTTCGAATCAAGGTTTCGCACAAGAAAGGTACGACTTTTCCCCTCTATATTGTTCATATCAATTAATGCATGAGATCTCGAATTAGATGTTAGAAAATAGTTTCTACCCTTCTGTTGCGCATCTAATTTTCCTACAGTGGCATCAGAGCCTCTTGCATAAATTGATATGATCGATTGATTTTCTTGTTAGTTTTAATTCAATTTAGCAATACAATTGATATATGGAATAATTTGTATAATTAAAATTATTATTTTTATGGGTCGATATATGGTATATATGTGAAATTAGTTTACAAAATTTGGTTCCTACCGTTAGCCGCCAACCTTTGTTTCGATTGATCATGTCTAATTGATTTGGAATCAATGTTTACGTAGACTTCTTGGACAACATAGAAAGTCTAACTGCCGATCAATGTTTATGTAGTCTTGCCGATCAATGTTTATGTAGACCTCTTGTTAGATTTAATTGATTTGGAATCAATCTTTACGTAGTCTAATTGATTAATTGGATCACTCGATTGCAATTCTACGAAGGCGGTATCAATTTTTTTTTTCTCTTTCTGTTTTCGAAAGTGAGATAAAATAAATTGGATACGGCGGCTTTGAGTTACGTAGGGGTATTATTAGGGTTTTAGTGTAAGATCTTAAATTACCCTAATTAGATATGGTAGATATCTTATCCCTAATGAAAAATTCTATCCAATTATACAAGGTAATAGTTACCTTAAATTATTTCCATATATATAATTGCTTATTTTGAATTAAAATATCAAGGATATTAAATTAGTTATTTTATTAGATAATTTAATTGATTTGAGTTAAATAGGTTATTAATATGATTAATATTCTATTTCTTGTTTATATTAATTTGATTAATATTTTGAGTTTATATTAATTGTGATTAATATTTTTTAATATATGATATTATTGCATGCGGTGACTAGTATGGCCCAAGTAGCATATAAATACGATCTGCGTATCGTTATGTATTTTTGTACACGATCTGCGTATCATTATGTATTTTTGTAATTTAATTTTCGAAAGTAAATTTATTTATACATTGTACAAAAGAAGATGCTACAAGATTCAAGGATGGCGATCCAAAAGGAGATTCTAGGATGGAGATCCAAAAGGAGAATCAAGGATGAGAATCCAAGGAGCAAGATGAACCTTGAAGATTTGTCTTTTCGGTTTCCTTTTTCATTAGGTGCCGTACTAGGATCACAATTTATTTTGTGCATGTGTTTGGTTTATGCTTGCATGTTTGATTATGTTGTTTGTTCACTTGATAATTAGACTTGCATGACAAACCTAGTTCCCTTAAAAGAAAATTGAGAGTATGCCTTTCCAATTCATAACCTATGAGGCCCTTGGAATTTGATGGATAGGTTTTGCCAAATCAAGGTGTCCATGCTTTGACCTTGGGATAGTACGGGTAAATCTATATAAGGGATTTATAGCCTTGAATTGGTTCTACTCAACAAAAGACCAAAAGACAAAGTTTTGGATTTTGAGGCATGGGATAGATTTACATAAGATGTGATCTATCAACCAAGAGTTATAAATGTTATAACTAGTAAAAGTTACTTACCTTGTCACATAAGAGTTAGGGTAGTGCCAAAGCACGCTAATGTCTTATCTGTAATAGGATCTTGGAATCATTTTATTCAAAGGGAAATTTATTTTATGGATAAAATGGCATTAGCTTATTTACATTTAGAGAATGTTTAAATTTTATGCTTTTTGCATGACAAACATGATTCATATTTTGCATGTTCTATGTTGTAGATATCATGAACAGAAACGATAACCCAACCATCATCAATTTGCGTTCAATTCTTGAGAAGAATAAGTTGAACGGCAATAATTTCCTCGATTGGGAAAGAAATCTGAGAATTGTTGATACGGGGTTAGCCGTAGGGTGGTCCGATCTTCGACAACAAGCAAGAACTAAAGCAAGACTCAACAAGATGATTCAAGATCTGCAAGAAACAATCAAGAATGATCAAGAATTCAACAAGACTCAAAGAACGCAGCAAGCAATATTCAAGAATCGATCAAGAATGCTCAAGATCAACCAAGAACGACGCAAGAACACCAAGATCAGAACTGAACTTGATGTCGACTCTAAAGAAAGAACAAGACTCGAATAAAGATGAACAAAGACTCGAAATTGAATTGCAAGAATGAAAAGACACGACCTGATAAGGACTGAGTCGATCTATGTAGAACAAGATAAAGACCCCAGGCCTCCTCAGAGGGTAGGAACCAATACCAATGACTACACAACCCGCCTCTACAACCCTACACAATCAAGCGGACAACTTGAAGGCACAAGGAGGGGGCTTGTGGATACTAGATTCACCAAGTCTTGCGAAGTTGATGAACACAAAGCAAACCAAGCTAGATCAATACCAATAGTTTCAATTGAAGAGCACAGCTCTATTCAATCGACAAACACTCATTGTGTTTCACACAAAAAGAGAGAATTCTAATTCATTATAATCTGAATTGTTCTACATGAGGGTGATCGACTTATATAGCCATCACATAGGCCTGTTGGGCCGAAAATAATAAAAGAACTAAATAAACTAACAACTTATGGAATTAATAAAATAACATCTAAAGTTTCCTAAAATAACTTAAGTAAAAATAATACTAAAAATAGTATCTTAAAAGAGCTGATTTTCGTTCCCAACAGTACAGCTGCAAAGATGTTGAGTTTCGACCAAACTCTAGGACAAATCTGGAAAAACCTTCAACAGCAAAGTTGTAGATCTCTTCGTCCTCGTTCCAACAAGGTATGGCACGCCTCAATCCGATCAATATTGAATCCGTACGACCCATTTTACAGAGACGTCGAAAAGCTGTCAAACTGTTGAACGAATGTAAAACGTCATTTGCACTTTGGATCTTCTCCCAAGGTGGAGCCTTCTTCTTCCTCTTGAGGATGACAACATTCTCATGAGCTCGAATCATAGGTCCATCCCCAAGTATAGAAGTGTCCGAAGGTGACTTGGATGGTGTCTTGGATGGTCCCGCATCAATCTCCCTTTCTTGAAAAGGATTCGTCCTCGAATCCAAGGTCGTATATGATTCCGCACATCCAGCCACACGAGCTCCTGGATCGAACACCATATGCCCATGGAAATCCATCTCAAGAACGATTGGTGTAGGGATTGACCACTCCTTGTTAGGTATTATCTCAGCTTCAGCTACAAAATCAATAAAAGAAACTTTATGAGTGCATAATTCAAATTGCATATCATCATTATGTTCTAACGTAATATGCACTTTAGCTTGGTCAATAATCCCTAAGTTTTCATCCAATGCTAGCAAGTTTTCTTCCTTTTTCAAGGCTGAATTTTCAATTAACTCGATGCTAACAATAGTAGAAGAATTTTCACCATCAATGATCAAATTAGACACTTTGCCTATTTCTAAGCACAAATACTCTCTTTGATTATCCTCACAAGGACTAGGTTGAACACTTAAAACTTTACTATCAATCAAAGAATCATCATGCTCATATTCAATGCAAACATTATCATCATAGGCAATTAAATTAAGATCTTGATCACTATTATCAACATGCTCTATATTTTCAGAAATAAGAGAATTAGCTATGCTAGAAGAAACATTAAGTTGAGTAGAAATAGGATGAGTTTCTTCCCTTTCAATTGGTGGCACGTCATCTCTAGGTGAGGCTCCTTGTACAAACACCGTATTAGAGCCAAAACGCTGAAACTCTATTGTCGCAAGGCTGTTTTCCATCTTAGCTATGCTGGCATTCATCTTAGCTATGTTCTCCATGACGGTATTGTACCAGTCATTGCCCTGGCTATTAGACATCGCAAATAAAGACAAACAAAGAACTATGTGAAAGGTTAGAAAAATATAAACAACCTCACAATGTGTTTCGCTCACACTCCCTCTCTAATTGGTATGTCACGCTTGTTGGGACAATCCGCTTTGGGCAAATCAACTACCAAGCAAAGAACAAAGCAATCAAAGTATGTAATGGATGAAACAACAAACAAGAGTACTCAACAAGGGGCTGTAGTACTCGACAAACTCAAGAGAGAACTCGACAGGGGTCAAGATCACTCGACTCAAGCAAACACAACTCAATAACAGCAATAATCAATTCGATCCAAGCAACAATCAGCAAGAATCAACTCGAAATAGACCAATGAGTACACGAACAGCAAAACAAGCACTCGACTCAAACAAAAGAGAACTCGACCAGGGGGAGATCTCTTCGACACACACACAATAGCACTTAAAGAGAATAGAAGTACTCGACACAGCTAGCAAACAACTTCGACAAAGCTGTAAACAAAGAGAAAGAATAGAAAAACTCAAGAAAGAATGGAAATTTACCTCTTTTGATTGAAAACCTTAGGTTATGATGTTGTAGTTGCAAGGTAGGGTTTCAATTTTGTGGAGGTAAGGTAATGTGTTTAGGTTTAGGGCTGTCGACAAGGGCTATGGAGATCACCAAAAAGTTGAGTCCTTTAGGTTTTCTTGCACTAGATCAACAAACAACAACCAAACACTTTCTCTCCCTTTTTTTTTTGTAATTTTTGGATCTGTTTTCTTTCTTTTTTTCTTTTTTTTTTTTTAAAAAATATGAAACTAATGCAAGAAACTAACAACAATGAGAAAAGGACTCGAAATTATGATAGGTTGGTGATAGATGATAGAAATTCAGCCCTTAAAGATGTATTTATAAACAACTTTGGATAAATATGGTAAGTAGGTCTATCTTAGCCTTAAAGAGATATATGATAGATTTAATGGATTTAATTCTATCAAAAATCAGTTTGTTTTAGGCAAGAAAAATAGATAGACAAATATTCCAAAGATAGAAAAGGATAGAACAAACTAGGGTTTCTTGTGTTTGATGAATGTGGGCTGTCGACCAAAGCTCTACTCGACTATGGGGACAAGGTTCTTGCCGTCGGCTAGGGGAGTGAACACAAGGGGTGTGCGCACTGAGCTGGTCGACTCCACGGTCTCGGGTAGGCTTGTGTTTAGGCTATGCAACCACAAACAATCACAAACAAAAGATTAGTGCAATAATCAATAAAGAATGCAAGAAGTAAATAACCAAAACAAGAAAAGGACTCTTTTTTTGGATTTTTGTGTTTAGGAAAAGAAAAGACTCAATCTTGATGTCGGAAACCAAAGCTCTGATGCCAATTTGATACGGGGTTAGCCGTAGGGTGGTCCGATCTTCGACAACAAGCAAGAACTAAAGCAAGACTCAACAAGATGATTCAAGATCTGCAAGAAACAATCAAGAATGATCAAGAATTCAACAAGACTCAAAGAACGCAGCAAGCAATATTCAAGAATCGATCAAGAATGCTCAAGATCAACCAAGAACGACGCAAGAACACCAAGATCAGAACTGAACTTGATGTCGACTCTAAAGAAAGAACAAGACTCGAATAAAGATGAACAAAGACTCGAAATTGAATTGCAAGAATGAAAAGACACGACCTGATAAGGACTGAGTCGATCTATGTAGAACAAGATAAAGACCCCAGGCCTCCTCAGAGGGTAGGAACCAATACCAATGACTACACAACCCGCCTCTACAACCCTACACAATCAAGCGGACAACTTGAAGGCACAAGGAGGGGGCTTGTGGATACTAGATTCACCAAGTCTTGCGAAGTTGATGAACACAAAGCAAACCAAGCTAGATCAATACCAATAGTTTCAATTGAAGAGCACAGCTCTATTCAATCGACAAACACTCATTGTGTTTCACACAAAAAGAGAGAATTCTAATTCATTATAATCTGAATTGTTCTACATGAGGGTGATCGACTTATATAGCCATCACATAGGCCTGTTGGGCCGAAAATAATAAAAGAACTAAATAAACTAACAACTTATGGAATTAATAAAATAACATCTAAAGTTTCCTAAAATAACTTAAGTAAAAATAATACTAAAAATAGTATCTTAAAAGAGCTGATTTTCGTTCCCAACAGTACAGCTGCAAAGATGTTGAGTTTCGACCAAACTCTAGGACAAATCTGGAAAAACCTTCAACAGCAAAGTTGTAGATCTCTTCGTCCTCGTTCCAACAAGGTATGGCACGCCTCAATCCGATCAATATTGAATCCGTACGACCCATTTTACAGAGACGTCGAAAAGCTGTCAAACTGTTGAACGAATGTAAAACGTCATTTGCACTTTGGATCTTCTCCCAAGGTGGAGCCTTCTTCTTCCTCTTGAGGATGACAACATTCTCATGAGCTCGAATCATAGGTCCATCCCCAAGTATAGAAGTGTCCGAAGGTGACTTGGATGGTGTCTTGGATGGTCCCGCATCAATTGTTCTCAGGTTTGAAGGAAAAGAGAATGTACTTGACACCCCAATCCCAAAATTGACTGATGCCTCTACTCAAGCTGAGAAGGATCAGGAAAAACAAATCAGAGATAAGTCAGTGATTGTCACATGTCTTATGCTGGCTTCTATGAAGTCGAGCCTTCAAAAGAGGTTCGAAAAGATGGATGCTTGCACCATCATTCGCACCTTGAAAGTTATGTTTCAGGAACAAGCGAGGATGGAGAGGTATGAGACTCATAAGGCAATACTTGATTGCAAACTTGAGAAAGGCAAGCCATTTGGTCCTCATGTCTTTGAAATGATTGGTCATTTTGAAAACATGGAGAGACTTGGCCACCCCTATAGCCAAGGGTTGGCTACATACATCATACTTCATTCTCTGCACGATGGATTTACTCAGTTCAAGCTAAACTTCAATATGAACGGAGCTGTAAAAACGCTTGAAGAGTTGCATGGGATGCTTAAGACCGCTGAGCAAAATCTAACTATGGGCAACAAGAAGGAGATCTTGATGGTCCAAAAGGGAAAAGGGTTCAAGAAAGGGGCATCTGGACAGCAGAAGAATGCAAAAGGGAAGGGTAAACCAGTTACCCAACCCAAGAACACTTCTGAGAAAGCTAAAGTAGTTGCTGACCATGATTGTTTCTACTGCCATACCAAGGGTCACTGGAAGAGAAATTGCCCAAAGTATCTGGAGGATAAGAAGAATGGAACTGTGAGTTCCAATTCAGGTACGCATGTTATAGAAGTCCTATCGGCTAATGCTTCTAGCTGGGTATTCGACTCAGATTGTGCAGGTTCTCACATTATTACAAATGTGGAGGGGCTAAAAAGGCGTAGAAGCTTGGCCAATGGAGAGGTAGATCTTCGAACTGGAACTGGAGCAAAGGCTGCTGCACTTGCTGTTGGAGATTATAGTCTACTTTACCTTCTCGTTTAGTTTTAGAACTTAATAATTGTTATTTTGTTCCGTCAATTACTATAAACCTTATTGTGGCTTCTGTTTTGGATTTAGAAGGCTACAATTATTCTTGCAAAGATCAACGCTTGTCTATTTTCAAAGATAACATTTTTTATGCTGATTTTGTGTTGAGTAATGGA
Source organism: Persicaria maculosa (assembly GCA_963922045.1). Taxonomy (NCBI): domain Eukaryota; kingdom Viridiplantae; phylum Streptophyta; class Magnoliopsida; order Caryophyllales; family Polygonaceae; genus Persicaria; species Persicaria maculosa. The sequence continues at coordinate 24,606,687 of OY998262.1, forward strand.
CTCTACATTTTGGATCAAACATCCGGCATTTATAACATAAGTACCAAAAGGCAAAAATCAGACGCAGGTGATAACACCTACCTATGGCATTGTCGATTGTGTCACATAGGCTTAAATCTCATGAAGAAGCTCCATAAAGATGGACTTTTGACATCAATTGATTGTGAATCATTTGACACATGTGAGTCATGTCTAATGGGAAAAATGACAAGGTCACCTTTTATTGGGGTAAGTGAAAGGGCAACTGAGCTCTTGGTACTTATACATACTGATGTATGTGGACCTATGAGTACAGAAGCTAGAAGTGGGTATAGATACTTCATAACTTTTACTGATGACTTAAGTAGATATGGCTACATCTACTTAATGAAGCATAAGTCTGAATCATTTGAAAAGTTCAAAGAATTTCAAAATGAAGTTGAAAACCAGCTTGGCAAGAAAATTAAGGCACTTTGATCTGATCGTGGTGGTGAATATTTGAGTCAAGAATTTGATCATCATTTGAAGAGTTGTGGGATATTATCACAACGAACTCCACCCGAAACACCTCAAATGAACGGTGTATCTGAAAGAAGGAACAGGACCCTGTTGGACATGGTTCGATCAATGATGAGTTTTGTTAATCTTCCAATATCTTTCTAGGGGTATGCTCTCACAACCGCAATGTTCACACTAAACAGGTCTCCATCTAAGGCTGTAGAAAAGACATCATATGAGTTATGGACTGGAAGAGTTCCAAGTTTGTCTTTTCTCAAAGTTTGGGGATGCGAAGCATATGTAAAATGTTTACTAGCAGATAAGCTCGCACCCAAATCGGATAAGTGCTTCTTTGTAGGGTACCCTAAGGAAACTAAAGGGTACTACTTCTACAATCCCACCGAGCACAAAGTGTTTGTTGCTAGGGATAGTGTCTTTTTGGAAAAAGAGTTTGTTTCCAAAAAGTCAAGTGGGAGAAATGTTGATCTCGAAGAGGTTCGAGAGAAGCAACAAATCGAGCAACAAGAAGACATGGATCACTCCATGAATGACGCTGTGAGCTTTGAGGACCTAATTCCAGAAGAAGATGGAACTCAAACTCATACAATGGAGGAGGCAGAATTGGAGGTGCAAGACCCCGTTCCCAACAACCCACAAAATGTTGTGGTGGAACCTCCAGTTGCTCAACCCACGCGTAGACCAGAAAGGGCAAGATCGCTACCAAATAGATTTGCTGAATTCATATTGAATGCAAGTCTAGACATTCTGTTGTTAGAAAGCGATGAACCTACTACATATAAGCAAGCTTTGATGAGTCCAGACTCCAAGAAGTGGCATGATGCCATGGTATCCGAAATGGATTCTATGTCCGAGAATCAAGTATGGGACTTGATAGATCCACCGGATGGGATAGTACCCATTGGGTGCAAATGGGTTTATAAACTCAAAACAGACAAGAATGGAAAGGTAAATCTATTCAAAGCAAGACTGGTTGCGAAAGGGTTTAAACAGATTCATGGTATTGACTATAATGAAACTTTCTCACCAGTCATTATGATTAGATCCATCCGGATACTCCTAGCAATTGCAACTCATTATGATTATGAGATCTGGCAAATGGATGTCAAGACCGCGTTTCTAAATGGATACTTAGAAGAGGATGTGTATATGACACAACCTGAAGGTTTTGAGGATCCATAAAATCCTAGGAAGGTATGCAAACTTAAGAAATCCATTTATGGACTTAAGCAAGCATCAAGGAGTTGGAACCTTCGATTTGATGAAGTGATCAAACAGTTTGAATTCATCAGATGTGAAGAAGAACCTTGTGTTTACAAAAAGTTTAGTGGGAGCAAAGTTGTATTCTTGGTTTTGTATGTGGATGACATACTACTCATTGGGAATGACATTCAAATGCTTGAGTTTGTAAAAGACTGGCTCAAGAAGCATTTCTCAATGAAAGACCTTGGAGAGGGAGAGTACATTTTAGGCATCAAGATCTACAGGGATAGATCCAAGAGACTCATTGGACTAAGTCAGGGAACTTATATAGATAAGGTTCTAGACAGGTTCAAAATGAAAGATTCCAAAAAGGGATTTTTGTCCATGCAACATGGTCTATATCTAAGCAAGAAGCAATGTCCAGTAACACCTGCTGAGCTGGATAGAATGAGTCGGATCCCTTATGCATCAGCAATAGAATCCATTATGTATGCCATGATATGTACTCGCCTAGACGTTGCATTCGCCTTAAGTGTGTGCAACAGATACCAATCGAGTCCTGGTGAAGAACACTGGAGTGCAGCTAAGAACATCCTCAAGTACTTGAGAAGAATAAGGATGATTTCTTAGTGTACGGTGGACATGATGAGTTGATCGTTCAAGGATACACTGATACCAGCTTCCAAACAGATAGAGATGACTTCCGATCCCAATCCGGATACGTTTTTATTCTTAATGGAGGAGCTGTGAGCTGGAAGAGCTCAAAGCAAGACACAGTAGCTGATTCTACAACAGAGGCTGAGTACATCGCTGCAGTGGATGCTGCTAAGGAAGCTATCTAGTTAAGGAAGTTTTTAGCCGAGCTTGGTGTGGTTCCCAAAGGGGTTGAAGCCATTGACATTTATTGTGACAACAATGGTGCCATTGCTCAATCCAAAGAACCAAGCTCCAATTCCAAATCCAGGCACGTGCTCAGGAAGTATCACGCCATACGAGACTATGTCCAAAGAGGTGACGTGAGACTATGCAAGATACACACGGATAACAACATAGCAGATCCGTTGACTAAACCTCTTCCCAAGCCCAAGCATGATAGTCACACTTGAGCTAAGGGACTCAAGTCCATTGGTGAATGGATTTGATTTATATGTTTAACGCATTAGATATTGATCAAGATTGTTGAAATATATTTTCTTCATGTTTGTTTGAAATAAAATTTCACTATTATTCAATTATGGTTTAAAATTGAATAAAATGTCCTAATAATTTATGATTATCAAATAGGATCGCTGCGAAAGTCGTGGTGGTTGAGATCCTATTAAGTGAACTGATGATTGGTAGCCTTTGACACTGTCAACCGCTGTTCCGTAAAAGGCGGTGATTGGGTTTGCTAAAATTTAAGTGGGAGCTATAGTCACGCAAGATTGGAGAAGTCCTTCTATTCTGGATATTTGGATATCTGAGTAGGAATAATGTTCTGGCCACTCGAAGAGTAAGAAGTGTAAAATGCATGGCCATGCTCAAATGGATTAATACGTAATCATTTGTTTATTTGACAGCTCAAGCTCGGGATCGAGAAATAATTTGAATTGATATGGATAACATGAGATGCTATCATATCGTCAAATTGAACATTAAGTGACAAAGGAATTGAAACCGCACATCCACTTAAGGACAAGTGGGAGATTGAAGGAATTGGTGTCCTTTAATTGATGTGTAAAATACTAATGATATAATAGGATTAAAATGGAGATTTATAATCTGAATAATTTAGGTAATTATAGTGCTTTGCTAGAAGCCAACTATAATTTATAGATTAAATTATATTTAATCTATTGCTATTTTATTCAGGTCCTATAAAGTCACACACAAAGAGTATTAGGAATTGGATAATTGATTAATAATAATAATAAGTTATTATTGTTGATATAGTTTGTGGATAGAAGATAAAAGACAAAGGTGACTTATTAGGAATAAGTTGACCTAGTTTCTACAATATATATAAGGAGACTTATTGAGAATAAGTCTTAACCTAATATTGGATTGTACGTGTGTCTCCAAAACTTCTCCCACCACAAATCGCTAGCCTCCCTAACCCGTAGGGTTTGAGTTGCAATCCTTCGATCATTCGTTCTAGCAAACGGAGACAAGGAGATCCAATCCTGTGCTCGTGTGGACCAAGTAGAGGAGTCACGCTTGAGGCTCTTTTCTCCAAAGGTGATTTCGAATCAAGGTTCCGCACAAAAAAGGTACGACTTTTCCCCTCTATATTGTTCATATCAATTCATGCATGAGATCTCGAATTAGATGTTAGAAAATAGTTTTCTACCCTTCCGTTGCGCATCTAATTTTCCTTCACAAACTCACACACTTAAGCTCTCTTGGAACACTTATGAATCCACATCGGAAGTTGAAGGATTATGAACCTAACATATAAGTGGATAAACTACTTCATCTAATGTCAATTGGTTTTGGAATGGTGCCCCAGTCTGACTTATATGTTGGGCTTTCTGGTCGGGCCCAACAAGGTTTCAATTCATCTCTCTCTCTCTCTCTCTCTCTCTCTCTCTCTCTCTCTCTCTCTCTCTCTCTCTCTCTCTATATATATATATATATATATATATATATTACACATTGTAACATAGTATCAGTTCGGTTCTCGATCCTCCACATTTCTCTGTGATCTCCCATGGCGTTTCACCAAGTTCCCGATCCCCGCTTTCCTGCTCCTTCCGCCGTCGATCCCCTCAGCGAGTTCTATCTCCACAATTCCGACAATCCAAGCTTCGTTCTCTCTACGAAGTTGCTGGATGGGAGGAATTACCATCATTGGAGACGCGCCGTCGAAGTGTCTCTCCTCGCCAAGAACAAAATGGGATTTATTAATGGTTCTTGCAGGCCTCTGACAAACGATCCATTGCTCCTGATGCAATGGCAGAGGTGTAATAGCATGGCGCTAGCTTGGATTTTTCATTCAGTTATCCCAGAAATCTCTGAATTGATTTCATTGATTGAATGGAGTGATGATTACAATGTATTTATAGGAGAGTCTTAGCCTCCTAGTATGTTACATCACATGCACACTCACACACTTAAGCTCTAACAAACTCCTTCCCATCTTCTCCACTTGCTCTTTCCTTCCCTCTGGCTCGTGTGCTATACATTCCTTTAGGCCACATACCTAGATTCCAAGTTTCATACTCAAAACCCTCAGATCTAAAAATACAAGCATTCTCGACAGACTTTGAAAGTTATCAAGAGCAATCAAAGCATCCATCATATCAAGAATTGCATTAATCAACCACAATCGATTCGATTCAAAGCCAAATTGGTCAAATCCACATTCACATACTCAGGTACGGAACCAAGATTACAATCTTGGGTAGGCTGGATTTGCATATAATTTTAAAAACAAAATTCCCTATTTGTCGTTAAATCTATTGAGTGAAAAATTAAAAATAAGTATTTATCTATATTTAAATTAGTAATAATAATAGAGTTAATAGATAATTATAAAAAAAATTAAGAGTAAAAAGAAAGACAAAAAGAAAAAGAGAAAGATAAGTGGTAACAGTTAGTGAGAAAGAACAAAAAAGGAGAAAGATAGACAAAAACGAGGAAAAAATTAGAAGTGCTGAACAAGATTCGAACCTGGGTCTCCCTTCCTCTTCTTAAGACTTACTATGTAATTTGTGAGCAATTTTAAACCTTTGGATGCTTAAAAACGGATGGACAAGATTCACTTCAGATTTTAATCAAGTTTTATTAATATTAGAAGGGGCCCACATAAAAAATACTCCCTCCGTCCAACAATACATGGGTTTTTAGAGGTAAAATTTTGTCCAACAATAGATGGTCTTTTATGTTTTCTAGGTAGGAAGTAATAATGATTTGTATTGGTTTGTGTGCTGTTGACTTTTTAAAATAATTTGATTGGTTAAAATGTGTAGTGGGTGTTAAAAAATAATAAAATTTATGTAAAAGTTAGTGTAATGATGATGTTTTTTTTAAAGTAAAGTGTTTTATTAAAACTTGTGCAAAGTGCTAAAAGGCAATGTATTTTAGGACGGAGGGAGTAATTCAATTCTCTCCATATTTGAGGTGTATCACACCTTCCTTTTAAAAACCCTAATTAACCACGTTAAAAAAAAACGCTCCATCCTCTCCATTCTCCTCCTCTGCCGGCCTGCAATCCTCTTCTACTCTCTCCACAACCCTATCAACCTTGATAGCCTCCCTCTAACCCTCTCAATCTCGATAGCCCTCTCGATCCCCATAACCAATATCAAATTCAAAATGAAAAATCCCATCGAAAGTGTGAAATCAAAAGAAGAAGATGAAGTGAAGAGGGCCCAAGCGAATAAGATCCACCACTTTCAACGGCTCAACTTTGCTTCGTAGGTTAATTTCGTGGCTTTTTCGTCAATTCGTATGCTATTTTTTGGATTTAATCTAGGATTTAGGGTTCTTCAACTTATTTAGTTTTCATGTAAAAAATCACATAAAAATATTATATGGATTCAATCGGGGAAATTAATTGATGTCAAAATCAAAAGCAAAATTTGACTGCTTCGTTGATTAATTTGGAGAAAAGCTCTTGCTTTAGATGTTCTTGATTCACACCATAGCAATTAAATCAAAAGAAGTCAATTTTGATTTAAAAAACGTTTATTTTGAATATTTTCATATCGTTTGTTAACTTTGTTTTATATCTTCTTTGTTTGTGTGTCCCTCTTTCTTTTCTTTTTTTTTTTTTTTTTTTTTGCAGATTTTGGATAGCAGTTTAATCTACGTTATCCTCTTCTAAACCATTGATCGGGTGTGGATGGATGGATGAGATTAAAAGAGAGTTTTTTTAATTAATCCCAAGTGGGTCCCACCCACAAACTTTGCAAAACCGGCCTAACTCTCTCCACTAGCGCGTGGTATTATGATGTACGGTAATGGTGGGAGATCTAAATGTGATGAGATTTGTGTCCCACAAACTTCAAATTGATGTATATCTATCCTTTTTTAATTTTTCTTATTTATATTTTATTTAATATATTCTAACCATTTGTGCACAATCGATTTTAGGATTTTTATTTTGAGAAAATTTGTGTTTTTGTACATCTAGAATGTTTTAATTAGGTCATTAGCTAATTAAAAAGTTTTTTTAGGGCTTATAACCTTTATTGAATGTTTTTTTGGTCAGAGACCCTCCGCCTCCCCTCCGCTTCACCTTCCTCCTGGCGATCGACGATTCCTCCTTCCTCCTGGCGATCGTCCTTCCTTTCTTCTTCCTTCTCCGGCAGCGGAGTTGTCTTCCTCTTCCTGCTGCTCGCCGATCGCAACCTAGACCCGGCGCTCTGTACCCCGCTCTCTTTCATTCTCTCCATGGCATCTCAAAGCCCTCGTCCGGCGATTTTCGACCTCCCTCTCTCTCTCAACCTTCGATCTGCCTCCCTCGCTCTCTATCTCTCCCTCCGATCTACCTCCCTCGCTCTCTATCTCTCATGCTTCCCCTTTCTCGATTCCTCCGTTCATACTCCTCATCAGATCTCACAATTGCTGATGCCGACGAGGAGTCCCAGATGAAAATCCGGCTCCTCCTTGTCGTCGATGCCATCACATGACACTTCTAGTTTCCTCCGCTCACCTGCGAGGACGAATCCAGACTCAACCTCCCCCGATTTCTGTGGCCAGATGAAGCCAGACTCAACCTCCCCGATTTCGATGCCGCTCTCCCCGACATCGACAATCACCTCCCCCGACCGCCTTCAATCGCTCCTCCCTTGTAGCTTCAAGGTCATGTTCTTCTCCTCCTCTTCTTTGATTAATTGTTTGAATTGCTTAATTGATTCGATAGCTAGGGTTTTGAAATGAAAATTGGGGATTTATTGTTTGCCTTGAGTTTTAATTTCAGTTTTTGTTTGTTTATCTCCTCAATTTGATTTGACATCAGTAATGATTGGTGTTTGAATCCATATTTCTGCTCATAAGATGTAATTCTCTCTTCCTCTCCGTCTCTTTAAGCTATTGAGTTCAGGCTTGGATGGTGAGAAATCAGGTTTGATTTTATAGTCATCGTCACATGATTCCTGCCACACTCTTTCAGATTGTACGTGAGGTTAAAATAGGGTCTGAATTGAATTACTTCATATGCTTGTGAGAATGAATGTGTGCCTTTACTTTAGTATTATTCCCAAGTGTAATAATTGATCAGAAATCTTTTGGGAATATTGGTGTAGGTTGATTTTTTTTTGCCTGTTTCACGTGAATGTCTGAACATATTGTCAATTGAGTTTGTGTGTTGATATTTTATTTCAGTAGACTTGCCAAAACTTTGCTCTTTACTGTCATGGTCTATTGATGAAATTACCATAAGAGAAGAAAGCATATTAAAATATCTGTTTGCATCATTTTCTTGCTTCCTCTGATTGCAGCTCTTACTCAATTTCATCTCATTTAGCTGATTGTTACCATAAAATACCTCATACTCTTGTCTAGACTCTCTATAATTTTAGTCCAGTAATTTTGATATGTTTGCTTCTTTGTGTTGAATCAAAGCTTTCCTCCCATTGGAATGAAAGTTGACCCTTAGTTTTTTACCCAAAGTGCTCCCCTTTCCTTAGATTGCCTAACTTCTTATGGTGGTTTCCTACTAGCAAGGTCAACATTGTCACTTTCTCAGCTGTGGTGAGTACAGAGTCTCATTCGCCTCTTCCTCCAACACTTCTGAACTCATATCTAAAGTGATTTTCTTCTTGATTGCAGCCACACCCTGAGGTGATGCCAATGACTTATGTATACGTGGCTTTTATCTTGAAGGTGTGGAGAACCTGCAGGCGACATGCCTGTAAGGGAATTCGTGGAGCGAAGGCTTCTTCCTGGAGAGCAGTTTGACATGCCTGTAAGTACCATAATTTCATATTCCAGTACCTTACAAAAACATTAAGGCAAAGAGATTTCACACAATCATTGTTTTATTTCCTTGCAGGTGTTCTTTTACATTGACCCAGAGTTTGAAACTGACCCGAAAATTGACGGAATCAATAACCTGATCTTGTCGTATACATTCTTCAAGGTGTCTGAAGAGGGGAAGTGATTGGTCTTCTTGTTGTTGGGATATTCACAAGAGATTGGGTTGCTGCTACCTTTAAAAATTATAAGTGGCTTATTCCCCAAGTTCATTTATTTTATTTGTGGGAGTTATAGACTTTGAATTTCATTTATGTTGAGGGAATAATTATAATGCTTAGCTATGGAATCACAGTTATCCTCCCTGCTACATGAAGAGCATTCCTTTAAATATGTAGATGAAGAGCCTCTTTTTGTTTACGTGCTGATGTTTGAATTTTACAAATACCTTTGGACGTTAGGTTTGGACTCCAAAATTGCAAAATATTCAAGCTGCTGTTGTTGTTATTGTATCGCAGAATGGAGCTGTTCAGGAGGGTGAGAATGGCTACTCTTCCTAGAGAGCCTTCCTCCTCTGTTTCAGATCAACACCACCATCTTGGAATCGGTTGACCTGAAAGAATCGGTCTATATCCTCGTCATCAAGGAGAACACAAATACATCTTCAATAGCTACTCTTGCTGCAAGCAACGACTCCTGCTCAAGTGATTTCTCAACAGCCTTATGTTTACTACCAGAACCAGATGAACTTGTAGGCTTCCACTTATTCGTGCACTAATAATCAAATGCAAACTTTTTTCGTTTGTATCAATTGTAATATGTTCATGGGGAATTATTAGTAAATACCCCACTTTGATATTTGGTTTGCAAAAATACCTAGGTTTGAAAAAAATTGCATCAATATATGGAAATTTGCAAAAATACCTTATTTTATTATCAAAACTACCCACCACCCCAAAAAATCAGGAAAAAAAAAGTTGAATATTTTAAGTATTTTTCAATTTTCTGATATTTTTAAATTATATTAAATAATTAAATAATAATAAAAATCTGGAAGTAAAAAAAATAAAATTAAAATCCCAATCGCCTTCATCCGGACTGATAGACCCGACCCCCAAATCCCAATCCAAACCCTAACCAAAAACACCCAACTCTGCCCTCTCCGGCTCCGTTGGCCCCAACTTTAGGTCTCCCATCTCCGGCGCTCAGCCCCAACCCCAGGTATTCGGCGCTCGGACCATAGCTCGCGTCTCCGGCTCCGTCGCCTGCGCTTACACTTCTGCGCCCCTAACCAACCCAATCCCAATTGCTAACCAGGACAAACAAGCGCCCCGACCGTCGCCGCCAATACCCTCTGTCGTTGTGCGAGCAATTCGGCGCAATCTTTAAACAATCTCCCACCGATTTTTGATCATATCCTGTCAGTATTCATATTTAAGATTGTCAAGAATCCCATTTATCATGTCACTATGGATAATAATCCTGAAGATATATATTGACAATCGTTTTGTAAATATGGTTAATAATCCCGAAGATATGATTGACCGTATCTTCATTGATTCTCTCCCCGATTATAGGTTTAATCCTGTCAGAATAAACATGAAGCCTGTCACTATAAACATTTTTCTTGTAATTTGGAACAAATAACTTTGTCAGCTTGGGCAGACCTTTAATTTCCAGTTATGGTATGGATAAAATCGTATCTTTATTCTCTTCCATATTATAGATCACATCCTGTCATGATTAGATATCTGTTTTGTCATCAAAAACATATATCCTGTCAACAACAAATATATCCTTGTCGATGATTGGTTCTCTTAATAAGACAATGATTTTCATCCGGCTAGTTTTATTATTCTTAAATTTCCAAGAAAAATATATTAAAAACATTATTTTAATATATATTTTTTATATTTTTTAATCTTCTTTTAATTCATAATACTCCTTTTAATGATTTTTATATTTAAATTTAAAAGTAAAATCAGTCATTATTTTTTAGCACAAATAGTCAATTTTTTAGCACATATGATCCACCTATTCTATTTTTGCTATTCTCATAAAACGGGTATATTTTTGCAAACTGAACACCGATTTGGTGTATTTCTACAAATCGGCCTATGTTCATTTTACTTCTAATGAAGGTGATATTCTCAATAAAATTTAATTCGTGTTTAGTTTCTCCACAAGGTACCATCTTATTGGTCTCATGCTATTTTTCTATGGAAGTCCTTGTTAACCTCTTATTTTGTATTAATATATTTGACATTTTTCATATATTTAGCTTTTTGCTTATTATGGTAGTTATAAATGTCATCAATGAATAAAAGTCATCAATAAAGATTAATCACATTTTATGCACTTGTATCATCAATGAATAAAAATCACATTTTATGCCCATATGTCATCAACAAACAATGTCATCACAAAAGATTGAGATCAATAAAGTGTAATAACAAATGTCATCAATGAATAAAAATGTAATAAACATGTCACCACAAGTCATTACAAGTCATTGCATCAATGACTTGTAATAAAAAACGTGTCATCATTGAATAAAAGTAGAATCGATGAAAATTTATCGATATACAATTGATTAAATTAAAAAAAGTGACATCAAACGATTTAGTTAAAAAAGTGACATCAATTAATTACAATAGAAAAATTGCATCAAAACACTAATTTGAAAATATTGCATCACATTAAAGAAAAAAATGTCATCAAAACACTTCTTTGAAAAAATATTGCATCACGGTAAAAAAATATCATCAAAAATTTACTTAAAAAAAGTGTCATCAATAGTCAATAGTAACAAAAAATGGCATCAATGGTCGACGTGACATCACAGCACACAAAAAATGTCATCAAGGTTTGAAAACATTGTTATTAAAAAAGTGGCATCAAAGCGTAAATAAAATGTAATAAAAAATGGAATCAAAACGTTAAAAAATGGCATCACAAAAATGGCATCACAAAAATGTCATCACTAAAAAAAAATTCCACATGAGTTGGTCAACGTTGACCGGTCAACGGTCAACCGTTTGACCAGTCGATGGTCAAACAGTTGACCATTGACCATTTAATAACCCATTTGGAGAATGGACTACCTAACCTAATTAAATAAGTTTATTGTTTAATTAGCTAATTGAAGATTCTAAATAGCCTACTTACCTAAATCACCCTTTTATTTTCTGCGTTTTTTTAAATATATATTTCAGATCTTAATCTAATCCACTCTGGTATTTTATTTATTTTAATCGATAAATAGTTTATCCATATCTATTTTATTGTAAAGATTTCGATTTAGATGAAAACAAACCAGTAATTTAATTCACAATATCGGTAGTTTAACCCTATCCTTTTTTCGATAAATCTGTTTATATTTTTTGTACTTTACACGTTAGTTTGGTCTTATCACCACAATATCAACCTCAATTATGCCAATAAATACATCCATTTCACCGAATAATTGCTTCCATATAAATGAATAATATTTCACATTCTACCGGAGTTCTATGTTTTTTAAATTTGTCAATTCAACCGAATAATACTTCACATTCTACCGAATAGTGTTATTTTATCTTTTTTCCATCCAATTTAGATGAAAATTTACCAATTTCACTGAATAATTGGTCACATGGTACCGAATAATGTATTTTTTTCGAATAATATTTCATATTTCACCGAATAACCCTTCAAAATTTACCGAATAATACTTCATATTTCAGAAACCCCAAATTCATAAAAAAAATACTTCAAAAATACTTCTAATTTCTATGAATAATATATTATGCTTTTCTCTATGCATAATATTATGCCAATATTTACATCCATTTCACAGACTAATTTTTTTCATCAGCAAACCCCTTATATTAATTTAAATCAACCAACAGTACATCATTCAAACTAGAAGGAATCTGTGAAGGGAAACTACAAATAAATTCCTCTACAGATCTGATCTTTGCCATGAAATGTGCCGCATTGTTACCTTCTCGCCGCACCGTGCTCCACTTTACCGTCTCGAAGCTTTCCGCTAGTTGCCATAGCTTGTCCAAGAGCCGGCCAAGCCCACCCCTAATCTTGCTTATCCTCTGTAATTTCAGTATTACAGCCTCACAATTCAATTCAATCACAACTTCATCACTTCAAAACCAAGAAATTTTGCGGCTTACCCATTTCGAAATCGGTATCACCGTCGGATTTAGGGTCACATGAAGGAAAGAGGCCGCTGGAGTCTATTTATGTGGCTGAATTCCCGGTTTTGCGGAACGGAGGAGAGAGGCCGACACGGGAAGCGCCTCTGCTGCTGCTACGCACCACCAACCGCCGCAATCGATGCCAGTGCAGCCGGAATAGGCGTCGCTGGGTGCACGACCTCTGTGGTGGGGGTGAGCGGCGATGTGGATGAGAGGAGGTTTTCCAATCTTCCAAAGTACGATTGAAACCACTTTGACGTTGAAAGAGGCAAACTTTAATCTTCTAGGGTTTTAATGAAGTTTGGGTTGCACGCGCCCCACTTCCTTCATCCTGCCTTTTTTTTTAAACAAGCACACATGGCGTAATCTAGACCATTCAATCCATCCAAATCTATGGTTAGTATTTGTGCACTAGATACACTATAAGAGGTGTGCACATGGGAACCACTCTCTCTCTCTCTCTCTCTCTCTCTCTCTCTATATATATATATATATATATATATATATATATATATATATATATATATTTTAAAATGGGTTAGGTAGTAGCAAACACCAACCCACCCTTAAGTCCGTCCCTGCACATACTTGCATAAAACACGAAGAAAAAAAATCCAAAAATTGAAGAAGATCGAAGGCGTACAAATTTTTGCTTCTTTCATCGGCCTCCACCTAGGTGAATCGACATATGAAATTAAAAGACCGTGTTTGATTAATGACACTAGTAAATGGATAAACTGTGGGGGGGTCATACATTCTCCTCTACACCACCTGGGTAGTCTATGGTGTTGAGAGAATGAAAGAATGTGAAGAGACCCAAAGAGTCCCACATTGATAATATGAACAAAGAAGTGTTAGTATATAAGTTAATGAGTTACTCCTCCTATTGCCAATTGGTTTTAGGATGGAACCCCGCTCAGATTGTATTCTAGACTATTAGCTCGACTTATATGCTAAGCTATTAGCGCACGTGTGCACACGACTCTCGATTATGAGTCCCAATGATATTTAATTTATTTTTATAAAAAATAGGACACCAGTTGAAATAACTTTAACCCTCAGAGCCATGAGCCAAGCATGATCCGAACTGAAAAACGAAATCCTCCAATGAAATTTTCACCATAGATTCCCTCCTATGCGCTTCTTCTGATCACTGGGATCTTCATAGTTTCTTCCATCCATACGTTTTTTATTCAATGGTCGAGTCTCCCGTTTCTTTGTTTTGCATGTTTTGTCTTGTTCGTTGTCTTTAGAAAAAAAATTATTTCTCCCGAAAAAAGGTTATTTTTTATATAATGTGTTATTTTTTTTTATTAGGAAATAATTCGAGGGCCAGATAAACCCGGAACCTCGGGAGGCCAACAAAGTTGGAAGAGGTGAATTGTCTAGACATACAACATAAGAAACAAAGAAGGTGTAGTACAAACGGAGTGAGGCACGCAAATAATGTCGAACAAGCGAACCAAGCCCAACCAAGCTAGAGACAACATAGACTAAGAGCTGACGTCAAACGCCACCAAGAAGTGACATCGCTGGCCCGCGGTACATTAGGAGACATTTGGGGCGCAATGAAGACGAATCTCCAAGGAAATATCCGTACGCGGAGTCGCCTCGATACACACTGCCTCGACCCCAGCCAGACCCGACATCGGAAGCTGTTAGGAGGAAAATCAAATCCTTGAACCACGCATATAAAATTTACAAGACTTTCCCCTGTTGTAGTGGAAGGGAATCAGGATCATATCACGAGGAAGTGTGTCAGCGCTCGCCTTTCAAGTTCCAAATCGCCCTCAAAATCGACCAGGAGACCACTCGATATCGACATGTGGTTGGTCGATATCGACTAAAGTCAGTCGAAATTTCTTCAGATCTGCACAACAAAAGCAATGGAATCGAAATCGAGTGAAGGGTACTCGATATCGACCTGTCAGTACTCGATATCGACCTGTGCGTAGAAACTCGAATTCTGCAGAAAAATAAATAAATAAACGTTGGAAAAGGAATTTAATTCGATAAACTAAAAGACTTCCAAGATCGGGGAATCAATGTAGGAAGCATGCAAAGATATAAAAGATTATGCCTTTTCATCAAATAACTTTGGTCATTAACAAATAGGAATATAGAGGCGTTCGCATAAACCATAATTGTTACTAGTCCTTTTCACATAATTAATCCAAGTTTGCATTAAGATTACTTTCGCTTCAATAATACAACTAAGGATCACCTTCGATTGTCGTAGAAGAATCATGTAATTCAGGGATAGAAGATGAAATCGCATATAAAAATCATACCTTTATCACTTAGCCCTACATGGCCACCGTCAGGCTCACACCGACCCCAGAAGTAGGGCGACTACTCGCTTCTCATCATAAAAAACATCAATGATATAAAGGAAATAACTAATTGCATTAAAATAAACAAAAGCTTACAACCAATCGAAGCCAAATCCGCTCTCGCCTCTCTATCTCCAATCGGTTACAAGCTCTCTCTCCTACTCTCTATATTGTTTGTGTGTTGTGGAATAAAACTTGAATGAATTAAATCAGCCCCCTAATGCTTTATTTATAGGCTAAAATCCTTGCTATCCAAGGAAAGAGCAAATCTATCTTTACTTCATGTGGAAGATATCCAACTCGGAATTCAGACTCGGACTGCTCGAAATCAGCTTCTGGGGCTCACTCGATATCGATCTCGTCTTCACAGCTCACTCGATCTCGGCCTCTGATGTGGATTTTGACCTGTCTTCAGTCAATATCGACCAAAGGTGGTCGATATCGACCTCTTCTGTGTTGCTCCTAGTGTCTCTGGTCGAAATCTGACATTTCTGCTCGACGTGATCCACTCGATATCGATCAAAAGTGGTCGATATCTACCTCTGCTGCAGTTTCCAGCATTCTGCATCCGTCTTGAAACACACTTTCTTGAGTACTCGTTCGTCCGATTGACGCTTATGAATATGCGTTGGAAAGCTCTTCTTGAGGGCTACAACTTTCATGAAGACATCAAAGCTTGATTCAAAATTATCAATGGTGAAAAGTGGGCTTTTCTCCAGCTGCACCATCTCGTGCTCTTCCTTAGCTTCTCCAATGTTTTCATGACTTTCCTTTAAGCTCTAAAGTGCGTCCGATTTCTTCGAAATATAACAAAAACTTGTGTAGACCTCCATTATTGACAAATGAACATAAACTACACATATTCTGTACTATTCTAACCCAAATGTATTAAATGCATACAGAAATCGACATAAATGTTAATGCAAAACATGACAAAATAGGCGCACATCAGAAGCCAAAGCCCCAACGTAGACGAAGAACGCCACGAACAACCAGACTTGCTACTAGGAAACACCCTTGTGCGGCGCACCAAAAGGCTCTTTAGGGATTCAATTGAAGCCCTAAAGGAATTTTATTGAAGCCCTTTCGGGATTTAATCCGATTTTGACAATGAGATTTGATCAAGCCCTTGCCGGATTTAGGCCCTTTCGGGAATTTGATAATCTCTCGCGGGAGTTTGTTCCATCCTTTCAGATTTTTTTGCTTATTGATTTATTTTACTTTATTTTTTCCTAACCCAAAAGGGGAAATTTGATAACGACAGAAAAACATTGCCAGGATGATAATCTAGCGGCCGGAGGAACAACCCCGCAATGGCGACGTAGCAGCACTGGACAACTAGAGAGGGAGGCAACGAGGAGGGCAACCGACAAAACGGCTAGTCGACCCACCAAGAAAGGAGATGAAGGGGGAAGCGAGGAGTCCCGACGCAAACGCCAGGACGCATCGAACCCCAAATTGTCGACAAAATCAGCGGCCATAGAGGCTTAGAGCGCAACCCCCAAAAAAACCAGGCTGATTTGGATCTATGGAGAATCGAAGGCTAGGGTTTGAGAAGAGACCAAGGGAGCGGGAACCGCGATCAGAAGCGCGAGAAGGGGCAACCGAGGGGGACTAGGACGATGTGGTGGACCGAGGTGGATGCCAGGCTGTCGACGAGATGGTAGTGGTGGCGAACATGGTAGTGGTGGTTGCAGATTGAAGGACTGATAGAATTAGCAGTATAGGGGTTTTTTAGAGAGAGGCAAGAACCCCTCTCTTTTTGGTTTTTTTTTTTGCCCATTTAGCTAAGTGTCCATTTTCTATAAGACATTTTGCAAAATGTTCGCTTTTATATCACCTTTTTCAAAATGTCCTAATATTACATATTTACCCCTCCTTCCCATTTTTAAGTTGACTCCCTTCCTTCCTTCCCATTTTTATTTTGACCATTGACCGGTCAAAGTCAATGAATTTGGTGACACAACTTTGGTGACACATGTAGGATGATAAATAAAAAATTTGGTGACAGTTATTTATTTATTTATTTATTTTTAACGAGATTAGTGTCACCACCTTTATAAGTGGTGACAGCGATCAATGACTTTGATGACACAACTTTGGGGACACATGTATGATGATAAACAACTTTTTTGGTGACAAATATTTTTTTTTTTTTAACGAGATTAGTGTCACTACCCCTATCGCTGTCACCACTATTATTATCATTGTCACCACCACCCCTATCACTGTCACCACCACCCATATCGCTGTTACCACCCTTATTGTTGGCACCACCTCTATCGCTGTCACCGCCCTATCGCTGTCACCACTCCTATCGTTGTCACCACCACTCCTCACGCTGTCACCACCACCCCTATCACTGTCACCAGCACCTACATTGATGTCACCACCCTTATTGTTGTCACCACCTCTATCGTTGTCACCGCCCTATCACTGTCACCACTCCTATCGATGTCACCACCACTCCTATCGCTGTCACCACCACCCCTATCACTGTCAACACCCTTATTGATGTCGCCACCTCTATCGTTGTCACCGCCCTATTGCTGTCACCACCACCCCTATCACTGTCACCAGCACCAATATTGCTGTCATCGCCCTTATTGTTGTCACCACCTCTATCGCTGTCATCGCCCTATCGTTGTCACCACTCCTATCGTTGTCACCACCACTCTTATCGTTGTCACCACCACTCTTATCGCTGTCACCACCACTCCTATCGATGTCACCACCACCCACATCGCTATCACCACCCTTATTGCTGTCACCACCTCTATCGATGTCACCGCCCTATCGTTGTCACCACTCCTATCACTGTCACCACCCCCCTATCACTGTCACCACCACTCCTATCACTATCACCACCACCCATATTGCTGTCATCACCTTTATTGCTGTCACCACCTCTATCGCTGTCACCGCCATATCACTGTCACAACCACCCCTGTCGCTGTCACCACCACCTCTATCGCTGTCACCACCGCCCCTATCATTGTCACCACCGCCCCTATCGCTGTCACCACCGCCCCTATCACTGTCACCACCGCCCCTATCGCTGTCACCACCCCTATCGCTGTCACTACCCTTATCGTTGTCACCACCCTATCGCTGCCACCACCCGTATTGTTGGCACCACTGTCACCACCCCTATCGATGTCACCACCCCTATCGATTTCACCATCCTTATCATTGTTACCACGCTTATAGATCTCACCACCCTTATCACTGTGGTGAAACCTTTGTTTTTAGAGTTTTTTTTTTAACGAGATTACTGTGATGACATTTTCGGTGGTGACAGATTAGCTCAAAATTGGGAAGCATAAGAAGGAAAGTCGAAATAGTTGCACCAAAATATGTATAGAGACAAAAACATACCAAAACAAATGTAAAGGAAGACACCATATGAAATACAGTACTTTCTGCTTACAAATATATATATATATATATATAGCAGAAATTCTCGAAAAGACCGCTCCTTCGATTCCAAATATGCAGCGGACATTCATCAGCGGAATTCTCGAAACGCTGCAGAATAAAATACCTTTCCATCTATCAACCTATGCACAAATGGTATCCACAAATTAATCTGCACAAATAATATAATACACTGTAATCAACAAGTTTAATCACTGTAATCCAAGTTTAATCTTTGCACATATCCACTCTACTCCACAAATTAATCAGTAATCCACTTCATATGTGCACAAGATTACAAGAAGCGAGACAGAGCAGAGAGACGAGAACTAAGAGTGGAGAGAATTGTCGGCAAATAATTTATGTTTGGTTACAAGATTTTATTGAAATTTGCTTGCTGTCCATTAATTGCTCAAATTGTAAATACAGTGCTTACACACTTGACTGAGTCTAATTTCACATGATCAATTTAGGTATGAATGTTTAGCTACACATATGTAATTGATGTTGGAATGGAGAAAAGGAACAAATGAAGGAAAAATAAGCGTACCTTATTTAGCTTCGTAGGATCGGACTAGAGCTGCATCTTGTGAGTCTCAACTCACGGAGACGATGTTCTTCGCCCCGCCGTCCGGCGAAATTGAATCGTAGTACACCGACAGCGCCTAGTCCAATCCCGAGTAGCTCTCCCCCAATCCTCATCCAATCCAGAGCTATCAAAAATCCAGATCTATTGCTGTTACTTTTGATGAATTTATACTTGAAAAATCAACTGCTGTTACTTTTGATGAATTTATATCTTCTCAAATTAGTAGATCGAACAAATAAATTAATGCAAAAATAGTATATGAGACGAGATCTACTGGGGAAACAGATCACATTTCGGCATCGAAGATCGGCGAAAAATCGCGAAATACAGCCGGAATTATATTAAAGAACGAAATACAGCGCTCGCGCTCACCTTTATCAATGGAGCAGTAGGAGAGATCGGAGGAGGCGAAGAATTGAGGAAGCGAGGGAGGTTGGAGGTGGCGGTAGGGTCGATCGTCGAAGATGTCTTTGCGGACGAGAAGATCTGCGGGACGAATCGGAGAGGATAATCGATGTGCAGTGTGATGTCTTCGCCTTTGTTCGTTGGCAAGGACGTCATCGGAGGCCGGCATAGATGACAGTGGAGAGCGGAAGCCATGGAATGGAGACCGAGAACTCTATTTTTCCCCAAATCAGGTTGTGAGGGGATGAAATCTTCAAAAACATAAAGCAGGGGTAATTTTGGGTTTTAATAAAAGTTTTGGACATTTAACAAAATGGTAGTTTAGGTGGACAATTAGCAAAAGTGATATACAAAAGTGGACATTTAGACAAATAAATTTTTTTTTTCATCCACCATAAATTAATGATTTTTTATATAATGTGTTGCTGCTTTCAAAGGGTTAAAAAGTGTCATTCTATAATGTGTTATGATTAATTAATTAATTATATATATATATATATATCCAGTTGCGGAGCAAGGGGGTGCTCGAGCACCCCCCTGGCGGAAAAAAAATACAAAAAAAAAATAAAATTTCTGCATAAATTTAGTATTTTTAAGGTAATATAACATATTTAGATGGAAGGAGGTAGTGATGGAAGGAGAATTAAAATCTAAAGGTCTTGGGTTCAATTCTCAACACTTTCCCTTTTTCTTTGTTTTACTATAGCATTAATTCTTCTTCATTTCTCTCTATTATTAAAATACAAAAATACATTTTCAAATATCAAACAATATTTCACAAAAAAAAAAATTAGCACTCCCTGACCGAGAATTCTGACTCCGCCACTATATATATATATATATATATATATATATATATATATATATATATATATATATATATATATATATATATATATATATATATATATATATATATATATATATATATATATATATATATATATATATATATATATATATATTGTTTAATTTAAACCCCGGCCTCCATCAACTCCTTTTACTAAAGTATTATTTTGAAAATGGACTCTGTTGATTGTAACTTACATCATTACTGTACCGGTGACGATTATATATTTAATTATACGGAGATATACACATAATATATGCATTGAAAATCTTATCTTGTTGCATTAATTGGTTGAGCCCCCACCTTGTTGGGCTGCCTCATTCAATTATATATTACCGATATACGACTCATGCAAAGAGTTTCTTTTTTTTTAGTACTTCAAGAGTTTTTGCACGTAATTCAAATACTTTTATTTTGTTTTTGCAACAAAATATATGCTCGTAAATTTCTCTTCCTACAAATTCGGCGGTTATTAATTCATTTTTTTAAAAGAATAATTAATAAGGCTCCATTTAGCAATATACTAATTCATTCATTCATGGAGGAGGGACTAGCTGAAAAAAAAAAAAATAAACTATTTGCTTTTTCTATGTGGTTGCTAGAGATTGACTAGCATTATTTCCTAAGTAAACTATTTATTCATATGCATATGCCATATGTTAACCATCTATTTATAATAACCATATTAAATATCATATGCATGTATTAAATTTCAAAGCAATAATAATAAATGGTTAATTGAGTGATCAAGTTGAGAAGATAAAAAAAAATTCAAGTTTTAGTCATTTTTCTAATTGATTTTTCTACTATTTATAGATTAAAATCCATAAAATCTTTTCTGATTTGATTTTTATTTCCTTGACATTGGTTTGAAAGTCGGAATAATAAACCATTTGCTAAAATACATTATTAATTAACGTATACATAAAAAAAGAATTATCCACCTATATAAAATTATAACTAAAGTAATAAAACAAGGGTGATGTGCAAAAATAACCCACTTTTTGCGGGTTAACCCAATCCGAAAAAGAATTGCACAATACCGGATATCCGGATTAAGGTTGCAGTCGGTAGCAGGTCATGAGGAGGGAGACTGGACATTTTGTGATCGACAGCTGCACAAGTGAGAGGGAGACAGAGAGAGAGACGAATAAGGGAAGCAAAGACAGAGAGAGTGAGAGAGATAGAGAGGGAGGAGGGAAAAGCGATCTGTAGGGTTATTGATAAGACAGAAAGAGAGAGCTATTGCAAGTACCAGTACAGTAAAATGTGGGACCCAAATTTCCCGCCTAGCGATGATGCCAAAATAGAAGAAGGGGAGAGAGGAGAGAGGAGGGGGAGCTAGAGTATATAAGCATTGAAGAAATTTTACAACAAATCATTAATCCCCATTAATGCACTGCAGAGGAACTTTAAATCGAGGAAGGAGAAGAGCCGGCGGGGTATTTGAAGAAGGAGGGTTGGTGACCAATGATGTGGGGGTCTATATAAGGAGATCAGAGGAATGACGGGCGTCACATTTAATCACATTTCCTAGGGGAATTAAATCTAAAGAAAGAGAAAGAAGTCATTGAAGAAGAAGCAAGTGGGGATGAGTTCATTAAAAGGTTGACTTGTAAGCAGCTACATTTCACTGGACAACTTAAGACGATCCACAGGACACGTATTGGAAGTTACTGGACATTCACCCACCCGGATAGAAAATGGGCAAGTGTTCTCTCTATGTAGGGTAAGTGTTGTTTCTATGTAAATATTGCCGTAAAATTGATTTGATGTCTCCCTATCTAATGCAACATGGGAAAAATCATCCGTTTGTATCACTATATTGTTTGGAGGATGGTGGGCGTGTGAAGGGGGCACTTCGGTCTTCAAGGGGTCAAGGAGCCAGAAGGTCATGGTGGTGGACGAAAGGATTGACTACGTCGATATGAAGAAACAGCTGATGGACAAGTTTAATGTCGATGGGAGGAGGCATGACTTTGAGTTCACATATGTAAAGTCGAAGAAGGAAGGGTCCAGACCGTTTTCCATTGGGGATAACGAAGAGTTGTAGGCCTACAAGTTTGTAAACGGGTTGTCTGGAGAACGATCATGGCCTATCGATCTCAATGTCTCCCTGCGACGCAAGGTTGGTGGAGACATGGCAAAAACACAAGGATCGTAAACGGATGACTCAGACGGTGGTGGTTTGTCTCCTGCAGGGGTGTAGGATGTTTTAGTGCCATTAACTGGGCCGGCCGTGACCTAAGAAGATCACCCACAGATGGACCCCCCCTTGGGGCTTGATGAAGAAGACGAAGATTTGGGAGCACAAATTGTTCAGGTAAACGAAACATGTGTCCAGTTAGAAACATCATGTGTCCAGTTATAAGAAACTTCTGACCAATCAACAACATCATTGTCATATTATCGGAGGACGGGTGAGCAGACATTACCTCTGAGCCCACCGTACGCTTCGACGCTTTGAGGTCCTTGAAGAAGTCCCTCCGGAGGAGGGTGCCCATCATTGTACGTGCGGGGTCAGGCCCGTCGGCCTCGGCGCTGTTCAACCACATGAAGAAGGCGTCGACGTCGGCCCTGGTCGCCAGGCCCACGGCCACGGCGTCACCCCCCGCCATTTTCTTCTTCCCCTTGGGAACCTGCGACTTTTTGACCCTCTTGGTGACTTCGTCGACCCCCGCCTTTTCCTTCTTCTCCTTGTCAACCCGCGACTTCTTCACTGCCTAAGTGACTTCTTGCCCAGCCAACGACGCAAGCATTCTCCGCACCCTTCCCCCCTTACACTGAAGGGGGACGTCGGCATGAGAGCCCTCTTGCTGCGCCTCATACACGCAAACAAGGTACTCGTACATGACACTCTGTCTTGGTAGACATGGCACCTATTTCAATTAACATGACACTAACAGTAAGACGACTTATGATAATACATATTTAGATAGGCATTATAGAGTAGTTTTAGTTGTGTTTTATGGTTCTTTGGTTAGGTTTTAGAGTTAATGTCATATTTTGCTCTTTTGGTTGGAAAGTTATGGAACTACGCTATTTCGATTGTTTT
Source organism: Persicaria maculosa (assembly GCA_963922045.1). Lineage (NCBI taxonomy): Eukaryota > Viridiplantae > Streptophyta > Magnoliopsida > Caryophyllales > Polygonaceae > Persicaria > Persicaria maculosa. The sequence goes on from OY998262.1 coordinate 24,630,127, forward strand.
ATGTAGGTTTGTAGATCTGGCTTGTGGTTGGCTTGGAAAAGTTCTTAATGGAGTGAAGAAAAGAGAAAAGAAGCATTGGAAAGCAAAGGCCAAGAAGAGAAGAGCAATAATACACGGTTATGTCATGAGTCGTGGCCGCGAGTGCCTGTGTCGTCGTCGCGAGATTCCCTTGTTCACCATGGAGAGATGCCCGTGAGAGGGTATGCTGAATCCCTCGAGTTGCGGCCGCGAAATCCTTGTCGCGGCGGCGAGTTCATCAAGAGAACATCAGTTCGAGATCCAAATTCTATCTTTTCGGTGGGAGATTTGATCTAATCTTTTGAAGACTTATTCCTTAGTGTTTAAGGAAGATATTCTGAGACCTATTTAGTATTATTCTCTGTTTTAATAATTTTAGGATATTTTATATTGTTTTAGGATTATTTCCACATTATCTTGAAGGAAAGTATCTAGGTTTTCGGGGTCTCTTCTTTCCTATCAAGGGGAGGCACGAAAATAGTGAGGGAAGGAGAACGCTTATTCTCAGACCTTGAATCATATTTCCCAGTAGTTCAATCATCCATTCAAGTTTTCTTATTTTTCCATCAATTCGGAGGAGATTTAGGTACGCTATGAGTGGCTAAGTTCGTTATTTGTTTCACCTGTATTTTGGAGACTTGGTTGGTGGTTTGTGGGGCTTAAAGTTAGTTGTTCCCTAATGTTCTTTTAATTTCCCTTGCGAATATTGTCGATATTGTTGTGATTGGCTTTCATAATAGTGTCTTGCTAGGTTTTTGTTCTTTCATCATTGAGTGAATTCCGTAGTAGCATGCTTAGGATTGTGAGAACCTTCGTTTGATCTTGACTAAGTAGAGATTTCGACATATGTCTTAAACATCGGTTACCTTGCCTACTTGGTGTTATTCATATGCCTAGATTCTTAAGAATTTGTACTATCTTTATGTTTAATTTTTGTCCGTGCTTAGGTTGCATAAAGGTGTAAGGGATTAATTGTGCTTTTTGCGCTTTAATCTATTCAAACTAAGACGGGAAGAATGTAAGTTAAAAGAATCATACAACTTGAGTTTATGTCTAGGACCAATAAAGCCAACCAATGTCGATGAATGCGCAGGTGGAACTATTTTCTCCATTGATTTGTTATCAAAACCATTATTCTTATGCTTTGTTACTTCAATTGCAATCTTGATCTTTAGTTTTATTTCTCTTATTTACTTGTTTATTTCCCACTTTTTGGTAAAGTAGCTTTTAAATTGAGTCTTAGATTTCCCTGTGGGATTGACCCTGCACTTATCGCTATACTTAGTTATTTGTGTGGGAATTTCTTTGACGAGGTTTACACATGACGGTCTACCTCCTGCCAACCTAACTCAGCAGTTGTCTGGGTGGTGGCTGCGTCTTGCGATGCAACGGTTTCCGTCCGTGTGCCTCCAACCCCTTTCGCCTCAATCTTAGATCCCTTAGGGAGCACCTCACCCACATTAGCCCGGTCCTGATACAGGACAGCTGACAGTTGTTGACATGACAACTAACTGAATTGATATGACAATGTGAGTCAGATGACTTACCTCAGCGGTTGTAAGGGTGGTGTGTGCTTCTGGCTCAACATCGGTCGCTTTTACCATTTCCCCAAGCCCTGTGCTCTTAGTCTGACCCTTTTTCTTCATAACTTCCTCACCCTATGCACAAATAGGAAATAACTTAGTGTCGACACCATTTTCAACACTGACATCACAGCATGACAGGGATGACTTACCTCAGCGGTTGTTTCTTTGGGGGGTGCTTCTGGCTTAGCATCCTTCTCCATTTCCGTGTCCTCGGGGCATGTGCCGTCATTCTTACCCTTCTACTTCACATATTGAGTTAGTCTCACCGTCATTCACAAAATGGACATCACAACTTGAGTTAGAGTACTTACCTCAGAGGTTGTCTGGGTGGTTTCTTCTCGATTAGCATCGGTTCCTGATTTCTGGCCCATGTCCTGAACAATTTCGTCACCCTACGCAAAAATGGGAATGACGTTACCATGACGCATATATTCTTATACATGACGGTTGTATACCCTGACACGACAAGTTGAACATCTTACCTCATTCGAATGCACCTCAACATGTTCGGTTTCCTCCCCATAGGTTCCATCCTTTTCCTGCGAGTGTGTCAGTGTCACCTCGTCCTCGGCTTGCTTCTTCCTCATCACCGCCTTCTTCAGCTCCTCCATTATGGTCCTCCCCAATTCATCCATCTTAGACAAAATTCTTGACACATCCACTTGGGTTGCCGTCGTACTTCCCTACTGCTGCGTGCCTGATTCGGATGCTTTTGTCGTGCTCGCCCCATGTCGCGCTTTGAACTTCTGGATGAGGTCATCGAAGAAATTATCCGGCTTCTCTGTCACGTAGATGGCACCAAGAAAAACCCCTTTTCGCTCCTCCTCGGCATCTGGGAGGAGGACTGTCCAAACCGCGTCAACCTCGTCGAACATGCCTAGCCCATCATTCACCTCCTGCATGCGGAGGCCAACAAAATCGTACATGATGTTGTGCTCTTTCAACGTATACGACAGACACCCAGGGTAGAGTATGTCCTTGCTGGTGGTAGCAAAATGTCTTGCGACTGGGCGTAGAGCCTCGTACACTCCCAACTGTCCAGTATAAATAGATTATTGTCAAATGACCATGCCTAACTGTCCAGTATAAATATATTATTGTCAAGTGAGCTTCGTATACATACTTGGAAGGCGAGGGGGAAACCGGCTAACAAGTATGACGGGCGAGAGCCGCTGACCCCGTGTTGGAGCTTGCGCACAACAACTGTTAGGAGGAAAATCAAGTATGAAATAAATATCAAATATAAATTCCGAATCGATCGATTCCCTAAACTACCCAAATAAATTTACAAGACTTCCTCCCGTTGTAGTGAAAGGGAATCAGGATCGTGTCCACGAGTAAGCGTGTCAGCGCTCGTCATTTCAGCCCCTAAATCCTCTCGTAACGACCAGTAGAAGTCCTCGGCGTCAAGTAAAAGTACTCGATTTTGACTACCTTAGTCGAGTAAAGCCTGCAAAACTGCACCACAGAAGAAAAAGAAGCAATGTCGAGTAGAAATCTCCTCGACGCCAACCAATGTCCTCGACATCGACCAGCCAGTAGTCGAAATCGAGTAGCTCTACAGTGTAAAAAATGTAACTTTTTGCAAGAAAGAAAAACAGAAACAACACAAAATATGTGGGATCAAATTCAATAATATAAAAATCTCCTAGAATCGGGATTTCAACGCCACAACGATAACCATATAAGAATCATGCTAAAGGTATAAAAGATCATACCTTTCATCAAATAACTGTCGTCATTAACAACTATGGAAATAGAGGCTTTCGCATAAACCCTAATTGTCACTAACCATTTTCACATAATTAATACAAGTTTGCATTAAGATCACTTTCGCTTCAATAACACAAATAAGGATCACCTTCGACTGTCGCAGAAGAATCACTCGAATTCCACTCGATTTCGACTCAGAATGGCGCCAGGGAGTACTCGACATCGACAAGAGTAGTCGACGTCGAGTAGGATTTTGCTCGCTCTCCTTGGATTCTGAATCGAGCTCGACTAGGATTGGTGATTTTGACGGGATGTACTCGACGTCGACCAGAGTGGTCAACATCGACTAGTGTTGTCGAGTGCTATTTTCCTTGTTTTTTTGCTCGATGTGTTCTGGTTCAGCTGCTACTCGACCTCTGGTTTGGTGTAGTCAACTCGGAGCTCTTCCATGATTTTCTTTCTTCTCCAAATTGCTGTAAAATGCCTCGATTTCCGCAAAATTAAACAAAAACTAGTGTAGATTCCAAATTTTGGCAAATAAGCATGAACTACATAGATTCTGTATAATTCTAATCCAATGATATGCAATGCATGCAGAAATTGATATAAAAGTTAATATAAAACATAGCAATTTAGGCGCACAACAAACACCCTATACTTAAGCTTGCTTGTCTTCAAGTAATACTTTTAATGGTCATACAGGGGAGGAAATAAAACTCTCAACATCTTAGATTCATTGACATATGTCCCTGCAATCAATTACCATCCTCAAAAAGGTACTTATGCCACAAAATCCATGTCTGTGAATAAAAGCAACATCTACACACAAAAGGAGGGTTATGCAAAAACAATTCATACTTGACAAGGCAACAATAATCAAAAGGACTTTATTAAGCTCAATAAGGAATAGATTGGTAAAAGGCTAAAGGTGGGCAATTTTTGGCCATGTGGTGCTAATGATCCGTGGAAATGGAGTAATTTCCAAACTTTTCATACCACGTTCCTTCTTCATTTGATTTTTTCACATTTCTCTCATCGCTCATTGCTTTTTTCACTATAATGTCTTTACCTCTCTAACCTCAGCACTGCCTTCTCACGAATCGTAAACATGGGTGTCATGAATGACCCCGGATACTTAGTGATTCGGACTCCTCAACTTGGTGTCCCATCGTACGGAACTAACATCTCAATGTAGGGAGGGTCGATCTACCTTTATTTCCTGAGGTTACCGAATTTTCTTTTACTCATTAAATTTTCCATAATTTTGAATCATTCCTGCCGAACATAATCTCCATAGGTAACTTCCATTCTCAACATAATCCCCGGATAGGGAAATAAGGTAAGAAAGGGCAATATTTAGAATATGTGGAGCAATTTATGAAATAAGGCATAGTATGACTTTTGTGATGCATATAAGCATAGGTAAGGCTAGGGATATCAAAATATGAGCCTTATATGGAAAATATAAAGTCCTCCATCCTCTTATCATGCAACATGTCAAAAGCAACTTCAAATTTACCTTCTTTCATGGTTTTCAAGAAAATATGCATTTCATTGCAACTTCCCTTACTAGGCAATTTCATGCTACATCTCTAATGAATCTAATTTTGCATCGTCGAGTTCAATATAACTTTCATGACACTTATCAATTTTTTTTCAATGGGGGTGATAAAAATAAACTTTGGAAAATAACTTATAAGCACATAGATTAATAATAATTCCAAAGATGCCATGTGTGAACAATTCGAAAAATAAACTTGAATATGCACAAATAATGTCAAATGTAGTAAAATATTCATACTTAAAGTTTACAGTGTCCTCATTGTATAAAAACAAGAGGAAAGAAAGAAACTCACTAGATAAATGTGCAGAACGTCGGAATCGAGTGCTGAAGTTGCTATAGAAGTGGTCGATCTCAAGAAGAGTAGTCAATGTCGACTAAATCTACTCAATCTCGAGTACAGTTGAAACCTCAGGGCGATCCTTCCTCGACCGCAGGCTCTGTTGCTCGTCATGGGTGGTCGACGTCGAGTACTTCTGCAACTGATTGTTTTGTTACAAGCTTTAGACTTTATAGTCGCTAAGCCGACTTCTTTCGTTTAAGCTCAAGGTGTGATACGTTTGGAATCCCCGATCCTTTGCCTGTGGGCTCAGAATTATTCCGTTTATTCTCTTCGAGGTATCGCATTACCTCAGAAACTATATGGGTAGTAATCTGAGCACGTTGTAGAGCCATAGCGTCGACAAAACGCTTTTCCCAACGAGCATCACGATCGTTGAGGATGTCCTTTAGTTGGTCCACCAAAGCCTTTGTAGCGGCCTCAACGATGAAGTTTATATTGGCATCAGTAATGGTGCCAGGTAGGGGAGGGGAAGAGTTGTGTTCGTCTTTGTCGTTAGACATTTTTCTACAATATCAGAAGAGCAACAAATAAACGGAGCAAAGACCAGAAACCAAGTAATGCAAGCCCTTTTGATTCTAAGAGTGATTAAGTTTTAGAAATCAATTAGGCGAGAAAACAAGACACAATATTCAAGCAATTTCCCCTGGACACAGAATTATGCAATATTAAAGATAGCAGGTAATGATCAAATTGCAAATAATAATCAGCCACAACTCGAATAACAAGGATATATAGCAAGTATGAACAAGCGGCTAATATGTAAGGAATAATAATTCAATGTGATGCACGAAAATCAGCAAGATAGTAGTAATATCAATGCAATCACAAGGGTAATCAAGTGCACACACTCCGTCAACTATTATCTGACGGTTGCAACACGGTTCAGAGAAAGAGGGGTATGACTATGGCTCATGTGTCGGCACAACACAAAATCACACAAGTAGGGTTCTTTGAGATGCTTGAAACCAATTAGATCATCAATTGTAAGTAGCTAATAAAAAGAAAGAACAAGATGCAAGAGTTACTAACTCAACAAAGGTAAGGATGAATGTTTTTTTTTAAGCTCTCTGCTTTTCTGTTTTTTTTTTGTTGACTAAGCAATGTCGTTGTAATCTACTATAATGGCAACAGAAACAGAAAAAAATAAAAAAGACATATATAAACCAAGCTACGATGATCTAAAAGTAAGCAAAAATAAAGAAAATAAGGGAAATAGGCATCAAATCTCGAAAATTCGGGTTCTTTAGTGGTGCAAGTTCATAACTATACTTTAATCCTAGAATCACATTCATAGGCATGATATGTAGCAATCAAGGAATAAAGATCAAAACTTGTAACCAAAACTCAATATCTTCCAAATTATAGATCCAAACAAGAAAATTAACTCAAATAAAGTGCCAAATTTGAAGGGTGAAAAATAAAAATCTAAACTTTATGCAGCTGTCATGGTGAAAAATAAGGCACGAAAAATAATCACTCAAATAAAGAATCAAGAGAGTAAAGAACTTGCATACACCTGAGAATCCGATACCACTTGATACGTTTGGAATCCCCGATCCTTCGCCCGTGGGCTCAGAATCAAGAACCACGCCGTATGTTTGCCCGATCTTGCAATGTTCTTCGATATCTCCTGATTTGGAACAAATTAAAGCACGTGAGTATACTCTAAATTTAGCGACAGAATAGGACTTGGATTAATTTCCAGAACTCAGAATAGCGACAGGGAAAAGAGAAGAGATGCGAGAGAGCGCAGGTGCGCGGAGGCGGGTATACGAGTGCGCGGAGCGAAGGCCCAGCGTCTAGAAGCGCAACGCCAACATCGCTCACTGCTAGCGAGGCTCGCTTGTGCGAGAGTGCCAAGGACTCGGGTCTGTGACGACTTTCTCCTCTGTTGATGCGACGGATCTGCTAGGTTGTGTCCTTGTGTTGCCGAGTGAATTGGTGAGGTTGTGATTGGATTTGTGTAAGTGCCGAGGAGTGTAGGAGCATGAGAGAGTTTGAAGCCTTTGGATAGGGAATTGTAGAAACCTTTATTCCAATAAATGTTCCACAATATAATTCCAATCTAGTTTAATTGAATGTAAAACAAGAGTTTAAGTAGAGACATACCAATTCTATCTTGTGCAAAAGATAGAGTTTTGGTCAACTAAAGATAGATAAAATAATCTAAAGATATGTAAATCTTTCATGAGATAAGTAAATCTAATAAGGATAGAAAACTAACAACTTGGGGGGGACAAGAATTATATCTAGAAGAGATATAATTATTTCCACATTTTATTTTCTAATTGCATAAAATAAATATATCTAATTTAAATAAAATAAAACCGGCCCACAAGCAAGGAGAGCTCGACATGTGCCTGATCCACTCGACATGGGCCTCGACATGTGCTTGGTCCACTCGACATGGGCCTCTCTCACTCGGTACATGTGTATGCCGAGTGAGCCTTGTGAGTGTGTTGATCAAACCGGCCCACAAGAAGTTCTATAGTTGCATCTTGGTTCTTCTTGGCCCTTGCACGAGTGATAGTATCATCAAATGGCACCTTCATGTTGTCCTCAATGTCACCAGGAGTCATCGACATTTGTACTGCATCAGGGTGGCATCTGCAGTGCCCATGTAGCCTAGGCCTCGAATAAGACTCCATTCTTGTCCATCAGTTGTAGTCCTCCGGAATGGATCTTGTGCACCGTGAACGGTCCCAACTTTTTTTGATTGAATTTGTTAGGGAACCAATGATTCTTGGATTTGGAGACATAGACCTTGTCTCCTACTTCTTATTCCTTTGGACCGTCATTGGAAACCCTGCATAAGCGCACATACCAAGGAAAACCTCTTCCATGTATAGATAAATCTTTGATGGAAATAGGAGAGGATACATTATTGCCTCGGCCCACCTTCGCAGAATTGCAATTCAGGACCTCTGAATCTACTCAGCATCGAGTAAAAGTACTCGACGTCGAGTACGTCTGTGCGTATGGTGGCTTGCTTGTTGAGAAATGAGAAGTTGAGGGCTCCTGGATCTAGTCGACGTCGAGTACAGTACTCGACGTCGAGTAATGGTCGGCTCCTGGTGTGTTAATCGATGATGGTGTAGTCAATGGAGGCTTCTGATTCTGGTCGATGTCGACTAGAGTACTCGACATCGAGTACTTCTGGTCGATATCGACCCCATACTTAAACCCTGGCTTGGTCGATGTCGAGTAGATCTCCGGAATCCTCATTCAGAATCGCCATTACTCCTCCACCTGGGCTTCCATTGCCCTCTTCTCCAATTCCTTGGGAGTCATATTTCTTACCTTTGGCTCCCCGCAAGTGATGTACCTGGTTGAGATTGATTTGATCTCTTCCATAGGACCTGTACGCCTTTCAGTTTGATTAAAAGAATACTCAATTACCTCATCACTGATGTTCAAAGTGAGTACTCCCTTCCTTACGCTTATGTTGGCATCCACCGTCGCTAAGAAAGGTCTCCCTAGAATAATTGGACAATTAGGGTCATCTGCCATATCGATAACTAAGAAATCAGCAGGGACAAAGAACTTACCTACCTGTACTGGCACATCGTCCACCAAACCTGTTGGGATGACTACAGTGTTGTTCGCCATGTATACTCGGGCATCCACAAGCTCCTAAGTCATGATACTAACACAAGCTCCTAAGTCACATAATGCATTAAACTTGTATTTACCAAATCCAATGGTTATAGAAAACTTACCTCGATCTTGCCTTTTCTCGGGTAGGTCCATCTTGCTGCACTCCTCTGTGATCTCAACCATCGATCGCTTCTTGCTTAGGATCTCTTTGAGAAAATTTACGTATGATGACATCTCATGAAGAGCTTCTGTGAAAGGAATGGTGACATTGAGCTTTTGAAGTTTCTTCACAAACCGATGAAACTTCTTCTCTACTGGGTCCTTCAAAGATTTGGTTGGGAATGACAGCATTTTTTTTCCAGACGTGCAGAAGTGTGGTCGACATTGACTGAAGGCTGGTCGACATCGAGTTGACGCTGGTCGATGTCGACTAGACTAGTCGATGTCGAGTAGTCTCCTGCATCTTTCTGCTCTACGTTTTGTTCGGGCGTTTGCATTTGACGCCCACTCCTTAGGTTAATGGAAGCTACCTGTCTTCTAGATTCATTCTTAGGATTAGATTTAGAGGATCCAGGGAGCGTACCTGATTGCTTGGGGATTGATAAAGCCAATTGACCCATTTGGGTCTCCATGGTTTTCCTCCAGATATCAATCTCCCCAAGCCTAGAGTTGATGTCGTGTATTTGAGTGTGGATGGATTTGATTGACTGTTTACTTTCTGTATGATTCCTCCGCATCTCCTCAAGAATAATCTATAGGTCATCTTTCTTACCTTCTCTGTCAGGGTGACTAGGAGCTCTGTAGGGCGGGGGGTCTCTTTGATACTGGGGTTGGCGATAGTGGCTCCAATTCTGCTGTTGATGTTGTCCTGAGTAGTCTCCCCCTGCATAGCGCGCCTCTTCGTGGGTTTCTGCTGTAAGCATTTGGTCGGCATGTGGGCACGCAGTAGTGTTGTGCCTTACAGACGATGTATCTGATCATTATGGAACTGTTCCCTGACATCTGGATTGATTTCCTTTGGGGGCTCATATAAGGGCATAGATGGGGCAAACCTTTGATACCTTTCAGTTGAGGCCGCAGAAGTCCTATATGTGTTGTCATAATTAGACTGCGTTTCAAAGGTTTCCCAAGCACGCCGTGGGGTGTACTCAAGATACCTATAGACGGTGGAGTTGTGGATCCGGTCCTTTGTTGGCGCATCCAAGTAGTTGAAGATGATTTCATGGATGACATAGAGTGGTTGTCCATGCGTAGGATAGGATTTTAGTAGCCTTTTGTATCGCTCCTAGACTTGTCCGAGTGTTTCCCCCGGTTTCTGTCTGAAAGCAGTGATTTGTTGTCTTAGCGCAGTTGTTTTGGCAGGAGGAAAGTACTTATTAAGAAATAAGTCTTGTAGTTCGTTTCACGTGCGAATTGACTATGAAGGCAAACCCTCGAGCCACTGTGAAGCTATCCCTGCAAGAGACCAACGAAATACCTTTAGTTTCAGATATTCTAGATTGGCACCATCTGCAATAGTTTCACACAAATCTAGAAAAGTAGTAATATGCTCTAAAGGACACTCATTGGGTTTACCCTGAAATCGATTCCTCATAATTTCAGTAGTAAAATAAGGACGAATTTCAAACTTAACGCGCGGGAGGACGATTGGCGATTCTAGAACTTCCAGAGTAGGGTGCATGTACTCCTTAGCGTTTGCAAGGACATGCTGAAATTGTTCCTCAAGCTCCCTTTGGGCATTCACTTCGCGATCCGCCCTAGCTTCCCACCTTTGCTGATTCTGTTAATATTCCGCCTCTCGTCGGACATACTCTGCTTCTCTGGTGGTGAATTCGTCAATCCGTAGGCGGAGTTGCTCAAGCTGTTGTGCTGGTTTGAGCTGGACCTCGTTCTTGTTATTAGTTGTCGACATTAGTCTCCTTCTTAGCCTTTCATGAATGTGGAAAAAACGTTTTGGTTCGAGAATTGGGTCCATAGGTGTGCAATCAGTTCTTCGCATGCACCTGAAAAACAAAAACAAAAAGAAAAGAGTAAAAATGAACTAAAAAGGGGGCGATTGATTGCTTCCCCGGCAACGGCGCCAAAATTTATTAGGAGGAAAATCAAGTATGAAATAAATATCAAATATAAATTCCAAATCGATTCCCTGAAGCACGCAAATAAATTTACAAGATTTCCCCCCGAATCAGGATCGTGTCCACGAGGAAGCGTGTCAGCGTTCGCCTTTTCAGCCCCTAAATCCTCTTGTAACGACCAGCAAAAGTCCTCGACGTCGAGTAAAAGTACTCGATGTCGACTACCTCAATCGAATAAAACCTGCAAAGCTGCACCACAGAAGAAAAAGCAAGCAATGTCGAGTAAAAATCTCCTCAACGTCTACTAGTGTCCTCGACGTCGACGAGTTAGTAGTCGAGATCGAGTAGCTCTGCAATGTAAAAATTGTAACTTTTCACAAGAAAGAAAGACACAAACAACACAAAATATGTGGGATCGAATTCAATAATATAAAAAGCTCCTAGAATCGGGGTTTCATCGCCACAACGATAACCGTATAAGAATCATGCTAAAGGTATTTAAGATCATGCATTTCATCAAATAACTGTCGTCATTAACAAATATGAAAATAGAGGCTTTCGCATAAACCCTAATTGTTACTAACCCTTTTCAAATAATTAATCCAAGTTTGCATTAAGATCATTTTCCCTTCCATAACACAAATAAGGATCACCTTCGACTGTCGCAGAAGAATCATGCTCATATGGATAGAAGATGAATTGAATTAAAAGTTGTACCTTTATCGCATTACCTTACATGGATACCGTCGGGCTCACCCCGACCCTAGAGGTTTGGTGACTACTCGCTCTTCATCATCAAAACACACATCAATAATTTCAAGAAACTAAATTGCATTAAATCAAAACAAAGCTTACAACTGATCGAAGCCAAATCCGCTCTCACAAACAAACACCTCTCTCGGCCAAGCTCTCTAAAACTCCTACCTTTTGAATGTAATTGTGTCGTGGAACAGAATGCCTAAGAACCAGCCCCTAGGGCCTTATTTATAGTATTCAATCCTCACTATCCAAGGAAAGAATAATCTATCTATATCTAAAACTATATATCTAAAGACTTTATGATAAAACTTGGAAGAAAAAAATCTTTAAGGGAAAAATCTAAAGTGGATAAATCTTCCTTAAACTTGATATATCTTCACATGTCTTGATAGAATTCCACGTGACTTCACTTGCAAGTAATCACCATCACTCGAATTCAACTCGATTTCGACTCGGAATGGCGCCAGAGAGTACTTGACAATGACAAGAGTCGTCGACGTCGAGTAGGATTCTGCTCGCTCTCCTCTGACTCTGACTCGATCTCGATTAGGATTGGTGATTTCGACGGGATGTACTCGACATCGACCAAAGTGGTCGACGTCGACTAGTGTTGTCGAGTGCTTTTTTTCTTTTTTTTTTTTTGCTCGATGTGTTCTGGTTCCGCTGCTACTCGACCCCTGGTGTGGTGTAATCGACTTCGAGCTCTTCCATGATTTTCTTCCTTCTCTTAATTGCTGTAAAATGCCTCGATTTATGCGAAATTAAACAGAAACTAGTGTAGACTCCATAATTTTGCAAATATGCATAAACTACATAGATTTTGTATAATTCTAACCCAATGATATGCAATGCATGTAGAAATTGATATAAAAGTCAATGTAAAACATGGCAATTTAGGCACATAACAACAACAACTCGGTAAAGGAATTTTAGGGTTCAATCGTAGCACAAGCGCCCCCACGGGTAACGCAAGAAGGCCTCAGTGTCCGAAACCATGTTCACAACCTACCCCTGAATATAGTTGCGGGGTTCCTTCGAGAATAGCACCCCTTCTAGCAACATTATGAGCACGTACTTAAAGCACTTGGCAGAGGAACACTAGGACTTCATCGCCACTCGGTAGGCCACCTCGAAGTCTTTCATCCTCGTCTTCTCCACTCCCAAGAACTCTAAGCAGGCAGCCTTATCCGCCTCAGTGTCGATGGTCCACAGCACGTTACACGAGCACTTCAGTCCGGTCACCAGCGCAAACTCCACGATGAAGAATCGGACTATGAAGCCCTGGATCATGTACCAGGTTTCATGCTTCTTCTTCGGCCGAAGTTTTCGCTGCATGACGTAGTGTACTAGCCGTGTTGAGAACTCAACATTGGAAAATGCCGCCAAACCGGCTTTCCGACAAACAGGTCCAGTCTGAATTGGTCAAGTACTCGTCGAGGTTTAAAAGGACCTGTGCCTGACGTATTGATTGCACTGACACTTGAAATGCCGGTCCTCGGGGACGACATATATAGCCTGCACAGTGGGGTGGAAATGTTAGAGCCAGGCGTCTGTAAAACCAACTTCCATTGTTCGAGACTATGCAAACAATACCTCGCATGTTGTTGGTGTCTCGGTTTGATACCCTACAGATTGGGGAGCAATGCACTAGGATTCTGCAAACATATGCTCGTTATCATCACACCAGTCACAGTGCACAAGACAGTAAGGTTATATAACATGTCACCTGAGCATTAAAACATGACAGAAATCATATCTCACCCTACACTTATCAAAGTCCAAGTACATTTCGACCCTAAACATATCAGATGTCATCATATTCAGACAAAACTTTATAGGCATTTTTGACCTTCCACCAAATATACTTCACACTAGTTTGCATATTCACATGACAGGAGAAATATTCAACATGCCAACTAAATACTCAAAACATGACATGAAAGAATGTGACAGCATTTTCATTCAATGGTCGAAGGTTTGACAAAAGTAATCACACCTAATAACTTGTTCCTGAAAACTTTGAATCCACATCGACATTCCCCGATTGCCCTCTCTAATAATATATCCAATTTCCCCAATTTCACCAATTTTCCCAAATTCACCCAACACATGTGTCTATTTCCCCTGATTTGCTTCCCCATTCATGGCCTTAACCATATTATCACGACAATGGTACTTCTCTTCTCTCCCCTTCATGAACACCCCCCGTTCCCACATTTCCACCCATTGCTTTCAAACTTGACGCCGGTTACTTCCTACATGACAGGGGCGGATAATCCACCTCTTCGTCTAATTGCAAACCATAACAAATAAATTAGGTTCTTCAATCGGTCCCTCCTCATTTCAATTTATGCAATTGGTAGTAAATCGGTAGAGTTAGGGTTTACTTACTTGAAAACCGTCAGTCCCTCTTTTCTAAACGATGCCAGGGTCGTCTTCTTCCTTCGGTAGAGTTAGGGGGGGGGGGGGTTAACCCTTGCAATTTGGATGGATAGTGGGTTAGGCATGCAAACTCATTCGAATTTAGGGTTATTTACTACAATTTCCTCGTAAAACAATGCATATATTGTGGTGTCTTTATATAATAAAAAAAAATAGTCAGAAAAAAAATAAAAAAGTGGTAGGGGTTCCTTCTTTTTTGCCCAAAATTTCTATTGCAAGAAAAAAACTTTAACATTACATATTCGAATTTAATTTAATTTTTTTAAATATTAAGACACTCAATGTGGTGTATGTCTTTGTTGTGAATGTTCTAAGATGAAATAGTGCATTTTGTGCTAAAATGGGATTTTGATCAGCATAATTAAATGCCCAAAATAGGTAATGGAGGGAGTCGACGATGTTTATGGGGGAATTTCATTAGGCCATAATAAGCATGTTTGGTCTTATGATGCATGTACGGATATTAAGGATTTGAGGGGAGATAGTTGGATTTGATGCTTAACTATGATTAATCAATACGAGAGTCCTCCCTAAGTTAAAAGGGAACACGACATCACTATCGGTGCGAGCAAAAGAGCTCAATCAAAACCCACCACGTGGTCAGGTTACATTAATCTCTGTCTTTGTACCCTAATTACTTAATTCACTAATTAGTTAACTACTTAATTCACTAATTAAGAGCATCCATAACTACTAACTCCACAATGGTAAGGACTAAGGAGCTCTCCTCCGGAATTCATTTTTTCATCCGATATGGAAAACTCGATTATTGTAGACAACCTCCCCTATTTTGAAGTGCCCCAATATATCGGACACCGTACATTTTCATATCTGAAATCAATAAAATGATGACACGTGTACATTTTAATAAATTATTTCATTTCTTTTATTTTCATTAATAGATTTTAATTAAAAGATTCAAAATTATTAACAAAATTAATTAAAATATTTTAAATTATTAAAATATATTATTGAATATAATTACATTAATAATCTTTTTTAATTTTTGAATTTATTCACAATTTAATTAAAATATTTTAAATTATTAGAAATAATTATCAAATATAATTAGAAAATCAAATCAATATTTTTTAATTATTGGATTTATCAACAATTTATTTTAAATATTTTAAATTATTAAAAGTAATTATCAAATATATTTACAAAATTAAATCAATAATATTTTGAATCATCAAATTTATTAAAAATATTTTAAATTATTAAAATTAATTATCACTTATAATTATAATATTAAATTAACAATTTTTTAAATTGTGAAATTTATTAACCGTTTATTTAAATATTTTAAATTATTAACATTAGTCATCAAATATAAATAGAAAACTAAATTAAATTTTTTTATATTGATAAATCAATTCAGTTTTTTAATATTTGAAATTATAGGACAAATATAATAGGTATGAAAAAGTTAACGAGATAGATTATTGGGGAACCTGACCATTCTGGCATTGTGGGGGTGGAAAATGAATTGAGTTGAGAATAAAGTTAGTGAAAAGTGAGGTGGAGTGGTGGACGAATGCGAAAAATAGATAGAAAGTTTGGGAAATTAACCTGACCATTGGAGGCCGGATGCTCTAAAGAAGATTCAGTTTTTCTATCTTATATCTAATTGTGATTTAAAACATATGATAAGAATCTTCATTGATAAAGATTTCTTATTAAAAATAATGAACTTTAAAATTTCAATTAAAATAAAGGCTAAAGTAATTAAAATTTTAAAAATATTTTCAATTTAAAACCCTTATCCAGATATATATCTAATCCCTTGGGAGTTGGGACATAGGAGTAGATCCGAGCAAATGTGGACGCGGGCCGAATTTGGGACGAGATTTCCTCAAAATATTATTCTAGTATCGCAGCACGGGTTGGACTAAGCCCACAGGTAACCGAAGATGAGAGAGGATGAGGTGGTAGACTCAAAATAGTGGGAGGCGTAGCATAGCACTATAGCAGTAAAAGTCGATGTAAATGTATATTTTTTTCTATATTTTTTTATAGGCAAGTATTAAATATGTGATACAAATGTAAATATTTATTAAATATTATATATTTAAAAAAAAAAAGATATTTGTTGGAATGTTGTGGATTCATAGTGGCTTATAATTAACGGGAATATTTTGGTTCCCAATCTCGTACTCGTGCGCTGCAAGCGCAGGTCGGGTTTAGCGGATAGGACAGACCGGACGGGCCAATCCTCATTTGCCTAGATCGACGTGTATATATATATATATATATATATATATATATATATATATATAAAAGATAGAAATAGAAAAACTTAATTAATGCCAATAGTAATTCTTTTGAAGAGAGCTTTATAGGGCTGGCATGGGAGGGATCGATTATCAGCTTCACATGCACAAACCCTAGCTATAGAAAGTAGCAACCAAAAAACTACGTCTCATTCTTTATAATTTTACTACTTTGATTAATTAGTTTGATGCAATGATATAGTACTTGTATATACTTTCATAATCATTTTTAAAAATTTATTTTCAGAATAATATCACATACTCCGTATATATTTCGTTAAAAGCTAGCACAGAATAACCTAAAATAGTATAGTGTTCTTTAATGTAGATTTTTAAAAGGAATTCAAATTCAAACTTCTAGGTTTTTCTTTATTTAACGGATCAAAATGATATAATGTTTTAAGTTAAATCCAAATAATCAATAACGATGTCATTTGTTAGTATATTTTTTCTTATTAAACGAAAGAAACAATGTTGTTTTAATAAGGTATTAATTGGAATTTTTTTTCAAAATATTCATTAACAAAAAAAATTTACGGATAAATTCACACATTTAAACTATTTACACAAATATTCAAAATTTGCAGATACGTCAGAAAAACGCGGTCTGAGACCGCGTTTTAGGGGTTAAATAGATACTTTTTACTTCTTGATTTAAAAAAAAACAAAAAAAAAAAACTGACATAAAACGCGGCCTCAGGCCGCGTTTTACTTTGGAAATTAAAAAAAAAAGAAATAGGAAGAAGAAGAGGACGGGCGCCGGAGAGGGCTTCTCGAAGGCCGGCCGGTACAATCGACGGAGGGGACTGGCCGGAGAGGTTCGCCAGAGCACCAAACCACCGACGACCTTCAATCGACGGAGGGGACTGGCTGTTGGGGGCGATTTGGGGACGAATTGCAGATCTGGGCGATTTGGGGACGGATTTGGGGCTGTCCTGGTGGAGCGCCGGCAGGTAAGAAGAAGCCGATGTCGCTGCTGCCCTGGTGGAGCGCCGGTATGGGGAAGAAGAAGCCGATGTCGCCGGCGGTGCTGCCCTGGGATTTGGACGACGGAGACGGAGGCCTCAGGCCCTGGTGGCCGCCCGTCCTCTTCTTCTTCCTGTTTCTTTTCTTTTTTTTTAATTTCCAAAGTAAAACGCGGCCTGAGGCCGCGTTTTACGTCAATTTTTTTTTTGTTTTTTTTTAAATCAAGAATTAAAAAGTATCTAATTAACACCTAAAACGCGTTCTCAGACCGCGTTTTTCTGACGTTTCTGCAAATTTTGAATATTTGTGTAAATAGTTTAAATGTGTGAATTTATCTGTAACTTTTTATTTTTTAATGAATATTTCGAAAAAAAATTCTATTAATTGATCTGACTAAAATAACCGTTTGAACCCTCAATATTTAAGTAACTAACTTATTATTTTCTTAACCTTATACATAAGATATAAAAACTTTAAATATGTACAATTTCTTACCTAATTATCAAATTTAATAATACGGAGTATAACTTATTGCGCGCTTTAAAGCCCTCGAGGTAAATACTAGTATCAAATTATTTATTATTTTCTAAATTTTAATTAGTTTAACTTATGTCATAGCATGTTATGTCATAGGAGTAATACGTAGTAATGGAAAACAATAAATAGTTGATAGAAGATATTAATTATTAATACTAGTCACTTTAAATTTATTCCCCTGAACCAATAATCTCCCATTCAATTTATATTTATGTGGCAAAACAATAAATAAATTACAGTAAAATGGCTAATGCTACAGGAAATAAAAAAGATAGAAAAAAACAGATACACAAATTAATCAATACCCGGAATAGAAAAAACCATGCCACTCCCTGTAACAACGCTCGTGTGTTCCCATTACTCATTCCGTAGACACTTGTCTTGTCCGCCGGTAAAATTACCCTTTTACCCCACCGGAATCTTTCCCGCCCCCACCCAAACCACCGCTCCCCCGCCACCCCTCCCACCTGTCGCCTCCCCTGATCATCACCACTCTGACACTGACCCCACCGCCTCCATGATCCCAATACAATATTCCCTGATCCAATGTCACTTCATCGCCGCCGTGGCGCCGCTCACCCACCCGCTCGATTCTCCTCCTCCTCCTCCTCCTCATCATCATCATCATCATACAACTCGTCGTCATTGCCGCTCCCTGGATCCTGCGGCGGCCCCCACCGTTGCTCCGGCAGCGCGGCAACCGGCGGCGGCGGCGGGAGCTGAGCTTTCGCCCTGTAGATGGCATCAAGCTGGTGGTAGTAAGGGCAGGTCTTGGAGTCATCCCGCCGCTTCCGGTCGCTGTCTTTCACCTTCTTGTAGTACTTGTTGATGTTCTCCCACTTCTCCTTGCACCTCTTGGGGTTTCTGTTGTACCCCTCCCGCCTCATCGCCGCCGATATCTCCTCCCACAGCGGCCCCTTCGGCCCCCCCTCCTCGTATTTCTGATCCATCCCCGTCCTCAGCCTTATCAGCGCCTCCACCTCCGCCTTCGGCCACCTCGACGATCCAGCCCCTGCCGACGCCGATGCCTCCCCCACATTGTAATTCTCCGGCACCGGTGTCATCACCACCAATGCACCGGATTCTTTCTGCGGTGGTGGACGAGGCGGCGGCGGCGGTTGAGATTGGGAGGAGTATTGGAGGATGGCGGGTGGGAGGGGGATTTGCTGCTGGTCGGAGAGTTTCTGGAGGAAGGAGACCAAGGCGGCGTCTTTGGCGGCCGCCATGGATCGTTCTTGGACGAGCATTTCGTGCTCTCGCTTAAGCCGCGCCGCCTCCTGAGCCTTCCAGGCTTCCTCCCGAATCCGCCGGTCGCTCTCTCTCTTATCGATTGCTTCCAGAAACTTCCTTTGCAGCTCCTCTTGCTTCTCCATTACCCCCTCCATCAGCCGATCGAAAAACTGCTTCCACTTCCGCTTTCTCCTGCTCCTCATCGCCGCCACCCCTTCGTCTGACGACGTCGAAGACGAAGACAAAGACGGTCTTCTTCCCGACCGCTGAACCGGCGCCGAAGTCGGAATGCGTTGGATCACCGGCATTACCAGTTGGAATGGTTCTGATTGAGTAGTGCTGATCATCACTTGCGATTGAGGGGCGGTTGGTGCTTGTGGTGGCGGCCGAGGTGGCGGCATTGCCATCGCAATGGGGACAGCCGATTCAACCGGCGGCGATCCGGCTGAGGCTGGGGGAACCAAGGAAGAAGAGGACTGACCGGAGCTGCCGTCGAGGGCGGCCAATTGGTCGAAGAATCGGTAATTTTTGTCGGGGCCTTTGGCAGCGCGACTGTCTTTGGTTCGCTTGTGGTACTTGTAGACGTTCTCGAACTTCTCCCTGCATTTTTTGGCGCTCCGGCGATACCCCTTTTCCGCCATTTTCCTGAAAATTTTCAAGATCCAAAATCAATAGTGTAAGTTTCAGTGTTGAAGATAACAGTAGTGATGGAGGTTAAAATCGATGATTTGCGAATCTGTGATCGTACAGTGCAAATTCAATTTCAGATAATCCGAGGACGGAGGTGGATGAAAAGACCTATCTAGCTAGTTGTTGCAATGAATTTGAATTGCAACTGCCGAAAGAAATGGTGAAATTTAATGATAAGGAGAGAGGAGATAAAAAGTAGGAAAATGTATTCAAGTGGGAGATTTTGTTGGTTGCTAGTTGATTGCCAACTGGTAGAGGATAGAGATGATGAGTAGAGGATAGTGAAGAGGCGGAAGAGGACCACCATGGATTCACAGGCCTAAGAATCTTATGCTCCAGCTGCAACAAAACATTAGCTATATGAAGCTGTGCTATTCGGCTATTCCACTTTCCAGCCTCCTCAATTTAATTCTCGATTCCGCACTGATCAACTAAATTTCGAAATCTGAAACTTGAATTGTTTAATTAATTCCCTAATTGAGATCCGATAAACGTCAAATTCAATCCTTATCAGCTGAAGCTCGCATCGAATCGAATTCAAACAAGATGAAATGAGGTCGGAATTGATTGATCGATCAGCTAATTTAGTATCGAAAAGATGGATAAAATTGAAGTCGAAAACGAAGCAAAATCATCAAATTCACCTTGAGATTTCTTCCCAGAGAGGTCCTTTGAGACTGGAATCCCGAAACACCGCATCCATGTCCGACCTTATCTTCAACAGGTCCAGCGTCTCCTGCCTCGGCCACCTATTGCCACCGCTAATTCCGCCGCCTGCTTCCTCACCTCCTCCTCCTCCTCTCTCCTCTCCGATCGCTGCCATATCCGAGCTCAGTACAGCTCCCGCGGCGGGAGTGGTTCCTGCGCCTGGCTGAAGCATGAAGAGCACCGGTGAGCTGGGCTGAAGCTGAAGCTGAAGCGGTTATGGATTTGGGGATTTTGTTTGCTTGTGTGTAATGTGATGCCTCCTCCCACACTCCTCCCGGTAACAGCTGAAAAAATATTGGAAATGGAAATTATTTATATTTAAAAAAAAAATAAAACACCGCCCCCTGAAATAATTTCTCTTTCTGTCTCCATGGATGTAACGTGAGATGTTTACTAAAAAATTTACAAAATTCAACTGGTTGTCTGAGGAATAATTCTGATAAATTATTTTATAGAAGAAGAAGAAGAAGATTAATTTAATATAATCGGATCAAGGATTTCTCACTTGCAAAGTAAGATCTAGAAATCTATATAGTTTTATTTGAAAAATTTTAAAAAGAAAGAAAAAGGAAAGAGAAAGGGGAAGAAGCAGAGAGGATAGGGATGATGATGATGGGGGAGGGGGGAGTGATAAGTTGGGCTTTTTGTGAGTGCAGCTAATTTTAGTTGCTATTTTAAACCCGGCCCATTTGTGGGCCCTCTTTGCTTTTCGGCGTTTCGTTTTCACTGCCCCTTTGACGGCTCTCAGTATTTTTTATTCTCATCCTTAACTAATTAGTTACTCCCTCCCTTCTTTTTTACCGTCTTTTACTGTTATATATATATATATATATATATATATATATATATATATATATATATATATATATATATATATATATATATATATATATATATATATATATATATATATACACACTGTATGTATGGTGTGGTTGAAAATTTATCTTAAAATGAAAATTAAAGACAAAACACGCGCGCCCGGTTTATTAAAAAATAAAAAAGTCAAACCGGCCCAACTGAACCCTAACCTTCCCTCTTTCCTTCCCATAAGATGCGGCTCTTCGCTCTTCCCTCGTCGTTCTTCGCTCTGTTCTCCCATCGCCGGTTGTTCATGGCCGCCTGGTTACCGGCCTCTCTCTTCCTCGATCTGTTCGTGAGGATTCGTTGCCACGCTGGTCATCCCCATCACCGGTTGTCCATGGTTGCCGCCTCTGTTCATCGTTGTCGGGGGACCGCTTTTCTTGTTACTTGGCTGGGCCTTGGCGCTATCATCCTCGTTCAAGGACTTCTTGTTGCCGCTTCAGGTTTTCCCTCTCTAATTCATCCTAATTTGTTGCTCGTTTTCAATTAGCTTGATTCATCTTAATTAATCGATGAATTTAGGGTTTTCGAACATAGTAGTTAGTTAGGGGGTTTAGGGATGTAGATTACCTCGTACTGCTTCTAGATTTCGCATTTTTACGCCTTGAGTTTACAATTTGTGAATATCTCTTCCTCTCTGTCTCCGTTTGCATTGCTTCCAGATTTCGCAGTTGTTCAATTAGAACAACTCACTGTATGTGTTGTTTGTTGATTTAGGTTGATGTGGTACATGTAGTGTATGTGGTGTTTTCATTTTCTATTCCTTATATCCAAATAAACTAGTACTGGTGGTGTAGGTGGTGTTTGGGTGCAAGGACGTGTGGAGAGGCTGGTGTTTGGGGGAGGCATTGAAGGGGATAGGGGGTTTGTGAGGTTGTCGGCGACGTCAGGGCTGATGCTATGCTTGGAGCTGTGGAACTCCATGGCCATGGTCTTGCTTGCTGGTCACCTTCATATATATATTTGGCTGAATTAATTTCATGATGTAATTTCTGGGTGCAACTTGAACATAAACGGGTATGAAGTGATGTTGTTTGTCGGCATGAGTGCAGCTGTAAGGTAATATATACTCTATGTTTTGAGTTTGATGGATTGGATGTAACTATTTCTATGAAGTTGTAGAAGCGTTTGGTTAAGCAGAAATGTTACACACTCTATGTTTACACACTCTAGCATCAGTATGTAGATCTTTACCTAACTCTGCATGAAGCATATCTTAACATGCAGTACAGAGTATTAATTTTAAAAGAATAGAAATTGACAATCTATATTATTGTCCTTTTGTCTCTAAATTTATGAAGTTCTTTCAGATTGTCGATCTTCGTTCTACACTGGCCGAAGATTTCGAAGAAGAGGAGGAGTTCTGCTCTCGATTTGGTCAGTTATTTCTATAATTCCACTTTGTTTTTCTTCCCTGTACATGTTAGATCCAATTTCCATTGAATTTCAGCTTCTGAGCTCTATTTTCCTATATATATGCCTGCGATTTCTTTGTACGGTTTCGTTAATCTTGGCAGCTAAAAAAAGTTCAAGTAATGCACCATTCCAGTGCTCCTGGTATCATCTAACCTTTCATCTTGCATGATTCGCCTTCTCAATCGTCAAGACAGTTTAAAGGGATAGGGTGGGACTCCTACCATGATCTCTGAATTTTTAACTTTGCAACCATAGCCCACAATAGCCAACCATAGTACACGTTCTCCGCCTGCAGTTCGTCGCGTCAACACCACAATCATCATCAGCCAAACACCTGTTGTAACGACCCGGAATTATGATTTCCGGGTTACGTTTCAAGGGATGAAACCCCTTGTTCGGATCTTGCAATCCAAGTACGGGTTGAGGTTTCAAATTCAATTTTAAGGTCAATAATAAAGGGGGATTCAAACCCTAAAAGCATCGTAGGGCTGTTGGGTACCCTTAGCCTGTCCTATAGACTAAGTCGTGGAAGTTCATTTAAGAGTAACTGCAAAAACAAAAAGAAGGTAAATCTTGCCACGGTGAAGCTGGGTCAAAACCAAAAACATAGTAAATACGAATATCCAAATTACCCAAGTTTAAGTTTAGAAGTCAATCTTTCAGTCCAATAATCGCCAAAAGGGAACCCCGTCATATAGACACCGAGCAGTCAAAATCTATAGAAAATACCTTTAAAAGAAGAACGGGGAAAGGAGTCAGATCGAGCCACACATGCGGGACCGGCAGTCCTCGCTGAGGCCACATAGTATGTGATATACCTAATAAAGATGCTCTAATGCAGTACGAAAGTTAAACACACTAACATGCTCCTAGTTCATAATAATGTGCAAAAATACTGTAAAGGGCCCAAGACAATGTCAAATGGCATATCCCTCTCCTACCTCTGCACCCTTTCCCATTAGTGCAGAGCCTGGCCAGTCGGTGCTATAGCATAGCAGTTCCTCGTGGTGGTGCACGGACCACGGAATAAACAACAACATAAGTAACCAAGTTTGCCCGATGGTGCTGGGCTATAGTAGCATGCTCATATCGACTCGATTGACTCAGGGCGCCCGATGAGACTGGGCTACCCTATGACCCTAGTAAAGATTCTAGGACTATCACAGATAATGACCGTTCTGTTTCAAACGCATAAAGTAAGCAGATGCTCATTCAATTATTGCAACCTAAACAGGATACTACATGGCATGCTTTTATGCATATGCAAGACCTAACATAAAATGAAACAACATGCATGAATGTCCAACCTGAGCAAGCCCCCTAGGGAACTTACCTGAAATGCCGAACAACAAAAGATAACGCAAGACAGGGCCCAAATGCAAGTCCAAAGCAATCCAAAAGCGATACACACCTATCATCAAGCCACTTCCATAAGCTACCAAACCATCATTCATACACACGAACCCAAGTTCTCATCATCCTCAAAACCCATCGATAGTAAAACCGTTTTCCAAAACCATTCCAATATGATCAACATCAACCAAAATTATTCTTCCAATTTCCTTCTCAAAACCAACATCATCAAGTTAAGACAAAGATCCTGACATCAAACATTTAAAACTTAAAACCAATACGTCAAAATCATACTTGTCCAAATCAAGAGGAAGTATCAAATTTCTAAGTCAACCCAAAATCTGGTTTTATCAAAATATTCCGGCATTTTGGTTTTCCAACAATAAATCATTTAAGAGATATTTCCGAGAACTTGAAACCCTCGTAGATAATGCTTTATCAACAACATATAATTAACATAACGCCTCAAATTAAATTGTTGTAGGAGGAAATCGAGTTCAATAAATAATAATATAAATCAAACCAGATTCGTGCCCACGCAAATAATTACAAGACTTCCTCCCGATGTAGCAGTGGGAAGTCAGGATCGATCCTCGAGGAAGCTGGTCAGCGGATCCTAGGCAGCAACAGAATCTCACGGGCAGAAATCGACTTCAGGGTGCTCGACCTCGATTAGGTTTAGTCGACAGGGGCCATGCAAGTCGAATTCGAGCAAGCAGAAGACACTGGCGTTGGTCGACTACGAGTAAGCCAACTCGACGTCGAGTACGGTGGTCGTAGTCAAGTAAGCTCTGGTCGACTTCGGGTTCCTGCAGGGATAGAAGCAACAGCGATCTTTGCTCGATTGAAAGTTAGTAGTCGACGTTGACCAAGGGGTGGTCGAAGTCGAGTAGGAATAGTAAAATAAACGAATGCAAATCTCGAACTTTAAACAATGTATGAAAAAGGACTTCCAAGATCGGGGTTTGCAATAACGATAACAAAACATGCATAAGGCAAGATAAATAACGATAATCATGCAAATTGCATCGAAGGATCAAGCTTTCGCCTTTTCCAACAATTAGACAACTCTTTCAAGAAACCCTAATTGTATCTACCGATTTTATGCTTATAATCCAAGTTGTTAACATGGTAATAAACACATAAAAGGTAGTAGATGCTCAAAACATAATAAAGGTCGGATCCTTACCTCGAAGACGCATGGCTATCGTCGGGCTCGCCCCGACCCTAGAAGTAGGTGGATTACTCGCTCTTCATCGCAATTGCAGACATCATTTATGGAAAATAAACTTGCATTAATAAACTAAACAGAGTTTACAACCGATTGAAGCCAACTTGCTCTCGCTCCTTCACTCCTCTCGACCTCCTCTCTCTCTCTCTCTACTCTACCTACTTCTCTTCCTAAGATTGAATGAATAAAAATCAGCCCTATAGGCTTTATTTATAGGCTTCCAATCCTTGCCAATCATGGAAGGAATATCTATCTAATATCTAAAGATAAAACCTTAATAAAAGGAACATTTATCTAAAAAGGAAATTAACTAAATATCTTCAAGTGGATAAAATCTTTCTCTTCATAGATAGATCTTGATAGAATTGGATGAAATCAGCCTTGCTTCGTGCCCAAATACGCTCGGAATGGCCCAACAGTCTCGCGGCCCAAAGATGCGTAGTCGACTTCGACCAAGCCTGGTCGACTTCGAGTAGAGTGTGCTCGACTTCGTCTTCTCGAGTTGATTCTTCTCTTCTCGGGCTCGGGTATGGGTCAGTGGTGGTCGACCTCGAGTAAGTCTACTCGACGTCGAGTACGGCTCGTGCTCGATCTTGTCCTCTGGAGCAAACATCGAGCAAAAGTTGGTCGACTTCGAGTAACTCTGCTGGCTTTTGGCCCTCTGCTCCGTTCTTGAAACGCACTTTCCCGAGTCCTCATTCATCGGATTGACAAATATGAGCATTCGTTGGAAAGCTCTTTTCTAGGACTACAACTCTCACGAAGACATCAAAGCTTGAAACAGAATGATGAATGGCAAAAAATGGAGTTTTCTCCAGCTGCACCATCCTTAGCTTCTACATGACTTTCCTTTAAGCTCCAAAGTGCGTCCGATTTCTGCGAAATTAAACAGAAACTAGTGTAGACTCCATAATTTGTAAAATAAGCATAAACTACATAGATTCTGTATTATTATAACCCAAATGCATGAAATGCATATAAAAATCGATATAAAAGTACATATAAAACATGTCACAAAATATGGACATCATAAATCTATTTTCAAAATCTCTATTTAAATCCAAAATCAACAAGTCATTTCGAAATTCCCAACCTCCATATTTAATCATCACAAATACTCATCCCAATAATATTATTTCTCAAATACCTTTATACTATATAAAGTTTCAGAATATACTACCTCAAAATCAATATTATAATACTAATAATAATAACCAACAATAATTAAATACCACTCATAATATAATTGTGAAATACCTATCAATATTACAACAACAAATAATGGAGTATAAAATAAAAATCCCCAAATCTGATGACCCGACCCAGAAAGTGAAGAAAAGGCCCAAAGAAGAACTCAGGCCCAAATACAAACCGGAAGAAGCCCGGATCCGGCCCAGATCCAAAAGCCCAACCCATATTTAAGTGAACCAAAGAAAAGGCTGAGCCGGCCGGTTCAGAAGAAAGAAAACAAGGAACCGGTTCACTGAACCCTCCTTCCCTAATTCAATAGAACAGAACTCTTTGAATCAGAAATGACGGGGGAAGAAGAGAGGAGAGCTCAGGCTCCGGTGGTCCTTTTGACTCGAGATTTTGCCCAGGAGATCGACTGACTAACCCGAACATCACAGATTCGGAAAGAAGTAAACGCGAACAAAGGAAAGGGAGGAAGAGGTGCTCACATAGGTTCGGATTTTCGCCGGAACTCGTCGTCAGAGGCGCGATTGTGCTTCGTCGGAGTCGGAATCATGGAGGTCGTGGCCGTGCTTCGGATTCGGAACAAGGAACGAGAAGGAGGTGGCGGCCTGGTGGTTCTCCCGACGGCTTCAGGGGCTCGGTGGCGCTCGACGGGGATCAGCCGATGCTCAGTGGTGCTTGAGAGCTTCCAAAACAGAGGACGAGGTGTGCGCTTGGGGCTCCTGGTGTGGCTCGGGAGATGCGGTCTCGATGAAGGAGGCAGAGATGTTGCTGCTACTGCTCGGCTCGGAGGAAGGAGCTATCGAGGTGCCCGGTGGTGCTAGGGTGGCTCAGCCGGTGGCTAGGGGCGAAAACAGATGGTGATGGCTGCTGTTGGGGAATAGGAGAGGAGATGGGTTTGAAGAATTAGGGGAAAAGGGTCGTTGTTTCTATGCTGCTGCTACTCATCAGGAAAGATAAGGGAAAGAGAGATGTATTTTGGTGGGGATTGAAATGGAAGGAAGGGTTGTTGCCTGGTGGATTTTACAATCAAAATGAGGAAGGGGGAGGAAGTCTGATTCTTGGACAGACTACAAGGTGGAAGCAACACAACAAAGGGAAAGGGCTCTTCTGAATCAAACAATGCATAGGGTGTGGGTACAAGTGTATTGGCGTGGGAGTTGCAGTCAAGGGGACAACGTAGTGGGCTACTCCTGCCTGCAAAAAATGAAGGTGGGAACGGAAGAAGAATCCAAAGCAAGGTGGTCCCAAAAGAGATTCAAGATACCCGAAAACAAATCCCAAAACCCGCTCTCTCGATCTTATCCAATCCAACTCAAAACGATCTTCAAAACGATTTTCAAATTTATAAATCCGAGTTTAATAATGAACTCCAAATATTATCTTCAGTTTTCACATATGCGAGCGGGATAAAACAAAATTTTAATTTTCAACTAAAGAATACCCTAACTCGTTTTGAAATATTTAGAATATAACCAATAGCTTAAGGACGGAAATTCCAAACCTCTCAAATCTTAGAAAGCGGAATGATTATAAGTCACTATTTTAATAATTTAATATTATAAAATTTCCCGGTCTTTACATCATCCACCTTTAAAAACAAGTCTCGTCCCCGAGACTAAAATCATTCTAAAACAAGGGGATGAAGTTTGAAATTGGTGAGTCCAGGGATCATGTCATTGGCCCCGTAAGCACCTCATAAGGGCCCGTATGAGATCCTCACAGTACCCTCGACGTGATCATAATATTTCCAATTGGTCGCAGCTAGTATGCGATATGGGCCCCTATCACACCCTTACCTTGACCTTTCGGTTATATCATAACTCGAAAGCGACTATAGCGCCCTTACTAGGTCGTAGCAAGCATTCTATATGCGCCCCTATAAAATGCTTGTATCCACTTCGTGAGATGTTATAATATAAGCCCGGGTTGAAAAGTTTCAAAAGGAATTCCGCAATTGAAAAAGATTAACCTCAAAATCGTTGAAATCCTCGGTAACATTTATTCTTTAAAATTCTAAGTAATTCTTTTTCGAACTCCTTAAAATCTTCAAATAAGATGTTTAACCAAGCAACTTTACACCAAAATAAGTAAAATCCATTCAATCAGAATTTCGTCAAAATCCTCCAAAACCAAATCAGTTTCCCGCATAACAATCAATCAAATTCAGAAGCTCGGAGGTGGAATCACCCACCTCTAAGGGCTAATCCCATATTCTCTTCCTAGTTTCCAAATCATGCAACATCATTCACAACTCAACAAGTACCATAACCAAAAGTCTCATCAACTCTTATATAAGCATAATACCATAAGCCATCTCACACATGGCAAGTCCCACATCATTTCATAGTCACAATCATCACATAACCATCTAACATAAACCTAAATAGGCCAACAAGTCTCAAGTAACAAAAGAACAACAAACCTCAACATACTACAAATCATATCGTATATCTATATCATACTGAAGGCATCACAAGTGCATAATCAAATGCTCATCACTCGTCACATAAGCACACATGTCCAGAAATCAACGGGTTAGATGTTATGGGGTTAGTACGTCATTACACATCAAATATCACAATCGCATATCGGTATCGCAGCACAAGTAGAAAAGATTCATCACGTTAATATATCAACACGACAAGGTCATGCTATTAAGATTCCGAAAAAGGAAGATTAAGCAGTATATAAATCATCACAATGTGAATATGCCCTAAAAGACATCACCTTAACTTGTCACAAAACCATGTAACGCCCATTTAGAATCATGCATCATTATCTCCTATATAAAAGTCATGTACACGTTTCAAGTCATATTCATCATTGACATAATCAATAGTCATGCTAGTCAACCATATAATACATCATCATGCTTACTACAACATAATAAACATCATGCTTCCACATAAGAGTACATCATTATCTCATAATTCATACTCATCATTACTTCATATATCATATCACAACACGTCCTAACATGCTTCTAAAACAACATAACATGATAACAAAGCAGTAATATATCCTGGTGACACTTGTCACTACCAACTAGATTTTTAATATTGCATATCAACATGTAATTCCATATCAGGTTCATCATGGTCGTTATCTAATATCATGCCAGTAGATATAAATAAATCACATAATCAAGAAAATCCTCACATCATACCAGTCAAAATAAAAACACAATCCCCACTCGTCCATCTCCACTCTTGAGCCAGGACTAATCCTTTTCTAGACTCACCAACGTAAACTCAGACAAAATTCCCCAAAGAATCCCAATTCATCTCGATGCTCAAATCTCGCCCCTCTTTCCACCAAACACTACCACACCATCCACCTCTAAGAATCCAACTTTTATCTCTAACTTCATACCTAAGTACCCTCTAATATTTTGTCCTCAATATTCACGAGCTCTTCCTTGCACTCTTCGTACTACCCGAAGCATCACCAACATCACCTAGAAGTTCATCAGAACCACCAACATTGCCTCACATAAATCCCAAAGCTCACTCAGCCTTACCTAAGCCAACATCCCTCTCTCGCGACTCACCTCCTAATACCATCGATCATCCCAACTGCCCAAAATTCTTTCCCCACTCTCCAACCACGCTACCAAATGACCTCACCCACAGGTTTAAGGAAGAAGATATCATGGAAATCATCAAACATAAGGTCTACATCATATCAACTAGCATTCATAAACATAATATCATGGGTTCAACAAGTCTCGGTATACCATCATGCTCAATAACCATCGCAAACATCATATATGAACATAATCAAGTCAAGCTAATACATTGCATTATAACCTTATCAGATACAATTCACGCTTCTTAGCATATGTAGTTCACATTTTATAGACAAAGGAGTTCAAATCACGCTTAGCAACTTAGAGTACTAACACGTCAAGACATCATGGTACATGAGATCTGTAAGTCATTGTTGTTGCAGGAGGATGGTCAAGTATGGAATATAAATAAAATATAAAAGCAAACTGACTCCACGTCTCAGCAAATAAATACAAGACTTCCTCCCATTGTAGTAGAAGGCAGTCAGGATCGATCCACGAGGAAGCGTGTCAGCGCCCGCTTTTTCAGTTCCAAATCTCAGCAGAAAACCAACCAGATAAATAGAAATAACAGAGAAAAGCAGAAAATAGAAGAAAGACAGAAACTTGGTCGATATCGACTCAAGTGCACTCGATATCGAGTAGAAAAATCGACTGCAACAACTCAATATCGACTCAAACAGAAACTTAAAATCCAAAATTTGTGAAATTTAATCAATAAAATAAAAGACTTCCAAGATGAGGGTTTCAACACCACAACGATAACCATGTAAAATAATGTATAAAGGCATAAAAGATCATGCTTTTCATCAAATAACTCTCGTTATTAACAAATAGGAAGATAGAGGCTTTCGCATAAACCCTAATTGTTACTAACCCTTTTTCACATAATTAATCCAAGTTGTATTAAGATCACTTTCACTTCAATAACACAAACAAGGATCACCTTCAACTTTCGCAAAAGAATCATGCTTGTATGGATAGAAGATGAATTGCATCCAAAGATTGTACCTTTACCGCATCACCTCACATGGCTACCTTCGGGCTCACCCCGACCCTAGAAGTTGGGTGACTACTCGCTCTTCATCATCAAGATAGACATCAATAATAAAAGGGAACTAATTTGCATTAATGAAATAAAAGAAAGCTTACAACCAATCGAAGCCAAATCCTGCTCTCGCCTTCTCCAACCTCTCTCGCCACAAGCTTTTTCTCTACTCTCTCTCTCTCTCTATGTATGTAACTAATTGTGTCTTGCATTGAATGAATAAAACTCAGCCCCTAAGGCTCTATTTATAGTGTTCCATGTAGCTATTTTAGGATGGAACAACTATATCTAAATCTATCTAATAACATAAGATAAAATTTGGAAATAAAAGAAATAAATCTCTAAAGGAACTATCTCTAAAGTAGATAAATATCTCTTCCATCTTGATAGATCTTGATAGAATTTGATCTTGTGGATATCTCCATTGGACTTTGGATAGAACTTTGATTAGAACTCGGACTAGCTCAAAATCGACCATTGTTGGTCAAGTCGATATCGACTAGGACAACTTGATATCGACCAGCAATTTTCTTCACTTCACTTCTTGTCTCGATCTGGGCCTCCAGTGTGAAAATCGACTGGAATCAACTCGATATCGACTTGACATAGTCGATATCGACCTTCGTCTTTCCTGCTTCAGCTTCTCAGGTCGACTTCTGGATCTTGACTCGATATGGGCACTCGATATCGACTTGGCATAGTCGATATCGACATCTGCTCTTCTTCTTCACTCGATTTGGCTTCTTCAAGGTGGAAATCGAGTTGCTTACTCGATATCGACTTAGATAGGTTGATATCGACCAGGTGATGTCGACTCGATTTTCTCATTTCCAGCTCGATATGTCCTGGTTCCGCTACTCCTTGACCTCGGACTTTCTGTAGTTGACTTCGAGTTTTTCCTCATTTATCTGAACTGCTGTAAATTGCTTTGATTCCTGCGAAATCAAACAGAAACTAGTGTAGATTCCATCATTGGCAAATAAACATAAACTACATAGATTCTGAACTATTCTAGCCCAAATGTATGAAATGCATGCAGAAAACGATATAAAAGTAAGCATAAAACATGGTGAATTAGGCTCACAACAAACACCCCATACTTAAGCTTGCTTGTCCTCAAGCAATACTTTTAATTGTCATTTAGGGGAAGAAAACAAACTCTCAACATCTTAGATTCATTCTCATATAACCCTGCAATCAATTACCATCCTCGAAAAGGTACTAATGTCACAAATCTATGCATGTGCAATAAAAAGCAACATCTACTCACAAAAGGAGGGTTATGCAAAAACAATTCATAAGTGACAAAGCATTAATAATCAAGAGGACTTTAATTAAGTTCAATAAGGAGTAGATTGGTAAAAGGCTAAAGGTGGGCAATTTTTGGCATTGTGGTGGTAATGATCCGGGGAAATGGAGTATTTTCCAAACTTTCATACCACATTCCTTCTTCCTTTTGGTTTCTCACTTTTCTCTCATCTCTCAATGCTTTTTTCAATATTATGCTTTTACCTCTCTAACCTCATCACTGCCTTCTCGCGAGTCGGAAACATGGGTGTCATGAATGTTCCCGGATAATTAGTGCTTTAGACTCCTCATCTGTGTGGTCGGATTTTCTTTCACTCATTAAATTTTCCATATATTTTTTCAATTTCCTGCCAAACTCCAATAATAATAACAACACAACAACCATATAATAATCTCCATAAGGTACATCATTCTCAATATAATCTTCGGATAGGAAATAAGGTAAGGAATGGGCAATATTTAGATCACGTGGAGCAAAATATGAAATAAGGCATAATATGGCTTTTGTGATGCATAAGCATAGGTAAGGCTAGGAATATAACAATGAACATTATATGGAAATGTAAAGTCCTCCGTCCTCTTATCATGCAACATGTCAAAAACAATTTCCAGTTTTACTTCCTTTTATGGTTTTCAAGAAAATATGCACTTCATTGTGACTTCCCTTTACTAGGCAATTTCATGCTATATCTCTAATGAATCCAATTTTGCATCGTCGAGTTCAATAAAGCTTCCAAGACACTTATCAAAAAATTAAATGGGGGTGATTTTTATAAATTTTGGAAAACATGCATATAAGCACATGAATCAATAATGAATTCCAAAATAACCATGTATAAGCAATTCAAGAAATAATGCACAAATAATGTCAAATATATCAAATATGCACAAATTAAGCCCTTCCCCCACCACATACTTAAACATTACAATGTCCTCACTGTATAAAAAATAAGGGTAACGAAAGAAACTCACTAGACAGGTGTGCAGAATATCAGAAATCGAGTGCTTTGCTGTAAGCCCTAGTCGATATCGAGTATGCATGGTCGATATCGACCTACCGTACTCGAAATTATGTTCTACATTCTTCCTTATTCCTGAAAAAATTGGAAGAGAAATACCCACCATAGAAAATAATGTCCAAAACCAAAAAACAACAATGTCCAAAAATCCCAAAAAATAAATGTCTATTTACAAGCTCTAGATTTTATAGTCGCTAGGCCGACTTCTCCATTAAGCTCAAGGTGGCATTTGCAGGGCCCATGTAGCTTGGGTTTCAAACAGGACTCCATTCTTGTCCATCCGCTGCAGTCCTCCTGAATGGATCTTGTTTACCGTGAAAGGGCCCATCTTTTTCTGTTTGAACTTTTTAGGGAACCAATGATCTTTTGACTTGGAAACATAGACCTTGTCTCCAACTTCATATTCTTTGGGTTCATCGTTGGAAATCCTACATAATCGCACATGCCAAGGCAAACCTCTCCCATGTATAGATAAATCATTAATGGAAATAGGAGAAGAAAGATCCATACCTTGGCTTATCTTTGCAGAATCGGATTTCGGGACCTCGGGGTCTGGTCGATATCAAGTAGGGTCACTCGATATCGAGTTCTGCTGCTCGAAATCGGGTTGTGTTGGCTCAACAGGTGGAATCGAGTCGATTTGGGCAGGTCGATATCGACCTGGGTTGGTCGATATCGAGTAGTCCTGGTCGGTTTTTGCTGGCTCGATTTCTGGTGGACTCAGCTCGACTTGATTAGGTCGATTTCGACTAAGAGTGGTCGATATTGACTAACTTTGTGCTCCAGTCGATTTCGACCCCATACTTAAGTCCTGGCAAAGCATCCAAAAAATAGTTAGTCCATATCGACTTACCTTGGTCTATGTCGAGTGGATTCTCTGCTTCTTTGTTCAGGATGGCCATGATCTCCTCCACCTGGGCTTCCATATCCCTCTTTTCTAGCTCTTCGGGAGTCATATTTCTTACCTTAGGCTCCCCGCAAGTGATGTAACCAGCTGATATGGACTTTACCTCTTCCATGAGACCTGTATGCCTTTTAGTTTTATTGAAGGAATACTCAATTACCTCATCGCTGATGTTGAAAGTGAGCACTCCTTTCCTTACGCTTATGTTGGCATCCATCGTCACCAAGAAGGGCCTTCCTAGAATAATTGGACAAGCAGGGTCCTCCACCATATCAATAACTAAGAAATCAACAGGGACGAAGAACTTACCTACTTGTACTGGCACATTGTCCACCATGCCTGTTGGGATGACCACTGTGTTGTTCGCCATGTATAGTTTTGCATCCACAGGCTCTAAGGCACCTATCTTAATCTTGGACTAGATTGATAAAGGCATTATACTCACACTGGCTCCCAAGTCACATAAAGCATTAAATCTGTATTGACCAAATCCAATGGTTATAGCAAACTTACTTGGATCTGGCCTTTTCTCTAGAACGTCCATCTGGCTGCATTCCTCTGCGATCTCAGCCATTGACCGCTTTTTGCTCAGAATCTCTTTTAGGAACTTTACATAGGATGGCATCCCATTAAGAGCTTTTGTGAAGGGTATGGTGACGTTGAGCCTTTGAAGCATCTTCATGAAACGCTGGAAATTCTTCTCTGCTGGATCCTTTGGAGATTTCGTCAGGAAAGACAGCTTTTTCTTCGGAGGAGGTGCTGATGTCGAGTGGGGATGGTCGAAATCGACTGGAGTTTGGTCGATATTGACCTGTGTCTGGTCGATATCGAGTTGATCTGCTGGCCTCGGGATTTGCTGAGGAGTTGGGTCGATTTCGACCAAGGGTGGGTCGATATCGACTAGGGACTAGTTGATATCGACTGGTCTCCAGTGCCCTTCTCCTCCGTTGTTTGCTCAGGCGTTTGCATCTGTCGTCCACTCCTTAGGTTCATGAAAGCTACCTATCCAGTTGATTTACCCTTAGGGTTAGGTTCAGAGGTTCCAAGAAGCGTACCTGATTCTCTGGGGACGGATGCCGCCATCTGTCCAATCTGTGTTTCCATTGATTTCCGCCATATATCAATTTCCCCAAGTCTAGAGTTGACACCATACAGTTGAGTGTGTATAGAATTGATGGACTGCTTGGTGTCTGAATGATTCCTCCGCATCTCCTCAAGGATGGTCTGCAAGTCATCCTTCTTACCTTCTCTGTCAGGGTGACTAGGTGCTCTGTAGGGAGAGGGATTCTGATGCTGGGGCTGGCGATAGTAGCTCCAGTTCTGGTTCTGATGTAGTCCTGAGTAGTGTCCCCCCGCATATCTTACCTCTTCGTGGGTCTCTCCTTGAAGTACTTGATCGACGTGTGGGCACGCAGTAGTGTTGTGCCTCACATACCCACATTACAAACAAGGTTTATCTTTAGAGAGGAATTTAACTTGCTTGGTGAGACGGCGTACCTGATCATTGTAAAACTGGTCCCTGACGTCTGGATCAACTAGGCCTGTCTACTGGTCACGGGTCAACCCGTGACCCGACGGGTTTGGCGGGTCGACGACCCGGCGGGTCCGGGTCAAGCGGGTCACGGGTTAGTCCGGGTTACGGGTTCGGGTTAGGGTCGAGCATATTTCAACCCGGCAACCCGGCGGGTCATGACCCGGCGGGTCGACCCGTGACCCGTGAATATTTAAATACGCTCGCACTTGGCCAAGTTCCCAACAGCTAGTTTTTCGACCATTGTGGTTTCGGACCGTTGTGGACTTGGGGACCTGCATTTGTTGCCTATAAATACCTATTTTACTAGCACATAATTACACCTTTATCATTTTAAACATTCAATACCAAATATTCAAGTTCAATGGCAAATCGAAATGAAGGAGGATATAGGACAAACCTTGGTGAAATCTTGTACAACACTCACTTCCGACGAGAAGAACAAATCCCAGGTAATGATTATTATATGGTGGTTTGTAACTATTGTTCAAAGGGTTTTAAAGTAAAGAGAGGCTGGGGATATGGCACTTTGAAAATGCACATTACGAGGAATCATCCGGAAAAGTGGTCAAGAGAATAAGGCGAAGCAAGCAAGGTTAGCATTTAGCAAGCCCTCATGAAATTGAGAAGATGAACGTTTGTGTTTGTATTTGGGTCTAATTATCGTTGTCAATCTATCCATTATAAGATTATAAAGTATGTAATGCGTAGTTTTATTTTGTGAAGTTGTTGATTATGTTAGTTGTTCTGTGTCTAAGTTAAAAGTTTGACAGTAATGTGTCGATTAATAACGAAAGATTATAACTTTTGTAATGCGTTGTTTTATTTTGTGAAATTAATGTATCATACTATCATCTATCAATAATTAAATAAATCAATTCATGACAATATGACATTATCCTAAATTCACAATTGTCGTTACTTTTATATCAAGTTTAAAATTCATCTCTCAACTTATTTTAGAAAGTTAATTTATTTTTATCACTTTTTGTGTATTTTATTTTTTATAGCATTGATGAGTTATGTTTTTTTTCATTATATAATATAAAACACCATTAACATTAGAAACATAACAAATAGATTAGATTCATTAGATTAGAATAAAATTAGAAAGGAAACACAAGAAGAAAAAAAAATAGCCGTTGGACCCGGCCGGGTCCGAATCTGGCCGTTGATCTGATGATCCAACGACCCAGATTTTGACCCGGCGGGTCGACAACGTTTGAAAAAAAAAGGGCTAGTTTTAAATGTGGTCCCTAATTAACTCTATATAAAGACCTAAACAATCACTCATACAATCACAATTCACACATCTCTTCCAACTTATACATCAAAAATTAGTAGTGTTTAAGGTCAATGGCAACGAACGTTCGTGATTTCAACTACGACACCCATTTCCGCCGTGAAGATAAACTCCCTGGTAATAATTATTATATGATGGTTTGTCGTTATTGTTCACATGCCTACAAGATTAGTAACAATTTAGGATATGACAATCTCAAGAGGCACATTGAGAACAAGCATCCGGATAAGTTCAAGAAAGGAGATGCCGAATCAAGCCGCGCTTGAAGCCTTGGCGTTCCAAGCGGGTCTCGGAGGCACTGAATCGAGGAGGAGGAGGATGACGAGATCACCATCTCGGATCATCTTCCCAACACCCCCGGTGGAGTCGGCAACGATCAGGCTATGCCGACCACTCAGCCTACTCCTTCTACACATCCGACGGCCGAATCCGGAGCAGCCCCGGAAGCTGAAGATGACGATGCCACCAAGCAAGAAGAGCTCCGGGCGGCGGTCTTCAAATATTGGTTCACGAAAGGGCCGATCCAATAGGATGAAAGTTGTAGGACTCAGTGCAACTTTTGCACTCAGTCATACAAGCATCCCAAAGGAGGCGGCTATGGAAACTTAAGGAGGCATGTCAAGAACAAGCATCCCGACAAGTACGAGATGTCGTCCGGCCAGATGCAATTAACACGGTACACAACTTCTTCCTCCCAACCTCCTGGCTTATTTAGTTATGATTATACATATAGTAGTAATGAATTTGCGGAAATGGTAGCCGCGGAAGGTTTAGCTTACAACTTTGCACATCATCTACATTTTAACAACTGGGTGAGTAGGACGATTAATTCCGCCTACCGCCCCATTTCTCGCCAAACTGTTACGAGGAAAATTGAAAAACGTTTTGCTTATTGAAAAGCACAAATTATTGAGTATTTTAAAAAATACTCTGATTTGAAAGTTTCAATTTGTAGCGATATTTGGACCGATCATTGGCTTGAGCACTCTTACACGGGTATCACTTGCCATTGGGTCGACAACGAATATTTTGTACACAAGAGAGTTTTGGCATTCCGCCTTTTTGATGAGTCACACACAGCACGTAACATAGCCAAGGTCATTATAACTGTTTTACAAGAATACCAGTTGACCCAAAGAGTTTTTTCAATCGGTTTTGACAACGCCTCCACAAACACGGCTTCTATTGAATAATTAATTCAATATTGTAGCCCCCAGTGCAGAGGTACATTTTTCCACATCCGGTGCGCACCACATATTTTAAACTTATGTGTTCAAACCTCCTTATCATATGTAGAAACTGTGGTCGCACCTATTCGTTTTGTTCTAAAGAACCTCTGGAAGAGCAAAACGCTCCGTGATCAGTGGAAGGTTTTCTGTAAGCAAAACAAGGTGAGGCCGAAGAAATTTCCTAGGGATGTTTCTACTCATGGAACTCCACATATTTAATGATTCACGAATCATATGCTTACAGAGAGCTCCTTTCCGCTTTCGCTACCCAACACATCGAAGGCTCCGTAGTTTTTAGTGATGTTTGGGTAGCGACGAGAGACGTGATGGAAGTTTTTAAAGTTTTTTACGATGCCACCAGAACTTTTAGTCAAGTTTACGCCCCTACCTCTCATTTATTTTGTTTTACCGCAATGAAAATTGCAATAGCCCTTCACGACGGGTTGCAGATATCGTCAATCTGCGAAGCCGTGATGGAAATGAGGGCTAAATGGTTACAGTATTACACAAACATTCCTGATATTTTCCTCGTAGCAACGGTTTTCGACCCTCGAATTAAGCTCACTGGTCTTCAAAGGTTTTTGGAAAACTATTATCCTATGTTACAGGTTGAAGAACCTCCAAATGTGCTTGTTACAATTACTAAGGTTAGAACAGTACTTCAAAGCTTATATGATATTTATTCTACTAGCGGTACTCAATCATCTAAACCACCCCCTTCGTACTCAACCTGCGCAAATGAAGGCTCTTGCCAGAGATATTTTTGGCACAAAGAGATCGAGGACCTCGTCGACCTCCCCTTCGGAGATCGACGAGTATTTGTCTACTAACTTTGATTTTCTTGATATTGAATCGGATGACTTCAACGTCCTGGCTTGGTGGAGTAGGTCAGAGAGATTACGGTTTCCGACTCTACAGGTAATTGCTCGTCAGATTCTAGGAGCTCCATGCTCGACGACTGCGGTTGAGCAACTATTTAGTCAGAACGGGCAAATCTTAACGGACCAAGGATCGACTATGCTACCGGAGAACCTCGAGATGCAAGTCCTACTAAGCGATTGGAAGCGGGCAGATGAAAGAAGCCAAAGGAACCACCTCTCAACCGAATCAGACCCGGACGAAGGAGTAGAAGACGAGACATCCATCGGGAGTTCAGACAGTGATGGCGCTGCCGAAAGGTAAGCGGGGATTAAAGCAGGTAAAAGAACTACGTGGGCTTTGATTCCTTTTCCCCGAAAGGATACGTAGGCAACTGGAAACGGTGCAAGCCCTTCTTCCCTTTTTTTTTCCAACCGAAAATACAATTTTGATACACTGTTTTTTTTTAAATTAAGTTTTATCTCGACCTGGCAACCCGGCAGGTCGACCCGTGACCCGCCAGGTCAACTGACCCGCCGACCCGGCTATTTCCCGGGTTCGGGTGCGGGTCATGCCTTTCCCGACCCGTGACCCGTGGACAGGCCTAGGATCAACCTCCTTTGGTGGCACATACAACGGCATAGATGGGGCAGGCCTTTCATACCGTTCGTCAGAAGCGGCCACAGAAGTCCCATAAGTGTTGTCGTAGTTGGCCAGTGTCTCAAATACATCCCAAGCTCGGCGTGGAGTGTATCCAAGATACTCGTAGTTGGTGTATTTGTTGATCTGATCCTTAGTAGGCGCATCCAGGCAATTGAAGATGATCTCCTGGATGACATAGGGCGGTTGGCCATGCAAAGGACAGGATTTCAGAAGCGCTCCCAGACTTGTGCTAATGGTTCCCCTGGCTTCTGTCTGAAAGCCGTGATCTGTTGTCTGAGAGCAGCTGTCTTTGCAGGAGGAAAGAACTTGTTGAGGAATTGGTCCTGTAGTTCATTCCAGGTGCGAATTGATCGTGAAGGCAATCCTTCTAGCCATTGTTGGGCTATTCCTACAAGGGCCAATGAAAAACCTTTAGTTTTAAGTATTCAAGATTAGCATCATCAGTTATAGCTTCGCATAAGTCTATAAAAGTGGTGACATGCTCTAAAGGACATTCATGAATTCTTCCCCTAAATTGACTCCTTCTAATTTCAGTAATAAAAGAAGGACGAATTTTAAAATTAATAGCAGGAAGAACGATCGCCGATTCTGGAAGTTCCAGAGTAGGATGCAGATATTCTTTTGCGTTGGCTGGGACATGCCCAATCCGCTCCTCAAGTTCCCTTCTCGCGTTGATCTCGCGATCTACCCTTGCCTCCCACCGCTGCTGGTTATGTGCATATTTTGCCTCTCGTCGGGCGTGTTCAGTTTCTCTGGTTGTGAGTGCCTCAATCTGTTGGCGGAATTGTTCAAGCTCCTGTGCTGGTGTGAGCTGGCCCGCATTCTCGTTGTCGGATGTCGAAAAGCAAAAAGAAAAAGCAAGCTAGTAAAACGGAACTAAAAATAAAAACAAATATAAAGAAAGAAATAGAACTAAAAAGGGCGCGATTGATGGCTTCTCCGGCAACGGCGCCAATTTTATTGTTGTAGGAGGATGGTCAAGTATGGAATATAAATAAAATATAAAAGCAAACTGACTCCCCGTCTCAGCAAATAAATACAAGACTTCTTCCCGTTGTAGTAGAAGGAAGTCAAGATCGATCCACGAGGAAGCGTGTCAGCGCCCGCCTTTTCAGTTCCAAATCTCAGCAGAAAACCAACCAGATAAATAGAAACAACAGAGAAAAGCAGAAAATAGAACAAAGACAGAAACTTGGTCGATATCAACTTAAGTGCACTCGATATCGAGTAGAAAAATCGACTGCAACAACTCAATATCGACTCAAACAGAAACTTAAAATCCGAAATTTGTGAAATTTAATCAATAAAATAAAAGACTTCCAAGATGAGGGTTTCAACACCACAACGATAACCATGTAAAATAATACATAAAGGCATAAAAGATCATGCTTTTCATCAAATAACTCTCGTTATTAACAAATAGGAAGATAGAGGCTTTCGCATAAACCTTAATTGTTACTAACCCTTTTTCACATAATTAATCCAAGTTGTATTAAGATCACTTTCACTTCAATAACACAAACAAGGATCACCTTCAACTTTCGCAAAAGAATCTTGCTTGTAGGGATAGAAGATGAATCGCATCCAAAGATTGTACCTTTACCGCATCACCTCACATGGCTACCGTCAGGCTCACCCCGACCCTAGAAGTTGGGTGAATACTCGCTCTTCATCATCAAGAAAGACATCAATAATCAAAGGGAACTAATTTGCATTAATGAAATAAAAGAAAGCTTACAACCAATCGAACCCAAATCCCGCTCTCGCCTTCTCCAACCTCTCTCGCCACAAGCTTTCTCTCTACTCTCTCTCTATGTATGTAACTAATTGTGTCTTGCATTGAATGAATAAAACTCAGCCCCTAAGGCTCTATTTATAGTGTTCCATGTAGCTATTCTAGGATGGAACAACTATATCTAAATCTATCTAATAACATAAGATAGAATTTGGAAATAAAAGAAATAAATCTCTAAAGGAACTATATCTAAAGTAGATAAATATCTCTTCCATCTTGATAGATCTTGATAGAATTTGATCTTGTGGATATCTCCATTGGACTTTGGATAGAACTTTGATTAGAACTCGGACTAGCTCGAAATCGGCCACTGTTGGTCAAGTCGATATCGACTAGGACAACTCGATATCGACCTGCAATTTTCTTCACTTCACTTCTTGTCTCGATATCGGCCTCCAGTGTGAAAATCGACTGGACTCAACTCGATATCGACTTTACATAGTCGATATCGACCTTCGTCTTTCCTGCTTCAGCTTCTTAGGTCGACTTCTGGATCTTGACTCGATATGGGCACTCGATATCGACTTGGAATAGTCGATATCGACCTCTTCTCTTCTTCTTTACTCGATCTGGCTTCTTCAAGGTGGAAATCGAGTTGCTTACTCGGTATCGACTTAGATAGGTCGATATCGACCAGGTGATGTCGACTCGATTTTCTGGTTTCCAGCTCGATTTGTCCTGGTTCCGCTACTCCTTGACCTCGGACTTTTTGTAGTTGACTTCGAGCTTTTCCTCCTTTCTCTGAATTGCTGTAAATTGCTTTGATTTCTGCGAAATCAAACAGAAACTATTGTAGATTCCATAATTGGCAAATAAACATAAACTACATAGATTCTGAACTATTCTAGCCCAAATGTATGAAATACATGTACAAAACGATATAAAAGTAAATATAAAACATGGCGAATTAGGCTCACAACGGTCATCAAATCATATCATAATAGGCAACGGGCAACGGGCAATCAGGCAACAATCATCATCAAGTCAGCACA
The DNA here is from genome assembly GCA_963922045.1 of Persicaria maculosa. Lineage (NCBI taxonomy): Eukaryota > Viridiplantae > Streptophyta > Magnoliopsida > Caryophyllales > Polygonaceae > Persicaria > Persicaria maculosa. The sequence continues at coordinate 24,672,904 of OY998262.1, forward strand.
TCAACACGTAAATCTCATCGCCAGGGCAGTGGAATATCATCGTCAACAAATTCAAAAGGGTTAGCAATTCGAACGGAGAAGAATCCTTCTTGTAAGTCATATCGTACATAGTAACCGTAATTCTCGATGCGTGCCCGTTCTACCGACATCATAGATCCTGAGGCCCGTGGGTCATGGGCCCACGCTTCCGCTGCACTGCTCAATCGCTATCTAACTTTTCGTTCTCTCTTCCACGGGGTCGCTCACCCAATGTATCGTGCAAGAGTCCAAGTTAGGGGAGATAGGGGAGTGACAAGAGAAGACAACCCAAATTCCTTTCGGAGACAAACACGGACCACAACTAGAGACAAAATTCCGACCCGAGAATAGCAACGATGCCCTTATGGAAGTTTATTTAGGTTATAATTTGTGACAAGTAGCAAGATTTCATCACAAGCAAACCAACAATATCAATCCATACTAACATGTACCTATCTCAAGGAACAACGACATACATGTACATTTCTAAAGACACAATTGAGGCCTACATCGATGCATGCGAAGCAAAATAGCAGTCTATTATTCCATTAAAGCCATAATGCCTAGTTGCCCTAAACGAGATATGCTGGATTTAGCAAACAGAGCAAGTATCACATATACGGACAATGCATGAGCAAGATATACACACTAACAAGTGAAGTCAAATATAGCATGACGAGGTATAACCAGATTACGCGTTGGATGAGAACACATAGGAACATCATAAAAGTTATCACCTATGGAAGCAATGATCATGTGATAGTTCAAGGATTGCATGTAATCTTGTGACGAGGTGCATTTAGAAGGCATAGTTCTGCATGATATTAACGACGCATGATGTGATACAAGCAGGGTCATGAGTCATTAAAAGAGGTTGACATAATATTCATGAACATGAGGCATTATCAAAAGTAACAAGAAGGGCATCATGGGTGACATATTATAAACTTGCTAGGAAAGAACCATCGTAAGGCATATAAAATGATAACTATCACATTATGGAACAAGTACAACATGTAATCATTTTGGAAAGAAAAAGCCCTACAAGATACTACTAGCACGTATTAAAACGTGACTACAATCAAGGCAATTCGACTAGATTCATTCGAACATTCATGCGTCCTACGTATGTGAAGACATGATATAGTGTGGTGTGTGATCATGCGAGGTGCCAAGCCATACATGTATGCTAGCACGAAAGGATATCATAGAGTATTAGGGAGATACTACAGAGCGATAACATGTAAGCATGCTAAGATAACCATCACGTAAAGTAAATCGATTATCGAATTCAACATCAATCTAATTGCATGAGTAAGACTTGTTAAGATAATAGAAGGAGGGAAGGACCACACTATCAGGGACCTAGTGTTGTAGGAGGAAATCAAGTTTAAAATATAGAAATAGAAATCAAGTATAGCAAACCAGATTCCGTCCCTTGCAAATGATTACAAGACCTCCTCCTGATGTAGCAGCGGGAAGTCAGGATCGATCCACGAGGAAGCACGTCAGCGGATCTTAGGTAGCTGTAAAGCTCACAGACAGAAGTAATAGACAGAAAGAAAGACAGAAATAACAAATAAAAGCGGAAAAGAAAGCAAAGCAACAGATTGGTCGATATCGACAAACAGTTACTCGATATCGACAAGAAATATCGACTAGCAGTAGGTCAAAATCGAGCAACAGAAACAGAACTCAGAAAAGAATAACGTCGAGTAAAACCCTCCTCGATATCGAGTAAATCAACTCGATATCGACAAGAACCTGCTCGAAGTCGACAAAAGACAGAAACCTGAAAATGCAACCTTTCGAACACAGAACGCAGATTTTGATGAATTAATTCAATAAACTAAAAGACTTCCAAGGCCACGGTATCAACACCACAACGATAGCCAAGCAAAATAACACATAAAGTCATAAAAGATCATGTTTTTTCATCAAATAACTTTCGTTATTATTAAATAGGAATATAGAGGCTTTCGCATAAACCCTAATTGTTACTAACCCTTTTCACATAATTAATCCAAGTTGTATTAAGATCACTTTTGCTTCAATAACACAAACAAGGATCACCTTCAACTTTCGCAAAAGAATCATGCTCATAGGGATAGAAGACGAATTGCATAAAAAGCTCAAACCTTTACCGCATCACCTCACATGGCTACCGTCGGGCTCACCCCGACCCCAGAAGTGGGTGGACTACTCGCGCCTCATCGCAATTGCAGACATTGATTGAAAAGAAATAACTTGTAATAAACTATATTCAAAGTCTTTACAATCCCGGCAATCAACTTTCGTAGAATGCCGAAACCCTAAAACCTTTGAACTCCTAAACTTCTCTGTGGAACTACTTCTCTAGCTTCTGAATTGAATGAATAGAAAATCAGCCCCTAAGGCCTTATTTATAGCCTTCCAATCCTTGCTAATCAAGGTAAGAAAGTCTATCTATATCTATATCTACTTAGGCGTGGTCACGGGTCGGACCCGGCGGGTCGACGGGTTCGACCCGCCGAGTCAAGGGTCGGGGAAGGGCGACCCGAACCCTAACCCGGGAATTCCACGGGTTGGCGGGTCCGGGTCGACCCGTTGACCCGGTGGATTCCCGAATTAAAAAAAAAAAAATTTATAATATTTTCAACTAATAAAAATTAAAAAAAATGATATGTAAAGACTTTTCTACATATGTCTTCTTATATCCATTTCATTTTAATATGAAGTGGAAAAAAACACGAGAAATTTTATATTTTTATAAAACTTCCTTCCTCCATTACAATATAAATGTAGGGATATAAAACTTCTCATACTTTACTTCATTTCAATATAAGAAATAAAGCTTAAAGTGAAGAGTGAGGGTTAAGGGAGGATGGGGTACACATATATATACATCCATCCCTTCTCATTCTAACTCTCAACTTTCAATGTGGGACAAGAGTCTTGTCCCACATTGAAAGTTGAGAGAATAGGGGAAGTCTTCCAAATCTATAAAAAGAGAAGGGTGATAGTGCTTTTGACTCACATTGCACATTGCAAACTAGTTTATGTTTATATATTATGAATATATTATGAATTATTCTAAGAATAATATACATAATAATTATTATAAACATAAAAAAAAAAAAAATTTCAAAAAAAAAAAAATTGGGATGGTGGGTTGACCCGTCGGGTCGACTCGCCGGGTCATCGGGTTCAAAACCCCTGACCCTAACCCTAACCCACAACCCGCCCCCACCCGTTGACCCATTGACCCGGACCCGCCGGGTCAATGACCCGGCAGGTCATTGACCCGTACGACCCGTCGGGTCACGGGTTGACCCGTAACCCGTGGCCACCCCTATATCTACTTACTTAAGATAAAATAATAGAATAAATAATTAAATCTAGAACTATATCTAAAGTAGATAAAATATCTTCTCCTTTGACTTGATAGCTCTTGATAGATGTGGATAGAATTTGGTCTCGAAAATATCACCATCGGCTTCGGGATAAAAACTTAACAAGATATTCGGATAGCTCGGAATCCGCCACTGAGACTTCCTCGATATCGAGTAGGAGTCCTCGATATCGACTAGCGTTTTCTTCGTCTTGTGCTCAGCAACTCCATATCGGCTAACAGGACACTTGTCGAGTTGGGTTGTCCTCGATATCGAGGAATTTTCCTCGACATCGACTAACTTCTTCTCGGTTTCAGCTCAGCTTCGTCGATCTTGGCTCAGACATGGAAATCGACTTGGGTGCTTACTCGATATCGACCAGTTCTTGTCGATATCGACTAACCTGCTCCAGCTCCCAGCTTCACTTGTCGATGTCTGGTGTCTCTGACTCGATATGTGGCCAACTCGATATCGACTAAAGGAAGTCGATATCGACTAATGTTCTCCAGCTTTCCTTGCTCGATTCTGGCAGCTTGCTGAAAATCGACTTAGGTGTACTCGATATCGACAAGAATTGGTCGATATCGACTTGATGTTGTCGAGTCGATTTTTCCTTGCTTCCAGCTTGATTTGTCCTGGTTCCGCTGCTTCTTGACTTTGGACTTCTGTAGTTGACTTTCGAGCTTTTCTTCCTTTCTCAGAACTGCTGTAAATTGCCTCAAATTCTGCAAATTTAAACGGAAACTAGTGTAGATTCCATAATTTGGCAAATAAGCATAAACTATATAGATTCTGTACTATCTTAGCCCAAATGCATGAAATGTATGCAGAAAACGATATAAAAGTAACTATAAAACATGGCACATTCGGCTCACAACACCTAGCTCGAGAGAGAATTAGCAATAATGCAGGCAAGAAATAATTCACACGAGTCGCAACCAAGGATTCTACATGATACTAAAGGCTCAACATAACATACGATACATGCATGCAACTAATCATGACGACACGTAAGAAATGAATTCAATCACATCACTACAATATAGAAGCATGAGGAAAGTTTAACGATGCATAATACGAGTCTAAGTAATGGGCAATATGACTAGAATACGGGGACATGAGCTCAATCAACACATACTAGGATAAAACATACATCTCTCAAGACTCAATTATACCACATATTCTCCATCCAACGCAAGTAATCACACAACAATACAAATTGCAAAACAACCAACGTTAATTAATCTGACGATTACAGAACAGATGGGCATACTATAAATTCTTGTCTCAAAAGGATAATAAGCATTGACACGTCAGCACCCAGCATGCTAAGGCAATCATCTACAAGGATTCATACAAAGGGGGGTTGATCACACTATCATGAACTTAATCAAAGAGGAAATAACGATCATGTAGGTTCTCATCATAAGGTTCATCCTTCCAATCAATCATACGATCAATAGGCTAAGTAAACATGCTATAACAACATATAGTCATGATAGAAGGCAAGACACAACACAAGACTTAAGCAATATATCAATCACATATGTAATCGCATGAGCAGTCTGTATTAATGGTCATTCGCAAGATATACGCAGGAGGCTATAAGATCATGTCATGCAATTCAGAGAGAGTCATCATTACAACCGGACAGAGATCCCTAAGGGCAACCATTGACTTTTCCCAACCGACTCATCACCCCTCATTCCCATGTGACTCTGGTACGACTCTTTATGGCAAGGACACTCTGGTTGATCGTCATAAGGATTGAGAAGGACAGCTTCAGAAACACCTTACTCTTGACTCAAAATGACACCAAGAACTACCTACCAATACTCACTCAAACAATCTTCATATCCATACATGATTTTCCGACACAATGTGTTTGCCAACCTGATTTCCCGTGAAAGACATTGACATCTAGAAGAAAGATTTGATAGAACCGAAAAAGGTTGAACATAGTGGAAAAGGTTGTCCCACACAAGCTGGGCTTGACCACATAAGAACAAGGGTACTCCCGCTATCCCGTTTCCACGGATCAGTCAATACACATTTAATTATTAGGCATACCAATCAGACCTTAACATATTAAGCACTCAGCATAGAATCAGTCAATGACAATTATAATGACCTCCTTCAAGGAAGATCGTTATCAGGCTCAATATATAAAGCACATCAAGCTATCTAATGTCGCTCTTCGAGGAGCGACTGACCGGAGGGTTAAAAACCTCGCGATCCTACCTAACTCGCCACTCCAACCACCTTGGTGCAATCTCTCTGGAGTCTTCCGGACCCTCTGTAAAGAGCAAGCTAGTATTTTGCCTACCGTTCCCAACTAAACCCAATAGGGGTGGTCTGGCGCCCTTACTACCCACTCGTGTCCCTGTTTGGTCGGTTTTCAGCTTTTATTACAAGTCGAGTTCATTACTTAGTCCAATTTCGGTTAGCCATCTTAAATTCATTTTGCCCTTTTTTTTAAAATCCTTTCAAATCCTCTGAAATTCATGGGCGATTTTCCAAAACATACTATCGACCTTTGCGTACCCAAATTGCACAACCTCGGCTCTGATACCAACTTTGTAACGGCCCGGAATAATGATTTCCGGGTTGTATTTCAAGGGATGAAACCCCTTGTTCGGATCTTGCAATCCAGGTACGGGTCAAGGTTTCAAATTCAATTTTAAGGTCAATATATAATAAAGGGGGATTTCAAACCCTAAAAGCATCGTAGGGCCGTTAGGTACCCTTAGCTTGTCCTATAGACTAAGTCGTGGAAGTTCATTTAAGAGTAACTGCGAAAACGAAAAGAATGTAGCTCTTGCCACGGTGAAGCCGGGTCAAAACCAAAAACATGATAAATACGAGTATCCAAATTACCCAAGTTTAAGTTTAGAAGTCAGTCGTCCAGTCCAATAATCGCCAAAAGGGAACCCCGTCATATAGACACCGAGTAGTCAAAATCTGCAGAAAATACCTTTAAAAGAAGAACGGGGAAAGGGGTTAGATCGAGCCACACATGTGGGACCGGAAGTCCTCGCTGAGGCCACATAGTATGTGATATACCTAATATAGATGCTCTAATGCAGTACGAAAGTTAAACACACTAACATGCTCCTAGTTCATAATAATGTGCAGAAATACTGTAAAGGGCCCAAGACAATGCCAAATGGCATATCCCTCTCCTACCTCTGCACCCCTTCCCGTTAGTGCAGAGCCTGGCCAGTCGGTGCTATAGCATAGCAGTTCCTCGTGGTGGTGCACGGACCACGGAATAAACAACAACATAAGTAACCAAGTTTGCCCGATGGTGCTGGGCTATAGTAGCATGCTCATATCGACTCGATTGACTCAGGGCACCCGATGAGACTGGGCTACCCTATGACCCTAGTAAAGATTCTAGGACTATCACAGATAACGACCGTTCTTTTTCAAACAACAACATAAGTAACCAAGTTTGCCCGATGGTGTTGGGCTATAGTAACATGCTCATATCAACTCGATTGACTCAGGGCGCCCGATGAGACTGGGCTACCCTATGACCCTAGTAAAGATTCTAGGACTATCACAGATGATGGCCGTTCTGTTTCAAACGCATAAAGTAAGCAGATGTTCATTCAATTAGTGCAACCTAAACAGGATACTACATGGCATGCTTTTATGCATATGCAACACCTAACATAAAATGAAACAACATGCATGAATGTCAAACCTGAGGAAGCCCCCTAGGAACTTACCTGAAATGCCAAACGGCAAAAGATAACGCAAGCAAGGGCCCAAATGCAAGTCCAAAGCAATCCAAAAGCGATACACACCTATCATCAAGCCATTTCCATAAGCTACCAGACCATCATTCATACACACGAACCCAAGTTCTCATCATCCTCAAAACCCATCGATAGTAAAACCGTTTTCCAAAACCATTCCGATATGATCAACATCAACCAAAATCATTCTTCCAATTTCCTTCTCAAAACCAACATCATCAAGTCAAGACAAAGATCCCGACATCAAACATTTAAAACTTAAAACCAATACCTCAAAATCATACTTGTCCAAATCAAGAGGAAGTATCAAATTTCTAAGTGAAGCCAAAATTTGGTTTTATTCAAATATTCCGGCATTTTGGTTTTCAAACAATAAATCATTTAAGAGATATTTCCGAGAACTTGAAACCCTCGTAGATAATGCTTTATCAACAACGTATAATTAAGATAACGCCTCAAATTAAATCTATTTTCAAAATCTCTATTTAAATCCAAAATCAACAAGTCATTTCGAAATTCCCAATTTACATATTTAATCATCCCAAATACTCATCCCAATAATATTATTTCTCAAATACCTTTATAATATATAAACTTTCAGAATATACTACCTCAAAATCAATATTATAATACTAATAATAATAACCAACAATAATTAAATACCACTCATAATATAATTGTGAAATACCTATCAATAATACAACAACAAATAATGGAGTATAAAATGAAAATCCCCAATTGTGATGACCCGGCCGAGAAAGTGAAGAAAAGGACCAAAGAAGAACTCAGCCCCAAATACAAACCGGAAGAAGCTCGGATCCGGCCCAGATCCAAAGAAGAGCTCAGGCTCCGGTGGTCCTTTCGACTCGAGATTTTGCCCAGGAGATCGACTCACTAACCCGAACATCACAGATTCGGAAAGAAGTAAACGCGAACAAAGGAAAGGGAGGAAGAGGTGCTCACATAGGTTCGGATTTTCGCCGGAACTCGTCGTCAGAGGCGCGATTGTGCTTTGTTGGAGTCGGGATCATGGAGATCGTGGCCGCGCTTCAGATTCGGAACATGGCACAAGAAGAAGGTGGCGGCTTGGTGGTTCTCTCGACGGCTTTGGGGGTTCGGTGGCGCTCGACGGGGATCAGCCGGCGCTCAGTGGTGCTCGAGAGCTTCCAAAACAGAGGACGGGGTGTGCGCTTGGGGCTGCTGGTGTGGCTCGGGAGCTGCGGTCTCGATGAGGGAGGCGGAGATGTTGCTGCTACTGCTCGACTCGGAGGAAGGAGCTGTCGAGGTGCCCGGTGGTGTTAGGGTGGCTCAGCCGGTGGCTAGGGGTGAAAACAAATGGTGATGGCTGCTGTTGGGGAAGAGGAGAGGAGATGGGTTAGAAGAATTACGGGAAAAGGGTCGTTGTTTCTATGCTGCTGCTACTCATCGGGAATGATAAGGGAAAGAGAGATGTATTTTGGTGGGGATTGAAATGGAAGGAAGGGTTGTTGCCTGGTGGATTTTACAATCAAAATGAGGAAGGGGGAGAAAGTTTTATTCCTGGACAGACTACGAGGTGGAAGCAACACAACAAACGGAAGGGGCTCTTCTTAATCAAACAATGCATAGGGTGTGGGTACAAGTGTATTGGCGTGGGAGTTGCAGGCAAGGGGACAAAGTAGTGGGCTGCTCCTGCCTGCAGAAAATGAAGGCGGGAATGGAAGAAGAATCCAAAGCAAGGTGGTCCCAAAAGAGATTTCAAGATACCCGAAAACAAATCCCAAAACCCGCTCTCTCGATCTTATCCAATCCAACTCAAAACGATCTTCAAAACGATTTTCAAATTTCTAAATCCGAGTTTAATAATGAACTCTAAATATTATCTTCAGTTTTCGCACATGGGAGCGGGATAAAACAAAATTTTAATTTTCAACTAAAGAATACCCTAACTCGTTTTGAAATATTTAGAATAAAACCAATAGCTTAAGGACGGAAATTCCAAACCTCTCAAATCTTAGAAAGCGGAATGATTATAATTCACTATTTTAATAATTTAATATTATAAAATTTCCCGGTCCTTACACCTGTACTCTTCTTTTGCAAGGAAAATAAAAATTGATAAAAAGATTACACACTGAAATGTGAGAAAATTACTCTTCTTTTGCAAGGAAAATAAAAATTGCTGCTTTTGAGGGTTGTATAATTAAGATATATTTTGGAACATATTTATAAGAGCACAGCAAACAGAGATTCCAAGAGTGGAGGAAAAATGCTTTCAAAGGTCGAGCACATTACCATAATCTGTTTCCCTTTGTTATCTCTGTTTAAGATGGTGCCAGCATCCAGTGCTCATGTGGTTCTTTTGAATAAGGTCCCAAAATTTTGTGGACTGATTTTCTAGACTGATTTTATTTGCTCTTTTTCGTGATGTGATTATTGTAAGCTTGAGATTCCGATTGGTACAGGTTGTTTCAGATCAGAATATTAGCTTTTTTTTTTTTTAATGATTCCTTCATCAATGTTGTTCAAATTCGGTATTCGTTTTGGTTTTGATTTAAGCCTGTGTTGATCGATATCAAAGAAGAGATTTCCGGTGATTGATTTTGTCTGATTTCGTGATTACAGATTACTAAATATTTCAAATTTGCACACTTTTTATTTCTTGTACTTGTTAAGTTTAAGCCTATTAGCTTAATGGTAGAGCAATGTGCTTATGCACAGAGACGTGGGTTCGACTCCTACATAGGCTAAATTGCTTAATTTTAATAGTGTATTATTTTCTAATAAATGTGCAATTTCTAATCTTAATTGTGCACTTTATAATCTTATTCTCACACTTTATTATTTTATTTATGCACTTTATAATATTAATTGTGCACTTCATAATCTAATTCATACACTTCATCATTTTGTTCTTGCACTTTATCATTTTATTTATACACTTTATAATCTTAATTGTGCACTCCATAATTAATATTATTCACGCACTTCATCATTTTGTTCTTGCACTTTATCATTTTATTTATGCACTTCATAATCTTTTTTTTACAGTAGGCAAACATTGGGAGCCGTTGCTAATAAAGCAACTTAACTCCCGGATCATCCTGAAGGATGATTTTACAGAGATCCCTATGGTAGGGAATAGAGGCTAAGTTATAAATTACACCTAATTTGGCTATGTAATCCGCAGTATGGTTTGCTTCTCTAAATAAATGTCGGATCTCCACTGATAAGAATTCAGCTGTAAGCCTTTGGATTTCTTCAATCTGATGTAGAATTTCCCATCTGGGCGACTGTTCTCTATTGGCTGCTTTGACCAGAATCAGATTGTCAATTTCCAGAATTATCTTCCTTAGTCCCTTCTGTCTTGCTCTTTGAAGACCTAGAATCATGGCAGAGGCTTCTGTTTGGATTGCTGATCCAACATTAGCTTCTTTGGAAAAAATATCAATAATATTACCTTCAGAATCACGAATGATTCCCCCAGTCTGGCTTTTGCCAGATTGGGTAAAAGAACCATCTACATTAATCTTGTAGATAGTCCTAGGAGGTCTGGTCCATCTGGCTCTCACCCTTCTTATAGCGTTTGATTGTTGTTTTGTGTTGTGTTGTTCTTCCTTGGTCCAATCCGTAATGCTTTGTTTTATCATCTGGATCAGAACAGAGGTGCTGGTCGAATCTTTAGACCTGAAAATTTTGTCATTTCTAACATTCCAAATAGACTGCCATATAAAAGCTAGATCAATAAAGTTAGTGTTAGACGTATTGATTCTATACAGATTTTCACTCAGCGGGCCATGTAGATTAAGGTTGTGGAAATACAGACCTGATTTCTGCTCATATTGGGCTATGACTTCCCTTGTGTTGGTGCACTTAGTGAATAGATGAGCAGCATCTACATTTGCATGACCACAAAGAGACATTGGCTAGGGACTCTATTAACATACCTATTAAGTCTGTCAATCGTTGGAAGACCATCAATCTTGATCTTCCATAGGAGGTTTTTGATGCGAGGGGGGACCTTAAGCTTCCAAATCCATCTTTGTGAGTTATGATCTTGGGGTTGTGTAGCCAGAATTTTCTTCACCGACCTGGTAGTGAATTTACCTTCTGGGTCGAGACTCCAAATCAGGTTGTCTTGAGCCTGCCACTGGGGGATTTTTAATTGCAGAATCTTTTCGATGACTCCTTGGGGGAAGGTCTGTCTTAATACATCTTCTTTCCACAGCTTCCTGTCACTGATAAGAGATTCAACTGTCATGTTAGTATCATTTGTAGCTCTGTAGTCTATAATGCACTTCATAATCTTAATTGTGCACTTCATCATCTTATTCTTGCACTTTATCATTTTATTTTTGCTCTTTATAATTTTAATTGTGCACTCTAGAATCTTATTCATGCATTTTCTATTATTATTCATCCACTTCATCATTTTATTCTTGCACTTTATCATCTTATTTTCACGCACTTCATATTAATATTCATACACTTCATCATTTTATTCTTGCACTTTATCATCTTATTTTTGCACTTTATAATCTTAAATGTGTACTTCATAATCTTATTCATGCACTTCGTATTATTATTCATACACTTCATCATTTTATTCTTGTACTTTATCATCTTATTTGTGCACTTTATCATTTTATTCTTGCACTTTATAATCTTATTCGTGCACTTCGTATTATTATTCATACATTTCATCATTTTATTCTTTTACTTTATCATCTTATTTGCGCACTTTATCATTTAATTCTTGCACTTTATAATCTTATTCGTGCACTTCGTATTATTATTCATACACTTCATCATTTTATTCTTGTACTTTATCATCTTATTTGCACACTTTATCATTTTTATTCTTGCACTTTATAATCTTATTCATGCACTTCGTATTATTATTCATACACTTCATCATTTTATTCTTGTACTTTATCATCTTATTTGCGCACTTTAACATTTTATTCTTGCACTTTATAATTTTATTCATGCACTTCGTATTATTATTCATACACTTAATCATTTTATTCTTGTACTTTATCATTTTATTCTTGCACTTTATAATCTTATTCATGAACGGGAACAAAAAGAAGACAACCAAAACTAGCCTATGCGGGATTTGAACCCGCATATTTGTGCATAGCACATTGCTCTACCAATTTGAGCTAATAGGCTTGCCATTTTTAGCTAATAGGTTTTTAATGGCACAATAGCACATATCACATCTCAAAGGCCCCAACCAGAAGGTACTTACTGAATTTTTAAAACTACTTTACCATATAAAATTACATAGCTTTATTAATTTTTAACTACTGATTTTTTTTCAAAATTTTTGATCTTTTCTAAAAACAAGTTTTTAAAAGGTAGCTAGTGATGTTGTTGCTATGCTTGCATGTAATGGTTGGATATGGTACTTACTGCAACACTGCTTGAAAAAAAAAAATCATGAACATTCCAGGAGAAAATCGGACAATTGAAAGTTAATTATAGCAATTTGTGATTTTATATTATGTTCCTTCTTCAAACTTAGTGCAAGTGTTGTTTTTCAGTTAAGAATACCATGAAATTGAAAATAATACAAATCTAGTAAATAAGAATCAGACCACAAATCCTAATCCAACAGAAAAATTGCAAAAATGGGGAAAAAAAGGATTGGCCAAGGAGCAAGAACAATAAATAAAATAAGCTGGACTACGGAAAACAAAGACCAACTGATTTTAAGGACTCTTAGCCTATTAGATTGCTTCTGGAATAAATAACAAACCAACATTAAAATGGTTAACCTATTCATGTGCAATGATCATTTCAAATTTCTCCCACATACCAAGTAGATTAAAAGGACGACAAATAAGAAAAATGACTCCCACAAAGATAGGGATACAAGTGTCAATGGTCATTGATGAGTGCTATATTACTCAGCAGTAAGCGCCCTACACATGAGTTTACAACATTAAATGCAACAGACTAGTCATATCTTGTGATTCATAGCCTATTAGCTTAATGCAAAGGCCGAAAAACAGCAAATTCGAACAAAGCATTAATCACAAATTTGCATTACTAATCTTTGAATGGTCCCTAGTGAAATCTAATATTCTACCAAGTACCAACGCATGAATACGAATCCAAATTCCAAATCAGATAATATCAATTCTATCCTAGACAATTTATCAAACACCTAGTAGGCATGGATTTAACGATAACTCAATCTCGATTTCTGATGGACAGTTTTTAGTCGCGTAAACCGTATCAAAATAAATTCGAACTTACCTAACTAATGTAGTGTGATAAGTACGAGTCGATCCCACAGAGAATCAAGTTATTCCTAAGTTAAGTTTATTTACCAATTAAGACAAGACGGGGGTTTTTGAGTGGTGAAAATAAGAAATAAAATAAAATAAACTATAAACAAATAACGGAGATAACAATTAAGAAAATAGTTTCATCTACAAATATCCACTTTAATTTGACTAGTTGATCCTCGATTCTACTTCAAGTTCTCTTTTCATCCTATTATTGTTCCTGTCCGGATCTTGTGTAAATTACTAGTCCTACGAGTCCTAGTAACCCTTACTAATTAGATAACCCTAGCACGGCCAAGATTCAACCTAATAGTAGCATTAAGATTAAGGATTGACCAGAATACATGCAAAACCAAGCTACGAGTCAGCATTCAACATGTAATTGATTCATTACACACCAGTTTAGTCCTACGAGTCCTAAAAAGGCATGATTGCTACTATGGATTAAGGTTCGCTACGAGGAATATACAAAATCCTAGCAATAATCTCAACTAGTTGTACGGACTAGAAGAAATCAACAATATTTGCAAAAGAATCAATACGAATCAATAGAAATAGAGCAAGAATAGAAATCTCACAACTTTATCAAACCAAAGCTTCAATCCATAGACGAAACGGAAGAGTTTTGATCTCCATAGCAATAAAATAAAACATAATTAGGGTTGAAAGAGTTAATCGGCACCGTATACACGGCTTTCGTATACAGCTCGGCTCAATCCTCCAACTCCAATTCATTATGTGTATTGCTTAGCTTGACCATCTCCATCGTCTTTCTAATTTGCAACTCTTCCACAATATTACGAGCACTCTAAATTTATACGATAAATTCCGAAAATACCTGAAATATATAAAAGTACTAGTGTAGACTCCAAAAACCAAATAATACAAATTAAGCTATAAAATATGTAAAAATGCTTTAAATTAATATGCAAATCTATACTTAAAGCAGGACTAAAATAGACTCTATCAAACTACTCATGCTTAGACTTTTGCTTGTCCCCAAACAAACTAATCATAAAACAAAGACAAATTCAAAAAAAAAAAAAACAAAGACTAAAAGAAATTTCTATGAAAAATCACTCATCAGTATGGTTCTCATGGCTACAAAAGTATTTATTATGTTAAAACTCAAAATAGTTAGGACACTATGAGACCCACATCAAACCCTTCATACTCATTGCTTTAAACTCAAATTAAGTTCAGGGGATGCTTGCATTCAGAATGTATTGAGCAATCAAATTCATTAAGCACATAAAAATCGTCATAAACACTCATAGATTACTAGGCCTTTTCTACTTCGGATTTTCAATAAAGCTCATTTTTTTTCAAGTATGTTCTAATTATTTTTTTCTTCCACCTTGCGTGAATTTTATCCTCCACAAACAGGATCGGTTACTAACCATATTTTTTTCAATTCTTATGAGTTTCGAGTGAATTTTATCCTCCTCGGACATTTCTATCAGGCTTGGTTTATTGATGATTCTTTTCACTCGAGTGAATTTTATCCTCCTCGAGCGGTGTAAGTGAATTTTATCCTCCTTACACTCATCAACCCAGCACATATCAAAACACATCAAACAGATAACCGAATTTACTAGTGCTTTTCATCAGGGGTTTAGACATACAATATAAACCATATAAAAGTTTGTAAAGATTGCTCTAAACCGAACATACAACCAATAATCAAGTTATAACTAAAGCTCATAATCCAGATCATCTATATGAATCCCACAAGTGTCTTTATTCAATTAAAATTCAAGTTTATTAACTCTTAAGCCATGAAAAACCATATATCATCATCGAGGTCATACCAATCATAGAAATAACTCTTTAACACAACTAAAATGAACAACTAATCAAAAACTAAGACTCAATGACTTATATGAACATGGGATAACTATCAAATACCTACAATGGAACCTATAATGCAATGCAATAATGCAATGAAATGCAGCCAAAAAAATATTGAAAAAGAAAACAAGAAACTATCATATATAAAAAATACGGAGCTACACCTGAATTCTCCCACCCCATGCTTAAAATTTTACTTTGTCCTCAAAGTAAAGAAAATGAATAAAAGAAGTAAAGGAAACTCACCAAACAAATCAGGCATTCCAGAACTAATCTTCAACTCAAGAGGAGGTAGTGGTGTTGCCTCTGAACAGACCATAAAAATCAGCAACTTCTCATAGGTACAGGACCTGTCCAACACCACAGACAGCAACAAAAAAAGCAAAACTGGCATAGTAATCAGCATCCAATCTAGTTAAGTAACAAAGGAATATAAAGTCATCAAATTCAACAAGATAGGTGACTATGCCTAAGTACTATAACACCCTTAAAACATGAGAAAATAGTAGAAATGACCGTCCTGGGTGTGCAGCAGAAATTTCAGCAGCTCTTGGATGCAATTGGCACTTGTGAACCGCCTCGGAGTTGGATAAATACAGGTCTATCCTCTTTTCCAAAGGCCCTGGCCAAGACAAAACACAAAGAGAAGAAACACAAGAAGACACAGAACCACCATCCAAGAAAAATAATATCATCCAAGAACAAAGAACAATAACAAAGTCCAGTCAAACCCAAAAACATGCTCAAACTCATCCATATTCTGCAAGTAAAATCATGAAAATCTGATTGATGGACATAGGAAAGCATGAGACAAGCAAGTCAACAAGAACCAATCATAAAAATCATATAGGCCAGCATGAAGCACAAACTAATTAATTTAGAGTGTAGCAAAAATAACTCAGCTGGTTTTAAACATAATGAGAAGAAACTGATCAGCTACAGAGAGTTTAAGGCATGAGAGTTTTGAAATCCACATTAAAGCACCTTGACAAAATCAACAGTAAAGCGACTCGAGCAAACAGTCTCAAATGGAAAAGCCTCAGTCTCATAACACACATAATGTAGTCCAGGAGAATGCTCAAAAGCCAGATATCATAGCACCTGCTCTCCCTAATCAAGGTAAACACAAGAAACACTTAAAAGAACATATCAAACATAACTACCAGAGCTCAAAGTTGAATAACAAATCATCAACAATTCAGAAATACCCCAATCTAGTCTCAACAAAGTGCTCAGGTAAGCAGCACACATCCAACGAAGCACCATATACCAAAATCAATTGCGCAAAATCAAATCAAAATTCATACCTCCAAATAAGATCAAATGCGCCATTATTCAAGCAATTGATTTCCCACCAATTTCACAAGAACACAACTAGATAAGGTGGAGAAGCCATACCTGCACTTACCTAATCGAAATTGGTGGCCAGTTGAGAGAAATCACGGCCCCACTGAGTCGCAACAACCGTGGCGAGTCGAACTGGAGGATAGCGGGGGCAACAGCAGATCCGAGAGGGAGCGGTGGTCAACAACTTCAGATGGCCAAAGTGGGGCGTGTGGTGATGGAAAGGTGGTTGCTGCTACCGGAGATGGTGGCTGGTGGAAGGCAGCGGGGAGATCCGGCGATCAGGGAAGTAGACAGATCCGGCAAGAGAAGGCATAGGGATGAAGAGGTGGTGCGGTGAGGAGATCCCGACTAGGGGAGTCTGGTGACAAGAGGCGGATGGCGGCGTGGGAAGGAAAGAAGGGGAAGACGGGAAAGGAAGAGGGAGACGGGAAAAAGGGTTCCTTTTTATTTCTTTTCTTTTTTTTCCATACTGAGCTGCAGGTTTCTTAAAAAAAAAAGACTCTATTTGGGATAATTTGATGGACGGTTTTTAGTCGCGTAAATCGTATCAAAATAAATTCAAACTTACCTAACTAATTTAGTGTGATAACTACGAGTCGATCCCACATAGAAACAAGTTATTCCTAAGTTAAGTCTATTTACCAATTAAGACAAGACGGGGGTTTTTGAGTGGTGAAAATAAGAAAGAAAATAAAATAAACTATAAACAAATAACGGAGATAACAATTAAGAAAATAGTTTCATCTACAAATATCCACTTTAATTTGACTAGTTGATCCTCGATTCTTCTTCAAGTTCTCTTTTCATCCTATTATTGTTCATGTCCGGATCTTGTGTAAATTACTAGTCCTAAGAGTCCTAGTAACCCTTACTAATTAGATAACCCTAGCACGGCCAAGATTCAACCTAATAGTAGCATTAAGATTAAGGATTGACCAGGATACATGCAACACCAAGCTACGAGTCAGCATTCAACATGTAATTGATTCTCTACACACCAGTTTAGTCCTACGAGTCCTAAAAAGACATGATTGCTACTATGGATTAAGGTTCGCTGTGAGGAATATACAAAATCCTAGCAATAATCTCAACTAGTTGTACGGACTAGAAGAAATCAACAGTATTTACAAAAGAATCAATACGAATCAATAGGAATAGAGCAAGAATAGAAATCTCATAACTTTATCAAACCAAAGCTTCAATCCATAGACGAAACGGAAGAGTTTTGATCTCCATAGCAATAAAATAAAACATAATTAAGGTTGAAAGAGTTAGTCGGCACCGTATACACGGCTTTCGTCCACACCCGTACGTATGAATCAATGTATATATATAAACTATAATCTGATCCTAATCTATATAATAAAAAATATAAATATATATAATGCAATTCTATCTATCCAAATTTAGGTAGTATATTGCAATTCGCAAGACAACACTCGTAGTCTCGTAAGCCCAACCAATCACGTGGGCTCCTCCTTCCTTTGATTAATTTGGATGCAATTACGTACGTGCGTATAGACAGCTCGGTCTGATCCTCCAATTCATTATGTGTATTGCTTAGCTTGACCATCTCCATCGTCTTTCTAATTTGCATCTCATCCATAATGATAACTCCCTCCCTTGATGAAAATTGGAATAAATGTTTCAAAGGCTTTGACAGGATGTTTGTGTCAAAGGCCTTGGAACGTTAACAGTTGATGAAATACAAAAACTATCTTATTTATTCGTATATTATTTTATCTTATTATATACTTCCGTTATATTATATATATATATATGTATGCCTAACCTTTTCATGAAGTATATTCGAAGATTATATCCTTCCTTTAAGTACATATTGAGGAGATCTATTTCAAAATGGATTATGGCTTTGGAGTATCCATAAATAGAAGATTCAAAGATCAAGCCTGATTCGAAGGAACCGTTGGAGATCTGGTGTTGAAGATCCTCACGCTCCATGCTCTTATATAAAGGAAAGGAAGGAGAAGACAGAGATAACAAGTGCTACACACGAGCTTTCATTCAAGCAAGATCTGTCTTCCAAAGTGTCTCTCTGCTAAGCGCTCAAGAGTTTGTTGTTTATTTCAAAGCCTTTGAGAGTCACTGTGAGCTTATAGGATATATTCATTTATAGTGTTACTCGAGAGTTTATAACTCGGGAAGTTGCACTAGGCTATTGATTTGTGAGAGTAAGAGGATTGTACTAGATAGCTGAGAGAGGTGGGGCTCTTCTAGATTGGTCTAGGACTCCAAGGGAACGTGAGTTGACTAGATTGCAATTGTATAGGAGAGAGGCTTCTCGGTGAGCTATTAGGATCCTAAGCTAAGCGAATCAATAAAGCCTTTGAATCCTAGGGTTGTGGAAGAACCCTAGGCGGGGACGTAGGCCAAGTTGTGCTGAACCTCGTAAACAATTACTCGTGTTCTTTACTTATTTGCTTTACCTTATTTCCGCACTTGTTTCGATTGTCTAACTTTGTGATTCAGGTTTAATCTCAAAGGTTTTGGTACAAGCTCCAAAAGTCTTGAGACTTTCTGCGAAAAACGGGCATACTCTATTCAACCCCCCTTCTAGAGTATTTCTTATTACATTGTTTTTATATTATCGAACCTTCACATAATATTACGAGCACTCTAAATTTATATGATCAATTCCGAAAATACCTGAAATATATAAAATTACTAATGTAGACTCCGAAAACCAAATAATACAAATTAAGCTATAAAATATGTAAAAATGTTCTAAATTAACATGCAAATCTATACTTAAAACAGGACTAAAATAGACTCTATCAATTTCTCCACTAGGAATTTTATCAAACACCTAGAAGTCATGAATTTCCCTCATCTCAATTTCAATTTCAAATCCACAAATCTCAATCTCAATCCAATTTCCATCAAACAAAATTTATAAATTCAATCCACTAATTAAGTAATTCATAAGTACAAAAATACAATCTCGATCAAATCAAATCGAAACATAGCTAAAAGAATGGGATGGAGATGCATACAGTAGAGACAAGAACCTTCGAATTCGTCACTCGCTTCGTCGATCAATCGCGATCTGCTGTCGTCGTTAGAGGAACAAGAATGTTGGAGCGAGAGCGGAAGCGAGAAGGAGATAGAGGAGCGAAGAGTCGATGCTGAGCTCCTGGTCGATGGCGGCCACCGCAAAAGGGAGGGTGGTGAAGAGAGGGGCGAGATCTGGGATGATGAACAGGGAGAACCGAAGAAGAGCGTAGAGGGAAATCTGGGATGATGAACAGAGAGAACGGGATGATGAATAGGGCGATGAATGGAAGGATTTCTTTTTTTTTTAATCACCCCGCGCCTCCCAACCCGTTAATTATATCCATTTTCATTATAAGAGATTTTTTTCATTTTAAGCCTCATTTTCATTTGAACCATTACCCTATAATTATATATATATACTCCGTGTAATGATACCCAGTAATAATTATCCGGAGTGTAAAATGTTACTCTTTCCATTCTAAAATATAAGGCGTTAGAAAACAAGATTTCTAAACAGCTAAAAACTATATAAAATATTTTTTTTAAATAATATTATACTTATTAATATTAATTATGATATTATTTTAAAATATTAATAAAAAAAAGTTAATATTTTATATAGTTTTTAGCTTATTAAAAAACGTGTCAAAAAATCAAACGACTTATATTTTAGAACGGATGGAGTACTAAATAATTTCATACTTATTACACTTTCAGTTTCAAAATACTCAGTACAAAAATTGTTTGTTGTTGAGATATATTATTTATTGTTAATATTTGTAATTATCCTTTACCTTTGTTTGTTTAGATTGTATCTTATTGTTATTGATAGATAAATCAGCTCCTGATTTGTAGGACTGATTTTGTTACTGTAAGGTTATTTAAACCATGAGAATGAATATACAGAATCATCTTCTTCTCACAAATCCTTGATGCTACATGGTATCAGCCTAAAATTCGATCCTCTCGATCAATCAATGGCCACTAACCCTACCTCTCCTCACCAACTCTTGCTTTCCGCCTCTTCTGATGGGAACTCCAATTCCATTCAATTTCACCTTCCAAACTTTGCGATTCGTCTCGATCGCACCAACTACTTTCTTTGGCGCAATAGTGTTCGTTCTGCTTTGGAAGCATACGGTCTTGAATCTTTCTTGACCCCTTCTGCTCCACCGCCGACGACAATTTCTGCCCCACCTCCTGCGCAGCCTCCCTCTGATGGGGACAAAGAGGATGCGTCTCCTCCGGTTCCAAATCCGGGATATCACACTTGGGTGCGCAAGGATCGTCACGTCATTTACATAAGTTTAAATAAAATACTTCACTTTTAAAAATATATCATCATAACACTAACTTTTTTTTATAAATTTTATTACTCACTCTGTTCCAAAATAAAAGTCACTTGACTTTTCGGCATGCATTTTAAAGAGGTAAAAACTCTATAAAAATTTTTTTAATGAATTCGTTTTTATAAGTTCATACTTATGACTAACAAGTATGAAATTATTAAAATAAATTGATTAAAAAAAATTAATATTTTATAGTGTTTTTACCTCCTTAAAAAGCATGCACAAATGGATAAACGACTTTTATTTTGGAACGGATGGAGTATTTTTTAATACTAGTGCCCACTATACATTTTAATCAATCAATTTTTTAAAAAAAGTCAACAACACACAAATCAATACAGATTATTACAATCCTCTACCTAGATAACAAACAAGATCATCTATTTTGAAACAAAAACTATCATGTAAAAACACATGTATTTTATGTTGTTTTAGAACTGAAAAAATCAACCCTAGGGGAGCGTGAAGAGATTTTCGGCGGCGTCCCTTGACTGTGCCTGACTTGCTCATCTTCTCTCCGGCCAACGGCCGTGGGAGCCTAGGCTTTCCTGCCGACAGGGGCGGGTCGGTTCCTGGCGGCGCTCGACTGGGTGCGGTTTGATTTAGGTTTGTATGCTTTTCTCGATTAGGTTATTATGGAAAAGGATGGAGGGAAATAGGAGGACTGGAAATTGACAGTGGATGAAGAGGAGGAGGTGCAGATAGGGATGGTCGACGGAGGGATGGGAGGACAGAAAAGAGGAGATACGTTGGTTGGTTCCTTGTTGACAGCCAGACCGTTTAACTCCTATGCTCTTCGGGCCACCATGAAAGGAGCTTGGAGGATGCGGAAATGCTTCGAATTTAGAGAGTTGAGGAGAAACGTCTTCTTGTTAAAGTTTGCCACAGAGGAAGATAAGAAGATGGTGCTGAGATGAGGTACATGGGCCTTCGATAAGTCATTGTTAGTCATAAGGGAACTAGGGATGGATTAGCCTTCAAAGATTCTTTTTGAGGAAGCAATGTTCTGGGTTCAATTCCATGACTTACCTCTACAAATGATGACAATGGAAGCTGCTGAAATATTAGGGAAGACTTGTGAAAAGGCGATCGAAGTTGATGAGAAGGAGTTGAAAGGTTATGCGAAATTCCTACATTTAGGGTTTCCATTGATGTTCGCAAACCATTGAGAAGGGGTGTGCTGTTGAGAGCGAATGGTAAGAGAATGTGGGTTGATTTAAAGTATGAGCGGTTGCCGAATTTTTGCTACAATTGTAGGAAACTTGATCATGTTGAATCTGATTGCGATGGATAATTTCAGGCATGTAACAATGAATATGGGGAGTGGCTCCGTGCAACAACAATAAGAAGGCAACCTGGGAGGGGAAAGATGGAAAAAAGAAACAACAAAAAGAGGGGATGGGAAAAGGGCCTGAGCGAGATAGGGCTAGGGAGATCGATGAGAAACTGGGAGGAGTGAGGATGGAAAAAGATAAAAGAAAATCTTTGGCTATGTTACTTGAGGGGGAAGATATTGAAATAGGGGGAGAGAGACAGAGTGAGAAAGGTAATGTGAATGATAAGGTCTTAATGAAAGATGGGGAGATAGAGATGGAAGGGCTTTCGCTGAAAGGGAGTGGGGTGGAGGAGAATACGATAAAGATAGGGAGGATGAACGGTAACCATGAGGGAGGGGAGAAGGTAGGGAAAGAAGGGAAGTAAACGGAAGAAGGAGGTAATAAAAAAGAGATGGGGTTGGTGATAAGGAAAGATGAGAAGATAGTCAAGGTTGGAGGGGGAGGGGTGGATAGGAAAAAATGGTAGAGGCTAGCTAGGCAAGGAGGTGTAGGGGAGGGGGGAGATATGACGGCAAAGGGGAATAGGAAGGAAGCTAAGAGAGATGAAAATACAGAAATGGTGGATGTGAAAGGGGAGGTGGACAAGAGAAGGAAAATTGTGATAGAAACCATCACGTTGAGATCGGTAGGCGAGGGCAAGAGCCCCGTCTGCCGGAATCAATGAGTCTACTAAGCTACAACTATCGGGGACTGGGGAAGGCTCGTGCAGTATTGAGACTCACCAATCTGGTGATAAGCTAGGGAGAACCCCAGGATTGCGTTTCTAATGGAGACGCGATGCGAGAGGAAAAGAATGGAGGAAGTTAGGATGAGCTTGGGGTTTAAAAACTCGTTTGTAGTTGAGTGTTGGTAAGTCGGGAGGATTGTGTTTGTTGTGGGATGACGAAATAGACCTGAGTGTCCAGAGCTATACATCTCATCATATCGACGCTTTGATTACAGACCCTCAGGTGGGACCTTGGAGACTCACGGGGATATATGGATGGCCAAAAAGGGAAGAGAAAAGACATACATGGAGTCTTCTTCAGAGATTAGTGGAGGACCCACATGAGGCTTGGTTATGCTTTGGGGATTTCAATCAAATTATGACATCAGCGGACAAGATGGGGTTGGGGGAGAATGCCGTCTATGGAAGCTATGGATGCTTTAAGGGAAACCCTTGAGACTTGTGAGTTTCATGTCACACCTTTCTGTGGTTCGCGGTTCACCTGAGACAACGCTCGAGAGGGGGAGAGCTTTATCTAAGAAAGGTTGGACTATGTGGTTTGTAATGAGGGCTTCCTTAGGGCTTACTCGAGCACTAGCGCCGTTCACCTCCAACGACAAGGCTCAGATCATGTGCCGGTGATGATCTACCCTTTACAAGCTGAAAGGTGGTGGGGAGAGGAGAGGAGAGGGGATCGACCTTCCCGGTTTGAAACCCTTTGGGTGGAGCACGAAGAGAGTGTGGAGGTGGTTCGAAATGGTTGGAATAACCCGGGGTTAGATGTCGTGGAGGGTGGGATTCTAGAGAAGATAGAGAGATGTATGGAGGATCTCAAGGACTGGAATAGGGTGACTTTTGGGAATATTTTGAAAAAGCTTGGCAGGGTGAGAGAGGAGTTGAGGGAGATGCAGAAGAGGGGAATGTCAAGAGATCAAGTTGCGAGAAGGAGAGAGCTTGAGCGAGAGGAGGAGAAGCTCATGGGTGAAGAAGAGATGCTCTGGTTCCAAAGAGCAAAGGCGAACGAGTTTAAGTGGGGGGATAGAAATCCCAGATATTTTTACCAAAAGGCGAATGGGAGAGCTAAGAGGAATAAGTTAACTAGATTGGTGGATGAGGAAGGGATGGAATGGCATAGTAGGGAGAGGATGACAACGGTGGCGGTAGAATATTTCAAGAAATTATTTAGCACACAGCTGAACAACCCTCCAAGTTTGGCTACTAAAGGAATTGAAACAATCTTGACGGATGAGGATAACAAAGTGCTGCTACGTCCGTTCTCTGTATAGGAGGTAAAACCCACTCTTTTTTCTATGCATCCCACTAAATCACCAGGGCCTGACGGTATGTCAACACTCTTCTATCAACGGTACTGGGATATCTTTGGGCCTGAGGTCACAAAATTTGTCCTTGACATTCTCGTTAGAGCGCCTTTTCCAGATGGTCTGAATCACACGTATATTGCACTCATTCCGAAGGTCACTTCTCCTTTTTGGATGAAGGATCTCCGGCCGATAAGCCTATGCAATGTACTATATAAGATCATCTCGAAAATGCTTACTAATCGACTGAAAAGTTGTCTTAGCAAGGTTATTTCCACAAACCAGAGTGCATTTGTACCAGGCAGGTTGATCACAGATAATGTTCTCTCCGCTTTTGAGGTGTTCCACTATATGAAGCACAAGAAAGGAGGAAAGCAGGGTTTCATGGAACTAAAACTTGACATGGTTATGGCTTATGATATGGTCGAATAGAGCTTCCTAGAGAGGTGTATGGACAAAATGGGATTTCATAAGAATTGGACGCAGATGGTGACGAGGTGTGTACGCTCAATTTCCTTCTCGGCGTTGATAGGGGATCTCCGTCGCAGACTTTTGTGCCGGAAAGGGGACTTAGGCAAGGTGATCCTCCATCCCCTTACTTAATTTTTATGTGTGCAGAAGCTTTTTCGGGTCTGATTAGAAATAGTGAGGGAGAAGGTAGATGGAAGAGAATTAGGATGGCTTGGACATCCCCTGTAGTGTCACATCTATTCTTTGCAGATGATAGCATTATGTTCGCTAGAGCTACCTGTCAACATAGCAAAGAAATAGGCAATATCCTCTGCCTGTATGGAGAAGCATCGGGTCAACAGGTCAATATATCGAAATCAGAGCTATCGTTTAACAGAAATGTGACCGAGACAGTGCGAGAAGAGATTCAGGGAAGCCTGGGAGTGGCCGAGGTGGAGAAACATGAGCGATATCTTCGCTTGCCGACTATGGTGGGAAGGTCGAAAAAGGTTATTTTTTCTAGTTTCAAGGAACGGATCTGGAAAAAGCTTAAGGGATGGAAGGAGAAGGCACTTAGGGCGGGAAAGGAGGTCCTCTTAAAGGCGGTTGTACAAGCTTTTCCGATGTACACCATGTCATGCTTTCTGATGCCTGAGTATCTTTGCAAAGAGATTGAGCAACTGATGAGTGAAATCTGGTGAGGTGAAGATGGGGGAAAAATGAAGATGCACTGGCTTTCTTGGAAGCGGATGTGTCACGCAAAAGACAAAGGGGGTCTAGGCTTCAGAGGGGTGCAAGCTTTCAATCTAGCTTTGTTGGCAAAGCAAGGTTGGAAAATAATTCAGGAACCGGAGGCTCTATTGTCTAGACTGCTAAAGGCGAGATACTTCACGTACTCATCTTTTATGGAGGCTGGAGTGGGGTACAATCCAAGTTATACGTGGCGGAGCATAATTCGAGCTAAGGAGGTGCTAGAGGGTGGCTCGGTATGGATGGTGGGAAACGGGGAAAACCTGGAAGCGTGGGACGATCGCTGGATTCCTAGACCCATGTCCTTCAAGGTGGTAGCTAACCCGGCTGGTTGGGATCCTTCAACGATGGTGATAGATTTTATTGATTGGGATATAGGGGGTTGGGATTAGAAGGCGGTAAGAGCTGCGTTTCTACCATGTGATACTGAAATCATTCTGAAAATTCACCTTGTTGACCCGATGGTGGATGACTCTTTACTTTGGTATTACACAAAGGATGGAAACTTTAGCGTAAAATCTGCTTAATATCTCATCATGAACCGATTGTCTATAGAGGAGGGGGGCGTGGAAGGGTCAAGGGATGGGGGGTCGATAAGGGTTTGGAGGAAAGTGAGGAGTTTAAAGGTGGTGCCTGGAGTGAAGAAATTGGTTTGGAGAGCTTGTCGGGAGGTTATTCCATGCAAGAGTAACTTATTCAACAAGAAGATTGTGATGGATCTGCTCTGTGATATTTCTGGTATGGAGGAATCGGTAATGCACGCTCTATTTGAGTGTAGGAGTGCTCGGCAATGCTAGAAGATAGTACCGGAGTTGTGGAGGTCTGGGAAAGGGGTCGGGGACTTGCTTGAGTGGCTAAGAAGGCTTGACGACAGGAGACATAAACAACAACGATGTTTGTGGGCCTACTTGTTGGCTGGAATTTGGTATGCTCGCAACAAACGGGTGTTTGAGGACATACTTGTGGAACCTTTGAGAGTGGTGGATGAGGCGAGGGAGTTGAGTGCAAGGCATCTGGAAGAAATAAAGGAGTGCAGGAGGGGCGGTGGAGGGCTGCAGAACACTGCTGAAAAGCCCGATGGGAGTTGTTGGAGCCGGGTTTCCTCAAGATCAATTGCGACGCTACTGCTTCCGAGGACAAGGGGTGCGGGGTTGGTACGATATATTGCTCGTGATCCTGATGGAGCACTCATGTGGGCGACTGCTAGTACCATTCAACAGGGGTCAGAGTCTTTTATTGTAGAGCTGGAGACGGTAATTTGGGCAACTCGGCTAACTGTTGAGAGGGGAGCTCAGCGTGTGGTGATATAAACTGACTGCAAGCACATTGTCAATGGAATGGGAAAGAAAGAAGAGCCCAGGGGTATGGCGGCTGTACTCATACAGGAGCTCAAGTGAAGGGTTGCGAATTTTAAGAGTGCTGGTGGAGTTTTGTTAGGAGGGAGGGTAATCAAGTTGCACATTTTTTAGCTCAAATGAGACCATCTAATTGTTTTTTCTGCTTTTCTGAAGATAATTTACCTTCGCGTTTATTTGATATTGTATCTGGAGATTTAAAGGTTCCGGAATAAGAAAGTACATGGTTTTTCATCAAAAAAAGAACACATGTATTTTGGAACAAAGAGAGTAATAATAATTATAATATTATTTTAAAAAATATTTATATAGTTTTTATCATCTTAAAAAATGTATATCAATAGTAAAAGACTTATCTATATGCATATATTAAAACCGATGCATTGGCGCATGCGTGGCGGCGCGTGAGTGCGTCTCGCACAGCTTTATCCCGTCAAAAAGGAAATCTAATAAAAATAATTATTTTATTTTACCATTAACACATATAATTGGATAGATGGAATATCTTATAAAAGAGTAAATATTATATAAGGAAAAAACTATATCAATATAATTAAACGTAGTAGTAGTAATAATAAAAATAATTATAAAACTAATTTTTATTTAAAACCGATGCATTGGCGCCTGCGTGGCGGTGCGTGAGTGAATCTGCCTACGTGGCGGCGCGTGAGTGCGTCTCGCACAGCTTTATCCCGTCAAAAAGGAAATCTAATAAAAATAATTATTTTATTTTACCATTAGCACATATAATTGGATAGATGGAATATCTTATAAAAGAGTAAATATTATATAAGGAAAAAACTATATCAATATAATTAAACGTAGTAGTAGTAATAATAAAACTAATTAATAAAACTAATTTTTATAGTCATACTTACCAAAAATATTAATAGATAAATATTTAATATTTGATAGGCGCTATTTTATTTATATTTAGATTATTTTTGGTGGATATAATTATTTATATCAAAATCAATCATTTAATAATTGTTATTTTATATCTATCTATATTATTTTTTGAGGCCAAAATAAATAATTAAAGTATTATATAGCCATATATGTAGCCACAATCCATCCTTACATAGATATTTTAGTAAACTAATGTAATAACTATATACTACATATTTAATAAAAAAGAATATTAAAATATTTTTAAAAATCAACTATCTAATTAAATTACATGAGATTTAATTAACCATAGATTAGAAAAAAAAAACTTTTACGTAATACCTTATAAATGTGAATTTTATTTATATTTCGAGAGAATCTAATTAAAAGATATTTAGATTATATATAACCTGTCGAACTAATTTTATTTATATTTATATTATTTTTTGAAGGAAAAAATAATTTATATTTAGATTTACGCATTCCCCGTACACGGGACGGGATCTACACTAGTATATTAATAATACTAATTCTTCTAACATTTTGCTGATGTGTCAAGCCCACAATTAAACTTGAATTTTTTATTTAAATGGTATTTTCTTATTGGTCAATATTATTGCTGAAATTTTAAAATACATGTTTACTATTTTAAACATATTTGTTTTCTATTTTCATACTAATCAAAAGTTTCTTTTCTTATTAAACGATATCAATAAGGGAAGTTTAAATATTTATTTCCAATATTATATTTATCAGTCATATTAAAAATGGCTAGATCAATTATCAAAATAAAAATTAATTATAAAAATCAATGATTCCCAAAATCATATTTCTTTTCAAAATTTACATATTATATGGTATAGACATCTTTTTTTTTTTTTTGAAAATTTTTAAATATTTCTGGAGATAGAAGCAAAACGTCATTAATTTTAAGAAGAGATTATTTTTGCACATGTTATCCTTCAAAAATTGCAGAAAAAATAATTAGCAAAAATGAATATTTTAAATCTATACTGACTCTACACATTTTACATGACATATATTTAAATTTTTAGCCTAAGATTTTTTTCAGATAAAAATTATATTTATTCTAAACATCTTAAATGACTATTGGGAATACCAAAAAAAAAGAACATTTTAAGATCTACATAAAAAAATTGAAGAATTTTTAGAAAATGAAATGTGAAATTTAAATAGATAAATACTTTATACATATTTTTGTTGTAAACATGTATATATTAATATAGTATTACATAGATATATATAAAATGACGTTCAAATTAAAATGGATCAAAACTCTCGTGCCTTGAAGGCAAGAGTATTACACTAGTTAAAAACTAAATGGAGTCCTGCGTATATATTAGTGTATCATTGCAAGTAATGTAGCTCATACAAATAATCATATTATTACAAATTAATGTTTTTTTTATATGAAAAATTTGTTATATAAATAAACATGTTGATAGATTCAATTAATAATTAAATCTGTTAACGGTTTACACCGTAAAGAGAGTAATTAAATTGTGTATCTGTCAAAATCATGGATGTTGTTAACCGCACCACAAAAAACCTGGTGGGGCACCCCAAAAAAAAATACACTTCTGTGTTTTAAAAACGGAAGTTATGCTACATTAATTATTTGTTTTTTTTATTTTTTGAAAAATATAATACATAACTTCCGTGTTTTAAAAACGGAAGGTCAAATCAACTTTATACCTTTCGTTTTTTAAACACGAGAGAAGAAAACTACTTTATGCCTTCCGTTTTTAAAAAACGTAAGGCAAAAATAAAAACCGAAAGGACAAATCTACTTATCAATTGAACAATTTTATTTGATATTCTCTCTCTGAAAACCAACTAGCCCTGAATTTTGATCTGAAGGAGTACGCACCCGTCAAATCCCACGCGCCCCTCTTTCTCTTCTCTTTTCCTCCTGTATCGCCGCTGCCCTCCTCGGCCGCCTAGCCATGGAGCGGCGCTGCCGCTTCCTCTGGCTTCCTATCTGAGTCTTAATCCCGCACCTCCCTCCACCAATCTTAAATCCCCATGTAAATCTCAAGCTTACCCTAAAATTCCAAAAACCAAATCTTCACACAAATTTCTTCAAACAATGGCTTTTAGCCTCCAAATTGATAGCCACCATGCCTCTCCCGGCACATGCAACAGGTCTCAAGGGTGTAACAGCCCGTTAGTGGCCTCGCCGAGGACGGTGGGTACCGATTTGGGCAAATCTCGCAAGGATTCCACCCCTAGCAGCATCCCTTGGGGGCGACTCCCACTTTCAGTGATGGTGCGAGGTTGATTCCTCATCAAGATGATAAATACTCAACCCTCTCAGAGTCCAGATCAGGCTATTCTCAGCCTCCTCCAAATCTTGAAAAATAACACTCATAAAACCAAACCTTCAAATAAAAAATTTCAGCACAAATCCTTTATTTCGATCTACTGTTATCTCAAAATTTTCGGATACAAACTCTCCTCTTTTCAGGTTCGAACGCGAAAAAGCGACCAGGTCACGCAGAGTACTAATGCAAATGTAGTTTTATCTCTGCAAACTGGGATCAAGATGGGCGACAATCTATTTCTCAAGATCCTAAGGACAGATAAGTCTATCCCCAAATCTCTCTTCTTCCTAAATATTGTACTTTGCACATCTAAATATGCCTTAAGTATATATGCTCGATTGAATTTGATCCTTTTGCATGCTCTGATTTCCCATTTGGATGCCCATATTTATGATTTATTTACTATGATTATTGTTATTAGTGGCTTGTCTAAAGACCCTTGTGATCAAAAGACTATGAGAATTAGATCGGCCCATACTCTGGTTGTCTTAATTGATGTGAACAATAAATTTAGGCCTATTTCTCTTTCAAATTTGCTGAATCATGGGATTCAAGCTTTTTCTAGATTAAACAATACCAGCCCGCCTTTGGTCTGTTATGTTTTGTGTAGCGGTTTTAGAGTTAAATTGAAGTATACCTTGGTTGATTATGAGTGGTTGCTATGCTCTCTAGGTGTTTACTGGAGCCTCCCTTTGTTTTCCATTTATGTTGGGAGCTCTCTGGATTTTCTTATATCTACTAGTCATGATGCAAAGATCAGTGTTGCTATGCCCTCCCTGTTAGGTGTGGTTTTTTCTATCTTGCAGGTCAGTGTGATCGCTTGGTGTTCAGGTATGATTCTCCTTATCCCTTTCTCTCCAAAACCTCAGCAAAGCCACACTTCTGTTCTTTATGGAATGTTGGTGGTAAGCGACCCAACCTTTAAACATAAACATTCTCAATACAACCTTACTATAAACCTGTCTATACAAATACAAACAATAAACACTTATGATTTGGATGGTGATGTCTTTCCTAATTTTTCTACTGGAAGGCATTACTATCTAAATCTCTATGCGGCTATAATCCCTAATCTTATCTTATATTTTAGTTATATCTCTCATGTATACTATTGTCTATACTATCAGCTGATTTCTGGCAGGGAAGAACAAACTCTAACTTTCTGTAGGTTCCAACCGAAGATATTAAGCATGAGCAAGGACTCCACCCAAGGTATGACACTCAAAACTATCATAAAAAATCTCAAGCCAATCCCCACTGGTGACTCAGTTCACCTTGTGGTGGCAGGCTGCCCCAACCTTACAAACAAACATTCACAAAACAACTTTTGTGCAAACCTTTACTTCATAAATCTCAAGTCTGCAGAAGGCTCAACATTACTACAGCAAAGACAACTATTGCCAGTGGATAATCAGATGCTAGTCATGCTACCCTATGAAGGTGAAGATGAGATCTCAACCATGACAGATGAAGAAAACAGAAGTGCGGGTCCTTGTGATATCACTTTTACTCTGAACCCTTGGAAGATGAACTCTGATCATTGTAAATATGTTGATTTCAACTATTACATCACAAGCTGTAAATCTTGTATTAGAAGGAAAATTCAAACCCATTGCTATAACAAGTTGTTATATGATTAATATTGCATATTGGAATGTAAGAGGTACCAAGAGGCCACTTTTGTGGCAAGAAATCAATCGCTTTCGATTTACTCATAACATTGATTTGCTTGCTCTCACTGAAACAAAATCTGAAACTGCTCCTTTAGATTTTCAGGTTAAAAGTACTGGTTTCCATAAGGCTTTCTGTATCAAATCTAATGGAAGAAAATGAGGTATATGGTTACTCCATAAAACAAACATAGAAGAGATCAGTGATATACTTGAGGTAAATCAAAGATTCATTCTTATAAAGATCAAAATAGAAAATCATGAGATAATCTTGGCCTTCGTTTATGCCCCGTCTATAGAACAAGAAAAAGATGAATTCTGGTATGAACTATATTATACTATAAGTAAATATAATTTCCCAATTATCATTATTGGAGACCTTAATGACATAGAAAATGACACGGAGAAAATAGGGGGAGTTCCTCCTAACATCAACAGATTTAGAAGGCTAAGAAGTGTCAAAGATGAACTAGGTCTGCACACCCTACCTTTCAGTGGATCTCCTTTCACTTGGAGGAAAAGTAGAACTTCCCACAACAATACCTATGAAAGACTAGACAGAATTTTGGTTCAACAACAGATTCTAAATTGGTTTCCAAATCTCTGCACAAAACATCATCCATTTTCTAAGTCAGATCATGCCCCAATCTCCCTAGCTATTGGTCTCCATGAGAAAAAAAAAGGCTCTCCATTCAGATTTGAAATGGCTTGGGCTACCAATGATGTAATGAAATCTATGATTGAGAAGGTTTGGAACTACAAATTCAAAGGTTCAAACGGCTATATTCTGATGCAAAAACATAAATTACTTAAAAGGAGAATCAAACTGTGGTGCAAAGCAAATCCAAACAACATTACTCGTCAACTCTCCAAAGTAGAGGATCAAATTCAAACAATTCAAAACCAACTACCCTGGGGTTCTGTCTCGGCTATAGAGGAACTTAAATTAGCCAGACTGGAACACAAAAAGCATAGGCTTCTAGAGTTTAATCACAAATTCTGGAAGCAAAGAGCCAAGACTAAGCACTTCCAATTAGGAGACGGAAACACTAGATACTTTCAAGTCACAGCTAAAATAAGAAACTCTAAAAAGGCCACAAGATCCTTCACCACAAAACAAAATGTTATCCTGACGGATCAAAATCTAATTGTTGATCATATCACAAAGGAAATGTCTGAGAGATTCATTGGCAATAACCAAAAACAAATTAACCAAAATGATGTCTGGAACATTCAGTGCCAGATTACTCAGTTAGAAAACAATAATCTCATAACCCCACCTACAAGTAATGAAATTAGGCAAACCTTATTCAGTATGGTAGAAGACAAAACTCCGGGTCCAGATGGTTACCCCCCTGAATTTTATAAGCAATACTGGAATATCATCGGCCCATCCTGTTGTAGAGTTGTCAAATCCTTTTTCCACTCTGGACAACTTCTGTCCGAAATTAACCAAACTTTCATAGCTCTTATTCCAAAAATGGATAACCCAACAACCATTAATCATTATAGACCAATTAGCCTCTGTAACACTATTTATAAATTAATCTCCAAAATCATAGCAAATAGACTTAAACCAATACTACCTAAATTGATTAACCCTTACCAAGGAGCATTTGTAGAGGGAAGATCCATTCAAGATAACACATTAATAGCTCATGAAATCTTTCATACCTTCCACAAACAAAAAGGTAAGAAAGGTTGGATGGCTCTAAAACTAGATATGGAAAAAGCCTATGATAAAATCAACTGGAGCTACATCAAGGCGGTCTTACAGAAATTTGGCTTTCACCCGACATGGATAAATTGGGTAATGAAATGTATCACTACTACTTCCTTTTCCTTTTCTGTACTTATTAACAACACCCCTGGAAGCCAATTTAAACCTAATAGAGGTATAAGACAAGGCGACCCCCTTGCCCCGTACATCTTTATTCTTGTCATGGAAGGCCTATCCAGAGAACTTCATAAAGAAGCCCTACTTGAGGACGCCCTGATTGGCATTAGATTAAATAAGAATGGCACCCCAATTCCTTTCTTAACTTTCGCTGACGACACAATAATCTTTGCAAGGGCAGCACATACCAGTTTAAACACCATCCAAAATATTATAAACAATTTCTCAAACCTATCAGGCTTAACGATCAATTACAATAAAAGCTCCCTCCAATGCTCTAAAAATGTGAACCCAAATTTAATTAAAGATTTAGCAAACCACATGGGCATTCCTGTAGCTAAAACACTTGAAAAATATCTAGGCATACCCTTAGTAAATGGTCGCATTAAAAATTGTGTCTTTGATGAAGCGGTAGACAACTTAAGAAAGCAATTAGCGAAGTGGAAAGTATCAAATCTGTCTCAAGCTGGGAGAGTGATTCTTATCCAATCAAATCTGAGCTCCAAAACAAACTATCTTATGCAGAATTTCTTACTTCCAAAAGGAATACTTAACAAAATAGATCAAGTAAACAGAAATTTCTTTTGGAATAAATCCCAAATGGATAGATACTCCCCTTTAATAAGTTGGGACCAAATCTGTAAAAGCAAGTCTCAAGGTGGACTGGGAATTAGAAAAGCGGAAGACCTCAATACTTGTTTACAAATGAAACTTCTCTGGAAATTATATAATGATGTAGATAGTACCTGGGTAAAACTTATTAAAGAAAAATATCTACAACATGAACATATTAAACACTTCACGGGCAAGAACACCTCATGGCAATTTGGGAGACTCTTATCTCTTAGAGAAAAATTTGAAAAAGGCCTTCATTGGATCGTTGGTGATGGCACAAGCATTCAGCTATGGAATGACCAATGGACCCCAAATGTAAACTTAAAATCCTACATGGGTTCTCATGACCCGTCTATGAAAGCTAGGAGCCTCATTACAGATGATAATGTCTGGAATCAAAGTCTTATCACTCAAATGTTCCCCCGAGAGATTGCTCGTAGCATTCTCACCATCAGAATTCCCTCCCACCCCACCAGGGATAAGCTGATATGGAAGCCAGACCCGCAAGGCATATTCTCAACCAATTCAGCGAGGAAAATCACGACACCTTCCTTGAATGAGCAGGATACACACTTGTGGATGTGGAAGCTAAACTTGCCACCCAGAATCAAGAATTTCCTATGGAAGATCAAAATAGATGGCCTCCCGACAGCGATCAGACTGAACAGGTATGTCAATAGAGTTCCCGTTCAATGCTCCCTTTGTAATCAAGCAGATGAAGATGCAACCCACCTCCTTACGAGATGCACATTCACTAGAGAAGTCATAGCCCAATATGAACAACAAAAAGGTATGTTTTTTAATGGCATCAACAATCTTGGCCTTATTCATGAAAATCTAGATGAGATACATAGTGCGAATAGTAATTTTGAAGATCTTGTTTGGATCTGGCAGACAATTTGGGAAGCTAGAAATGATACTATCTTTAGAAATAGGAAGTTGGGTGGAGTTGCTCTACTTATTCAGAAAATAAATCAATATATCCTAGATTGGTCTATTGGTAGCCCCAAAACAGGTAAAAGTCAGAATAATAGGAAGAAAAGAGCTGCTGCTAATTGGAGCAGGCCACCTAGAACTATCTACAAACTTAATGTAGATGGTTCTGTTAACCTATCTGGCAATTGCCAGGTGGGTGGAATCATCAGGGATTCGGAAGGTCAGATTGTTGATATTTTTCATCATGGAATTATGGAAGGGTCGATCATTCAGACAGAGGCCTCAGCAATGTTAACAGGTTTGAGAAGAGCTAAGGATAAGGGACTTAAGAAGATCATCATAGAAAGCGATAACCAAATTCTGGTCAAATCAGTGAATAAGCAACAACCGCCAAGGTGGGAAGTCATGAGTTATATTGAAGACATCACCATTCTCCTCTCTGAATTTGAGAATGCAGAAGTACGCCATATTTATCGAGAATCTAACATGGCAGCTGATTATATAGCTAGAAAAGGAATTATTTGTAATTTGCAGTGTATCCCCTACCATAGGGATTTTTGTAAAATCATCTTTCAAGATGATCCAGGAGCTAAGTTACTGTAATGTAACGATTCCGAATGTTTGCCTACTGTAAAAAAAAAAAAAAGGACAAATCTACTTTTTGCCTTCCGTTTTTTAAATACGGAAGTTCAAAATAGTTGTTTGCCTTCCGTGTTTAGAAAACGGAAGGGTATGCTTTTATTTTATTTTATTTTTTGCGTCAAAAAAGGGTATGAATATGACGAATATGCTCGATAACCGATATTTTTGCCCTAGTTGCGCCGAACTCCATAGAAGAATGTCAAACCACGCATCCAATGGTAACAAAGGAGTCAAGAATAATATTGTAAAGGCTCGGATTTTCAAATCCTAATTTTTCGGAAATAGAGAATTAAAAATGAAATTTAATCGGTATTAAAAATCGTTTAGCGGATTCCGACCGGAATATAAAATTTGACGAATAATTTCCATCCTTTTACCTCGAAAATTCAAAATAATTATCGGATGGCGATATCTTTTTTTTTTATATAAAAATCTAATTGATCGAAAAAGTGAGAGTTGGAAAAACTAACATTCGAAAACTAATTTCGTGATTCAAAATTCGCGTATTCGGGATTACTTTCATGTATTTATTTGACTAAGACTTTAACCAAATTCATACTTCACCCTAGGCCTGTCCACGGGTCGGACCCGCCGGGTCAACGGGTCCGACCCGCCGGGTCACGGGTCGGGATAGGCACGACCCGCACCCGGACCCGGGAAACAGCCGGGTCGACGGGTCAACTGACCCGCCGGGTCAAGTTTTGTTTATAATTTATATTTATAATTTATAATAATTATAATAATTATTATTATAAATTATAAATTATAAATATGAATTCTAGTTTTGTTTATAATTTATATTTATAATTTATAATAATAATCATTATTATTGTTATAAATTATACATATAAATATATATTTTAGTTCTTGTTTTTTAGTTTTTTCACGGGTTGACGGGTCGACCCGCCGGGTTGACCCGGCGGGTCGGCGGGTTTTAAAACCCTCGACCCTAACCCGGACCCGTAACCCGCCAAGACCCGTAACCAGTCTGACCCGGACCCGCCGGGTCCATGACCCGCCGGGTCGCCGACCCGCCAAACCCGTCGGGTCACGGGTTGACCCGTGACCCGTGACCCGTGGGCAGGCCTACTTCACCCCCATACTCCGTCAGTCTTCATTCACCCCCATACCCCGTCAGTCTTCATTTGTCATCCTCACCAACTCTCTTTCATTCATCAACATCCCTCTCTTTCTGTCATCCATCACCATCTCTCACCGTCAGCCTTTCCTCCATCTCTCGCCCCTGTTTTGTCGAGAGCCGGGAACCCCAACGCCACCCACCTTGCTCGTCGCCTCCTCCCATTCCCCATTGAAGCTGAGTCAAGAGCCCTCAAGTCTCTCTCTCCGTTTCCAGCAGCAGCGGGTCAGCACCACCCCTCGGGTTCCCCTGTTTCGACGCCACCAGAGCTGCACCCGAGCAACACATCAACTTCCTCCTCTCGTCGCCATCGCCACACTCCACGCCTCGGTGATCCTTCATCGTCGTTGTCATCCTTGCCGCCTCCTCTTTCATCGAAGAGCAATCGCAGCCGCCCCCGGAGCTTTCGGCATCATCGACGAGCCTCCGAAGATCCCCCGTCCGTTTGATCGTGAACCAACCTTCCGGTAAGCCATTCTCCCTCATTTGCGATCCAAACCACTCTCGAGCCCTACCATCACGCTCACTCATGTCCGATGCAGGTCCGACGAACCAGCGCAAGCCTCCGACGATGCCCAGAACTCCAATCGATAGCTCCGAAGTCGCGAACATCCTCGGTGAGCTTCCACCGTTTCCTTCCCTTCTCGATTAGAATCTGTGTTGTATTCGATGTTTAGATTAGTCGGGAGTGAGCGAGGGCTGAGTGCGGGACGATTGGGTTAGCTCGAGAGCTCCGGTGAGCTCGAGAGAGAGGCGTGAGCGAGCAACGTTGATCCGAGAGCGCGAGCGAGCGAGGAGCAAGGGCGAGCGGGTGCGAGCTGTGAGCAGGAGGCCGAGCCGAGGCTGAGCAGGCTAGGATGAGCGAGAGCCGAGGAGCTGGCCGCGAGCAAGGTCGAGCTTGGCGGAGCCGAGGCGCATCGAGGAAGCATAGGCGCCATGGCGGGGCGGGGGTCTTCTTCGAATTTGGAGGAAGAGGATGGCTCCCGTGGGCCCCACCTCACTTATATATATATATATATATATATATATATATATATATATATATATATATATATATATATATATATATATATATATATATATATATATATATATATATATATATATTGTTATATAATCAAGTTGGGATTAATAATTGGGGGTTCGGTTGGGTTCGGTTCGGTTTGAGTTATCTGTTTATTATTTAATTAATTAGCGGTATTTAAATTAATATATTTTGGGAGAATTATAAGGGTTGATTTGTTAAATAAAAAAATGGTCGGGATTTTAGGGGATTTGGAAATAATTTATAAAAGTGTTAAATAAATGGTATTTAAAATATCATGTAATACTATTTGAGATTTAAAATATATTATTGGAACTTAAATATTTATAAAGAATTTGGAAAAGAATTTCAAGGTTGGAAAGTAATCTAATAAATAAATTTAAAAGGGAATTTGGCGAGTAATTTCAAGGGTCGGAATACTTAACTATTTAACTGGGATTTAAAACAGTTTTGAGACTCACTTGGGAATAAGACTTATTCGATGACTAACTAGCATGATAATATGATCGTTTGACTAACAACATGATATGTATGACTAATAGCATGACTTGTGGTGAATTATTATATATGAGATTAAATGTTGGATAATTATGACGATCTAGTAGGATTTTATATCACACAAATTATGTCTTATGGTTTTGATGAATCGTTGAGGTATATGCGGAAATGATGTATATGAACATGCGGAAATGATTTTGATAATTATGACGATGGGGTCTTGAGGAGCGAATGATGCGATGAAATGACTTTCATAATATGTTACTTGTTCTAATGATTGAGGTGTGCTTGAGTGCTTAATAGTTGGATGTAGACTTATGTATATTCCATTATGTACTAGGTGATACTATGTGATTGTGACTACTGTGTGCTGGATTCTTCTATTGCCGATCTGCTAGCCAGGTAAGTACCTCCGGGGCTTACTCAGTAACCAGTACCTCCTGCCTGATGTGTCATATAGTATGTAGGTGTGTCATATGCATAAGAGCATGCCATGTAGTATCATGCTTAGGAATTGCACTTACGAATGAGCATTCTTATTCTGTATGCGTTTGAATACAGAACGGCCGTTATCTGTGAGTCCTAGAGTCCTTTCTAGGGTCATAGGGCAGCCCAGTTTCATTGGGTGTTGCCCTCCTTGAGTTATATATATATATCACGAGATACGAGATGAGCATGAGATACGAGATGAGCATGAGATGCGATATGATGATGAGATTTGATATGCTATAGTATCGAACTGGCCAGTCTCCACCCTACCTGGAAGGGGGGTGGTGGTAGAAGAGGGATATACCACTTGGTATTCTTTGTTAAGGCCTTACTTAATATTCTGCACATATGAATTAGGAACATGATAGTGTGGTTAATATTCCAGTACTGCATGAAGGCATCCTTTATTCTAGGTATAGGCATATTATATGTCCTCAGCGCGGTCAGAGGACCCGCGGGCGGACTCTTGGCCTAACTTAGTGGTATAGTTTCAGGTACCCGATACAATGCTTGATTTTGTGCTGTTATGACGGGGTCCATTCCTATGGCGGAGAGTGAGTGTTGAAACCTGACTTCACCAAATTCATGCTTTTGGGATTTCTCCCTACTTATATTCTGTTTTGACCCGGCTCTGCCGTGGTGCTCGTTGTATCGTTTTCAGAATTTATGCCCTTTGCATGATAAAGGATTTTCCGCATTGTAGACTTAGGACAGGTACAAGGGTTTACCCCGGGGTCTCCAACGGACCTTCCGGATTTGGGTGCGAAATCCCGCTTTAAACTACAAATCTTCGGTTTCAAACCTTCAACCTGTACTCGGAGCGCAAGATCCTAACGAGGGGTTTTATCCCTCGAAACGTAACTCGGGAATTACAATCCCGGGCCGTTACAAATATTCAGGTATTTATGAACTTTTCTAGTAGAATTTAATGATAATATTGATTGAATTTGTGAAATTTGATTATTTTCAATGCTATTTCAATTGTTTTAAGTTTGATAGAATGAACATCGTTGGATTTGATTATTCGCCTTGTTTTGCAAATAATTATTACTGGAGGGATAGAAAATCGATGTTAGAGTGGGCTCGGCAAATTGCTTTTGTGAACAACTTTGTTCTCATAATTGTAAAATCTTGAAATAGCTCGGCAACCCGATACGGCTCAGTATATTTCGGATGTGAAAAATATGGAGAAAATAGAAATCGTAAGAAGAAAATTAGAGGTGTTGATGTACCAGTAATAGTCCCGCGGGATGGAATGTCTAAAAAAAACAATTGTCCATTTTTGTTGTATGGTTGGGAAGGCGAAGGAAATGTATGGCAGATGAAAGTGGAGTGTGGTATGCATAACCATAAACTGCCTCCTAGACTGCAAGGTCATCAGATGGTGGGACGGTTGACGAATGAGGAGATGCAACTAGTGAAAGATTTGATATTTGGAGGGGTAAAACTAATTCCCCTTCTTGCGACATTGAAAAATACTTTCAAGGAGAATTTGAGCACGAGACAACAAATTCATAATGCAAGGGCGAGAATCAAGAAGAATGAGATGCAAGATATGACCCCAATGCAACACCCCCACAATATGCTCGCGTATCGAAAATTCACTTTCAGTCACATGCTTCGTCCCGATGGGTGTTTGCAAGACTTAGCGTTTGCTCATAAGGATTCACTGTAGTTTAGTATGTAAATCTATTAGTTGGACGTTGTCTGTTTTGGAATTCCTTTTGTTCAATGTCCTTATTATTTTATATTTTAAACTTACAACTCTATGAAAAAATTATTTTTGTCTCTTTAGTTTGGGAGTAAGTTTGTTATGTCGATGAAATGATATAAATATGGTTTAGTATTGTTGATCGTTGAGTTTAATTTATTCTAAACTCATGATGTAATAACATATACAAGAAATCAAAAGTTTTGAATGTTGGTTCGAAAAAAATCCAATAAACCTTTTTTTTTCATTCAACGATAAGTTTTGAATTTCACTTAAAATTAAAGTTTTGATTGGTTTTATTTTTTATTTATTTTTCTTCCTCTGTACCATGACTTTTAAGTTAGTGAGCAAAATTGAATCCCCATTATTTTATAAGACCTTTAAA
Organism: Persicaria maculosa; assembly: GCA_963922045.1. Taxonomy (NCBI): domain Eukaryota; kingdom Viridiplantae; phylum Streptophyta; class Magnoliopsida; order Caryophyllales; family Polygonaceae; genus Persicaria; species Persicaria maculosa. Next base: position 24,714,073 of record OY998262.1, read on the forward strand.
TTATTTAGTTTTTATGCTCTGTTTAAGTTAATTGTTTGAGAATATATCGGTTTATCTCACATATACTTTTATACCAGTTTAACATAATTTTGGTTGAGTTTGTTCGGATCAATATATATGTTATTCTAAAGTATCACAAATCATTATCAAAATGTAACTAATTGAATTTTAAGGATTTTATTATATTTTAGTTATTATTTATTTTATATTATTATTTGATTTTTTTATTAATTATATTAACAAATTTTTATTAAAAAAATAAAATATTTATAAAACATTATATTAAAGGATATCAAAACGTAACTTATGCGATAAATTTGGTTATTTACTCTTTATTGGATAAATAAGTGAAAAAATATTAAACAGTATGTAAAGAAGAGTACTTACTCTTATATGATATACTAAAATATAATTTATTAACAAAACGTGCAAGGTCGTGGGTAACCGTTACAATTTATTTATTAAAGTTATGTGTGTTTATATTTTTTTTTAAAGTTAAAATCAAACTCGTTTGTTTTTTAAAATTAAAATACTTTTAAAATTGTACTCCCGTATTTAGAAAACGGGAGTTATAAAATAGTTGTACTCTCGTGTTTGAAAAAGGGGATGTATAATTAAAATTGTACTTCGGTTTTTTAAATACGAGAGTACAACCCAGTTTTATAACTCCCGTTTTTAAAAAACGGAAGGCAAAACTAAAAGTTGTACTCTCATTTTTAAAAAACGGAAGTACAACTTATATTTTGAACTTCTGTGTTTTAAAAACGGAAGGCATAAATTAAATGTACATTTACACTTCCGTTTTCAGGGCACGAAAGTACAAAGCCTTTTTGAGTGCCCACCCGAAATCTTTTGTGGTGGAATTAGAGAACGCATGCCAATTAAGTATTAAATTATAATAAAAACTAGTGTAGGCCCCGTCCCGTGTACGAGAAATACATTAATATAATATTATAATAATTAAGATAGATTTTAATAAATAAAAATCATAATAATCTAAATATAAGTAATTTTTCCACCAAAAAATAAATAAAATTAATTGAATCTCATGTAATATTTTATTTAGATTCTCTCAAAATATAAATAAAATTCGCATTTATAAGGTAAAAAGTTTTTTTTTCTAATCTAACATTAATTGAATCTCATGTAATTTAATAGATAACTGATTTTTTAAAATATTTTAATATTTTTTTTATTAAATATATATTTTACTAAAATAGCTACGCACATATGGATTGTGGCTACATAATATTTTTATAAATCATTTTAGGCTAAAAAAAATAAAAATAAAAATGATTAAATAATTAATTTTTAGAGAAATAATTTTGTCACCAAAAAATAATCCAGGTATAAATAAAATAACACCTATAAAATACTGCATATTTATCTATTAATATTTTTTATTTTTGGTAAGTATGACTATAAAATATTTTTTATTTATATTTTTGTCAATTAACTAAAATATATAGATAGATAGATAGATTGTGGCTTATATAACTTTATATAAACTATGATAACATATTATTTTATTAATTTTTATTTCAAAATCAACCACGAGTTTTTTTAAGATAGGTCTAATATGTACATGCAAGGTTTTTTAAGATAAAAATGAATGTACTCACTTCGATCTAAATTATATGCTATATGATTATTTTAATCACATAGTATAAAAAACTAAAAACTATATAAAATATTAATTAATTTAAATATTTTTAATTCCTTCAAATGTGTGCTAATATAAAAAGTTAAAAATTATTTTGGATAGGTGGTATTAATTTAAATATTTTTAATTACCTTATATATTAATATTTTCTCTTTTATAAGATATTCCTCTTTTATAATATATCTCATCTATCCAATTATATAAATTAATGGTAAAATAAAATAATATTTAATTATATATATTAGAACTATCTAATTATTTTTATTAGATTTCCTTTTTGACGGGAGAAAGCTTTGCGAGACGCACTCACGTGTCGCCACGTAGGCAGATTCACTCACACGCCGCCACGTAGGCACCAATGCATCGGTTTTAGTATATGTAGATCCCATCCCGTGTACGAGAAATGTGTTAATCTAAATATATTTTTTTTTTCCTCCAAAAAATAATATAAATATAAATAAAATTAGTTCGATAGGTTATATATAATCTAAATATCTTTTAATTAGATTCTCTCAAAATATAAATAAAATTCAAAATTATAAGGTACTACGTAAAAGTTTTTTAAAATCAGTTCGATAGGTTATATATAATCTAAATATCTTTTAATTAGATTCTCTCAAAATATAAATAAAATTCAAAATTATAAGGTACTACGTAAAAGTTTTTTTTATCTAATCTATGGTTAATTAAATCTCATGTAATTTAATTAGATAGTTGATTTTTAAAAATATTTTAATATTTTTTTTATTAAATATGTAGTACATATTTATTACATTATTTTACTAAAATATCTATGTACGGATGGATTGTGGCTACATATATAGCTATATAATATTTTAATTATTTATTTTGGCCTCAAAAAATAATATAGATAGATATAAAATAACAATTATTAAATGATTGATTTTGATATAAATAATTATTTCCACCAAAAAATAATCTAAATATAAATAAAATAGCACCTATCAAATATTACATATTCATCTATTAATATTTTTGGTAAGTATGACTATGAAAATTAGTTTTATTAATTATTTTTATTATTACTACTACTATGTTTAATTATATTGATATAGTTTTTTCCTTATATAATATTTACTCTTTTATAAGATATTCCATCTATCCAATTATATGTGTTAATGGTAAAATAAAATAATTATTTTTATTAGATTTCCTTTTTGATGGGAGAAAGCTTTGCGAGACGCACTCTCGCGCCACCACGTAGGCAGATTCACTCACGTGCCGCCACGCAGGCCCCAATGCATCGGTTTTAATATATGTATATAGATAGATAATAATAGATATGAACTTTAAAATAACTACAAACAATACAAACTATTACGGAGTACTAACTTACAACTTAACGCCAAACAAGCTTTTAACCCTAAACGAAGGTTAAAAAAAAACTTCATTTATAAAAATTAAAAAACATTCATATGATATACACCATACTTAAAGTCAGCTCTTTTATATATATAAATTTAAAAAATATTTTTAAATTAAAAATATAACGATTGATTTTATCAAATTTTGAAATAAGTAATTTTTTTTTCCAAAGTTAGACATATAAATAGTGATTTGGGATACTTAAAAAAAATGGATTTGTGCAAATTAAAAGTATGTATCTCATGAATGTTTTTTTTTTTTGTAATTTTGATAAATAAATTTCTTTTTTTCAATCTTACCTAGCTAATCCACCTTCAAAAATTTATATTTATATTAAGTTCTAAGTTAATAGTATTTATTATTATTTGTTGATTTTAAAGTTTGTGTTATATTTGTTTTCAGGTTGATAATTTATATTATTTTTATTTTTTCCTTTTTTTGCTATGATAATTAACTAATTTAAAAGTAAGTTTTCCTATAATTAATGCTAATAAAAATATAAATAAAACAGCCAGCATGTATTGTTGTATATAAGCGAATTATGCGCAGGGACGTAGGTAGGGGTGGGCTGATATCCGTTCTAGCCCACCCTATTTAAAAAAAATTGAAATAGGTAAAACAAAAAAGAAAAAATTAAAAAAAATTATATATTTTTATTAAAATAAAAGTTTTGTTAATAAAAATTATGAATATATGAAAATTATAGTCAATTTAGGGCACGCAAATTTTATTTTCTGGTGCCCGATTGAGCGCATGTTTTTTTTTTTTGATTAGGTAAGAATTCGGATGGGAATACCCTATCCGAAAGCATCCTGGTGGATGAGGTCGATAAGACCTGTATCTAGATATAGCTCTGACCCCCTGGTAGAGTAGCTAAGGTGTGCAACCTTATCCGCTATCCGGTTACCAATGCGGGGAATATGAGATACATCAACATTATTTATTTTTTGGAGAAGGACTTGGATATCTGACATAACCATTTCTTTTTACCAAGGACACCCAACTTGTGTTTTTAGGTAGTCCGTGATAATCTTTGAATCTCCTTCTATTATGAGATCGATTATCTTTAATTCTCTAGCTTTTTCTATTCCAATACGTAGGATAAGAGCTTCCGCCATGAAAGGTGATAAGGTCACCATACCAATTGAGCGCATGTAAATACGCAGAGGTTAGTTGATTATGAAAAGTTAGGATTTGTGGTCATTCTTAATTAACTACGCTGTATGTATTCTCACGCCTATAAATTTATATTTTGTCAATATGATTTTTTTTTTAATTTACAAGGAAGGAATCAGTATGACGCAAATTTTTGTTAATATATAAAAGGTTTACAATATATTATAAGTTTTTTTTATTAAGTAAAGATTTGAGATCAGGCAAGTCTGATTCTCGAGAGGTAGACTTGTTGATAAACGAAAACCTCCTAAGCATGCAATATAAACAGAGAATAGGCATAACGAAACAAACATAAACAAATTCTACAAAAAGACGACATAAGAAGAACTACTCCAAAAAAAAATCAACCCTGTATAGTAAATTTACTGATTTTTTTTTAACCAAAAATAATTTGGCAGAGAGAGGGACCCATCCATAGCCAAGGGCATCCTTACGGATGAGCAGAGTTGTAACACCCTGGTCCCACATCGGGTATCATAAGGATGTTGGGAGTGATTTATAAGTGATTCATGTGACGGCCCGGGATTATGATTCTCGGGTTACGTTTCGAGGGATGAAACCCCTCGTTAGGATCTTGCGCCCCGAGTACAGGTTGAATGTTTGAAATTCTAAACTAACGTTTTCAAAGTGGGATTTCATACCCAAGTTCGAAGGGATCGTTGGATTCCCCGGGGAAGTCCCCTGTACCTGTCGTAGGTCTAAGCGTGGAAAACCAATGGTCACACAAATAACGGAAGTAAAGCATAATACAAGAGGGTGCCACGGCAGAGTCGGGTCAAAACATGATCAACCATTCAAATCCAAACCGTAATTAAATTGGTGAAGTCGGAATCTCAACTCTCTCTTTCCGCCATGTTAGACCCCGCGGTCATGGAGCCAAAACAACATCAATAGTAGTAGGCATAACGGATACCTAAAAAAATTGGTAGTGGGCGGGATCAGATCGATGCCCACTTTGGCTCTGCATCCCAGCCCTATGCACACACATACGCTATACCTAATAAAGATGCTTCTAGATGCAAGGCGGAATATTAACACACTAACATGCCCCTGTGATCAAGTGCATAATAATAATAAAGGCTTAGCACAAAATACCAAGTGGTATATCCCTCTCCTACCTCCACCCCCTTCCGATAGGGCAGAGACGGCACGCATGCCATAATAATCGGGTGGCACGCATGCCCAACCCTAAAGCCCGCAGGCAGCTCATAATATAAGTAAAGGAAGTTCCATGACTCGATTGACTCAGGACGGGTCACGATGGGACTGGGTCATCCTATAACCCTAGCAAAGACTCTAGTTACTTCACAGATAACGGTTGTTCTGTTTACATACGCATAAAGAAGTAGAATGCTCAACGGTCAATGCAACCTAACATCACATGACATGCTGATTATGAATGCAAGCACCTAGTATATCATGCACCTAAAGCAGAGAATTTCTCTATTTCAATCTGAGTAAGCTCCGAAGGGACTTACCTGGCGGTGCAGAAGAGCAAGACAAGCATTACGATAGATTAAAGATCACCTAGATATATATCAGAACACATATATAAGTCTACGTCTAACCATTCAAGCACTGAAAGCATACATCATTAAACTAGAATAACAATCATATCACAATCATCATTCCATCAAGTTCAACCATTCATCTCAATGCCACATTCCGTAAGACCACATCCTTCTCATCATTTCATTCAACCACATTCATATTTCCGCAATAATAAATCCGCATAGCCATTTATCTCAAAGTTCATCATATTAATCATAGCTCATAAAGCATAAGTCAAACGATACGAAATTCTAACATATCACTACTAGAATTATCCAATTAGACATCTGTTGTGAACCGATGTCTTTCAAAAAAAATTCCGATCTCTTTGTGCGTGTAGTAAAAGATCATCTTTTCCACATCGGTTTTAAGCCGATGTCTATTCTTGGATAAAACATCTATTTTATTTTGAATATAGATGTAAATCAACCCCCCAAATTTATTTTTAACATGTTCATTTGTTGTTAAAGCTACATTATTTTTCATTTATAAGCTTTTAAAGATGTCCACACCAAGCCTAAATTTTACATTTACATCACTATTTTTAAAATAATCAATGTATTAAAACAAAAAAGACATCTTTTTTATCATATTGATTTTGTGTATATTAATTTCAAATATATAATTTGTGATTTATATATTGTTTTAAAATATTCTATATCATGAAATATATACTTAACTGATGTATTAATATGATATGGACATCATTTTAGATTTTTATAAAGATGTTGTTGTTAGCAATATATATCAATTTATATTAGCATTGTGATGTAAAATATATGTTACACATTGATTTAGATTATTTAGACGATTTCTATAATCATACTAGCATCCATTTTTATGTAATGGTTCGATTTCGTAACTATTAAGACACAACACTTTTCATTTAAAATCCGATGTTTTTTCATTTGATACACAACACCTTGCAAATAAAGATACAAGTCTTAGGACCAACTCATTCTTTTGATATTCGATTATACACAGCTTTGCTTCAATGTCAGATATTGCCTTCGCATCTCCCAATAAAGCAGCCTCTTTATAAGCTTTAATGAGTTCATCACATTCGGCACTAGGGACTTCAAGCTCGCCTCACTTTCTTCAGCTTGGATATCGTCTTGCTTATACTTGTTTTCCTCTTCCTCTCCGAACTGCAGATTTAAGAAAAGGCAATAATGATACAGTACAAATCGTAAAGAAGAGGACAAAGAAGCGATCTTTGTGCCTTAAATGCCAATTATAAGGGTTTCTAATTACCCTGCTAGATTTCAAAGCTAATCACAGACGCACATTAGCTTTATGTGGAAAACATCAAATATACGTCTCCATTGAGAAAAACGCTCTCAAAAAACCCCACTAAAAAACCCTAGCCGCAAGGCCAGCAACCAAACAACAGATCAACCTTGCTCCGGCGCCGCCGCCCTCTGCGGGATCTCTTGGGTCCTTCCTTGGGTTTTGGCGGTGTCGGAGTGGTGTCCTCCGTCGATCCCCTTGGTTGTCGCCTGCCGGTAAGTCTTCTTCCTCCGTCGATCTCCATGGCCTCCAATCCCCAACAACACCCAGCCGGGAAGCCCCCGGCGCCGCCCTGGCTTCTTCCGCGATGAAGCCCCCGGCGCCGCACCTCCTCCTCCTGCTCCTCACCTCCGTCTTCATCTCAGCCGCCGCACCTGTCAACTCCGGCTTGGTTGTCTGCTCCTCACCCTCGTCTCCATCTCATCCGTGCCTTTGTGGCGACGACACCTCCTTCTCCGACCAGCGCCTCTTCGGCTCCACCTTCTACAGTGGGGGCGCTTCATGTTCTCCCTACTGAGCCTTCCACACATCAATCATCTCTCCCTCTACTCTCCAACTACCCCAATTTCTTTCGTTTTGTGTTTGTTTGTGGCTTCGCTAGTAGCTCTGATTCAAACAAACCATTCTATAGCCCCTAACCATGTCTGTCCATAGAAAATCCCCCAAATTTCATATTCCCCAATTCAATTTTCATACCCATGCCTGCTTAAAATACTCTCCAAAATCCCAGCTTCAATTTCTTTTTGCATGTGGTTTTTTCAACTTTATGCAAAAAGAGCTTTGAATCACAGTGCAATGTTTAAATCCTCTCACAAAACTTTACCCTATAACCAAAAATTTCTCACAAAACTCAGTTCTATACCTTGGACCACCACTTTGTATGAAGTGGTTGGCTCTCTTCCCTCCTTTCTTCCCAACTTTCAGATCTGATTATCAAACCTACCTATAATCCTCCACAAACCCAAATTAACCTCAACCCTTTCATACAAATCCAACAAATCCAGAACTCCAACCCAAATTTCAATGGATCCCAACAGCAATACGACTGACTGATAAGCAAAGTCATCGTCTTCGCCTTGCATGCAAGCTGTTTAAGCCATCCGTCAGTTCAAATCTGAAGAAATAGGAATATTAATTTTCTAGTTTTTTTAATTTTAAATTTCTGTAATTGTAATCTTAGATAATTTTTTCTTTTTTGACTGGCGACCCTCTGCGTAGGGTCATCCAAGCCATCTCTTTATGGCTTCAAGATCGCGTTGTCGATCTACTTCTTGCCTACTGTCAAAAAAAAAAAAACAGGGGTTATATAGCTGAAAACCTAAATCAGTGGTTTTGTGCATGATGGATGGGAATATGAATGCCATACTAATTCCTCAAGCACATGTGCTGTCAGGTCTGATTCTAGTGGGCTATTCAGTTAAGGCTTTCTGTCTCTTGACTAATAATTTCTCCAAAACACAACACAGATTATACGAATTTGACTGGTTAAGAAATCTATGCTTTAAAATGCAACAAAACTTGTTGACGCATTTTCCCATCCTGCTGATCTGAAATATGAATTTGAAAACATACAAGTAATAAACCCAAAGTGGCATCACAGGGTATAAATAGAACAGTTTCAAACAATCACCTCATGAGCACGCTCTTGTATGTCACCATGGAAGGGTTGTGTAGTGCTCCTGGAAGCAATCCAACTAGTTGAGAGGCAGAGTCATTTGTTTCAGTGAAAATAATGGTTCGACCTTCGCTGTAACAATGCAAGACCGTGAGAAGTACGAATAATTGGGAGAACAAACATAGCACAATAATAGATAAAAGCTATCTCCAACCTGCTATAACAACTAAGGTTCAAACATGCAGCCTAAGGTGCTCCTGCAATTGAAATTGAGGGAATTATAATAGAACTCCATGTAATTGATAACCATCTTATAGAATTCTTTGAACATCAAGCAAGTAACTTGAAATCTCTATGCAACTACTCAGAATAAAATTATTATAAGAAAATAAAAAAACATCCTGACACAATCCACAACCATCACCGAATTGCTAGAGAAAGAAAACTCACGAAGAAAGACATCTTGAATCAGTAGCCTAAGGGATCCTAAATAAACATAGAACTTTCCAAACAAGATGGCAATATATAGCGACAAGACAAAAAGTTCCTCATCTCAGAAACTGGAAGAAAAAAGTCCAAATTCCATTTGTCTACTAAACATTGAATTGGACCAAATCCAGAAGAAAGGCTACCACTAGAAATTGACTCAATCTAAAGAAAGTGAAGTAAAGATTTAAGCAATACATGAGCAATTCATAATACTGAGTATTGTTTCTCATGGCAGTTCCATCACAATTCACAAAGAACAACAATCGAATGACTAGACCCTAGATCACACTAAAGCGTTTAAGTAACTGAAATGTAAGGTAAGATAAATGAAAACAAAACCCTAGAATGAACTAATCACAAGAAAGATACATGAATGAGTAGAAACCAACAGTAGGAGGCAAAAGAGAAAGAACCGGGATCTACTGTTAATAGTTGAAAAATGTGTATTCATACAATATAATCTTCAGATTTGTATCTAAATACTCATGTGCATTCAAAAAAATCTATAAATTCTCAGGATAGGATTTGAATAAAAAATAATGCACTTTAAATTTTCAAAAAAATGCTGCATTATTTATTTACATGCATAATTGGAAAAGAAAAGAAAAAAGTAAGCTTGAAATGTAAATTTTCATCTTTATTTTGAGGAGCAGTGTTTGACAGAAGGCAACCAGTAGGTTCATCCGTCATTGAGATTTCCCAAAGGAAAAACCATCAAAAGACCATAAAACAAAAACAAATAGTTGTGCTGTCGTGAAAGTAAAATAAGATAAAACAAAATGAAGATTACCTTATATCCACGGCCAAATCTTGCTGCACTCAGAAAATGTATATGCAGTAACATCTATTGCTAGCCATGTTCATCTATTTGCTTGAATTGCTGGAAAGCCACCAAGTTTTATATGGTGAGGGTCATATTTCGGGAATATTTTTCTCTGGCTGCTTCATGCTAACTGCATAGAAACAAAAAAAAAAACCAAAAAATTAAATAAAAAAAGGCCAAACAAACTTGGAGCCACTGAACTTGAAATGCTAACTGCATAAAATCCACATTGTCATTGTTCGCTCCATCAGAGCTTCCGGAAGCTGATATGGACCAACAAGAAATGGTAGCAACTTCCTGTAAGTGGTGCCATCTACTGGTGATGCTCTGCAAGTCATACCCTGCATGCCCACACTACAAGTTCATGCACCCACCACCCGACCAGAGCCTTCCAAAGTTTCTCAAGACAAGATTCGGTCATTTGTGTTAGCCTATCAGTATTTCTTCTTTTAGTAACCTGTATGAGGATGATAAGAGGGGAGGAAAAGCTAGTGTTAATACAATTATTAGCTAGTTATAAGATATAGACATGCTCGAAGGAATATCGTAGGATCCCTTATAAGTTTGATAAGATATTGGAGATTCCATATGTAGATTGATCGATCAGGTTAATTATATCATGCCATTAATGTATAACATAATATTGGCAAGCAAAGCAGTGATCGTCAAGCTGAACTAGTGTACAAGTGACTTGTGCACCAGTTCAGCTTGAGAAGTGCATACATGGTGCTATGCAGGCTGATCTATTAGTACTCTAATTATCAAGTTCTTCAATCAGCTTCTTATTTTAGTAATACACACCCAACCAAAAGACCAAGTTTTTTCTACCAAAAATAAACACCGAGTAGTTTTCATATATGTCACTCTTTAAATTGTTGTCACTAAAGGAACAAAAGTTTATGTTCAATAGGTATTGAAACCTTTAGACATTCATTCAGTGTCACTCTTTTAGGTGGAAGTGAAAGGGGACACTTCACTCTTGTTAGAGGTAAATGTTTTAGTGTATTGATAAGCAAACATATTTCTATTTAGGCCATTCTATCCTTCTACAAATAGAAATAGAACTTAAGCATTACACATCTTTTGAAATATCATTAGAAGTAGCATTGACCACCATAATAAGTTTAAAAGTGTACCTTCATCTTTGGTCAATTGCATATATTTAGTGCTAGATCCACTTTGAAGTTTGAACTAGTCATCCTGTAGGTTAAAAAATATCAATTTAAATCAATTCAAATTAAACGCAACTAGATTAGTTGTATGAATTAGCAAACATAACGAATACATATCAAACTTAAAATAAGTAAATCCAGTGAAACTGTAATTTAGATAGTCGGTGAATGCTTAATGAACTTAAATAAAGGGCTAACTTTCTAAAAGTTGTGAAAATTCCAATGGCTACAACTTTAAAAAGCATAAGAACAAATATATAGGGCTACATCTGAAGTTAACAATATACTTTACAAGCATTAGAAAAAGATGACCTATAACACAAGATCTGGATTAAAATGACAGGAAATAGTAAATTGGGAAACTTTACTATCATTGAGGCATTTCATCGAACAGCTTATATGCATTAAGCAAAACACAAACCATCACACATATATGTAGTTAAACCTATCGAATCAACACTTAATTGATAACAAGAAAACAAACAAACCCTAACAACAGCAACAAACTAATCTCTTAGAGCGTAAAGATGGCCAAAATCTACACAGAAATTGGGTGCCGATTCAAACCCAAACAGAAACCTACATATGAACCAACGAACCCTAAACCTAGATCTGAAGAATCAATGGAGGAGAACTAACCATCGTTTTGGTGGCATTTATGGACTATATTGAGTAGTCGTCGCTGCGGGGTTTAACGGCCGACGTCGGGTGGAGGATGAGAGGGAGAGACTGAGAGATGGAAGCCATGGGAGTCAGAGATTCGAGATTAGAGGGATCTGAGAGAGAGGCGTCGGACTGAGACTAAGAGGGGTAGACTCGAGGGATCTGATAGAGAAGTAGAGTACAAGGACGGAGGGAGGCATCGGACTGAGATTGAGAGGGGAAGCCATGGGAGGGTTGGGTCATATCTGAGGAGATAGCTCAAGAAGAGAGAGACATGGAAGCCATGGGCAGTGCCTGGGCAGCGTGACAGTGTCGGAGGTCAAGAAGATATTGAAAATGTGTAGTCCAAATTTTCAAGTGTTAGTAAATTCCCAAAATTTGAAAGCCGCTCTTTTTCTTTTTTAAGCCCGCTCCTTTAACTTAGAAAATTTAAACCCGCGCGCGTTTAAATTTTGTTTCATGAACGAACAATTTCACATCTGTTAAAAATTTTGACAGATGTCTAAATAATTTTCAACATCACAAATTTAATAATTGACGTAATAAACTAATTTAACATCAGGTATTTTCTTAACAGACTTAAAAGACGTGATGTCTAATTGGATAATTCTAGTAGTGTATCATCATGTTGTTAGTCATTCATTCATACCATTAGTCCACACAAGTCATGATATTAGTCAATCAATCATATCAACATGCTAGTTAGTCACCGATCATATCAAGTCCCCAAGTTAGTCTCGAAAACTGTTTTAAAATCCGAGTCAGATAGTTAGAAAGTCCGATCTTTCAAAGTTGTTCGTCAAATTCCTTTTTTTGAAAATCTAAGTCTCATAATATCATATTTTTAAATCTCAGCAATGATTCTTTATTATATATTATTTTGCAATCATTTAATATCCATATACTTAATATATGTCTTAAAACTGATTTCACATATACAGTAGTTAATACTCCCTCTGTCCAAAAATACATGGGCTTTTACTATTCATGCACGCTTTTTTATGAGCTAAAAACTATATAAAATATTAACTTTTTTATTAATTTTTTTAAATAATTACAAACTTATCAATAAGTTTGTAATTATTTAAAAAAATTAATAAAAAAGTTAATATTTTATATAGTTTTTACCTCCTTAAAAAAACGTGTGTGAATAGTAAAACCCAAGTATTTTTGAACGGAGGTAGTATTTATTAATATATTTAAGTCTTAACTCTCAAGTTAAAAGTCGGATCAGCCTACTATGTAAAAGGGTGTTAAAAGAAGCCGGGCCCAAAAGACCAATTTTGATTTTATGAAATTAGAATAGGCCCATAACACACTCATTAAGCCCAACCCAAATCACTCCTCTTGCATTTCGGAATTCAGAAAAAGAAGTGGGATCAAGCAGCTGACGATGCGAATGGAGGGGCCCACCTGGCGGTCTTCTTCTTCCTCAGCTTCCTCCCGCCTGTTCGAGGAGTTCTGTTCGAATCGCCCGCCGATTCCTCCGGTGCTTGGCTTCCTTTCTTCCTCTTCCAGCCTGGGCTCTCACGGGGCTCCTTCCAGTCCGTCCTCCCTCCGGGTTCAAGCTAGCACACGCTCCCGCTCGGCGCTCGCCCAGGTTCTCTCTTTCTCGCACTCGCTAAACGCTCCCTCGCCGTTACCATCGCCCCGACCCTCTCGCACTCTCTATTACGGAATAACCCACTTCCTATTATTTAGGATACAATTAGTTTCATTAGATTAAATTAATATTTGTAATTAGAGTTGTTAGAGATTTCCACTGCACGATCTTTTCCATTTACCTTGGCTTAGTTATGTGTATGGATATATATATCCCTTGTACAACTGAATTAATAATCAACAATCATCAGCTTTTTACATGGTATCGGAGCACTTGATCTTCCCACCCTGCGATGGCGAATTCCTCTGACCAAATACCCAACCCGGCCAAACCTTCAAAACCTTTCCAAATAGTCAACTTTAAAAACATACTGAAACTCTCTCCCACAAATTACATCACTTGGCTCAATCCAATACACTCCCTCTTGGTTGGCCATGGTCTTCTTCCCTACATTGATGGGACCTTAGTGGAGCCCCCTAAGACCATCACCCTCAACGAGTCTTCTTCTCCTAATCCTGCGCATACAACCTGGCTTCGCCAGGACCAATTGCTCAAGGGTGGTCTTATCGGCACCCTCTCTCCGCAAGTGGCTTCTCTCGTCACTCGTGCTACCACATCTCGTCAGGTTTGGGAGATCCTTGAGTCCACCTATGCCAACCCGTCCCGGACTCACATCAATCTTCTTAAAGAAAAGCTCACCTCTCTAAAGAAGGGCTCACAATCGATCACCGAATTCATTCAACGGGTCTCGGGTGTCTCTGATCAGTTGGCATCTTTAGGCAAGCCCCAAGATCCGGAAGACATAATTGAGGTCGTATTAAAGGGTCTCGACTCCAACATTCAGTCCGTCATTGATGGAGTTCGGGCTCGAGCCACCACCATCGACTTCCCGGCACTCCACGAAAAGCTTCTAACTCGTGAAACTTCCTCTTTTACAATCAGCCGACTACAGATGTCCCGACCTCGGCTATGTCGATGCAGACCAGACCTCCTCCTCGCCTCAAAGGTAAACAACCTTCTTCTCCACAACCACCATTCTCGGCTCCGCCTCCCTAGTCGCGGCCTCCTCGGTCTTCTTGGCCACTGTCGGCTCCGATGTCCCCTCAACGCCCCCAGCCCAAACCCTTCCTTGGTCGCTGTTAGTGGTGTCAGGAACAAGGGCACGTCCTCGCCTATTGCTCAGCGTTTCAACCATTTACACACACACGCGCACACACACACACACTCTCTCTCTCTCTCTCTCTCTCTCTCTCTCTCTCTCTCTCTCTCTCTCTCTTACCAGTTAGTTCAATGTAAGGTTAGAGCACACAAGATTGAAGCGAAAGAGATGAAGGATGGCTTGGAAAGCTCACCGAGGATGGATTTTTCGCGACTTCGGAGCTCTCGATCGGAGTTCTGGGCTTCGTCGGTGGCTCGCGATGACTCGTCAGACCGTAACGAGGCTTCGCAAAATAGAGGAGGGAGTAGCTACGGTGGCTGCGTTGGGGAGTTTCTGGGTAGTGTCTGGGCAGCGGTGGATGTCAGAAGGGTGGCTCGGCCTCCTGCTGCTGCTGCTCGTCGAGGAACGCGGAGGTGGAGGCTGGTGATGCCGTGAACGGAGCTGGCGCAATGGAGGAAAGCGGTGGTGGCGCTGAACAACGGTGATGTTGATGATGGTGCTAGCGTGAAAGAGGGAGCATAATGGTGAGTTGAGATGGCGATGGTGAAGCGTGACGGAGATGAAGTGAAGGAGAGAGCAGGAGAGCGTGATGGTGGCTGGAATTGACGGGGAGAGGGGTTCAGTTTGCAGGGTAAGGTGAGGTGAGGGAGTTGGTGAGATTTGAGTGTGAATTTGATTAAATCAATCCTGAATACGCGAATTTCGAATCCCGTAACTAGTTCTCGAATGTTAGTTTCCCTGACTTTCGCTCACTCGATCAATTAGATTTTTAAAATCTACTAGGATATCGCCATTCGATAATTATTTTGAATTTTCGAAGAAAAAAGACGAAAATTGTTCTTCAAATTTTATATTTCGGTCCGAATCCACTACATGAGTTTTTTAATTCGATTTAAATTCATTTTTAATTCTTTTTTTTTCCGAAAAATTAGGATTTAAAAATCCGAGCCTTTACAATTCAAGCCCTACCTATGTCACAAGAGCTCTTCATTTTTAGTTTCCAAGTGAGGACAACGGACCTGAGCGAGCTAGGTGGTATGGGCTGGTGCCTCTTAAGACCCAAGGTCTTACATATGGTATCAGAGCCGACTTCGGACCCGGAGGTACGCCGTCAGTATGCTCGGGTACGCTCTCCCTGGAAGGCAGTCCCTTGTGCCTGACGAGGTCGTTAGTGCTTTAAGTGGGGGAGATTGTAACACTCCCGTCCCACATCTAATATCATAAGGACGCTGGGAGTGGTTTATAAGTGATTCAAGTCCTACTTATTTCACAAAGAGCTCTTCCTTTTCAGGCTCCAAGTGAGGACAACGGACCCTTTTAGGCTCCAAGTGAGGACAACAGACCTGAGAGGGTTAGGTGGCATGGGCTGACGCCTCTAAAGACCTTGGGGTCTTACAGATGGTATCAGAGCTGACTCTGGGCTCGGAGGTGCTCCGATAGTATGCTCGGGTACGCTCCTCCCGGAGAGTAGTCCCTTGGGCCTAACGGGGTCGTTAGTGATGTGGGGGAGATTTTAACACTCCCGTCCCACATCGGATACCATAAGGATATTGGGAGTGATTTATAAGTGATTTAAGCCCTACCTAGCTCACGAGAGCTCTTCCTTTTCAGGCCTAAACTGAGGACAACGGACCTGAGAGGGCTAGGTAATTAACAATTGTGAGATTGTCTCCTTCAATCTGGATGATGGAGTTGGAGATCTGAGGCATGTATACCTTTCGAAAGAGTGTAGGCCTCTGAACCGATTACAGAGGGTAGTGGCGACGGACCAGCACCATATAAGCCCGCTTGATCCCGAATGATATATGTAACCAAAACGGCCTTTTCTTGTTGGCGAGAAAGCACCATCAAAATTTAGTTTGTGCCAGTTAGTTGGCGGGTTTGTTCCATTTTGTTGTAGGCCTTTTGTCTTTACTTTTGATGTTGTCCTTATTTATGTTGTGATCGTCATCAGTCCCCTTTGCCATATTCCAATTAAAAATTTGTTCAACAATGGCGCAGTGTATGATGCAATAGCTCTGTGGTCAGGCTTGATATTGTTAAATAAAGCTTTTCTGCGAAAGAACCAAATACTCCACCATCCGATAGCTAGTTTGGTAAAGTTTTGTTTTACTAAGTTTTCCTTAGTTATGTTTACGAGATCGTTGATGTTGCTTGATTGCAGATGGTAAGTCCTCAACTTTGGTACAAGTGTGGGATCTAAAGGTAGGAAGTGTGATCGGGCACCTGAGAAGGAGGTGCTCTAAATCCTCATAGTTGGAGTCGGACATAGGGCAGCTTGTAGGAATACCAATACCTTTGGTAGCCAGGTTGACAATCGTGGGAATACCGTTCTTTGATAGTTGTCAAAGAAAATCTTTGACTTTGGGGATGGTGTCAAGTTGCCAAATCCATCTTAGATCAGTTTTTTTGTGTTGCTTTTTTTGTATGAATCATTTTAATAGCTGATTGTGTTGAGTACTAACCGTTTTTGTTCCATCTCTAGTAAAGTTTATCTTGGTTTATATTTTTTTTGGGATTGTTGTTTGTAGAATAGAGTTTATTGTGGTGTCATCAATTGGTCCTTGGTGTGTTCATAAATCTTCTGTATATTCCAAGTTTTGTCATTGTCTAGGAATTATTTAACTGTTAATGAAGAGTCAATAGTGAATGGGTTGGTGGCGATAGTAAAAAGAGGACGTTCTTCAAAACAAAGGTCACGCCAGAAGTTGGTAGTTTCACCGTTCCTAACGTCTATCTCAATCCCTTTTTAAAAATGGAAAGGAGATTTGAGAGTTGCCAAAAGGAGCAACCTTTATGAGTAG
Organism: Persicaria maculosa; assembly: GCA_963922045.1. Taxonomy (NCBI): domain Eukaryota; kingdom Viridiplantae; phylum Streptophyta; class Magnoliopsida; order Caryophyllales; family Polygonaceae; genus Persicaria; species Persicaria maculosa. The sequence goes on from OY998262.1 coordinate 24,731,467, forward strand.
TAAATTTACTGATTCTTGTTTACTGGTTGTGGTACTCATAAAGGTTGCTCCTATAAATTAAATTAGACTATATAGGGGAAAAATATAAATGTTACTTCGTACTATATATTACCGTGATGAAACCTTTTGGAATTCCACATAGGTTGTAAATATATATATATATATATATATATATATATATATATATATATATATATATATATATATATATATATATATATATATATCGATTATTATCTCTACATATAAAAAGTGGGAGTTCCCTTTGGAACAATATTCCCGTCAGTTAACGTCCGTCACTTGCCTTCGTTTCTTAGGCTTCGTTTCTCTGGTGCTATGTCTGCTCTCTCTTCAATCTTCACCTCTCTCCTCCCCCACCGCTTTCTCTTCACCTCTGTCGCCTCTCTCTTCCTCCGACGTCTCTGCTCCGAGGTATCTCTCTATCCTCTGCCTCTACCGTCTCTCCCTCTGCCACCAGCCCCCGGTGCCCTTTGAATCGCCATGGCCCAGAACTCCATCCCCCTCTCCTCCCCTGGCGCCTTCACCTTCTGAAATTCTCCAAGTTTAAGCACCAATTTATGGAGAAATCAACATCCTTCTCCCCTGAGATTTAGCAGACGGTTCATAAGCTCACAAACCTTCGATTTCTGTTGGGTGTAAGAGACATGGCGGTGTACTTACAAACCATGCATGTACGCATATTTAACTTTTTTTTTTCCATGTGTTACCGATTTGGATTACCTTGTCTAATTAATTTCATCTTCTCAGATTAGTATTAATCTTCCACATATGCGACTATCGCTTTCAACATAGAACATCAGCGCCAGAAGTTTTGCATCTTCAACTATTGGTAAGCGCCAGATAATGTTGCATATTTTCAAATTGGGTTATTCATAAATTATTAAATTTTGCAATTTCAGTTGGAATTGGGTTGCTTGTAGATTATAAACTCTTGCAATTTTATGTTAGGTATGTGAATTGATTATGCATTCAAGGTGTTCGACAAAATGCCAAGATTATAAACTCTTGCAATTTAAGTTTGGATAGGGTAGGGTGTTTACTAAAAGGAAATAATTAAGAAACAAATAATGGGTAAATCTATTACTAACTATTAAAATAAAAGCCTTACCGATGACGTGACGCCCTCTCCTTAATCCTAGGTTTTTTAACCAATCACCTTAGGCTAAATTACAATTTTAGTAGTTTTAAAAAAACATCTATTACTAACTATTAAAACAAAAGCCTTACCGACGACGTGCCGCCCTCTCCTTAATCCTAGGCTTTTTAACCAATCACTTTAGCCTAAATTACAATTTTAGTAGTTTTAAAAACAAACATCTATTACTAACTATCTATTATCTATTACTTCTATTATTACTAACTATTAAAACAAAAGCCTTGCCGATGACGTGGCGCTCTCTCCTTAATCTTAGGCTTTTTAACCAATCACCTTAGCCTAAATTACAATTTTAGTAGTTTTAAAAAAACATCTATTATCTATTACTAACTATTAAAACAAAAGCCTTACCGATGACGTGACGCCCTCTTCTTAATCCTAGACTTTTTAACCAAACACCTTAGCCTAAATTACAATTTTAGTAGTTTTAAAAAAACATCTATTATCTATTACTAACTATTAAAACAAAAGCCTTACCGATGACGTGACGCCCTCTTCTTAATCCTAGACTTTTTAACCAAACACCTTAGCCTAAATTACAATTTTAGTAGTTTTAAAAAAACATCTATTACTAATTATTAAAACAAAAGCCTTACCGATGACGTGCCGCCCTCTCCTTAATCCTAGGTTTTTTAACCAATCACTTTAGCCTAAATTACAATTTTAGTAGTTTAAAAAAAACATCTATTACTAATTTTATGATTATCTATTACTTCTATTACAAACTATTAAAACAAAAGCCTTACCGATGACGTGACGCTCTCTCCTTAATCCTAGGCTTTTTAACCAATCACCTTAGCCTAAATTACAATTTTAGTAGTTTAAAAAAAAACAATCTATTACTAACTATTAAAACAAAAGCCTTACCGATGACGTGGCACCCTCTCCTTAATCCTAGGTTTTTTAACTAATCACCTTAGCCTAAATTACAATTTTAGTAGTTTTAAAAAAACATCTATTACAAACTATTAAAACAAAAGCCTTACCGATGACATGCCGTCCTCTTCTCAATCCTAGGCTTTTTAACCAATCACTTTAGCCTAAATTACAATTTTAGTCGTGTTAAAAACAAACATCTATTACTAACTATCTATTATCTATTACTTCTATTATTACTAACTATTAAAACAAAAGCCTTACCGATGACGTGATGCTCTCTCTTTAATCCTAGGCTTTTTAACCAACCACCTTAGCCTAAATTATAATTTTAGTAGATTTAAAAAAACATTAAATTAGGCTTTCAAACCTTTCGAATTTGGGTATGAAATCCCACTTGGAAAACATTAAATTAGGCTTTCAAACCTTCAACCTGTACTCGGGGCGCAAGGTCCTAACGAGGGGTTTCATCCCTCGAAACGTAACCCGAGAATCATAATCTCGGGTTGTTACACCTTGGCTGAGCAGTTTGTAGGTGTTTACGAAATCATCCCAACGTCCGTTTACATATTACATATTATACACTTTACTTTATTATTTTCTAACCGCTATTATGTGTATTTTTGCCTGCAAATTTTTGATATTATTTAATATTCACAATACTATTAAATTGCGTGTCATTGGCGTGGGTATGGACTAGTACAATCATAAATCAAAGGAGAGTAAAGGAAACTAAGACCAAATAAGAAGCAGTAGGAATTAGGAAATACAGTTTATCTCAGAATAAATAAAGAGAGACCGCAATAAAGTGACAATGTAGATGGGTTGTTCTCATGAGAGTATATAGCGAACCTATACATATTTGTAGAATCCTACAAACCTCTATGTCATTTAGGCAGTCCTAGCTTACTAACTTGACATTGTCACTTGCTAACATTTGCAGCTAACAATAAAATGAACTTTGTGAATGAGGTTATATCTCTACTTTTTTCTTGTATGTTTTCTCATGAAAATCTACTTTTGGATGAAAGCAAATATTAAGGCATGTTATAGTCTAACCACAACTTGATACCAATTTTATTTTTAGCTTAGGAGGCTCACTTTCGTTGGAAATAAAGAGGTTTTCATGATTATGTGTGATCTACCTGTTTCATAAATTGCTCTCTTTTCACTATTAACATTTTCTCCACCCTTAAACAAAGATTCAGGATTCGAATCATGAGAACAGAGTGTTTTCTTATGAGGAAGTATTTAAACCCCCTTATTGGACCTACTCGATGTGAGGGAAACTAAGCCATTGTTTCGGCAAAAAAAAAAAGATACTACAGAGCCAACCGTACCCCAAATCATCGAGTTAATGATGCTATAGTCCAGCTCGATCGATCTGCACAAGGCTAGAAAACATATTCAATTGCGTATGTGGGATCTGACTTTTAATTTCAGATATTCTTAGGGGACCAATTTGCGTTTTAACTTAGCTTGCATAGTCATATGTAAAACAATTTGGTCTCATATTTGGATAATTGGATTGCACTCAGAAAGAGGGAATTTGAAGGGAAAAAAAGAGATTGCTATATAATATATGTATGTCATCTTTCTCAGTACGTGCTTTATGAGGGTGGTTCAACAAAGCTTGGATTAGTTGACTATTAAGTGTGTAATTTTGGTAATGTAGCAAAGTAACTTAAATTAATTTGACCAATCATCATTAATCACTCTTGGATTTATGTCAACTTATCCAATCAGTACGATTTCAATCTGGATCAAAATTTAGCAGGTAGAAAGTCAGAAATCGTAACAATTGGCCACCAACTTAGTATCAGTAGTCTCCAAATTCTTCACATCCACTTTGCCTTCGCCATTGGAATCCTCTTCGATCAAACTAACACCGGGCTTGGGCATATATGAACTCACTATAAACTCATATATGCAAGCAGCAGGTTCATGCTAATTTTTTGCTAAAATTGGGGCCTTTTAATGTCTTGATAGTTCCTGGATATATTAACACTAGATTTAACACTAACAAGATGTGTGTTTTCTTCGACATCTTTGAGACATCTCATTGAAGATAATGTTAGGGAAGCAATGATAGAACTATGTTTGCACCATTTTATCCGCTGATCATGTACTCGTAAGTTAATCAGTGCATACTTCTAATGGTATTGACATAGTGCTCGTTCGTATCATCACTCCTGAGTCCTGACTGATGCACACGTGGGTATATAGTCTGCCTGGACTTACCTTATTGCAGCCACTGTAATCAGCTTTTGTCTTCAGTGCTGCTCGCGTTTTGCTTTGGCAACGGAGTCATTAAGGTGTCTTTAAGCATCGGTTTGAGACCTGAGATTGGCAAGAGATGAAGAATTAGAGAACTGAGAATAACAGTAGGTCAGAGAGAGAGAGAGTGCAAAGCGGGAACTAGGAAAGACAGATGCAGAGGGGAAGGAGAAATTATTTTGAATGTGAAAGAAATAATTTTTTGTTCAGGAAAAGATCCACATTCTCAATTTCTAAGTTCTAACAATGTGTATGTGTTGTAACGTTTCTCAAATCCAAGCCAAAGGCTTTGATGCTTTCACCAAGGTAAATGTAATTTAAGATGCATATATACTATCAAATTTTAATGCATCCCAGCCCTAGGTGTTGTTTACTTTAGATGTAAATTCTCGTCAATTACCCGCGTGTAAAGATGTAAGTACCTCTCCAATACAGTTGTCCGTATTTTATTGGATGAAACTATCTTATTTGGGCTTTAATCTGCATGGGCTTCTTTAATTGGGCTTAGTTGGCCCATTTATAATTGTAACAATCTTTGCCGACAACCGACCTCAACCATCTCACCTATCTTCTCAGATGCGGCTTCACCTTCCATTGTTATTCCGTCTCCATCGTCGATTTGTGTCTCCATCTTCGATTTGCCCTTTCTGCTATGACAACCTTCTTCCCATTCTCTCAATTTCTTCGGAGGTCGGTGATTCCACTACTAATTTCTCTCTTTCTCTCAGATTGCTCTCCGCTCTCTCAGACCTCTTCTTCTCTCCTTCTTTCTCCTATCCCTAATATTGTCGATGATGCGTCTTCCAGTCTTCTCCCTGCTAATTTCACTGTCTCTCATATCACTCCTCGCCCTCTCAGACCTCTTCTTCTCTCCTTCCTTCAATTTATGGTTTGATTTGGAACTTTTTTTTATTATGGTTAATTTATGGTTTGATTTGGTTGATTTTATTATGATTGTTATTTAAATAATGAAGTAATAATAATATGTTATTATGTCAGAGAGTTTCTGGATTGACGGGATGTGGGCGATTTGTCAGTGGGGAAGGCTCTCACCGGATATCTATCCGGCAGCACTGCGATCGTCGCCGACGCCGCTCACTCTCTCTCTCTGATGTGGTGCGTTTTAACCTCTTCTCTTGATCATTCTAATTCCTTAATCTTCATCTCCCGTCTTTGGAAATCAGAACTTGAATATGTCCAATTCTTCCTATTTCACGCTACTTGAATCTATTACTTGAAATGCATATTTGGAGACCATTGAATGGAAATTGAATTTTTTCTTTATCTCCATTTTATACATCTGGGAATTGGAAACTTAAAAATGTGCAGTTCTTCCAATCCCGGCAATCTAAGTTGAGAAAGAATGTACTTTTGTGTAGTAGTGGAAGACTTGAAGTGCATATTTGCCTCATGATACCGGTCAAATTTGGATGGATTAACTTTGAATGAATGTTGGTAGTTTGGGTTTACCCATATGATTTTTCAATGAAATCTAAGGATTAATGAAATGTCTATATGAGAACTATGATGCCACCCATAACTCCAGTATATAGGTGCTCCCTAAGTTATCATTTTCCATTCATATGATTGTTTTTTAAGATATTGATGAGCTTGTGTCTTATTTTGATGTGCAATTGTGATATTTTGGAACCTGGAGATTCTAAACTCTTGAATTTTAGGTATATATGTGCAATTTGATGATGCACTTAAGATGTTTAATGAACTGCCTAAGAGAGATTATCGGAAAAAAGTGTAGTATGCATTTGTTTTTTTTTAGAATTGTTAATTTCCTGCAAGAGGAGGAGGAGATGTGTTTATTTATAAAGAGAGGTAATAACGTTTTCTGAAATGGAATTGAAGTTTTACTTAATTATTGCAGATTTTTCAGGGATTCTAGAGGGAAAAAAAACTGGGGTCCTTGAGAAGCTTAAGGACTATGTCCAAGCATTCCACCAAATGGAGGAGACTCTCCGTGTAAGTTTCCTTAAATCATTAGGGTGGCTACATTTTTGCTAGGCCTAATTAACTTGCTACCCACAAGCTCAAAATTTAGGTTGTGATTCAATAACATATTGAGCACTTTTAAGAGATAACTTATCAACATGTGAACGCCTTAAAAAGTTACAAGTGACCTTATTAGCCACTCATGAGTAATTCATATTCAAAAAATAACTTGTAACCATAATTACATAAAGTTAGATTCTTGATGAAGACATCCAATGATGCATGAATTATATTGGGGTTATGCGATGCCATTCTTGTTTTCTTTGCATACAAAAACTTAGGGAAAAGGCACACAGCTTTCAAAAATCTAGATTAATTTTATCTCAAGATGTTTAAGACAAAAAAGGTTAATCGAGTCCATAAACATGAGTAATGTTTCACTTCTTTTCTTCTTTTGATAACATTGTTATCGAATAGATGAATAAACCTATGTACTTTATTTAAACTAATTAAACCTTTAATTTGTATAGAGTAAGCATCATCCAAATAGTAAATAATTATTTGGCCTCACATGCATGATAGAATTTGGGTTTTATGTGTTGATTCTTAATGTGAAATTGCAACAACATGCACTTAAGAAGAGGTAAACAAGGTGATGGAATTAGCCAAGCTAACGGCACATAAAGTGTGGGCAAAAGCGCCTCTTTGGAAAAGAGCTAAACTGCTTGAAAAAAGCTGAAATCCTTAAAGAACACAAGACTCTCATTGCTACGTGGCATACTAAAAAGATTGCCAAACCTGTTAAAGATGCTGCCACGTACTAAGGTATAATTCTCAAACTTGGGTGCTCTTTTTCATTTTTAGGAAAATTTTGTTTTCAATTTGGTGGATCTTTTTTGCATTTTTTTAATCTCAAATATGCTAAAATGGACAATTAACAAGCCATAATCTCTATATATTAAAGGAGGGAGTTGGCTTAGGAATAGTGACATTTTTGTTCCATTTTTACCCCCGTAAAGAATTAGAATTACAAATAGACAAACCCCCGCAGTCGGCCAGTCCCTTCAAGCTCTCCAGAAGACCAGAGGCGCTGCAATTCGTTGACCTACCATCGTCTGTTCTGCAGCGACCATAGGGTTCATGACAACGAGTGTCTTACCTCCGCCATCAACGAATCCATGTCCGTTCTCGCCGTCTATTGTCCGCAAGAACCAAACATCTCTGTCTGTCTCTTGTTTCTGTTTGGTTTTTTTCCAGAGTCCAGGTAAGGCCTTACGATTGTTCCTTATCTATGAATCAATTTGGTGCTTTTGATTTTATTTTTTTTCGGGTTTAGGATTCGGACTATCAGTTGATTAGTCTTTGGTATATTTTGGGTCGATGGGTTTATGTGTGTATGAATTTGGTAATCTTTGCCTTCAAGGTGTTTGATAAAATGTCAAGTTGAATGTAGTCTACTCTGGTTGTTTTCTGGTGACTTTTAGTTGCAATAACATCACTCTATTAATGGTTTCAGACGATCAATTGATTAATCTGTGGTATTTTGGGTCAATGGTTCTATGCTTATGAATTTGGTAATCTTTGCCTTCAAGGTGTTTGATAAAACGTCAAGTTGAATGTAATTTACTCTGGTTGTTTTCTGTTGACTTTTAATTGAAATAACATCACTTTATTAATGGTTTCGAAAGTTTTTTCATTGGTGATATGCCTTATGATGATAAGTTAGCCAACAAAGTGTGTTAAATTGTGGCATCGATCAATACACATGAGATGGCCAAGTTTTTGGGTAGATTTAATGCTAATGAGTTGTTTTGCATTGTTGCTGTGTTAGTATTATTATGATCTTAATTACTGCAATCCTAATTACTCCAATTCATACACATCCATGATTTAGGGAGAGTCAATCTTCGGTTTCAATGAATGTATAACATCATGAAAACAATATTGTTCTTTATGTTTGTTCTTTTGTTTCAGTTAGCATTTATTAGAGATGTATAGAGGCTAATAGTTGGAAAATGGTTTTAATATGTGATAAAGATCATCAAGGTAATTGTATCTTTTGCCCCAGTTTACATCCTACTTTTAGCTTCTTGTTTAGTGCATCTTTACTATTTGTCTTGGATTCAAGTGAGAATTTTACTGATATACTTGGTAGGTGTTAATTGTTATGAACGAGTAGGTAGAAGTGATAATCCATGTGATTTGCTTTTCATGATTAAGTTTTGGAGGTGTGGTAGACTCCAATTTTATTTTGGCCCTTCAATTACCTTTGGTAAATATCATTTTTTTCCCCTCTATATAATCTTGCTAAGAATGAGTAATGCTTTTTGTTACTGTTTGAATTGCCATTTAGTGGAAATTGCTTTTTAAAATTTATTTTCCATTTGCTTTTAGTTGGCTGAAAAGATACTATGCTTGCAAAGTTGCAATCGCTCTATGGAAAAATAACTGATTTTGTTCAAATTAGAGATTAGATTGGATGCACTTGAGCTGCTGTATTCATAAGCATGAAAACGTGTATCTTTTAAGCATGGGCTGATGAAGACATCATTTAGATGTATGTTTTTGAAAGACACCGACTTGGTTATCAATATATAGCTAAATTTTTCATACCTACCCGGTAACAAAGCCGTTAGTATATGAATTATGTGTATATTCACATAGTTATGCTTTTGGAGCTTAAATACCCTTTATATATATACGAAGACCTACTTGGTAGAAATTGGTAGAACCAAGATCATTAGTATCTTATTGTAACGCCTTCCATGATCCCGTGTTTGGGTTTCTTAGGTTGGATAAAACATCTACTCCTGTATCCTCCCCTTGATTGCTTTCACTGTCGTGCTGCACTTCAATACCAGCAGCAACAACAGAACACCTTGGTTCAAATGCATCAGAATCAGCATTCACATCCATGTCACTTGAAATGATGGGGTCATATAGTGAGCTAAATTCAGATTGCTGTTTTGTAGTAACTTCATTTGGAAATTGAGTAGGAAACTCAAAAGCCCCAGCTGTAGGAGGCTGAGTGATAAGAGAACTTCTCTCAACTTCTGAACTCTGATCAAAATTACTAGGATGCTGATACATACGACAAGAGAATTGTTTCTTAGTACATGACAATGACCATCATTGATCAAAATATAAGGAAATGCAAAGGTTTGTTGATTGTCATAATGTTTATACATATACATTGCATATACAATGGAATGAAATTGCATTCAATAAATCAAGCGTTTAACAGCCACACTGCTGTTTGGGACTGAATATTTATAGATTTTTCTTGAGTGGATGCTTATGCAACTGTGTGCCAATATTCTCTTTCCTGAAATACTTCACATAAAATGAAGAGAGATGAGCTTCCAACAGCTGAAGCCAGTAAACATGAGTGAATTAAGCATGAAAAACCTGGTATTGCTACAAAGACATATATAATTTTTTCTTGAATTTGGTAAATAAAAAGTGGCCATCCGGGCTTAGAACCGGGGACTTTGGGTACTATCCACAAGTCCTTTCTGGTTGAGCCATTCCAGAATGGTTCATATATAAGTTTTTTATCTTCTTGAGGTTCAGAGGTTCCATTTCCTTTTCAAATATCAAATTTGAGATCTTATCATAAGCACTGACCTGGCTTTGTGATGTAGAATAGCATGGCAAGGAAATAGATTCAATGTGAGGCTTAAAAGTGAAAGAGGTGGTATTATCACTGCCCTTGTTCTTCTGTGTACTGAAATGTTCTGAATTGACTCCACTGTCAATAGTTGAATGAGGCAATAGAAAAGCTCCTGTAGTTGGAGATGGCTGGACCATCTTTGTTCAATGATGTTATAATGTTATGGAGTATATATAGTCATATAGTCATCTTTCAAATAATCTGGTTAATGGTCCTAATGAGTTTGAGTCTCCGCGTGCTTCGCACGCGGCGACGCAACTAGTGCTACATCAAAAGAACCAAAAAGTTTTAATTCATAAATTTGTAATATAATGAGCATTTCCTTCTGATTATTTTGTAAATCTTGATCATTAAACTTGTGGCAATGGCTTGGCATACTAAAATTGGAAATCTGTTTCTCAATGCACCATAATAATTGTTGTATAAAATAAATTAAACTTATGGAAATGGCTTGGCATACTAAAATTGGAAATGTGTTTCCCAATACTCCATAATAATTACTGTATAAAATAAATTATAGTGAGCTCTATTATTAAAAACAGTAACTAAATTTAGATGTTATTGTTATGTCTTCTATCTTATGATTATTTCTCAATTGAATTTTCTAATACCAATGCCTTTGTTTTTTTGATGAGTTTTTATTTACAGCCTATACTAACAGCTAGATGAGTTGCATATAGAGAACAACAATGTGGTCACAATCACTGCTTATCAAATCTATGAGTTAACCTAAAAAGCCCCAGGTACACAAATTATTTTTAAATATTTTTATTAGTATACTCTACTGTACGTAATCTCCCGCATCCGTGATACTTTGGTACACAGGTTGTACTCTTGTTGTCTCTTTTTTATTTTTTCAGGTGCAATTTTAAACCATCTTATTTCAACTATGTGTTTAGATTTGATCAACAGATGTGAGAAGGAAGTTATTTTAGAGTTAAGCTTTTAGAGCTTTATTTTTAAGACACATCTGTTAATTCTAACTAGATATCATCTTGCTACCAGGCTTGACGATTTCCTTATCCTCCTTCCCCTTAAAATCCACCTTTTTCCCATTTGATTGAAGCAGGCTAGCCAGTTGATACCTAATAAAATGTTTTCAATGTTAGGGGATTAAATTAAAATGTTTTTTCTTGGGAAATTTAAAAGAGATATTTCATATTTATGTAAATGGTATTTTCGCCTTTAGTATGTTTAGTTCATTGCACAGAACAATAGCAACAACTTCAAGAAACACCGCCTTGCGTACACCCCTGACATACATTTTGATTGCACCATCAACCTTGTTATCAACAAATACGATACTAATATGGGTTTGTTGTTAAAATGTCAAGCACAACACCCTATGCAAGTTTTGAGGCGCTAATTGAAGCGGATATGCAACTTGATGAGCTCAGTGATTTTGTAAAAGACTTGAGAAGTTGCAATATATAAAATCAACCTTCTCAAAGGTATAGTTGGAGCTAACTGACAAGGATAGCTATACAACTCAAATATTACTCGATTTTGTGCTTAATTTTGTGATCATAGCATACATGGTAGAGTGACTGGTGTGATTGTGTGAATGCCCTTGTAACACTCCATTTACGTAGACAACTATAATTCTAATGTGTTGGATATTGTATGCTTTTGTAGTATAATGTGGATGACATAATAAGTACCTCCTCATTTCATGTATACATTTATATAATTTTCTGTTTTGTTTGCTTCTTCTCAATCCATTACAAATTTCTAATACCAAATCCTCGAATTCCCATCCTAATTTCTGTAACGGCCCGGAATTATGATTTCCGGGTTACGTTTCAAGGGATGAAAACCCTTGTTCGGATCTTGCAATCTAGGTACGGGTCGAGGTTTCAAACTCATTTCAAAGGTCAGTAGAAAGAGGGATTTCAAACCCTAAAGTATCGTAGGGCCGTTGGATACCCTTAACATGTTCTAAGACTATGTCGTGAAATCCAATTCAAATGAAATAAAGCGGAAGCAAAGTTAAGATACAATGACACAACAGAATCGGGTCAAAACCAAATCATAAACAAGTGATTACCATTTGCCAAGTTAGAATATTAGTCAGGTTCTTGATTCGCCCAAGGGTTTCCCGTCACATAAGCATGGAGCAAACAAGATCTGCAGAAACACCTTTAAAAGAAGAACGGGGAAAGGAGTCAGATCGAGCCACTCGTGCGGGACCGGCAGTCCTCGCTGAGGCCACATAGTATGTGCTATACCTAATAAAGATGCTCTAATGCAATACGAAAGTCAAACACACTAGCATGCTCCTAATTCATAATAATGTGCAGAAATACTGTAAAGGGCCCAAGACAATGCCAACGGCATATCCCTCTCCTACCTCCACCCCTTCCGATAGGTGGAGACTGGCCAGCTCGTGAATGCATTCATTCATAATAGGGCGGCACGCATGCCTAACCCGCTCCACAATAAAGCCCGCAGGCATAATATAAGGAAGTCATGACTCGATTGACTCAGGGTACCCGATGAGGCTGGGCTACCCTATGACCCTAGCAAAGACTCTAGGACTATCACAGATAACGGCCGTTCTGTTTCAAACGCATAAAGTAAACAGATGCTCAATCAATTAGTGCAACCTAAACATGATACTACATGGCATGCTTTTATGCATATGCAACACCTAACATAAAATGCAACAACAGGCATGAATGTCCAACCTGAGTAAGCCCCCTAGGGAACTTACCTGAAGATGCAGAACAGCAAAATAACGCAAGCAAGGGCCCAAGTGCAAGTCCAAAGCGATCCAAAAGCAATACACACCTATCATCAAGCCATTTCCGTAAGCTACCAGACCAACATTCACACACACGAAACCCAAGTTCTCAACATCTTTAAAACCACTCGACGGTAAAACCATTTTCCAAAACCTTTCTGACATGATTGACATCAACCAAAACCATTTAATCAAAACCATCGATAAATCTCACGAAACATTTCTCAAACTCCTAAAATCCCAAGTTAAGTCAACTCATATTCAAAATAACTTATCAAATCATTTTATAGAAATAATTCCGGCATTTATCACTTAAATCCTTAACAATTCCCAAAATCATATTATTAACACAATCCCGGCATGTTTATTTTTTTTTAAAATCCTTACATAAATAAATTCTGACACTTAGTCACAAAATAATTCTATTTTCACAACCATATTTATAAATCACAACTGATAATTCATTTCAAATTCTCTAAAATAACATATTTAAATCATCACTAAAAACATATTCCAATAATGTCTCTTTGAAACTATTTTATAATATATAATAATAATTTCATAAATATATTTCCTCAAAACAGAATATTATAGTAATAATAATAATAATCATAACAATAATTATAATTATATAACATAATCATATAATATAACACATAATGAGCAAATAAGTCCACACTTTAACAACCCCAATTGAAAGCCCAACCCAACCTTATAACCCGAATGAAAGCAACCCGGATCCAGCCCATACCCGAACCAGAGAAAAGAAGGAAATGAAAGGGGAAAGAAAAGGACCCGGATCCATGCTCCCTCTCCCAAAACTGGATACCCACAAGGGAAATGATATAACCCGGTCGGAATATCCGGGTCAAGCCCAACCCGAGCCCAGTAAGGAAAGAAGAAGAGGAAGACCGTCTTCAACCTACACAGACGACGGAACGGAAGAAAAGGAGGAGGAGGAACCCAGGTTTGCCGGCGGCACTCCCTTGCCCACACCCGACTCTCTCACTCACCCACCCCCTTTCCGACAGCCAAGGAATAAAAAGGAGGCAATAACTCAGGGAAGAATCGAAGGAAGAAAAGCCTCACCGAGAAGGAGGCTCGAGTTCGTCGGAGGTGCGCCGGAGATCCAATCGGCTTCGTCGGAGTCGGAATCGGTGCTCATTCGGGCTAGGACAACAATAGGAGATCAAAAGATGGATTTTGATGGCACGCCGAAGTCAAGGGGAGGAAGAAAGGCTTACCGAGCCTGTTTGCACGAAGGCAGGGAACTAAGGAGGAAAAGGGCGGCGCGGCGGCGCTGGGCTACTCCTGGCGGTTGCTGGGCGTCTCTGGACGTCGGAGATGGGGCTGGTACTCGGCTGGGTTCGATCTCGGAACAGAGGTGGTTCTGGCCATGGATGTTACGGCGTGGTCGACGGCAACGAACAATGAGGAGGAGTATCGGTGGTGCTGCGGTGCTCGGGAGAACAGAGGAGGCGCTCGATGGGAGCTCAAAAGTGGAGACGCTGGAGGTGATGGTGGCTCGCGGTGGTCGGGGCTACTGGGAGGAACCGAAGGGTGGAGGAGGCGAGAAGGAAGGAGTGAAAAGGGGTTGGAGATGGGAGCTTTTGGGGGCTGGTGGTGAGAGTGTTGATTTGGGATTCAATTAAAAAGAAGAGGAGGGAGGTGCAGACTTGGCGTGGGATGCTGCCTGAGCAAGGTGAGGTCCCTTTCTTGTGTGGGTGAGCTTGTAGCTTGGAATCAAAATAAGAGGAGGAAGGGTGTTGATTACAGTAAACAAAATGGGAGGTGTTGGTCTGCAAGGCTGAAATCGACAGTGAGAGGGAAGAAAGAGACAAATGAGATGGGGAAAGCAAGTGGTCCCATAAAGTTGAATTTCAAAACACCCAAAACAATAAATCTCGAAACCCGCTCTCTCTCGATCTTATCCGACCCAAGTTAAAACGATTTACAAATTTCCAAATCCGAATTTAATATAAGACTCCAAATATTATTTTCAAATTTTCGGTATATAAAAGCATAGTATAACGCAATTTAAATTTCCAGTTAAATAATGCCGGAACTCGTTTTAAGGATTTCAATTTCGATTTAGGAAATTAAGGACGAGTTTTTCTTGAAATATCCGAATTTTTATTTTATTTTATCTTGTTATTTTTTTTCGACTTAAATCCATTTATATTATTTATTATTTAAAAATCCGGGCCTTTACATCATCCACCTCTAAAAACTAGTCTCGTCCCCGAGACTAAAACCAAAATAAAGTAGGGGATAAAGTTTGAAATTGATGAGTCCAAGGACCATGTCCAGAATCTTGTAATCATCTCGGTTGCGTCTTCCGGGATTCTCACGACATCCTAGTCACGGTCGTGACATCTCCAATTGGCCTTGACAAGTATGCGATAAGCGCCCCTATCACATCCTCGCTTCGACTTTTCGGAAGTGACACAACTCTAAAAGTTCTACAATGTCGTCACTAGGTCTTAGCAAGCACCCTACAAGCGCCCTCATAAAACGCTTGTATCCACTTCGTGAAGTATCATAAAGTTGCCCGGGTTTTAAAGGTTTCTAAAGGGATTCCGCAATTGAAAATAAAGATTAGCCTCAAAATTCTCGATATTGTTCATTCTTTTACAATCAAAGTCGGCCCTTTTCCAAAACCGTTTAAAATCTTCAAATCCAACGTCTAATCAAGCAACCTTACACCAAAACAAGTCAAATCCCTTCAAATCAAGATTTCGTCAAAATCTTCCAACCACTAGATCAGTTTCTCGCATATCCATCAATCAATTTTAGAAGCACGGAGGTGGAACCATCCACCTCTAAGGGCTAATCCCATATTCTCTTCCTAGTTTCCAAAATCATTCAATCATCATTCTCAACTCAATATGCGCATAAGTAAATCAACTCATCAACTCATAACATCATCAGCCACCCCTCATATGGCGATCTCAACATCAACCGTAGTCACAAACCATCACACAACCGTTTAACATAGACACAAACATGCCAACAAATCTCAAGTAACAAAGGAACAACAACTTCAACATACTACAAATCATAAGGTATATCTACATCATACTAATTGCATCACAAGTGCATAATCGAATGCTCATCACTCATCACATAGGCACACATGTCCAGAATCAACGGGTTAAATGTTATGGGGTTAGTACGTCAGTACACATCAAATCTCACTATCTCATATCGATATTGCAACACAAGTAGAACAGATTCATCACGTTAACATATCAACACAACAAAGTCATGCTATTAAGATTCAGAAAAAGGGGGATCAAGCAGTATATAAATCACCAAAATGTCAGCATGCTCTGAAAGACATCACCTTAACTCATCACAATATCGAATGACAATCATTTAGAAATCATGCACCATTATCTCATATATACTAATAATGATTATACTTCAAGTCATATTCATCATTTACATAGCCAATAATCATGCTTGTCAACCATATAGTACACATCATGCTTACTACCACATAATAAAACATCATACTTCCACATAATAGCACATCATTATCTCATAGTTCATACTCATCATTACTTCATATATCATATCACAACACGTCCTAACATGCTTCTAAACCAATATAACAGGATATCAAAGTATTAATACATCATGGTAACAGTTGTCACTACCAACTAGATTTTAATATTGCACATCAACATGTAATTCCATATCAGGTTCATCATAGTCGTTATCTAACATCATGCCAGCAGATATAAATACATCACATAATTAAGAAAACCCTCACATCATACCAGTCAAAATAAAACAGAATTCCCACTCGCCCATCTCCACTCTCAAGCCAAGACTAATCCTCTTCTAGACTCGCTAACGTCAACTCCAACAAAAATTCTCCGGAGAAATCCCAATTCATCTCAATGCTCAAATCTTACCCCTCCTTCCGCCAATCAATACCACACCATCCACCTCTAAGAACCCAACTCCTATCTCTAACTGCACCCCCGAGTACCCTCTCGTTCTATGTTCTCAATGCTCTCAAAAGTCATTTCTTACCCTTCTCTTACTACCCAAGACATCACAAGCATCACCCAAAAGTTCATCGGAAACCACCAAGTATTGTCTCATGTACATCCCAAAACTCACTTAATCTTACCTCAGTCAACATCCCTCTTTCGCGACTTACCTCATAATATCATCGTTCATCCTAACCGCTTAAATTCTTTCACCACTCTACCAAATGACCTCACCCACAGGTTTAAAGAAAAGAATCATGGAAATCATCGAACATAAGGTCTACATCATACCAATTTGCATTTATAATCATAACAACATAGGTTCAACAAGTCTCGATTTACCATCATGCTCAATAATCATTGCAAACATCATATATGAACGTAATCAAGTCTAGCTAGCATGTTACATTATAACCTTATCAGATAAAATTCAGCCTTTCTAGCATATATAGTTCACATTTTACAGGCAAATGAATTCACATCATGCTCAGCAACTTAGAGTAGCAACACGTCAAGACTCCATGACACATTAGAACTATAAGGCATCCAATCATATCATCAGAGACTACAGACAACCAGGCAACAATCATCACCAAGTCAGCACATCAACACATAAATCTCATTGCTAGGTCAGTGCAATATTGTCGTCAACAATTTCAAAGGGGTTAGCAATTCGAACGGAGAACACTCCCGCTTGCAAGTCATATCGTACACAGTAACCGTAATTCTCGATGCGTGCCTGTTTCGCCGACATCATAGATCCCGAGGCCCATGGGTTATGGGCCCACGCTTCCGCTGCGCTGCTCTATCGCTATCCAACTTCCTTTCCTTTTTCCGTGCAGTCGCTCGTCCAATGTATCGCGCAGGAGTCCAAGTCAGTAAAGGTAGGGGAGTGACAAGAGCGGACAACCCAATGTTCCTTTCGGAACCAACGTAGACCAAGGCTAAGAATGACAAGACTAAAGACAAGACTTTGACCCGAGAATGACAACGATGCCCCTATGAAAATCTATGAGGTTACGATTTGTGACAAGCAACAAGGGTTCATCTCAAGCAATCAACCATATCAACCCACACTAACATGTACCTATCTCGAAGATCAACGACATACAGATACATTCAAAAGACACATTCGAGTTCTACCTTGAGGTGTATGCGAGGCAAGCTAATAGTCTATCGATTCATGAAAGTCATAACGCCTAGTAGTCTTAAGCGAGATATGCAGGATTTACCAAACAGAGCAAATATCACATATATGAGCAATGCACTAGCGGGGTATATATATCAACAATCGAGGTCAATGCATCATTATGGGGTTATCGTAACAATCCGACCTAATGTTATACGAGAACACATAAGAGCAGCATAATAACTATCACATCTGACAATAATGATCGCATAATAAGTTGAAAACGGCATGTAATCATACAACATAACACATTTAGAAAGCATAGATCCTACACAATGCCAGCGATACGTGATAAGGCATGGACATAGTCAAGAGTCATTTAAAAGAGTTCAGCATAATGTTCATAAAGCATAAGGCATCATTACAGGGAGTAACAAAGAGGGCGTCACCAGCAATAGAGTATAATCATGCTAGGAATGAACTGTTATAGGGCACATAATGGTCCAATAGCTATCACATTATAGAACAAGCACGACATGTAATCATTTAGCGAGTCATATTGGAAAACATAAGCCCTACAGGACACTACTGGCACATATCGAACATGAGCACAATCAAGGTAATTTGACTAGATTCCTCCTAGCATTCATGCATCATGCGTATGCGAAATCATGACATAGTGTGGTGTGTGATCACGCGAAGTACCAAGTCATACAGTTATGCAAGCACAAAAGGATATCCTAGAGTAATAGGGAAACACTATCGAGTGAAAACATGCGAGCATGCTATGATTAACCATTACAAAAAGCAAATCAATCATTGAATTCAACATCAATTATCTTGCATGAGTAAGACAGGTTATGGTAATAGAAAGAGGGAAGAACCACACTATCAGGAACCTAGCTCGAGAGAGAATCAGCAATAATGCAGGCAAGATATAATTCACACGAGTCACAACCAGGGATCCTACATGATACTAAAGGCTCAACATAACATACGATGCATGCATACACTAATCATGAAGACATGCAAAAATTTAATTCAATCACATTTCAACACTACAGAAGCATGAGGAAGGTTTTTACGATGAATAACACGAGTCCAAGTATTGAGCAATATGACTAGAATACGAGAGCATGAGTTCAAATCAACACATAACATGATAAAGCACGCATTCATCAAGACTCAATTAAACCACATATTCTCCATCCAACGCAAGTAATCCCACAACAATTCAAATTGCAAAGCAACCATCGTTAATTAATCTGACAAACACAGAACATATGGGCATACTATAGATTCTTGTCACAAAAGGATAATAAACATCAAGGCGTCATCAGCTAGCATGCTGAAGAGAAAATTTACAGGCATTCATACGAAGAAGAGTTTATCACACTATCATGGACCTAACCAAGGAGAAAACAACTATCATGTAGGTTCATATCATATGATCCATGCTTCAAATCAATCATACAGGCAATACAATAGGCCAAGTGGACATGCTATGACAACATATAATCATGATGGAAAACAAGGCATAACATGAGTAGCCTTATACTAATATGATCATTTGCGAGGCACACACGGAAGATTACAGAATCAAGTCATGCAATTCAGAGAGAGTCACCATTACAACCGGACAGAGATCCCTAAGGGCAACCATTGACTTTTCCCAACCGACTTATCACCCCTCTTTCCCGTGTGACTCTAGTACGACTCTTCATGGCAAGAAGACACTAGTTGATTATAAGGAAGGACAGCCCCATAAACACCTCACTTTTAACTCAAGTGACATCAAGAACTTCCAACACTCACTCAGACAACCTAACATCCAACCATAATTCCCGAAACAATGTGTTTACCAACCCAATTTCCCGGGGAAGACACTGGCATCCAAGAAGGGCTAGATAGACCGTCAATGGGTTAACAAACATAGTGGAAGGGGTTGTTTTACACAAGCTGGGTTTGACAATGTAGAAATAAAGGCACTCCCGCTATCTCGTTTGCACAGGTCAGTCAATACACAACTCATTGTTAGGCATACCAAATCAGATCTCTAGCATAGCAAGCACTCAGCACCGAATCAGTTAATAACACTCATAATGATCTCATTTGATTCTCCCAACCCATCTGTAAAGAACAAGCTGATATTTCGCCTACCGTTCCCAACTACACCCAATAGGGGTGGTCTATCGCCTTCACTACCCACTCGTGCCATCGTTTGGTCGGTTTTCCTCTTTTATTACAAGTCGAGTTCATTACTTAGTCCAATTTGGGTTAGGCATCTTAAGTTCATTTTGCCCCTTTAAAACACTTTCAAATCCTTTGAAATTCATGGCGGTTTTCCAAAACATACACTCGACCCTTGTGTACCCGAATTGCACAACCTGGCTCTGATACCATCTTTGTAACGGCCCGGAATTATGATTTCCGGGTTACGTTTCAAGGGATGAAAACCCTTGTTCGGATCTTGCAATCTAGGTACGGGTCGAGGTTTCAAACTCATTTCAAAGGTCAGTAGAAAGAGGGATTTCAAACCCTAAAGTATCGTAGGGCCGTTGGATACCCTTAACATGTTCTAAGACTATGTCGTGAAATCCAATTCAAATGAAATAAAGCGGAAGCAAAGTTAAGATACAATGACACAACAGAATCGGGTCAAAACCAAATCATAAACAAGTGATTACCATTTGCCAAGTTAGAATATTAGTCAGGTTCTTGATTCGCCCAAGGGTTTCCCGTCACATAAGCATGGAGCAAACAAGATCTGCAGAAACACCTTTAAAAGAAGAACGGGGAAAGGAGTCAGATCGAGCCACTCGTGCGGGACCGGCAGTCCTCGCTGAGGCCACATAGTATGTGCTATACCTAATAAAGATGCTCTAATGCAATACGAAAGTCAAACACACTAGCATGCTCCTAATTCATAATAATGTGCAGAAATACTGTAAAGGGCCCAAGACAATGCCAACGGCATATCCCTCTCCTACCTCCACCCCTTCCGATAGGTGGAGACTGGCCAGCTCGTGAATGCATTCATTCATAATAGGGCGGCACGCATGCCTAACCCGCTCCACAATAAAGCCCGCAGGCATAATATAAGGAAGTCATGACTCGATTGACTCAGGGTACCCGATGAGGCTGGGCTACCCTATGACCCTAGCAAAGACTCTAGGACTATCACAGATAACGGCCGTTCTGTTTCAAACGCATAAAGTAAACAGATGCTCAATCAATTAGTGCAACCTAAACATGATACTACATGGCATGCTTTTATGCATATGCAACACCTAACATAAAATGCAACAACAGGCATGAATGTCCAACCTGAGTAAGCCCCCTAGGGAACTTACCTGAAGATGCAGAACAGCAAAATAACGCAAGCAAGGGCCCAAGTGCAAGTCCAAAGCGATCCAAAAGCAATACACACCTATCATCAAGCCATTTCCGTAAGCTACCAGACCAACATTCACACACACGAAACCCAAGTTCTCAACATCTTTAAAACCACTCGACGGTAAAACCATTTTCCAAAACCTTTCTGACATGATTGACATCAACCAAAACCATTTAATCAAAACCATCGATAAATCTCACGAAACATTTCTCAAACTCTTAAAATCCCAAGTTAAGTCAACTCATATTCAAAATAACTTATCAAATCATTTTATAGAAATAATTCCGGCATTTATCACTTAAATCCTTAACAATTCCCAAAATCATATTATTAACACAATCCCGGCATGTTTATTTTTTTTTAAAATCCTTACATAAATAAATTCTGACACTTAGTCACAAAATAATTCTATTTTCACAACCATATTTATAAATCACAACTGATAATTCATTTCAAATTCTCTAAAATAACATATTTAAATCATCACTAAAAACATATTCCAATAATGTCTCTTTGAAACTATTTTATAATATATAATAATAATTTCATAAATATATTTCCTCAAAACAGAATATTATAGTAATAATAATAATAATCATAACAATAATTATAATTATATAACATAATCATATAATATAACACATAATGAGCAAATAAGTCCACACTTTAACAACCCCAATTGAAAGCCCAACCCAACCTTATAACCCGAATGAAAGCAACCCGGATCCAGCCCATACCCGAACCAGAGAAAAGAAGGAAATGAAAGGGGAAAGAAAAGGACCCGGATCCATGCTCCCTCTCCCAAAACTGGATACCCACAAGGGAAATGATATAACCCGGTCGGAATATCCGGGTCAAGCCCAACCCGAGCCCAGTAAGGAAAGAAGAAGAGGAAGACCGTCTTCAACCTACACAGACGACGGAACGGAAGAAAAGGAGGAGGAGGAACCCAGGTTTGCCGGCGGCACTCCCTTGCCCACACCCGACTCTCTCACTCACCCACCCCCTTTCCGACAGCCAAGGAATAAAAAGGAGGCAATAACTCAGGGAAGAATCGAAGGAAGAAAAGCCTCACCGAGAAGGAGGCTCGAGTTCGTCGGAGGTGCGCCGGAGATCCAATCGGCTTCGTCGGAGTCGGAATCGGTGCTCATTCGGGCTAGGACAACAATAGGAGATCAAAAGATGGATTTTGATGGCACGCCGAAGTCAAGGGGAGGAAGAAAGGCTTACCGAGCCTGTTTGCACGAAGGCAGGGAACTAAGGAGGAAAAGGGCGGCGCGGCGGCGCTGGGCTACTCCTGGCGGTTGCTGGGCGTCTCTGGACGTCGGAGATGGGGCTGGTACTCGGCTGGGTTCGATCTCGGAACAGAGGTGGTTCTGGCCATGGATGTTACGGCGTGGTCGACGGCAACGAACAATGAGGAGGAGTATCGGTGGTGCTGCGGTGCTCGGGAGAACAGAGGAGGCGCTCGATGGGAGCTCAAAAGTGGAGACGCTGGAGGTGATGGTGGCTCGCGGTGGTCGGGGCTACTGGGAGGAACCGAAGGGTGGAGGAGGCGAGAAGGAAGGAGTGAAAAGGGGTTGGAGATGGGAGCTTTTGGGGGCTGGTGGTGAGAGTGTTGATTTGGGATTCAATTAAAAAGAAGAGGAGGGAGGTGCAGACTTGGCGTGGGATGCTGCCTGAGCAAGGTGAGGTCCCTTTCTTGTGTGGGTGAGCTTGTAGCTTGGAATCAAAATAAGAGGAGGAAGGGTGTTGATTACAGTAAACAAAATGGGAGGTGTTGGTCTGCAAGGCTGAAATCGACAGTGAGAGGGAAGAAAGAGACAAATGAGATGGGGAAAGCAAGTGGTCCCATAAAGTTGAATTTCAAAACACCCAAAACAATAAATCTCGAAACCCGCTCTCTCTCGATCTTATCCGACCCAAGTTAAAACGATTTACAAATTTCCAAATCCGAATTTAATATAAGACTCCAAATATTATTTTCAAATTTTCGGTATATAAAAGCATAGTATAACGCAATTTAAATTTCCAGTTAAATAATGCCGGAACTCGTTTTAAGGATTTCAATTTCGATTTAGGAAATTAAGGACGAGTTTTTCTTGAAATATCCGAATTTTTATTTTATTTTATCTTGTTATTTTTTTTCGACTTAAATCCATTTATATTATTTATTATTTAAAAATCCGGGCCTTTACATCATCCACCTCTAAAAACTAGTCTCGTCCCCGAGACTAAAACCAAAATAAAGTAGGGGATAAAGTTTGAAATTGATGAGTCCAAGGACCATGTCCAGAATCTTGTAATCATCTCGGTTGCGTCTTCCGGGATTCTCACGACATCCTAGTCACGGTCGTGACATCTCCAATTGGCCTTGACAAGTATGCGATAAGCGCCCCTATCACATCCTCGCTTCGACTTTTCGGAAGTGACACAACTCTAAAAGTTCTACAATGTCGTCACTAGGTCTTAGCAAGCACCCTACAAGCGCCCTCATAAAACGCTTGTATCCACTTCGTGAAGTATCATAAAGTTGCCCGGGTTTTAAAGGTTTCTAAAGGGATTCCGCAATTGAAAATAAAGATTAGCCTCAAAATTCTCGATATTGTTCATTCTTTTACAATCAAAGTCGGCCCTTTTCCAAAACCGTTTAAAATCTTCAAATCCAACGTCTAATCAAGCAACCTTACACCAAAACAAGTCAAATCCCTTCAAATCAAGATTTCGTCAAAATCTTCCAACCACTAGATCAGTTTCTCGCATATCCATCAATCAATTTTAGAAGCACGGAGGTGGAACCATCCACCTCTAAGGGCTAATCCCATATTCTCTTCCTAGTTTCCAAAATCATTCAATCATCATTCTCAACTCAATATGCGCATAAGTAAATCAACTCATCAACTCATAACATCATCAGCCACCCCTCATATGGCGATCTCAACATCAACCGTAGTCACAAACCATCACACAACCGTTTAACATAGACACAAACATGCCAACAAATCTCAAGTAACAAAGGAACAACAACTTCAACATACTACAAATCATAAGGTATATCTACATCATACTAATTGCATCACAAGTGCATAATCGAATGCTCATCACTCATCACATAGGCACACATGTCCAGAATCAACGGGTTAAATGTTATGGGGTTAGTACGTCAGTACACATCAAATCTCACTATCTCATATCGATATTGCAACACAAGTAGAACAGATTCATCACGTTAACATATCAACACAACAAAGTCATGCTATTAAGATTCAGAAAAAGGGGGATCAAGCAGTATATAAATCACCAAAATGTCAGCATGCTCTGAAAGACATCACCTTAACTCATCACAATATCGAATGACAATCATTTAGAAATCATGCACCATTATCTCATATATACTAATAATGATTATACTTCAAGTCATATTCATCATTTACATAGCCAATAATCATGCTTGTCAACCATATAGTACACATCATGCTTACTACCACATAATAAAACATCATACTTCCACATAATAGCACATCATTATCTCATAGTTCATACTCATCATTACTTCATATATCATATCACAACACGTCCTAACATGCTTCTAAACCAATATAACAGGATATCAAAGTATTAATACATCATGGTAACAGTTGTCACTACCAACTAGATTTTAATATTGCACATCAACATGTAATTCCATATCAGGTTCATCATAGTCGTTATCTAACATCATGCCAGCAGATATAAATACATCACATAATTAAGAAAACCCTCACATCATACCAGTCAAAATAAAACAGAATTCCCACTCGCCCATCTCCACTCTCAAGCCAAGACTAATCCTCTTCTAGACTCGCTAACGTCAACTCCAACAAAAATTCTCCGGAGAAATCCCAATTCATCTCAATGCTCAAATCTTACCCCTCCTTCCGCCAATC
The DNA here is from genome assembly GCA_963922045.1 of Persicaria maculosa. Classification (NCBI taxonomy): domain Eukaryota; kingdom Viridiplantae; phylum Streptophyta; class Magnoliopsida; order Caryophyllales; family Polygonaceae; genus Persicaria; species Persicaria maculosa. Next base: position 24,756,613 of record OY998262.1, read on the forward strand.
AATACCACACCATCCACCTCTAAGAACCCAACTCCTATCTCTAACTGCACCCCCGAGTACCCTCTCGTTCTATGTTCTCAATGCTCTCAAAAGTCATTTCTTACCCTTCTCTTACTACCCAAGACATCACAAGCATCACCCAAAAGTTCATCGGAAACCACCAAGTATTGTCTCATGTACATCCCAAAACTCACTTAATCTTACCTCAGTCAACATCCCTCTTTCGCGACTTACCTCATAATATCATCGTTCATCCTAACCGCTTAAATTCTTTCACCACTCTACCAAATGACCTCACCCACAGGTTTAAAGAAAAGAATCATGGAAATCATCGAACATAAGGTCTACATCATACCAATTTGCATTTATAATCATAACAACATAGGTTCAACAAGTCTCGATTTACCATCATGCTCAATAATCATTGCAAACATCATATATGAACGTAATCAAGTCTAGCTAGCATGTTACATTATAACCTTATCAGATAAAATTCAGCCTTTCTAGCATATATAGTTCACATTTTACAGGCAAATGAATTCACATCATGCTCAGCAACTTAGAGTAGCAACACGTCAAGACTCCATGACACATTAGAACTATAAGGCATCCAATCATATCATCAGAGACTACAGACAACCAGGCAACAATCATCACCAAGTCAGCACATCAACACATAAATCTCATTGCTAGGTCAGTGCAATATTGTCGTCAACAATTTCAAAGGGGTTAGCAATTCGAACGGAGAACACTCCCGCTTGCAAGTCATATCGTACACAGTAACCGTAATTCTCGATGCGTGCCTGTTTCGCCGACATCATAGATCCCGAGGCCCATGGGTTATGGGCCCACGCTTCCGCTGCGCTGCTCTATCGCTATCCAACTTCCTTTCCTTTTTCCGTGCAGTCGCTCGTCCAATGTATCGCGCAGGAGTCCAAGTCAGTAAAGGTAGGGGAGTGACAAGAGCGGACAACCCAATGTTCCTTTCGGAACCAACGTAGACCAAGGCTAAGAATGACAAGACTAAAGACAAGACTTTGACCCGAGAATGACAACGATGCCCCTATGAAAATCTATGAGGTTACGATTTGTGACAAGCAACAAGGGTTCATCTCAAGCAATCAACCATATCAACCCACACTAACATGTACCTATCTCGAAGATCAACGACATACAGATACATTCAAAAGACACATTCGAGTTCTACCTTGAGGTGTATGCGAGGCAAGCTAATAGTCTATCGATTCATGAAAGTCATAACGCCTAGTAGTCTTAAGCGAGATATGCAGGATTTACCAAACAGAGCAAATATCACATATATGAGCAATGCACTAGCGGGGTATATATATCAACAATCGAGGTCAATGCATCATTATGGGGTTATCGTAACAATCCGACCTAATGTTATACGAGAACACATAAGAGCAGCATAATAACTATCACATCTGACAATAATGATCGCATAATAAGTTGAAAACGGCATGTAATCATACAACATAACACATTTAGAAAGCATAGATCCTACACAATGCCAGCGATACGTGATAAGGCATGGACATAGTCAAGAGTCATTTAAAAGAGTTCAGCATAATGTTCATAAAGCATAAGGCATCATTACAGGGAGTAACAAAGAGGGCGTCACCAGCAATAGAGTATAATCATGCTAGGAATGAACTGTTATAGGGCACATAATGGTCCAATAGCTATCACATTATAGAACAAGCACGACATGTAATCATTTAGCGAGTCATATTGGAAAACATAAGCCCTACAGGACACTACTGGCACATATCGAACATGAGCACAATCAAGGTAATTTGACTAGATTCCTCCTAGCATTCATGCATCATGCGTATGCGAAATCATGACATAGTGTGGTGTGTGATCACGCGAAGTACCAAGTCATACAGTTATGCAAGCACAAAAGGATATCCTAGAGTAATAGGGAAACACTATCGAGTGAAAACATGCGAGCATGCTATGATTAACCATTACAAAAAGCAAATCAATCATTGAATTCAACATCAATTATCTTGCATGAGTAAGACAGGTTATGGTAATAGAAAGAGGGAAGAACCACACTATCAGGAACCTAGCTCGAGAGAGAATCAGCAATAATGCAGGCAAGATATAATTCACACGAGTCACAACCAGGGATCCTACATGATACTAAAGGCTCAACATAACATACGATGCATGCATACACTAATCATGAAGACATGCAAAAATTTAATTCAATCACATTTCAACACTACAGAAGCATGAGGAAGGTTTTTACGATGAATAACACGAGTCCAAGTATTGAGCAATATGACTAGAATACGAGAGCATGAGTTCAAATCAACACATAACATGATAAAGCACGCATTCATCAAGACTCAATTAAACCACATATTCTCCATCCAACGCAAGTAATCCCACAACAATTCAAATTGCAAAGCAACCATCGTTAATTAATCTGACAAACACAGAACATATGGGCATACTATAGATTCTTGTCACAAAAGGATAATAAACATCAAGGCGTCATCAGCTAGCATGCTGAAGAGAAAATTTACAGGCATTCATACGAAGAAGAGTTTATCACACTATCATGGACCTAACCAAGGAGAAAACAACTATCATGTAGGTTCATATCATATGATCCATGCTTCAAATCAATCATACAGGCAATACAATAGGCCAAGTGGACATGCTATGACAACATATAATCATGATGGAAAACAAGGCATAACATGAGTAGCCTTATACTAATATGATCATTTGCGAGGCACACACGGAAGATTACAGAATCAAGTCATGCAATTCAGAGAGAGTCACCATTACAACCGGACAGAGATCCCTAAGGGCAACCATTGACTTTTCCCAACCGACTTATCACCCCTCTTTCCCGTGTGACTCTAGTACGACTCTTCATGGCAAGAAGACACTAGTTGATTATAAGGAAGGACAGCCCCATAAACACCTCACTTTTAACTCAAGTGACATCAAGAACTTCCAACACTCACTCAGACAACCTAACATCCAACCATAATTCCCGAAACAATGTGTTTACCAACCCAATTTCCCGGGGAAGACACTGGCATCCAAGAAGGGCTAGATAGACCGTCAATGGGTTAACAAACATAGTGGAAGGGGTTGTTTTACACAAGCTGGGTTTGACAATGTAGAAATAAAGGCACTCCCGCTATCTCGTTTGCACAGGTCAGTCAATACACAACTCATTGTTAGGCATACCAAATCAGATCTCTAGCATAGCAAGCACTCAGCACCGAATCAGTTAATAACACTCATAATGATCTCATTTGATTCTCCCAACCCATCTGTAAAGAACAAGCTGATATTTCGCCTACCGTTCCCAACTACACCCAATAGGGGTGGTCTATCGCCTTCACTACCCACTCGTGCCATCGTTTGGTCGGTTTTCCTCTTTTATTACAAGTCGAGTTCATTACTTAGTCCAATTTGGGTTAGGCATCTTAAGTTCATTTTGCCCCTTTAAAACACTTTCAAATCCTTTGAAATTCATGGCGGTTTTCCAAAACATACACTCGACCCTTGTGTACCCGAATTGCACAACCTGGCTCTGATACCATCTTTGTAACGGCCCGGAATTATGATTTCCGGGTTACGTTTCAAGGGATGAAAACCCTTGTTCGGATCTTGCAATCTAGGTACGGGTCGAGGTTTCAAACTCATTTCAAAGGTCAGTAGAAAGAGGGATTTCAAACCCTAAAGTATCGTAGGGCCGTTGGATACCCTTAACATGTTCTAAGACTATGTCGTGAAATCCAATTCAAATGAAATAAAGCGGAAGCAAAGTTAAGATACAATGACACAACAGAATCGGGTCAAAACCAAATCATAAACAAGTGATTACCATTTGCCAAGTTAGAATATTAGTCAGGTTCTTGATTCGCCCAAGGGTTTCCCGTCACATAAGCATGGAGCAAACAAGATCTGCAGAAACACCTTTAAAAGAAGAACGGGGAAAGGAGTCAGATCGAGCCACTCGTGCGGGACCGGCAGTCCTCGCTGAGGCCACATAGTATGTGCTATACCTAATAAAGATGCTCTAATGCAATACGAAAGTCAAACACACTAGCATGCTCCTAATTCATAATAATGTGCAGAAATACTGTAAAGGGCCCAAGACAATGCCAACGGCATATCCCTCTCCTACCTCCACCCCTTCCGATAGGTGGAGACTGGCCAGCTCGTGAATGCATTCATTCATAATAGGGCGGCACGCATGCCTAACCCGCTCCACAATAAAGCCCGCAGGCATAATATAAGGAAGTCATGACTCGATTGACTCAGGGTACCCGATGAGGCTGGGCTACCCTATGACCCTAGCAAAGACTCTAGGACTATCACAGATAACGGCCGTTCTGTTTCAAACGCATAAAGTAAACAGATGCTCAATCAATTAGTGCAACCTAAACATGATACTACATGGCATGCTTTTATGCATATGCAACACCTAACATAAAATGCAACAACAGGCATGAATGTCCAACCTGAGTAAGCCCCCTAGGGAACTTACCTGAAGATGCAGAACAGCAAAATAACGCAAGCAAGGGCCCAAGTGCAAGTCCAAAGCGATCCAAAAGCAATACACACCTATCATCAAGCCATTTCCGTAAGCTACCAGACCAACATTCACACACACGAAACCCAAGTTCTCAACATCTTTAAAACCACTCGACGGTAAAACCATTTTCCAAAACCTTTCTGACATGATTGACATCAACCAAAACCATTTAATCAAAACCATCGATAAATCTCACGAAACATTTCTCAAACTCTTAAAATCCCAAGTTAAGTCAACTCATATTCAAAATAACTTATCAAATCATTTTATAGAAATAATTCCGGCATTTATCACTTAAATCCTTAACAATTCCCAAAATCATATTATTAACACAATCCCGGCATGTTTATTTTTTTTTAAAATCCTTACATAAATAAATTCTGACACTTAGTCACAAAATAATTCTATTTTCACAACCATATTTATAAATCACAACTGATAATTCATTTCAAATTCTCTAAAATAACATATTTAAATCATCACTAAAAACATATTCCAATAATGTCTCTTTGAAACTATTTTATAATATATAATAATAATTTCATAAATATATTTCCTCAAAACAGAATATTATAGTAATAATAATAATAATCATAACAATAATTATAATTATATAACATAATCATATAATATAACACATAATGAGCAAATAAGTCCACACTTTAACAACCCCAATTGAAAGCCCAACCCAACCTTATAACCCGAATGAAAGCAACCCGGATCCAGCCCATACCCGAACCAGAGAAAAGAAGGAAATGAAAGGGGAAAGAAAAGGACCCGGATCCATGCTCCCTCTCCCAAAACTGGATACCCACAAGGGAAATGATATAACCCGGTCGGAATATCCGGGTCAAGCCCAACCCGAGCCCAGTAAGGAAAGAAGAAGAGGAAGACCGTCTTCAACCTACACAGACGACGGAACGGAAGAAAAGGAGGAGGAGGAACCCAGGTTTGCCGGCGGCACTCCCTTGCCCACACCCGACTCTCTCACTCACCCACCCCCTTTCCGACAGCCAAGGAATAAAAAGGAGGCAATAACTCAGGGAAGAATCGAAGGAAGAAAAGCCTCACCGAGAAGGAGGCTCGAGTTCGTCGGAGGTGCGCCGGAGATCCAATCGGCTTCGTCGGAGTCGGAATCGGTGCTCATTCGGGCTAGGACAACAATAGGAGATCAAAAGATGGATTTTGATGGCACGCCGAAGTCAAGGGGAGGAAGAAAGGCTTACCGAGCCTGTTTGCACGAAGGCAGGGAACTAAGGAGGAAAAGGGCGGCGCGGCGGCGCTGGGCTACTCCTGGCGGTTGCTGGGCGTCTCTGGACGTCGGAGATGGGGCTGGTACTCGGCTGGGTTCGATCTCGGAACAGAGGTGGTTCTGGCCATGGATGTTACGGCGTGGTCGACGGCAACGAACAATGAGGAGGAGTATCGGTGGTGCTGCGGTGCTCGGGAGAACAGAGGAGGCGCTCGATGGGAGCTCAAAAGTGGAGACGCTGGAGGTGATGGTGGCTCGCGGTGGTCGGGGCTACTGGGAGGAACCGAAGGGTGGAGGAGGCGAGAAGGAAGGAGTGAAAAGGGGTTGGAGATGGGAGCTTTTGGGGCTGGTGGTGAGAGTGTTGATTTGGGATTCAATTAAAAAGAAGAGGAGGGAGGTGCAGACTTGGCGTGGGATGCTGCCTGAGCAAGGTGAGGTCCCTTTCTTGTGTGGGTGAGCTTGTAGCTTGGAATCAAAATAAGAGGAGGAAGGGTGTTGATTACAGTAAACAAAATGGGAGGTGTTGGTCTGCAAGGCTGAAATCGACAGTGAGAGGGAAGAAAGAGACAAATGAGATGGGGAAAGCAAGTGGTCCCATAAAGTTGAATTTCAAAACACCCAAAACAATAAATCTCGAAACCCGCTCTCTCTCGATCTTATCCGACCCAAGTTAAAACGATTTACAAATTTCCAAATCCGAATTTAATATAAGACTCCAAATATTATTTTCAAATTTTCGGTATATAAAAGCATAGTATAACTCAATTTAAATTTCCAGTTAAATAATGCCGGAACTCGTTTTAAGGATTTCAATTTCGATTTAGGAAATTAAGGACGAGTTTTTCTTGAAATATCCGAATTTTTATTTTATTTTATCTTGTTATTTTTTTTCGACTTAAATCCATTTATATTATTTATTATTTAAAAATCCGGGCCTTTACAATTTCAATTAGCATCCAACGTTGCATTCGTCATTATTGGATACTTTAGCGGTACAGTTCTCACGTGCGAAGCACGTGGGATCCAACTAGTTATTTTAAAATGGATGAGCTGACCTCCTGTATACATGTATTTAGCCTAGTGCAAATTAAGTTTTGAGAGTGACACGTACAATGCACAACAAATTAGAAAAGTTTGCATATATACTTCGTAATATAGTATTTTCAAATATACGGAGTCCGTATATTTAAAAATATTGTAATACTCCACAGTAGTTTGTAAAAATGAAAGGAAATCGGGGTGATGATGTAGTTAATGGGCACGAGGGATGGGACATCCATTAATTGGAAAAAGGCGTTTAGTAACCAATTCTGTTACTCTGCAACCTAACCCAAATAAATATGGGTTGCATATATTTATCCTTATACTAGTGGGCTACCCCGTGTTACGTAGGGGTCTATCAATTTTTCACTCAAAAATTTTTGTATATGTTTAAGCTAATAATTTTTTTAAAAAAATGATCTTAAATTCTTTAAGTTACCACATAAAATATAATTGTAATAAACTTATTATATTTCCTACTCACGTATCAAACTCTTATTAAATAAAATACAAACGTAAAATGTTTACTCTTCTACCATGTTTATTACTAATATTTTAAAATTTTAAATTTTTGATGAATTTATATATAATTTATACTAAAACACTTTTTTAAAAATAGTAACAAATTTTTTTATTTACATTAATTATACTTTTTTTTAAATCTTCTTTTCAATGTGTGTTAATTAATACTTATAAAATTAGTGTCTTTAACTTCTTATAAAGATTGTTTATTTTCTTTTTAGTCTATTTAATTTCTTATAAAGATTATTTATTTTCTTTTTGAAATCTTCAATATTTCATTATACTTTTTATCTTTTTTTGAATGTGTATTAGTACTTATAAAATTAGTCTCTTTAACTTCTTATAAATATTATTTATTTTCTTTTTAGTCTCTTTAAATTCTTATAAAGAGTATTTATTTTCTTTTATAAATCATCAATATTTCTCATTTATGACAAAAAAGCTTCTTTTACTAAAGAGGAAGATTTTAATGGAAAAATGACTAAAAATAATACGAAATATCAGGTGTGAATAAAAAATAATATGAACTTTAAAATTCACTAACTCATGTACAAACTATGTCCAAATTAACCAAAAATAATAAGGTTTCAAATTTGTGCTAAATAATGAAAAACAAAACAAGAAAGTTGGTGAAATATTGTAATTACTTTACAATACATATCCCAACTTCTTCTTCCTCCTCACACATATTGTCACCAGTGCACAAACAACCCGCAACCTTATGGAAAGATGACGAAGACATCCTTAGCGTAATAGCAGTTAGTGGTAACAAGTTGAAGGTGGTGAGACGAGTCTATTGGTGGAGAAAGTGGGTTGAGTCAACTCCATCGATCTCCTAACGTACTCCGACCTAGTGTGCGCAAAAGCTTGGTCACCCATGGTGATTTCACCAATTCAACTTTAAATCACATATAATCAACATCAATCTAATAAGAAATTTAATTTATAATGTGATGGCATGGAAATTGATTGGTTTCAATTTCAAATTCTTCTTCAATTTCGTCCAAATTCGAAAACCCTAGAAATTTATCGCCACCGAATTGGGAAGGAAATCAACATTCTTATCATAAATTGAGCATAAGTGAGCTTCAGACACTCAATGATCTCAAATCCCAACATTTCGTTCCAACAAACACTTGAATCCCTCTTGAATCCCCAATTCGCATCGTCGGCGACCCCAATGATGGTTGGAGCCACCAGTAGTCATCTTGTTTCCCGATCGGCTGAAACAAGATCCGCCTCACCACCTGGTTCTATTGCCGGCCACCAACTATTATCTATGTGACTATGTCGATGCTGCCTTTGTCATCTCTGAGTTTTATTAGCTCCACAGTGCGGGACAATGTGACAATGACAATGGTGAGGAGGAAGGAGGAGTCTAGGTGTGTGTTTGGAAATTAATTACAATATTCCACCAACTTTTTTGTTTATTTCATTTTTTAGCACAAATTTGAAACCATATTATTTTTGGTTAATGTGGAAATAGTTCGTACATTTGTGACTGAATTTTAAAGTTGGTATTATTTTTGGTTCACAATTGATAGTTCGTATTATTTTTAGTAATTTTTTCTATTTTAATTTAATTTTCCCTATTTTATCTCATCTCACGTTCCTTAATTAGGTTTCACAATAAATAAGGGTTGTACAAATAATTTTATCCTTTGATCACCTTTATAAATTTTGCATTAGTATTAAATACAACTTTAATAACAATGTTCACTTACTTTAATATTTTAAACTTTGCATATATTCACTATGTTCATCTTATGTTTAACCTAAGGAATGAACAATTTAAGTAAACAAAAATTTTAAAATACAAATTTGGATATTGTTTTCCTAGATTTAAATGAATAATTAAATTCATAATAAAATTTTAAAAAAATAGTCCCTCCATTAATTATTACATTACTTTTTCACTTTATTGAAAACTACAACTAACAAATCCCTAATCATTACAAGAGTAATTTTGGAAAGTGAACATCAAAATACCTAAATCGATATGTTTTTCTCAGCAATATTTTACTCCTAAAACGACATGTTTTTCTTAACGGAGCGGGTACCTAGCAACTAAATCTAGAACGTAATCAACCAATTTATTACTTCATGTCTTCCAAACACAACAACCTTAAGTTTAGAGGTGCCTGAACAAAATCAGTAGCAAATAGCCTAGATTTTGCATGAAGATCAGCTGCTCGATTCGATTGCCTTCAGATGTGGCTCCATCTACATTCTCTGAACAACCTTGCCATCTTGTTTATCTTCTTGAGTTGCTGTCCTAACTCGCCTCTCGGCAACATTATTGATTTTGATGAATCCCCGCAGCTGTTTCAGTCAGCTCATCATATATATATATATATATATATATATATATATATATATATATATATATATATAGGTAATGGTTCAAATGAAAATGGTCCTTAAAATGAAAATTTGGCTTAAAGTGAAAATAAGTTCATTAAGAAATAGGCTGGTGCGGGTTTGCCATTAAAAAAATTGAACCGCACTAAACCGGGAAAAAAGGAAGCTAACCGGCCCAAAAAAGTGCTTGTTTTCTCTCTCTGTCTCCTCTCTACCCATGGATACCCTAGAGATCGCAGAGATAGTCGCCGAAGATGAAGGTTGCAACGATGGAGACCATCCTTCCTTCCTTCTAATGATTGCGAACAACGGATAAGGATACGATGAATCTTGTTGAGTTGATCGCCTCTAGTTGAAGGACACAGCTCAGCATCTGATCTCAAAGCATAACAAATCAATATTGAAGAGTAATTGGAGCTTCCCTTCCTATTGCTTCCAGAGCCAAATCCAATCGGTTTTCCAACAACTGCTATCCAGTGGCACCGCTGCTATCCAATCGGTTTTCCAAGAGCTCGTCAACTACGCCGAGTGCGAGTTTGAATCCAAGCTAGGTTTTGGCTCCTCGCCTTCACCTCGGTAAAATTTACATCCAGAAATTGCTGATTAGGATTTTTCTTTCAAAACGCCAATTCTAATTAATATCAACTACTGAAAATTTGATTGAATTTGGATCTGTTCTTTTTTCCATTCAATATCAGAAAATCCTCCCAATTAGTTCAACGAATTTCAATTTTTGAGGTAGTGAAGAATCGATAAGGAGGTGACTGTTGAGGCAGTGAAGAATCGATGATTGTTGCTTGGATTAAGGTCAGTTTTCTTCTTATTTGTTTCAAGGTGTTATTAGTTCAATCAATTTCGATTTTTAGGTTTTCCGCTGGTTATATAGGGTTTGATGATTCAAATTTTCATGTCTATGGGACTTCACGGGGTTTAATGCTGGAGCTGGTCCGTTTTAGGTGGTGTTGCTAGTGGATGGAGATTAGGATCAGTTTTTTTGATCTGTAAGGATTGCTAGTGGATGGAGATTCAGGTCTGCTTTCTTCTTATCTATTTTCCATGTTTACGGATTGTAGAGTGATACGCCTCTTGAAAAACAACCCAGGCTGCAAAGTTGGTTGTGAAACAAAAGAACTTTGCCAAAAAATATTGGCCTGTAATTCCATCCGTTCATACCTAATGGGTAACAAAAGCGTTTTGCTAGAAAATATTGGCATGTAATTCCATCAGTTCATACCTAATGGCATGTAATTCTACATAGGATTCAGTTGGTCTATCTGGTGATTCAGTTAATGGAATTGTAAGGTGCATGATTATTACTATAATGTGCAAAAATAAGATTATGAAATGCATGCATAAAACTATAATGTGCATAAATAACTTAATTCACTCAAAGTCCAAGCGATCTACATGGGGTGAGAGGGTGAAAGGTTTGCTGCTTCCAGAAGGAAGATAGGTTTCAAAGGCCCTGTTTCTAGGTTTTTTTCTATATGTTTATTCCCAATTACTTTGATACATGTTACTTTCTGATTAATTCTCAGAGCAATCAAGCCTACTAACTTCTTAATTCGGTGTTGATTGTTGGCACATGAGGCTCGGACACTTGAGGATTACGGTAACTTTCTCGATCTTAATAATCTTGTGCATGTGCAGTGTGTAGATCATTGTGTTGTGTGCTATGCTTGTGATATATTTTCCACAAGCTACTTTTCCACAAGTAGCTTAAGTGCAACATTAGATAGACAATGTGCATATTCAAGGTTTAATAGTGCATAAATAGAAAAAATAAGTATCCTGAATTCCTGGTTTTTCCTAGAGTCCCTTTGATTTGGCAATTGCAATATACGTGGTACTTATGGAACTATGCAACTTGGTTCTAATTTGTATATGTTATAAGATGGGTCCTTGTAAAACATATTATGACTTGAATGCTTTTCATACATATTTCACATTTTCATTGATATTAGTTATGTACACAAGATTGAAGCGTTACTGAGGTGTGTTGTGTGAACTACTTGTGATGATTTCTCCAATTTTTTGTTAGGGTCTTGAATTATGTTATGGTTGTGTTCCTAAAACCCGGTGATAAAGAGATGTTATGCATGTTATTTTTGCATATTATTTTTATAAAATTGCACGACTGTATGTTATTTTTGCACTTTTATAAAATTAATTCTCTATATATATCTATTCTAGCTCTTATAAAAGCTTTAAAAGGTTATTAGCTCAATAGTAGAACGATGTGCTTGTGTACAAAAATGTGGGTTCGATTCCTACATGGGCTAAAAGTGCATAATTTTGATAACTTGAATTATTTTGTAACAAAAGTGCAATAGTAAGACATGTTCTCCCAATTCTAGAATACTAATGTTCAACTTAAAAGTGCTTAAAATTTAGATTTCAATGCTCATAAAAAACTTATTTCAGTGCTGAAAAAAATAGATTGTAGTGTAGAAACTCAAATGCTTAAAATTCAAATTACAATGATGAAATATAGTTGCTTAAAATCATATTTCAGTGCTAAAAAAAGTCAAATTATAGTGCTGAAAAACCAAATTAGAGTGTTGAAAGATATGTTCTTAAAAATCAGATTTCAGTCCTCATACAAATCAAATCATATTGCTGAAAAAAAATAGATTACATTGTTGAGAATTAGATGTTTAAAATTACGATTACAATGTTAAAATTTAAGTGCTTAAAAAATAGATTTCATTGGTAACAAAATAAAAGAGAAAAATTAAAAAATCAATTTCTAAAAGCCTATATTGTGCGTTATTCCTGCACTTTATTATTCATCATTTTATTCATGCACTATACAATCTTAATTGTGCAATTCGTAATCTTATTCATGCACTTCATTATTTTATTCTTGCACTTTATCATTTCATTCATGCACTTTATAACCTTAATTGTGCACTTCATCATCTTATTCATGCACTTTATATTATTATTCTTATACTTTATCATTTTAGTATTACACTTTATCATTTTATTTATGCAATTTAAAATCTTAAAAAAATAAAGTTATATTGAGTTGATTATGTTGATCAATTCACAAAAATTGATCACCTTATTTCGAAGCAACCTTAAAAAAATGAACTTTATCGTTTTATTCTTGCATTTTATCATCTTATTTATGCTATTTATAATCTTAATTGCATATTTCATAATCTTATTCATGCACTTCATATTATTATTCGTACACTTCATCATTGTATTCTTGTACTTTATCGCCTTATTTATGCACTTTGTCAAAGTAAAATTTCACATGTAAGTTCTCAAATTGCATATTCAAACTAAAATCTAATTTGGTGTCTTACATTGAAAGTGCAAATGCTCAGTGCCAATGAAAAAGCTTTTCCAGTGTTTTGATAAAATGGAACTTCTGTTCAATTTTCATGTTTACAGAAAACATTGTCTACTACAACAGGAAATCAGGAGTGTAAAGGCCCGGATTTTTAAATAATAAAATTCAACAATAATATAAAATGGATTTAAGTAAAAAAAAAAAAATAATAATAATAATAAATAATAGATTCGGATATTTTAAGGAAAACTCGTCTTTAAATTACTAATCGAAATTTAAACTCTTAAAGCGAATTTCGGCCCAATTTTTAACTGTAAAGGACAATTCTATCGTTTTGCCTCAGGATTTGAAATAAACTTTGGAATGTCGATATCTTCGTAATTTTGAAGCGTTATCTTGATCGAGTCGGGATAAGACCGAGAGAGGGTTTCGGGATTTGTTTTTGGGTATTTTGAATTTAGGGTCTTAGGACCACTCTATAGACTTGTAGGTTTCTTCCTCTATCTGTTTGCCAACTCTTTCCCCCCTTTCCCTTTGTCGAGTAGCCACAAGCAGCAGATCTCTCTGAAATGGAACAGAACCCACTCCAAATCCATCCATCCCAATTCAATCCCCAATACTCCCTTATCTCCATGATTGCTGTTCAGTTTGACCAAACACATACACAGTTCCACCCCCCCCCCCCCCTCTTTGGCCGGAGCAGCAACCGCCGACACCACCCACGAGCACCCTCGTCCTCCTCCTCCGAGCAGCAGCAGCGCGAGCTCCACCCTCCTCCCTTCCGACGCCAATGAGAGCCCGAAGCCGAGCTCAGAGCGTACCAGAGGCCAGGATCGCCGCCGCCGAGCCCAAACCTCTCCATTTTCCCGGTTATCGCTGCGCAAGGTCGCTTTTATGTTCTCGTTTTCGATTTCGATTATTTACCTCGTAAAAGGGCGCCTTTCATTTACTCCTCTCTCTTCCAAGGTCTAAAATGGAGAGCTATCCTCGTCGCTGGCACCGGATCAAGCGAGTCGAGTATTTTCCGGCGAAGATCTCGAGCCTTCGGTGAGCCCTCGTTTTCCCACTTTTCCTTTTCTGCGTTGAGTCTTGTGGTGTGGGTCTTGGTCGGTTCTATGAGTCGGTCGGGGCGGGTGAATCTCAGGCCAAAAAGCCGCCGCCGGAGGCCTGACTCCTCTTTCTCTTCCCCGTCGTTTCCCAGCTGTGAGAGCTCTGTTCTCTTGTTGAGGGAGACAGAGACAGGCTCTATTTGGGCCTAATTTGTCCGGGTCGTGGGCCCAATATTCCGGGTTGAGGGCTCGTATCCGGATACTTCCCTCTCCCTTCCTTTTCGGATTCGGAACCGGATCCGGTTTCTTCTTTCCAAATTGGGGTGGGTTGGATCCTTCATTTCGGGTTTGGGCCTTTTCATTCGGGCTTGGGGATGGGCTAGCCTGTCGGGTCACATGTGTGGGCTGGGCCTTTTATTTTTGTTGTTGTTGTTATCTTAATTGAAAGGTGAGGGTATTGTGAAATGTTATTTATACATTATATGAATTACATCATCATTTTAATCCGATTTTTATAAAACAAATATATTTTATGAAAACATTATGTATTTAATGTGTTTTAAAATAGTATCGGTTGGGGGATGTATTATTTTATAATAATTCATAATGTGGTTTTAGTAGAGAGTTGAAATCCAATTATAAAGGTATTGTAGGAATTTTGGATTGATTTATTAGCTTTGAGTTATAAATATGATTTGGAAGGATGATCTAATTTTGGTTTCTTATTTTAAGCTAAGTATTGTTTGGAAAATTATTTAAAGAGTTTTCCAGTTCTCCGGAAAATATTTCTAAAGCGTCGGAATTCATTAAGAATGATTTTGAACTAGAGAATGTCGGGATTATTTTGTAATATAATTTTGAGAAATGAGTTTCGAAATATTGTTTAAATATTCGTTGTAAAGAAGGGGTTTGACGGAACTTGAACTATTTGGTCTTGAGCTTGAAGTTATATTAAGAGTATCATTTCAAATGTTGGGATTTTTGTCTTGGCTTGATGACAGGTGTATATTGCTTTTGGATTGCTTTGGACTTGCATTTGGGCCCTTGCTTGTGTTATCTTGCTGTTCTGCATCTTCAGGTAAGTTCCCTAGGGGGCTTACTCAGGTTGGACATTCATGCCTGTTGTTGCATTTTATGTTAGGTGTTGCATATGCATAAAAGCATGACATGTAGTATCATGTTTAGGTTGCACTAATTGATTGAGCATCTGTTTACTTTATGCGTTTGAAACAGAACGGCCGTTATCTGTGATAGTCCTAGAGTCTTTGCTAGGGTCATAGGGTAGCCCAGCCTCATCGGGTACCCTGAGTCAATCGAGTCATGAACTTCCTTATATTATGATATGCCTGCGGGCTTTATTGTGGAGCGGGTTAGGCATGCGTGCCGCCCGATTATGATGGAATGCATTCACGAGCTGGCCAGTCTCCGCCCTATCGGATGGGGGTGGAGGTAGGAGAGGGATATGCCACTTGGCATTGTCTTGGGCCCTTTACAGTATTTCTGCACATTATTATACCTAGGGGCATGCTAGTGTGTTTGACTTTCGTACTGCATTAGAGCATCTTTATTAGGTATAGCACATACTATGTGGCCTCAGCGAGGACTTCCGGTCCCGCATGAGTGGCTCGATCTGACTCCTTTCCCCGTTCTCTTTTTTAAGGCATTTTCTGCAGATTTTGAGTGCTCGATGTCTATATGACGGGTTCCCTTTTGGCGAATTGAAGAATCTGGCTAATATCCTAACTTAGTAAAATGGTAATTACCCACTCTTAATTTGGTTTTGATCGGCTCTGCCGTGGCACTTGTATCTTTACTTTGCTTCCGCTTTACTTCTGTTTGAAATGGATTCCGCGACATAGTCTTATGACAAGTTAAGGGTACCCAACGGCCCTTCGAGGTTTTAGGGTTTGAAATCCCTCTTTATACCGATCTAAAAAGATGAGTTCGAAACCTCGACCCGTACCTGGATTGCAAGATCCGAACAAGGGGTTTTATCCCTTGAAACGTAACCCAGAAATCATAATTCTGGGCCGTTACAAGGAGTCACTTACAACAGCGTCTGCTGCAGTTGAGAAGGCATCAGGAAACGGTGTCGACAAGAACGGTGATTGACTAACTACCAACACCATAGCAGCCAAGCTTATTCTATTTCTTCCCCACCATCTTCTCAGCCCAAGGTCTGGTTTGCTGCACTGCTGTTCAAGGCTAAAAACTTGGGCTATTCAAACATCTAATATACATGCATGGGTCAGCACTATTCAAGCGTCTAATAATCTTGGCATGAAATTATTTCCCTCTATTCAAATCTGTGAACTTTTGTGCATGCTTTAAGACCAACTACAAGCCTTCACTAGGATGCATGAAAGATGTGATTGGGGCTAGCTGAATATAATTTTTAAGGCTTGTAATAACTCTTTTATGGTTAACTCTCATTTTTAGTAGGGATTTTGTAATGCCCAAGTTCCAAGTATGTGATCATAAGGATAAATCTTCCTCCTGATCATATCACTTGCAATGCAATAGGCTTACCTCCCAATCTCACCCAAATAAAAACTCTAAAGTGATTTGATGTCAACAATTACCTAATTAGTGTAAAGGCTCGGATTTCTTAAATCCTAATTTTCGGAAAAAGAAAATTAAAAATGAAATTTAAAACGGATTTAATTCGGATATTTCAAAGGAAACTCGTCCTGGATTTAATAAATCGAAATTGAGACTCTTAAAGCGAATTCCTGCCCAATTTTGAACTTTTGAAGGACAATTCTGTCCTTTCACCTCGGGATTGAAATTAACTTCGGATGTCAGTATTCTCGTGATTTTGAAACATTGATTTGATTGAGTCGCGATAAGGTCGAGAGAGAGGTTTCAGAATTTATTATTATTATTATTATTATTATTATTATTATTATTATTATTATTATTATTATTATTATTATTATTATTATTATTATTTTCGGTAAACTTTGAATTATCCTTGGGACCACTCCCTTCTCTCCCCATTCGGACTCACATGCAACCCCTATACCTCCAGCTCACCTCTTTGTGTTTCATTCCCGAATCAAGCACAACATCTCCCACACTCCCTCCTTCCTCCCTTTGTTGACTCCCACATTTTAGCATGCTGCCAAACTGACCCTTGAAAAGCAGCTCCCAAGCCTTAAGCAAAGCTGCAAAACCCAATTTCCCCCTCTGCCATTCTGATTTCAAAAGAGACACAACCTCCCCTCACGTTTCTTCACTCTCCATTTCTTGTTATCCTTCAAACACTTGACCCCTTTTTCCTCTCCCTGTCTTCCCGTTTGAAAGAAATTAAACCCAACCTCTCTTTCCCATTTCCAAGTCCAAACTCCTCCTCGGATCATCAGGTAAGCAGCCCTCTTGGCCTCCTTTGCATAGCCAACACCACCAATCCCTGACGTTGCCAGCTCTACCAGCAGCAGCAGGCCGGATCCGCATCTCCGAGCACAACCCGAGCCACCCTTGAGCACTACCGAGCACTCCCGAGCACCAGATGAGCACCCTGGAACTCCGAGCCCTGCTTCCCGCGAGCCACAACGAGCAGCCCATTGACAGCTCGTTCTCCCCCTCCTCCGAGTCGCAGACCATGCATCCTCCCTCTTCCACCTCTGCTTTTCGACGACCACCAACAGCAGCCGGAGCCACCGCCGACGCCGAGCTCTCCCTGTTTTACGTTCCGCTTCGGTAAGATTCGATTCCTCTCGACCTCTCTTCTTCACCTCTTATCAACCTAAAGCTTCCTCCTTTAATCCCTCGCACCTCTCCCAGGCACTTCCGATCGAAGAACCGGCCTCGAAGTGCCGGGACGTCGCCTCTCGGAGCTCCGTTTCGGCGAGACAAACCCATCAGTGAGCTTCTTCCTTGCTCCTTTTTCCTTCCTTGTCCATTTATGTGTGTGTCGGTGGCCGGGTCGGGTGGCCGGAGCCCAGTTCCACCGCCGCCGGAATCCTCCCCTTTCTTCTTCCTTCCCTTCGATTTTCTGGGCAAGGGTCGACCCTCTGTCTTTCTTTAGTCGGTTGGAAGGGAAGAGGAAGAAGGCTAGTGGGCCCCTGTCCACATGTCTTGCCACGTCACCCTGGCCCACTTCCTTTTTTTTTATATCTCCAATCCGACTTCTATTGAAATGGGAGAATGAAATGCTTATTTGGGCCTAATTCTTTGGGCCGATCTGCTTGTTTTAAAGAGGAATTCTTTGGGCCTGTTTCACCAAAATGAAATCTGTTGAGGTTTTAAGTTAAGAAAGGGGGCCCGATTTTTAAAGATTATAAAAAGGGGCGGTTTTGGGTAATTTCAAAAGGGGTCAGATTTTATAAAATAAAATGGTGGGGTGTGTTTTATAAAGCATAATTATTAGGGGTATTTCAAGATAACGCTATATATTAAGAGTATTTGAAAATAAATAAATAATGGTCTTGTAAAATAGGGAGATTTAAAGTATATGATCGGATTTAAATAAAAAAAAAGGGATTTGTCGAACATTTTCAAAGGTTGGAACTTCTGACTATATAACTCAGTTTTCAAAACAGTTTTCGGGTCTAACTCGGAAAATTATGTGATCAATGACTAACTAGCATGTTGATATGATTGATTGACTAATATCATGATTGGTGTGTACTAATGGCATGATGAAGTGTTAGACTTGTGTATCGTTAATTTATTCTTTCGAGGTATGATGAATATGATGAACTTAATATATGTGATATGCGGATTATTATTGCGGATATATTGTGGCTGAATGGAATGATGAGAATGATATGGTCTTGTGGAATGTGGCAATATGATGAATGGTTGAACTTGACGGAACGATGATTGCGATATGGTTGTTATTCTCCTTTAATGATGTGTGCCTTGAGTGCTTGAACGATTAGACGTAGACTTATATATGTGTTCTGATATGTGTCTAGGTGATGCTTTGTGATTATAATTGATGTATGCCAGATCTTCTATTATGCTGTTCTGCATAGCCAGGTGAGTTCCTATATGAGCTCACTCAGATTCGAAAAGAGATCTCCCTGCTTGTAGCCATGTGCATACTAAGTGCTTGCATTCATAATAAAGCATGCCATGTAGTATCCTTCTAGGATTGCACTCATGATTGAGCATTCGTTTACTCATTGCTTTTGTAAACAGAACGGCCGTTATCTGTGAAGTAACTAGAGTCATTGCTAGGGTTATAGGACGACCTAGTCTCACCGGGTCCCGTCCTGAGTCAATCGAGTCATGAACTTCCTTATAATATGAGATGCCTGCGGGCTTTATTGTGGAGCGGTTTGGGCATGCGTGCCGCCCGATTATGAATGAATGCATTCACGAGCTGGCCAGTCTCCGCCCTATCGGAAGGGGGTGGAGGTAGGAGAGGGATATACCACTTGGTATTCGGTGCTAAGGCCTTATTATATTTATGCACTTGATCTTAGGACCATGCTAGTGTGTTAATATTCCGCCTTGCATCTAGAAGCATCTTTATTAGGACTAGCGTGTGTATATGTCTGCTTGTTTGGGATTATATTGCGTAGGGCTTCGATTTGACACCGCCCCGCATACATTTTTTTTTTAGGTTTGTTTTGCAACATGATTATTCCTCGTTTCCGTGACGTGGGAACTCTCTTGGGCGATCTCAAAGAAATGGTTTAACTCCACTAACATTGTATATTAAATTTCGATAAATACACTTATTGATTTGGTTTTGACTCGGCTCTGCCGTGTCAGCCTCTTGTATTACACCTTGATTCTACTATTTGCATGACTGTTGGTTTTCCACGCTTAGACTTATGAGAGGTACAGGGGACTTCCCCGGGGATTCCAACGATCCCTTCGAATTTTGGGTATGAAATCCCACTTCAAAACGTTAGAGTAGAATTTCAAACCTTCAACCTGTACTCGGGGCGCAAGATCCTAACGAGGGGTTTCATCCCTCGAAACGTAACCCAGGAATCATAATCCCGGGCCGTTACAATTAGCCCAGCAATTTCAGCAAACATCTTGATCACATTTCGGGCCTTGCCTAGCTGCTATCAGACACAACCATATCATTAAAAAGAAGTAGACAACACCACAACTCTAGCAAAAAAATAAGTTTTGTTGCTTATCAAACCTCCAAATGCAGAAAAGCCCAATAACCAAAGTAAAAGCACTAGGCACACCACATTCTTTGCAAAAACAACATTCTCATTGGAAAAAGAAGGAAAATTTCAATAATGTGAAGGCTCTCTTATATTCTTATTGGCCAACAGCTTGCAAATGGAAGGTTTTAAAGAAGTTGCCAAGAGTAAATTCCTTGTCGACAGCAAGATTTTTAGCATTTGAATATGAATGCAAGACCTTCAAGATAATTACAAGGCCGCAGAAGAAAGAATCATAATCTAGACTGGCTGCAATTGTAGGAGGACAAATGGACCTAGCAATAAAGGAATTAAAAGAAACATCATAGTATTGCAGTTGCAAGCCAAGAATACACTGTTTGACACAAGGGTAGAAGTACATTATCCAACATTCCAACCTTTTGGATGCAATGGAAGAACAAGACCAAACGAAATTGAATAGCTTTAATCCGAAAAAGCTAAATCAATCCACTACTTGCTCGATCAATTCAAGCTCAAAACTACAATAAATTTTCAATTTAACAAAACATCATAAAATCCACAAACATGAAATTGTTCAGACCTAGGGCTTACGATTTACCTTTGGAGCAAGGAGAAAATCTATGAGGAAGAGAATATGCACACGAGCAACAGTGTTAGACACCTCCCATCGGCGTTGCTCGCTGAGGAGAGAGCATCTAAGGATTGGAAACGCATCGGCCGGGGATCGAGGAAAGAGAATCGGAAGTGAGGAAGCTCACAAGGTTTGGCATGATTTGGTAAGGGTAGAGATTGACGAGCAATTGAAGCGATGAAGAAAGGA
This sequence comes from Persicaria maculosa, assembly GCA_963922045.1. Classification (NCBI taxonomy): domain Eukaryota; kingdom Viridiplantae; phylum Streptophyta; class Magnoliopsida; order Caryophyllales; family Polygonaceae; genus Persicaria; species Persicaria maculosa. Next base: position 24,777,657 of record OY998262.1, read on the forward strand.
GGGTTGAATGGGAGACCTGGATTGGGAAGCTGAAGAAGACGATGAATGAGAGGGAGAAGATGAACGGGGACGATTTTGTTTTTTGGTTGGGCCAGTTCGACCCGTTTTTTTAAAGTTAAATGAGACAAACCCGAAATCGACCCGAAACCCGGGTTCTAGTAAACCCGGAAATGTCCGGAACCCGTTTTACCCGAGACTCGAAGTGACCCGGTCCGAACCCGACCTGAATGACCCGTTTGACAGGTCTAGCTGCAGTAAAGCCTAGCCCACCCCTGGATTTATGCCTCTCTCTCTCTCTCTCTCTCTCTCTCTCTCTCTCTCTCTCTCTCTCTCTCTCTCTATATATATATATATATATATATATATATATATATATATATATATATATATATATATATATATATATATATATAGGGTCGCGCTCCGGTGAAAATCAATATTGTAGTAGAAACCGTGAGGACCGTTTTGATTGGTTGACACTGTGGGACTCACAGGTGGGGCAAATCTGATAGTAAATTGCAACTTTACCCAAGCTTTATAGAAATTACGAAATTGTTCCAACTTTTTTATAATTTTATCAAAGTGAAATAATGAAGGTTTATAAATGACTTTTAGTGGTACTAACTGCCATAATCTACTAACTATATTATGAATAATAAGTTTTCTGTAGTTTTAAGCCCACCACGTTCTACAACTAAAACTTTAACCTAAAGAGGTTTGACCCATACCTGAACGTAGTTATTCTGGACCGCTAGTGTTCTTGTAGCTTCCGACTTTCTAGAGGTGGCTAACCTCAACCATGCCTCCCTTAGTTCAGACTTAGCACAAATCTGTTTCGTTTCCTACCTCAGATCGTAGTCTCTAGCTTTTGGGTTTGATTTTGAAAGAGTGAAAGGATTTGAATCAAGAAAACAAAGTATTCAGAACATAGTGTTTAATTAAGTAGCTTTCCCTTTCTTAAAAACAAACTTTATTGAACCTGAGAAATATTACAACACACAAACACTCCTGATTACAACTTAAACACACTCAACACTCATATCAGAAGATCGATTAAAGGGTTTTGAACCTTAGAGTGATGGAAACACCAATCTACTCAAATTCAAAACGCTTCTACTTTTCTTTCTGATTTACAAGACTCTTTCTCTCTTCTCATATGTTTTTTTCTCTCTCTAGATTTTTTGTATATCTTGAGAAGTCTGAGGAGAGCCCTTTATATAGAGCTACTTGAAGGGCATTGGATGTCTCTCCAACTACTAAATGGCCTACAGGTTGGCCTGATAAAGCACATAGTAAAAGCACACAGTTAAAGCACACAATACACCCATTATTTTACAGGTTCACGTGGTAAAAGCAAAAACAAATTATAAAGTACAATAATTGTGCTTGGTGGATGATGATGGCTTTCAGTTGTCCAGGTTCTGGACCCCTTCGTCTCCCATATTGGCTTCCAGGTCATCATCATTGTAATCTTGAACTAGATCTAGAGTATTATCAAACTCTAGATCTTGATCGTTGTCTAGATCAAGATCAAGCATTAATCCTTCAGTGTATTCTTGATCCCATGCAATCAGTAAATTGATCATTCTCTCGTGTCCTCTTTTATCTAAAAAGTGACCGGCCTCTATTTCTGCTAAGTAAAGCTCGATGGATTCGGACCTGTTTATGGCTTGCTGCATTAATGTCTTAAGTTGTAGGGTTACGATGAAGGTTGTATTTCCAACTTTGAATATCCCACAGTCAGTCTGTCTATACTTGGTGATGTTGTAGTAGATGTAAAAGAATCTTTTTGCTCTTGCCTCCCATGAATACCTTACTACGTTGATTCTTCTCTCCACTACTGGATCTTTCACGTACCATTAGTCTTCACTTAATAGTAGGAAGATTAAGTAATATGGTAACCGGGTTTTTCCCTGGCTAACATCCATGCAGGAACTGATAACACGACAACAATTTATTTCTTCTATCTTCTCAAACTTTGTTGCTCTGATGAAGACCTCCTTCTGGAACTTAGTGAAGTACTTGTACAAGATGCGCTCTTCTTCTTTCTTTAGCCTAGTCACTTGTAATTGTAGAGTCCATTACACATTCCATATTTCCATGATTTTAAGTAATCCGCATCTTCATATGGCACGATGGGTAATGATAATCCTCCCAATTCGGCACCATTGTTTACACAAAAATGGTTACACCATTCTCTTATCCTTGTTGGAGTATCGTGATCTCTCATTGCTACCATCCAATAGAAGTTTTCGAAATCTCTCATCCTCCATCTTCTACAGATGTCTTCCTGGAGTTCAATAGGTAGCTGGAGAACTTTTATTATTATCTCTAGGATTAACATTCGTATAACCGCTCCGTGTCTCGTTTGTAAGAGTCCACGACGGAACCTATTCTCAGTAAATCTTCCAAAATCAACAGAAATATAAAAACGTGGAGGGGAAACCCATCCTTGGTATCCTTGTATTTCTCCTAAGAGATTAATATCCCATGGGTGGAACACCCACTGCGGATTTTCCCACCGAGTTTGATTTCTCTGATCCATCAGCTAACTCTCTCATTAAGCTGTCAGCTAGAGAATTTTTCGATCCCTGCACCTGTTCAATGGTAAAAGTGAGTTGATTAAGGGTTAATTGCCAACACAGAAGTCTCCCATGTGCTTTCATATTATCAAGATTATTATTTATGAAACCCAATATTTCTTTACAATCTGTTCTAACTGTAAAAGGTTTAGGACCTAGAAAGATTATAAACTTCTGGATTCCACGATAAATTGCAAGAATCTCCTTTTCCATGACAGTGTAATTATACTCAGATTTGTTGAAGCTGCCACTGCTATACATGCAAAGCCTGTTATCTTTCTTTATTTTTAAAACAGCTCCCCAATATTAATCACTAGCATCTGTTTCTAGAACTAGCTCATCCTCTTCATTAGGTAAAGTCAATATTGGAAGTTTTTCACATCTTCTTTTCAGCTCTTTGACTATTTTAGTATCTAAGTGAGTCCAACTCCATACTTGATCTTTCTTTAATTTAGCCTGTAGAGGTTTTCTTAACTTGGCTAGATCTTTAATAAAATCAGAAGCATAAGTAAGACAACCTAGAAATCTTTCTAGTTGTTTTCTATCCTTGATTTCATCAGGAAATTTTTCTACCTTTTCTAAGATATGTTCGTGTAAGACAATTTGACCTGCTTTAATCTTTAATCCTAAGAGCTCAATTTCAGGCTCAACATAAATACATTTTTTCTGTCCTAAAATGATTCCATGGTCAATACATTTTTTAGTTATAGCTTTCAAGTCATGCTTATGTTGTTCTATAGTTTTAGAGAAGATTAAGATATCATCAATGTAAACAAGACAACAATGTTTAAATTCTTTGAAGACATTGTCCATTCTTCTCTGAAATATCTATGGTGCATTTTCCAAACCAAAGGGCATGACTACCCATTCATAGTGTCCTTGTGGAGCACTAAATGCAGTAAGTGAAATACTTTTTTCATCCATTCTTACCTGCCAATAACCACTTTTATAATCCATTTTAGAGAACCAAGTGGCTCCCTGTATTCTATTAAATAAAACTGTCTTATTAGGAATATGATATCCATCAAAAACAGTATTATCATTAAGCTTTTTGTAATTGATAACTATTCTAGCTTTTCCTCTTTTTTCTTCAGCATGATTCCTGACCATAAAGGCAGGACTAGAATGAGGACTTTTACTTTCTCGAATTAAACCTTTCTTTAAGAGTTCATCAATTTGTTCTTTAAATTCTTGTTGATCCTTATAAGTGTAAACCATTTGTTTTACTCTAATGACAGCTTTTGGATCTATCAGTTCTATGGTAGCAACTGATTTATCTTTTTCCCAAAATTTTAAAGGATTTTCAGAATATAACTCCTTACACATTTTTTCTTGTTGTTTAAGAATTTTATATTTTAATGTTACTTCACATATAGAGAGTGCAAATTCTCTTTGTGTAGGAAGAATATATTCCTCATCACGCTTAGTGCGCGTAAATTCTATTGCTTGGTGTGTATAAGCTTGTTTAATCTTTTTAACCCAAGCATCTTCTCCATTGATGTTGAAGACCATCATGTCTAGGTGTTGTGTTACTGGAACATGGAGTCTTTGGAAGTTATTTCCAATAAGCATATCATGTGAGGGCTGATCAGTAGCCTAGAGTGTAGGAATTATACATTGGACTCCTCCTATCATGATAGGTACATCAGAAGCTAATTCTGAATGAACCATGATACTATCATCAGCTATTCTAACTTGAATTGGTCTACGGGATTTCTGCCAAATAAACTCAGGAAATAATGCCTTTTTACCAAAGCATACTGAACATCCGCTGTCTACAAAGGCACATAATTCATATTTATTGAACCCTTCTAAGCAAATACTTATTGGGATATAAATGCTATTGAGGTTGGTAATTCTATAATTTTTCTTTAGTGACTCTTTGCTGACCTGTTCAAGACTTTCCTCTACCCTCATATTATCTCCATAGAGATGCCTGAGGTCTAGTACTTCCATTTTCATTCCTAATTCGTCTTCAAATAAAGAATCTGTGAGAGATTCTTTTCAATCTTTAGCCCTTGGATCATTTTCATAGATAGGTTCACTAATGGTTTTAGTGGAATACCCTATTAGCTTTCCTTTTGGCTCAGAACTAGATGATTCTTCTTGATTTTCTCTAACCTTTTGAACTATTGGGGGAGTTGATGGTATTGATTCCCTAAATGGGCTAGAACCTAGATCTAGACTATGTCTGGCTGGTTCCTTTATAATTTTATTTTCTAACCTCTTGTTTAATGCCGCTATCATGCTTACTATGTCTTCATCTACCACAAACGATTTGTCTTTTCTACTAGTAGTAGCTCCCTGATTCCTCGGATTAATACTAAGATTAGGATTGAACCTAAAACTAGTGTTTCTAGATAAACTTGGACATCTAGAGAGACTGGCTGGTGGTTTAGCATTCGTATGGATTCTACCTTCTTCATCTATGGTTAAAACCTTATTACTACTAGTACCCGTCGAATTTTCAAATGTGTTTATCCAAATGGTCTTAAGTTTTATTTGATCAGGTCTTAGCTTAACAGGTACAACGTCTTTACTTGGACCTACAACCTCGTGTTTCTCAGCTTCCACTATATGGCATTTTTGTGGAGGATTTGTAGTATTCTCAAGTTTATAAACTACCTTCCACTTTAATTGTAAAGGACACGTTCCCTTATGCAACTAATACCTTCTGTTAACAATTTAAAAGCTAAGAACTTAGATGCATAATGATCTTCTAGACTAACATAATAGTTAAGTCTACAGATCCAAGAAACTGCCCCTTGACTCAAATTACAGACTATACCACTGATGCATTGATCACTAAACTTTTTATGCCTAATGTCACAAACAAAATTAATGCATTGAACATCTTTTCCATAGTCTTGTAATGGAGTCATAATTACTTGGATGCCACATATGAAAATATATTTAAATTTTTTATCTTTGTTATGTTTCTGAATGTTTGCCCAATTGATTAAGTTTACTTCAGTTGCTTGATTTTCATTATTCTTGACAGTTACATCTCCAGACATCTCTTCGCAAACATATTTAGCGTATTTAAAGAATAATGATTTTTTAACAAACTGTTCTTTAGCGATGATCAGGAAATCAACCCCTGACCTCGTCATTTCTTCAACATGTTCCTCATCAATAGAGGTTTCAGCTTGCTGAAGTTGAGCTAAAGTAGTCATTTCATATTCATCGGAGAACTCACTAGAAGATTCTCCTTCCATCATTTCATTAATCTCTTCACCTTCTATTGACTCATTTTCAGATTCTATTTATTCTTCAAGCTTTTCTTCTATTATTTCTAATATCCCTTTGTTATTCCTTAGGGCTAGATCTGCTGCTTCATCTTCAGATAGCTCGATATAATCCAAACTTCCTAAGGCTTCTGCTAGTCTATTGTTCTTCTTGTTTTTGCATTCATTAGCATAATGACCAGATTCTCCGCATGCCCAACATTTGCAGTTTTTCTTCTTCTCAGGACAGAACGAGGCTTTTTGGAAAAACCTCCTATTTTTAGAGAATGGTTTTTTATAATACTTCTTATAATATTTTTCACCTCTTTGTTTATTGAAACTTTTTCTCTTATAGTTTCTTTTTCCTTGGTAATCTTTATTATTACATCCCCATTCTGTTGGCGTCTCCCAATGAGTTAAGAATTGTTTTTTCATTCTTTGGGTGCTTCTTATGTCTCGACATTTTTTCTCGACCCATTTCCTAACATAGGAAATTCTGTTACCAAGAGTATCTTTATCTCCATTTTTAATTAACTCTCAATACTCTTCACTGATTTGTTCATTAATTGGGGCAGGAAGTTTATCAAAGAACATTTGCAGATTAGTGCTCTTTTCCCCTATCTTATATTTAAAGTTCTTTGCCATTTTAAGGCTTCCTTATCTTCATCTTCTTTTTCTCCAATGAATTCGTCTTCTATTAAATCACATATTAATGTGAACATCGTTACTGGGCTCGCCAAATTCCTAAGCTTTTATTTTGGTTCATCACCAATAGCTCCATACCAGTTGGCAATACATCCATAGAAACTATGTTCTATGTAATTAAGGAATTGAGAAGAGTTCCATCCTACGTTCATGTTTAATACACTCATCATACTTTTCTTCCAGAACTCTATGATTTCACGCATATTCCTTACACCATCTAGGTTTAATTTATAACCTATTTCACTTATGGGTTCTAGGTTAATTTCTCTTTGATTTGGTCTATGGTTTGGCATGATGCTTACTCCAAATCATTCCTTCTTCTCTAGAAATTCTTTAGGCTTTAACCTAGGTCTATAATTGCTAGTTGAACCATGTTCATATCGTCTGTAATGTCTTCTAGCTTCATTTTGTTCTACTGGTTCATTCTCCTTCAGCCTTCTTTGTCTTAAAATTTCATTTAACCTTTTTTGGACTTTAGATATGGGAATGTTTTCCATGTCTTTTAGGTTAATTAATCCCATTCGCTGATACACAGCTTCTTCATCTGAGTTCTTTTCAGACTCGTCGTCGCTCATGACCTCTTGGTTCATAAAGTTGGTTTCAATGACTTTTTGTTTATGTAATTTCATCGTCCATTCTGGGTCATCCAACTTAGTGCTAAATCTCTTTATTTGTCGAATTGGATGTTGATTCATTTTTAGGGTTTTGATTTTCGTCTTGGTCTTCTTCTTCTACAATCGCCTTTTTCGTTATATTATCTAATTTAGTAGAAAACTTCTTTTTGGATTTCTTAAATGGATAACTGTATTTAAAAGGATCTCCTTTCTTGATTTCACCACCTGATGTTAGGCTTATCTGATGGCTACTTTCGTTAATGGCTTTTAGATTTGTTGAGTGATGTACTTCGCTTGACTCTTTTACAGTCTTAAATATTTTACTGCTAATCTCAATATATAATTGTTCTAATTTTTTAACTTCGAGTTTTAGATCTATATGTTGGTCTGAAATGGCATTTAAAATTGCTCCAAAATGCTTATCGTTTATATCTAAATGTAAAGCATGAGGATAAGTCTTATGGGGGCAATTAGTAGACACCTCCAGATTGTCTTATAGATAAATACAGATTTATTTTTAATTAACTTGGCTCTGATACCAAATTACAAGATCACCAATAATAATAAGATAAATGCGGAATATTAAAGAAAACTTGCAATAACACACAAATTGAAATTCCAAAACTAGTGGCTATTCTATGTAATTTTGAGTTTTTTGGTTGGATTGTAGTTGGAAAGTGGAGGGTCCACTGTTAACAAGCAGCCAATAGGAATGGTCCTTTTGGTTTTCACCGTAAGAAATGGTCCTCACCCGAGTCAATCCCTATGTGTGTGTGTGTATATATATATATTATAAAAGTTATTAATAATAAGTATTATAATGTAAAAAAATTTAATATTTTACATGGTTTTTAGTTCTTAAATTATGTGCTCAAAAGTCAAACGTCTTATATTAAAAAGGCGAAACTAATTAAAATAACCCAACCTTTAAGGGGGTGTCAAAAATATATCTCAACCTTTCAAATGTGAGATAAATATCCCGACCTTTATAAGTGATGGTAATATAATATTCTAATGATTTCTCTCTAATAAAATTCTTATTTTTGTATTGTATTACTCATGTATTTTCAATTCAAATAAAACATATAAAATTAAATTAGATGAATTTAAAAGTTTATTTAATAAAATTTTGTACTTTTAAATTTAATTTGTACCTAACTTTTTATATCTTTTTTAAATCAATAATATCTATAACAAGCCAAATAAAAAATGTAAACCAAAATAACATATTTTCAATTAGTAAATGATTAGCTAGTGATTTAACTTATCAAAACCGAAGAATATTTTGTCAATTATAAACTTTAGGTTACTACGAAATTGAGATAAAAATTTAATTATTTAGATTATTCAATGGTGTTCATTTATATATAAGAAGTAAATTATTATTATTAAAAAATATATATATAAGAATGTAATTTTTTTATTTTTTATTAAATCCAAAATAATGATGATATATAAAAGAATGTAAATTTTTATTTTTTATTAATATAAACTTAAAAAAACAATCTAATTTAATCTAATTAACTTGAATGATATTTTACACAATCAAGATATTGAAAATTATATTTTAAATGTTTACTTGTTTTATTATATTTTTTTTGATTAAATTTAATTATAATCTATAAATACGTATTAAAGTGAATGATTTTTTTTAGTTACAAAAGAGACTTTTATGTTTATAAAATTATCATGACAGTCTAGACTATACTTTGTATAATTCGAGCATTAAGATCGAAGGGCACACTTGTGAATATGATCATTATTTTTTGCCACATATGTGCCATGTAAGCATTTTTATGGGGGAGAAAATTTTGGGATATTATATTATCATTACTTATAAAGGTCGGGATATTTATCTTACATTTGAAAGGTGGGGATATATTTTTAATACTCCTTAAAGGTTGGGCTATTTTAATTAGTTTCGCCAATTAAAAATAGGAGGGAGTATGTGTGTAATTTTAGTTGTGTATATTTCTGTATATGCTTTTATGACGATCGTTGAAGATATATAGTCGTGGATGAAATATTTTCATTACGTGATGTATGGATCTGAATGTCCCACGACAACTAGACTTTGTATATTAATTACGATACAGATGGATATTAATTATCTACCCGTTATTTACTATTTTATCCATGTATATTAATATACACGCAAATTTTCTCCCAAATTAAAGGAATGTCCACCAAGACCGGCAAATTGGGGTTTTGTCCACGTAAAATTTTATGGACAAAATTGCTCTTCCATATATAAACATACGTAATTTTAGTTACAGTCACGATTCACATATTCCATCCCAATGATACGAGGCAGATGGATTTTAATTGTTATGTGTTCGTTAAGAGTAAGATTCTCATGCTTAGTAATTGGGGACCTGAATGAAATTAGCCAGCGCTGCGAAAAGGAGGGTGGTGGAGTGCCATCTCTTGCTAGGTTTAATAGGCTAAACCAAGTTTAAGAATACATGTTCATTAATAGAAATCCCGTGGTCAGGAAATAAGTTTACATGGAGAAAGAAAAAGTTCGGAGAAGACAATATTCTAGAGAAACTAGACAGGGTATTGGTTCATCAACAATTTCTAGATGTTTTCCCGAACATAAGTACACTAAATGGTGCTTTCTCGACGTCAGATCACTGTTCGATTTTCGTTCAAATAATGTTAAAAGCCGTATTTAAACCCCCACCATTCAAGATGGAGAACGTCTGGCTTCATAGACCAGACTTTAAAAACATAGTGAAGCAGTCCTGGAGAGCGAATTGCCCCGGGTCAACTATTTTTAGAATAATGCATAAAACAAAAATTTTGGAACAAAAGGCAAAAATATGGAACAAGAACACATTTGGAAATATTTTTCGGCAGTTAGCGGAAGTGGAGCAAGAATTAATTAGGATACAAGCGGACATAAATGGCCGACAAAATGAAGGTATGATAACAAAGGAAAATAATCTAATTCAAAAGAAGGAGAAATTGTTGATGTTTCAGAAGGAATATTGGAGCCAACGGGAGAAATCTAAGCATCTCCGACTAGCAGATACAAATACAGCTTATTTCCATAGGGTGGCATCCGGAAGACATAATAGAAAATTCTTTAGGAGTATCACATCCTTTGAAGGAACCATTATAATGGGGGATGAGAATGCAAGGGGAGAAATCAGAAATGACTATGCAAAACGATTCGCTAAAGAACCAATCAATCTAAATCTTATGACAGACTACATTCAGTTACTACCAAGGCTAGTGACGGATGAGGACAATTGGATGCTTGTTTCCCCTCCTACAAATGGGGAGATTAAGAATGCGGTGTTCAATCTAGGTTACAACAAATCACCAGGACCAGACGGCATAACAGCCGAGTTCTACAGAACCTACTGCGAAATAGTCGGTCCGGATATTATCCAGGTCGTTAAAGCATTCTTTCACACAGGTAAAATTTTAAGACAAATTAATCATACTTTTATTTCCCTTTTACCAAAATGTGATAATCCGATTAAAACAACGGATTACAGACCCATTAGTTTATGCACTACAATCTACAAGGTAATTTCAAAATTATTAACTGAAAGGCTGAAGAAGGTAATGAGCAAGCTTATTCACCCTCTTCAAGGAGCGTTTGTGTCAGACAAAGCTATTCAAGAAAATGTGCTAATTGCACATGAGATCTTTTACTCCTTCAAGAGTAGGAAAAGCGTTGATGGGTGGCTGGCAATAAAATTAGACATGGAAAAGGCATACGACAGAGTAGATTGGAGTTTTACAGAACTAGTCCTTAAGCAATATGGATTTCACCAAAAATTTACAGAGCTAATAATGGAATGTGTCACTACGGTCTCATTTTCTATTTTAGTTAACAATGGTCCCACGGAGGTTTTTACTCCATCTCGGGGGTTGCGTCAAGGTGATCCCTTATCGCTATTTTTATTTCTGTTAGGTGCAGAAGTCCTGGCTAGGAAATTAGCCTTTGAGGCAAGTCAACCAGGCAATGCTCTTGGCTTTTCTTTTGGTAGGAACAGCCCAAGAATCCCCTTCTTGGCATTCGCAGATGACATAATTATTTTTTCGAAAGGAAATATTACGGCATGTCGTCATGTCAAAAGGATTATTGATGAATACTGTCAAATCTCGGGCCAAAAAATCAACTATCATAAACCGACATTTCAAGTCACGAGCGGCATTCCAAGGTCACGCATCCCGGAAATTGAAGGGTGCTTAGGCATTTCCAAAGAAACAAAACTGGATAAGTACCTTGGATGTCCGATTGTAAATGGGCGAGTAAACAAATCGACTTTTGAAGAAATAATAACCAATACCTCAAATCAACTCTCAAAATGGCGAGCTAATTCTCTGTCACAGCAGGGAAGAGCAACACTGATCAATACAAATCTGTCATCTAAACCTCTCTATGCTACGCAAAGCTTTATGTTACTACCGCAAATGCATATACATTCGGACCAAATCAATAGGTCTTTTTTCTAGAATAAAGATAGACTGCATAAACCGCTTATTAGCTGGGACAGAGTATGTAGACCAAAAGTGGTAGGAGGAATGGGTATCCGGAAAACTCATGACATGAATGAGGTGTTACAGTTAAAACTACTATGGAAAATCATGGCGGAACCCAGCAACAGTTGGGTCAGAATCATACAACATAAATATTTGAAAACAACTCATATCCTAAATTATGAGGAAAGAGGCAATGCTTCGTGGGAGTGGTCCCAGTTGCGAAAGTTACTTCCTACCTTTAAGTCAGGACTAATGTGGACAATAGGCAACGGAAAAACCATTAAGTTCTGGCAAGACAGGTGGAATAATCTTCCTCTTCTACTACAATATTGTGCTCAACCAAACAATATAGATATAAATGAAACAGTAGATAAGTATACGAGGAATGGTAAATGGGATATCCAAAAGTTACGAAATGTCCTCCCGAGTAACGTGGTGGAGCAAATAGCACATGTTCATGTGCCGTCTGTACCATTGGAAGACCGTCTATATTGGTGGCCGGACAAGAAAGGATGGTTCTCGACTACATGTGCATACAAGCTAGTCACGAACAACATTGAACTGCAACTGGATGACAGTAACTTGATTTGGAAAACTGATGTCTCCCCGAAAGTGAAGAATTTCTTATGGAAAGTTGCTCAAGAAGGATTACCATCTGCGGCACTACTATCCAAACGTGGTGTCGCCATACCCCCTTATTGTCCAATCTGTAATCACCATGAAGAAGACACATCCCATATCTTCTTGGAATGTAAATATTCAAAAGCTAGTGACAGACACACTAGAAGCTTCAAGAAAGATCAAACCTATTATGAATATACTAGCGGAACACTTGAATGGGAAATAGAAACAACAAATGGCCTTTAGTTTGTGGGTGTCCTGGCTCACTAGAAACCAAGTGGTTTTCAGACAATAGAAACAGATAACAATCGATAGTTATAACCAAACTGTGAAAACGCACATGACCAACTGGCTTAGGGCCACTAGAGAGTCTGTCGAAGGAAAGGATAACGGGTATGATAAGGAAATACTAATAAGGAATGCAAAATGGAAAAGGGCAAATCAGAAGTGGAAAAAACCCCCACCGGGATTTCTGAAACTTAATTTTGATGGCTCAGCGCCGGATAGACGTAATAGCTCAGCTGGTTTTGTTATTCAAGATTGGGAAGGTGCCCCAATTACAGCAGAGGTGGAGACAATTGGGATACAGTCGGCCCTGACTTCGGAGGCTCGGGCATTACGATTAGGTATAAAGAAGGCAATTGAATTGCGTTCCGATAAACTCATAATCGAAGGTGATTCTTTAATAATTATAAATTATCTTAAACATGGGATAAAATGCCCATGGGAAATCGAAATGGTAATGTCAGAAATATCTTGCCTACTCTGTGGGATTCGCGAAGCGAGATTCTTTCACATACTTCGCAATGTTAATCAGGTGGCCGATTTTATTGCACGAATGGCCCGTTCTACCAAGAACCCAGAACTTCTCACTGATCCAACTCTTCTCGACCTCATCCGAAAGGATGCTATCGGATAGCGCCTCGGAGAATCCGGATTCTTACTTAATAAAAAAAAAATATGCATGCTGATGTACGGAATTCTCTCTCCTCACTCTCTCTCCCGTCTGGCTTCTTGAATACTATTCACTCTCTCTTTCTCTCCAACTTGCTTAGACAATTTTTGCAGTTGAAACCGGCGGTTTTCTTCGATTTTGGTTCAATGGCAGAGAACAAAGGCTTCGACGACATCGAGGGAGTTGTTGTTGCTGCAATCAACAATAAAAGTGCAAGCGATCCTTCAAATGGGGGTTTGTTTTGTGTGTTTATAGTGTTATACCGGTTTTGAAGTTGAATCCGACATTTCTTTTCTAATTTTGTTGAATTGCAGATAATAAAGGCTCCGGCGAGATGGAGGCAGTTGATGTTGCTGCAATCGACAGTAAAACTCCATGCGATCCTTCAAGTGGGGGTTTGTTTTGTGTTTTTATAGTGTTATACCGTTTTTGCATTTTTATCCGACATTTTCTCTTTAATTTTATGTTGAATGGCAGAGAACAAACCATCTGACGAGGTCGAGGCAGGGGATGTTGCTGAAATGAACAGTAAAATTGCAAGCGATTCCTCAGATGACGGTTGGTATTTTGTGTTTATGTTTTTTATCCATGTTTTTCGTTTTTTCCCCTATTATTGTGTTTGATATCTAATGTGCATGATTTGTATACCTATTTCAGCATAATCTGTAAATTGCCTATTTCACCAGATTTTGTTTATTCATGATGACATTGTTGTTGTGTATATTTTGTGTGTGTTTTTTAGATGATATTGCCTCTGCAAGTGATGTTCAAGAATATAAATGTCAATTTGATGTGAGTATATGTTTTTTTCATTCTTTATTGTTGTTTGTTGTGTTTTTATGTTGATTCATGCTTATGAATGTGTCTTTTTAACAGAGATTGAAGTACTACATTCCTGAAAAGGCTAGATTTTCTGCAAAAATCCAATATTTATTGTACTACAAATGTCTGTGATGTTATAGAGGAACATCTTTCTGAAACTGATATTGAGGCGCTGAGGAGAAGTTTGTTTTGGATGGGTTTTTGTTCAAAAGAATAAGATGAAACTTCATTTTCAGCTGATTTATCAAATGATGCTTCGTAAAGTGATAAGCTGCATGAATTGTGGTTTAAGGTTGATGGTCTTGTTGCTCGATTCTTGTTGGTTGAGTTTCATGCAATTATAGGGCTTCCTGTTATAGATACTTCAGTGAAATCATCTGGGAAATTCTCGTGGTCTTACTTTCTTGGGAAGAAACAGTCAAAGTGTACGTACGATGAGTTGTTGGAGGCATTTAAAACATGTAGAAAATCGTCTTCAAGGAAGCTGCGGTTGGCAAATTTGTTGATTATCGAGAACATGTTAATGTTCAGGCGTTCAAAAAGTGTGAACAAAAATCATGCTGGTCTTGTATGCAATCCAGCGAAATGTAAACTGTATCCATGGAGGAGATTATCCTATTCTTTGGTGGTGAAGTCTTTAACGAAGGTTTTCCTTTGTGATCGATCAAATCCAAGACCATCATATAAATTGTTTAGATATATTTATGCTTTTCAGGTAATTAATTTCATGGATATTGTTTCAACATGTTTTGTTTCAGCATGTTTGTTTCAGCAATGTTTTTTGTATGATATAAATCGTTGCTTGGTTATATTTATAGGCTTGGATATTGGAGGTTTCCCTGTGCTTTCTGATAAGTTTCTTTGCGATTTCAAGATGCGTGCGAACGATCCCTATTCTCTTCGCTGGGAGTGTTCGTTACGACATACTTATATTGAAGTGCAAGAGTTGTTTAATGGTGACCTGGTATTATTTTTGTGTTAGCTCTATCTTACTTCAATCTCTTTTTTTATTAGGTTCATTTTTATAATTTTAGCTATTTTATGGTGTGTGTTTTTTTGGTTGTTAGGCGCCCATGTTCCCAAAATTTGGCGAGTTTGCAAGGTCCCCAGGGATGGTCTTTAAAGATGAAGTTGCTCACCCTATTCTTGATCATATAGCTGAACCTGTATTTTCACAACTTGAGAGTGATAACCTGTATGATTGTCGGAAAATGAGGAAAAGGGCATATGGCTCGAGGTTCAATTGCCTTGCAAAAGATGAATTATCATTGGATATACCTTCTGCTGAAACCCAAGGGGAGGAACAACAAGAAGTCAATGAAGGGTCAGGTGGCAATGAAGGTTCAGGTGCTGCAGGTTCCAAGAAGCGAAAGTATGAGAGTAAAGATCTTTCATCAGTGAAGAAACAGAAAATTGAAACAAGCAACCCTACTATAGTGAAGAGGGGAAGAAGGGTCGGTCTGCTGGTTTAGTTTGAGCTCAACAAGCTGATGTCATTTCTAAACCATCCTGGGAAATTGCTTCTACTAAAAAAAAGACAAGGGTTAAGAAAATTTCAGCTGTAAGGAAAGCACCGACCATTGAAGATGCAATTACGAAACCTATATTTGTATTTCGCAGGAGAGGTAAGTCCGTTTCTGAAGATTCTAGTGATTTGTTTATGCCAATTGAAGTTGCATGTCCATCTTTTCATGGAGTTGCTGAAACTGGATTGAGGTCGTCCATTGAAGCTGCATCTGAAAAGGATTCTTTGTTATTTAACAATGGGAATGATAATGCTAATGATAGAGTAGTAGAGGATTTTGGTGGGGGGGGGGGATGTGGCTGAAGGAGAGGAGGATGTGATGAATGCTGAAACTGATGAGTACTTAAACATGGAAGACACTGAGAAAGTTGTTTTGGGATCTGTCAAAGATGATCACATGAAAGGAGTGGGAAAGAACGTGTTGGGGACTCAGACTGATGATTTCAGCAAACAAGGAGAACATCCTAGCTGGTTGAAAGAAATACATATGAGGTTAGATAAGCTTGAAGAGTTGCCTCAAAGAGCTTCTGATTTGGTTGTGAGGGTGGACATGCTTGAGGAACGCTTGTCAGGATGTTTAAAATTGGTGGATGTTGTTGATGATCTTGTGAAGAAGGTACATTCATTAGAAAATAGGTTTACAATGCAAGAGTCAATGCATGTTAGGACTCAGTCATCCAATGTTTTACCTAGTGACCTAGTGATTTCAAAGGTTGTGAATGATGTGTCGGTTGAAATTGAGAAAGATATACCAGTAGGGGGCGTGATGGATATTCGAAAGAGGCACCTACTGAGAAGTTAGGTCAATCGATTGGTACAGATGTTTCAGCATCTGCAAATGAGGTTATACCTATTACATTGCTTGAAGGGCAGAGGTCATTGGATTCATCTTTAGGGCGACTATTATCTATTGACTTAGGGCGTGAATCTGATGTGGATTTGAAGGGTGGGGAGCAGTGTTTAGATGATTGCATTTCTAGGGGAGGTGGTTAAAGGGGTGGGTGTTGCTGAACTCAAAGTTGTTGAGTCAAAAGATGCTGAAATGGTAGATGCTGAAGCCGCATCAACTCATGGCCAAGTAGTCAACGATGGTGATGAACCTGCATCTCTGTAAAGTGAAGAAGGTGGTGGTGATGCAACAAAAGATGCTGTGAGAAAAGATGTTAGTGGTGGTTTAATGACCCCACCTCCTGAAAAAAAATACATGTAAGTGATGGGGAAGGGGATGATGCCAAATTTTTGAAGGAGACACATACTGAGTGGGATACCATTGCCAATGATCCTAAATGCGTAGAAGAAATTGAAGATTTCAGGCGTTCAAAGCGTCTTCCAAAAGCAAGTAGTTTTCTTTTGAGCCCATATGTTGCTGAAAAGATAAGGATCCCGAAGCATGTTGAAAAAAAAATCATTGCTCAGCAAGGTTGATCATCACTTCATGTATGGTTGTATTAAAGGCTCAAGGTAAATCCATCTTAATTGTCATGTGTTTTTCGAGTGCTTTAGCAATATCTATATATTGCTGACCTGAATTTTTATTCTTGTAATAATTTGTGCAAGGATTTTTCATTACTTTTAATGGGAGTTAGAAAAGATAAGTCATTTTTCAGAAACATTGCTAGGAAGGATGGTTGGCTTGATAACGATGTAAGTATGCTGAAACTGTTTTTCTTTTCAACACCTTTTCGAGTAATGTAACTATGTATGTGTTTCTGTTATTATGATCTGCTTTAAATAAATACCTTACACTGTTTACTGTTTCAGCACCTCAAGGCTGGATTGGTTCACATGAGGAAGAGAATCAGTGAGGATCCTGGAAGCTTTGAAGGCATTATTGTGATGGATCCTATTATTTTTCATCAAAAGTATCTCCCAGAATGCTCGTCGTCATATGAAGAATCCAGCCCTGTTGAACAATTCACTGCTAGCTATTTCCTAAGCTTATATCCTAGTGATTATCCCAAGAGTTGAGAGTCTGCAAAAAAGGTTTACACCCCATTTAACATAAACAATGAACACGGGGTTGCCTTGGAGATAGATTTTGCTGAAATGGTTATAAATGCCTATGATTTCAACCACTACATTGTGTTTGTTGAAAAGCTAATGTCTGAGTGGTTGCCAATACATTTGGATAAGGCTGGTGTGATCCCAAATTTTAAACCCTCTACATTCCACATTAACAAGGTCCCTGATCTAGTGCATGATACAACTGGGTATGGAAATCTACTTTTATAATGTTTTGAAAGTCATTTATAAGCATTTTGTGGTTGTGCTTGATATAACTATGTTTTGTTTTATTTTTTGCAGTGCGTCTTGTGGGGTCTTCATACTCAAAGCAAACGAAGCACTGGTGTTTGGGGAAGATGTGAAGAAGTTTACCAATGAAAGAATCTTTCGATACCGAGAACTTATGGTCTCAGACTTGATTCAAGGGAGATGGAGCTTTAAATTCTAGATAATAGCATCGCTTGGATTTAGGAATTTCAAGACATTCTGATGTATTCATACTCTAGATGTATTTCCAGGAAATATTATGGACAACTAATGTTTTTTGTATATGTGTGCATGGTGGCATTTGAATCCATTTCAATTGCATTTTTGAAGCCAATGAAATAGACATTTAGTTAATGGTTTAATGTAAATTGTTCAGTATTCTTGTTTCAGCATTTTGTTTCAGCAAGGTATATTTTCAGCATTTTGTTCAAGATGACACCAATATACAATGTTAAGGTGCCATATTTTAGAGAAATACAATGTTAAGGTGCCATATCTTAGCATTTTGTGTTCAGCAAGTTGTTTTAAGCAAATATTTCATGCTGAAACAGAGAGGATTGTCTAGATTAAAGTTTCAGAATAGCAATAAAAAGAAAGGATAACTAGTAACCATAAAAACTAAAAATAATATGATATAGTATAGCAATGACACAAAGTACAACTGATAACAAAAAAAACAAAGCATCACATTAAAATCATATCCGATTGCTGAAACAGTTTATAACTAAACTAAAAATCAAAATCATCATTATTTGTCTGTAGCTAGTTGGTGGTGAGCTTTTGAATTCTTCCCATGCTCCCTTTGAAGCCATTCCTTACTATGTTTTGATCTTCTCACAAACTCTCATTTGGAGATTTTTCTTTTCCAATGAGGTCGACCACATCTTTTCCTTACAATGTGGGGGGGGGGGGGTTAACATTTAATCTGTTTAATATATTCAGGAAGGTTTATTTCATCATCAGGAAGGACTGGATATTTGGTTTCAGCATGTGTCAAATTCCAAGCTTCATTTGTGTAGAAACTTGCAACAAAAGGTGACACATCAAGCTTTTTATGCACTATTGCTGACAGAGCATGTATGCATGGGATTTTTTGAATGTCAAACACCCTACATGTGCATTTTTTTGCTGAAAGATCAACAACAGTCTGCGTACCTTCTCTAGTAACTTCAAAGACAGTGTCATTCAAGTGCTTTACATTGTATGCCCTAACATCCTTTTGCAATTCTTGAATCATTTTCATTATTGCAGGGCGACTCTTTGTGTATTCAGTGTTGCACTCTGCCTTCTCTCTTGAGACCACTCTATCAACTTATCTCTAACAAATTCTAATAGTGTAACAATGGGGAGATTTTTTTTACCACTCAAAACAAAGTTCAAGCTTTCAGCGTTGTTTGATGTCATCATGTTATACCAATCACCCTTTGCATGTGCTCTTGCCCACCTCTCCAGCCCTGCGGATATCAAATAGGTTGCAAGTCTTGGGCATTCTTCTTTTATACGGTCAAATTGGTGGGCAAAATCACTAATAGTGTAGGTTTCAGCAACATGTTGGAACATGTCAGCAAGATGCATTTTCTTGAAAGTTGCTTATATGTTCTACTTCAAATGCCACATACATATGCAATGGGTAGCATTAGGGTATATCTTGGCGATAGCTTTAGCAATGCTGGAATGTCTATCAGAAACAAATAGCAAATCATCTGTAGGTGGTATAACTTTAATGAGTTGCTGGAAAAAAAACCATTCCAAAGATGCATTATTTTCTGTGTCAAAAATCCCAATAGTCAAGGGTATAATTTCATTTTTGCATCTTGTGTAACTGCTCCAAGCAATGTACCCTTATATTCCCCTGTTAAGAATGTATCATCCACAACAACAACCTACAATAAAAAGGTAAATGCTGAAATCTTCATAACTTTGCTAAATTATAAATGGTTATGCATATATACATACCTTTTTTTAAGATGTGGAATGCTCTAATGCATTGTGCATAAGATAGGAACATGTATTTGAACCTTTCAGCACTGTCTGTTCTAATGAGAGCTATTGTCCCTGGATTTTTCTCCATAAGCATGTGACAATATGATGGCAATGCAGCAAAATTTGATTCCGATGTCCCTTTTTCCCCCACTTGTGCTATTTGTGCTACCTTCCATGCTTTCCAATAAGTAATTGAGATCTTGTGGTCCATTCTCATCTTATCAATAATTTGTTTTGGGTTGTATCCACTGTCAAAAATTCATAAATGAGTAAATGATTGCTAAAACTATCAATATACTGAAACTGATTGATAAAACTATGAATGTGCTAACACTAATTGCTTAAACTATTTGCTTAAACTACCACTAATATAGTGGAAATGAATGAAATTAATATGATCAAAAAAACAAATATGCTGAAATTAACTGCTGAAACAGTAGTCACCTTGATTGTATGAGGTTGGGAATAACACTGGATGGTGCTTGTCTGCAGTGTCTTGTTCTTGTATCCCATGTGCATGTGTGTATATCTTTATACAATATCACCTCATGACAAATAGCTGAAACTCTCTTTGTATGCAATTTTCAATCACAATTTCTGTCTATGCATATTACTCTATAATATTTTGGTGTTGATTTTTTAACCTCAAATCCAAATATGTCTGTCATAGACATAATGTATAGAGCATCCTTTACTGCTTGTCTAGATTCGAATTTTTTTCCAACATACATAATCCTTGGGCCTTGAGTGACACAGGCGACAACACTGTCCGTGATAGAGCTTCCAGCACCCCTTTCATCAACTGTGTTTTCTTTTCTTTTCATCATGGTATAGCATTCATTCCAATATCCATCATTAGAGTTATCTGAAAATGATTCAATGTTTTCAGCATTAGAGTAATCTAAAAATCTTTCAGCATCCATATCGTCTTGCGGCACTTCCTGAATCTCATAAAAAATAGAGATATATTCTGTTATATCCATGTCCTCAAAATATTGATCATCACCAAATCTGTTTATGCTATATCTGTTCTCAGTTTCAGCAAGCTCAGCAGAAAGTGTGTTTATGGCAGAAGCATCTGCGCGAAATGGAAAATCATGGACAACAATATAAAATGGCAAGGTGTTGCTCACACACAACTCAACAACAAAATTTACTCCATCCAATTTATTCAACGACAAGAATTCTCTCAAATCAACGTCAGAATCTACCTTAAGCGGTGCTTTCAATGTTTTGAAGGGGTGCAATTGGCTGAATTCCAATTCAACAGATTCATGAACATTGAATCTGCTGTAAACCTTGTCCCTCAAGGTTGATAAAGTGATTGAATCCTCTAGCACAAAATCTTTTGAAGTAGTGTTTCCATCGAACAATAATCATGTTTCATCAATTCTCCACATTCCCCCATATAGAACTGTTACAATGTTTGATGACATTTCTCTCCCTGCAATTCAATGTTTGACAATATTAAAGTACTTGAAATCTAATTTGAATGCATTTCAGCAAAAATGAACTGCAATTAAAAAACAGAGTTGTTGAAACAATTAAAAAACAGATAATTGCAATCCATAGTATTAAAGTACATGTTAATGGACATTAGTGGACATCAATATTCGATTGCATTTCAGCAATTAGTGAGCATGCTAATAATCTATAGAAAATCGAAACACAGATCTGCTGAAACACTTTCAGAAGCAATAAAAAACGATAGTTTCAGAAACAGGTTGTTGAAACAAAGATTTTCATAGCAGCAACTATCTTGAAACTTTGCGCCATCACATCAACAATCATAATCAATTGCTAGAAAGTATTGAATTATAGTATCAATCGTAATTTCAGGAGCAATCATAAACGATACTTATAGCAGCAATCGAAAATCTATTTTCAGCAGATCTGGTAGTGCAAAATCAAAATTTTTGAAGAACATTAAATCAACGATTACAGCAGATCTATAGTTAATCAACATCATAATCATAAGTTCGAAGAACATTGCTGAACAATTGTTCAAAATTACAGTAAAAACGATTGATAATGCTTACTTCGTTGATATGCGTAGGTAGTTGATATGTGTAGTGAAGCAATTCAACAACAGATTGATCGATTATAGTAGATAGATCGATTAATAGGCAAAAAACGATCGATTACAGCAGGTAGGATGAAGGAGAGGAAGCTTGGTTGCCAAGGTTTTCGGTTGTTTTCGGTTTCAGTAAAAAAAATTAATGATGGACAATTCCCTAATATGGAGAGGTTGGATGACAACTTCCTAATATAGTCCAAAATTTTGGCATATATGGTAAACGCCCCATTAATATATCCGTTTTTCTATTGTAGTTTTCTAATTTATATGGAGTACTATGTTTCAAGGAAATAGGTTAAAACTTAAAAGTATAAATTTAATAATAATAAATCTTAGAGGACCAAAACAAAATCTTATAAAATTCTATCCATCGTGATTAATTACCCAATTTATTTTCATTAAATAAATAATAAATATTTAAACCTATAAAAATTCCCCCTTTTAACTGTTTACCCTATACACTTCATTTTTTATATAAAAAAGCAATATGTTATTTATGTATTTAAAGAATTTTGGTATTTAACTAAAATAAATCGATCAATCATAATATGGTAAAGTCGTATAAAATATATGCATTTCTCATACTGTATATATTATCTTTTATAAAAACGTGTAAAATAGTAATTAACACGTAATAAAATAAGATGAACATTGTGAATATATGCAAAGTTAAAAATACTTCCTCAGTCTCATTTTAAAACAAAATTTTTTAACATGTTTTTTAAAAATGTAAAAACTTTACAAAATCTTTTTTTATAATTTAATATTTAATACTTTTTTAATCCATATTTAATCCTTAATACTAACAAATACTTATCAAATTATACATTAAAAATTAATATTATATATAATTTTATTATATAAAAAATTAATATTATATAGTTTTTAAAATAAAAATAATTGAAATTGAACTAAGGCCCCGTTAGGAAAAAATATTCATCCGCAAACTAATTGGACATTTTGATTTTGATATTATATACTTGTAAATGAATTAAATATAAGATATTAATCACCTTCTGGAAGGACTTGGATCCTCTCCTCATACAATTTACCTAATATCTACCTAATAAACAAATCCTAAGCATTCAAATAAATGAATGGTTAAGATTAAATCTTATTAATTAAACCCAATTCTTTAACCGGGCGAATTGGTGAAATGTCCAAAAAAGTTGTATTAATTGGTGAAACGTCCACATTTTGGGACAAATTGGTGGAATGTCCATCTTGCCCATAGCAATTTTATCATCTTGTCAATAGCAATTTTATCATCTTGTCAATAGCCTAACTTTTTTTTTTAACATTATGACATGCAAAAATAAGAGAATGTTGAGCATGTGCAAAAATAACCGTATGTTGAACAAATAAGACCCAAGTCTACTTTTTTTTTTTACTTTTTTTCATGCAAAAATAAGAGTATGTTGAGCATGTGCAAAAATAACCGCATATTGAGCAAATAAGACCCAAGTCTAGTTTTTTTTTTTTTACATTTTGTCGTGCAAAAATAAGAGTATGTTGTGCATGTTCAAAAATAACCGTATGTTGAGAAAATAAGACCCAAGTCTAGTTTTTTTTTATGTTTTTTTTTTACATGTTGTCGTGCAAATATAAGAGTACGTTGTGCAAATTTAACCGTAAGTTGTGCAAATATGACCCAAGTCTAGTTTTTTATATTATTTAACATTTTGTCGTGCAAATATAAGCGTACGTTGTGCAAATATAACCGTAAGTTGTGCAAATATGACCCAAGTCTAGTTTTTTTTTATTTTTTTATTTTATTTTTTTAATATTTTGTCGTGCAAATATAAGAGTACGTTGTGCAAATATAACCGTAAGTTGTGCAAATATGACCAAAGTCTAGTTTTTTTTTACATTTGTCGTGCAAATATAAGAGTACGTTGTGCGTGTGCAATTATAACCGTAAGTTGTGCAAATATGACCCAAGTCTAGTTTTTTTTATTACATTTTGTCGTGCAAATATAATAGTACGATGTGCAAATATAACCATATGTTGTGCAAATATAAAATTTTGTTGTGCAAAATAAAAATAAAAATATAGATTATGGATCACATAATAAAATATAGATAGTTTTTTTAATTTCTCATATTTATTGGGTGATTTTGGTAATTTAACAAAAAAAAGTCTTCTTCTACCTTTCTCCCTCCCTCTGTAATCGATGAACACGGAACACCTCCCCGACAGATCTCGCTCCGACCGCTCCATCGACCTCGCTCGCTCGCTCCGGCCGCTCCCTCGAACTCACTCGCTCGCTCCGGCGCAATCGGTCCGCATCTCTCTTGATCGACCCCTCTCTCCTTCGCCATCGGTTAGAGATTCAGATATGAGGCACACCCCTCGTCGAACAGCCATGCCTGTGCGCCTCGCCACCGGAAGACGAATTCCAGTCGAATTGATTCGGTTGCAATTGATTGACGGAGATATGAAGACGAATTCCAGTCGAGTTAATTCGGTTGCAATTGATTGACGGAGATCTGAAGACGAATTTCGGCCGCTCCCTTCGCTCCTGTAGGCAATTCGATCGTGATTCAACACCTTCGTCCTCAATCGAACTGCACGCGAGAACACGAATCCAGATCCAGACCTTCATAGCGCGGACCTTCGGTAAGCGAGACGGGAGAACCGGTGGCGTTGTTGCTTTTGATGAAATCGACGCCGGCAAGACGCTAGATCAGCAAGAGTACAGGGGAGACGAGAGGCAATGGCAATTGGAATTCAATTTTTTCATTTCAAGTAGGTTTTGGTCTTGCATAAAGTTGGGGTTTCGTTTTCTCAATTTGTTTATCTATAGTTTCGGTTTGATTTTCTCAATTTGGTTGTTTGTAGTTAGGGTTTCGTTTTTTCAAATCGTATAATATTTTGATAAAGAAGTTACAGGTTTTGCCAGCAAAGGTTCCTTAGAACTTATAGTTTTTCCATGTATTATTTTAGGGTTGGAGATACCAAATATACAGGGAACTATAAAAGTGTGCTGCCAAGATGAAGTGCTCTGAGCATGTTAATATCATTTTAAGGATGTTCAAGAATTGTATGGTATTTGATTTAAATAAATCTAATTACAACTAGAGTGTTATTTGCTATCCCCATCCCATCTAATATATTGCTACTTCCATTGTCCCAGCAAAATGAGGAATTCATGCATGTCATCTGTCTTATTGCTACTTTCTCAATCTATATGTTAACGTAGTTTTGAGTATGCCCTTATTGAAGCTTTACTGGAGCAAGTTTATTTGTGCAACTGAACATTGATGACTAGTTTTCCATCTCTTATTATTTACGGAGAGTAGTAAAGATTGTGGTTCCTGCTAAACGGTACCAGAATTGAATGATGCTTTCAATGATGCTGCTTGTTTGTTATGTTAACAATGTTCATGTGATTTATTATCTTTCTAATCACTAGTTACAATTTGTCTAGTGCAATCACGAACTGTTATTTATTATATATCTTTCTAAACACTGCTTACAATCTTTAAGTTACTCTTTGTGTGCATCCTCATTCATTTATGTGCTGATTTATCTCCACTATTCGATATCAAACTTCTCTACATTTGAATAATTTTTTATTATATTTCCAGTGGGTACATCACTTGGAAGATGGATCAGTTAACTATATTGATGGTAAATAAGTGTTTTGTAAATGCATTGTCATGTAAATCATTTTTGTCTCGGAAAGTCTAATCTTACATAATTTCATTGTAGGGGGCAAAGCAACCAACCTATCTTGGAAATGCTGAAGACGTGGACACATATCTTGCCATTGAAGTCCAACTTCTAGATGATAGGAAGAGGAAGGTATGCAACATTTTTATTTTAATTTCCTTGCATGTTGTTCAAATTGGCACCCTCACCTTTAGTAAAGGCCCGGATTTCTAAATCCTAATTCTCGGAAAAAAAAAATTAAATATGAATTTAAATCGGGTTAACTAAAATCTCTTAAAATGAATTCCGGCATATAATTATTTTAAATGGACTTTCATTCAGATTTATTTTCGCTTTCGCTTGCTAAAATTTGAAAGTATAATATAATTTTATTATTTGATTCAGTTCGAGAATTCGATTTCAATTTGAAGTTTTAAGCTTTATATCTTTTGAGTCGAATTAAAGTCGAGTGAGCGGGTTTCATGATTTATTTTATTATATTCTATTTCTTTTCCTGGTATTTTTCCTTAGGATCATATTCCTTATGTCTTCCACCTCAAATGTCTCGGTCTTTTATCCCTATTTCAATTTTAAAGTTATTATAATTGTGGTATGATTTGGATAAGAATAATTTTGGTGTTTGGGCAATTAGAGAAAATTTGACCACTTTTCATCATCTCCCCCTGCCTCACTCTATTACCCAACAGTTAAATCAGATAACCCACCAAAAATCAGCTCTCCTCTCTCCCACTGTCTGCAATTCACAAAGAGGAAAACCCAGCAAAACCCATCAGAGGAGGAGTGTCCTCTCTCTCTGTCACAATTCCAAACCCGAAACCTTATCTTTCTCAGCTCATACAAATCTGTAAACCCTTACCATTTCTCCTCTCTCATTTCATGTTTCAAGCAGCCCCTTTGAGCTTTGCCTCCTATCTTCACCGAGACCACCAGCACCCACTTCCATCGCCACAGCACCTCCGTCGCCACTCTCTCCTTCATCTCCATGGAGAGCCGAGAGCACAGCAGCTCCAGCCCCTGTTTTGGCAAGCCTAGGGTCGAGCAGCACCTCCTTGTTCTCTCTCCTCCCTCGACGACAGACTGCAGCAGCCCCTCCTTCGTCTTATTCGATGATCAAGAGCGCCCAGGCAAGTCCAGAGGAGGCCGGACGTGCTGAGGACAGCCTATCGTTCTCTCCTTCCTCTGTTGCGGTTTGAAGACGGTAAGCGTTCGGTTTCCCTTCCTTCCACCTCCTAACCTCTCAAGGTTTCACCTTTAACCCCCTTTCACTCTTCCTAGGCCACCTCTTGCATGAATCCGACTCCGACTAGGCACACCGAGCCAATCGAGCTCTCCGAGCAATTTATCGGCGGACCGAAGACCTTCGGTGAGCGTCCTTCTCCTCCTTCCCTTTCTTGTTCAAATCTATGGTCCCTCGGTGTCAGTTGGGTAGTCGGAGCAGGCCTTCGTCGCCGGCGAGCCTCCCCCTCCCCTTTCCTCTTCCAGTTTTTCGAATCCAGTGGGTGTTGATGACGATGAACAGTATTTTCGGTTCAGCCCCTCTCTTCTGTTTCTTCTGACCGGTTCGGTTTGGGACTTTTCAGAAGGAAATGAGCCGGTTCGGTTTTACAGCATAAAAATTCAGATTTTGGGATGGGGATTGGGCCAAAATTTTGGATCCGATTTTGGTAGAATCATGGGCCTTTCCTTTTGTTTTTGGGTCATTTGGCTATTACTTTCATTACTTTATATACTTATATATTTTATGAAAGAAAATATTAAATAAATGGGAGATAATATATATTATTATTGTTAGTATTAATTTCTGATTTATGAAAATAAATTATAATTTCAGTAAAAGTATTATATATATATATATATATTGAGTTATTTTATAAAGGAAATAGTATTCGGAAATTGTTGTATTAATGGATGTTATTTTAAAATGTGACTTTAAGAATGGATTTACTTGCTAGTTATTTTAGATAGATACTGTTTGAACTAATTAAGAAGAGGTTTTCAAGTCTTCGGAATTATCCCCTTAAGGATTTGTGTTGGAAAACCAAATGCCGGAATTAATTCTATAATATGATTTTCGAGGTATTGGTTCTAAGGTTTAAATGTTTAATGTCGGGATTCTTTGTCTTAGTTTGACGATTTTGGTTTTGAGAAGGAAATTGGAAGAATGATTTTGGTTGATGTTGATCATATCGGGAAGGTTTTGGAAAATGGTTTTACCATCGATTGGTTTTGAGGATGTTGAGAACTTGGGTTCGTCTGTATGAATGTTGGTCCAGTAGCTTATGACGATGGTTTGATGATAGGTGTGTATTGCGGTTGGATTGCTTTTGGACTTGCATTTGGGCCTTTGCTTGCGTTATTTTGCCGTTCTGCATCTTCAGGTAAGTTCCCTAGGGGGCTTACTCATGTTGGACATTCATGCCTGTTGTTGCATTTTATGTTAGGTGTTGCATATGCATAAAAGCATGTCATGTAGTATCCTGTTTAGGTTGCACTAATTGAATGAGCATCTGCTTACTTATTGCGTTTGAAACAGAACGGCCGTTATCTGTGATAGTCCTAGAGTCTTTGCTAGGGTCATAGGGTAGCCCAGCCTCATCGGGTACCCTGAGTCAATCGAGTCATGAACTTTCTTATATTATGAGATGCCTGCGGGCTTTATTGTGGCGCGGGTTAGGCATGCGTGCCGCCCGATTATGATGGAATGCATTCACGAGCTGGCCAGTCTCCGCCCTATCGGAAGGGGGTGGAGGTAGGAGAGGGATATGCCATTTGGCATTGTCTTGGGCCCTTTACAGTATTTCTGCACATTATTATGAGATAGGAGCATGCTAGTGTGTTTGACTTTCGTACTGCATTAGAGCATCTTTATTAGGTATAGCACATACTATGTGGCCTCAGCGAGGACTGTCGGTCCCGCATGAGTGGCTCGATCTGACTCCTTTCCCCGTTCTTTTTTTTAAGGTATTTTCTACAGATCTTGTTTGCTCCTTGCTTCTGTGACGGGAAATCCTTTGGCGAATCGAAGAACCTAGCTAATATTCTAACTTGGTAAAATGGTAATCACTTGTTTATGATTTGGTTTGACCCGGCTTTGTCGTGGCATTTGTATCCTAGTTTTGCTTCCGCTTTACTTTCGGTTGAATTGGATTTTGCGACATAGTCTTAGGACAGGTAAAGGGTACCCAATGGCCCTTCGAGGTTTGAAATCCCTCTTTCTACTAATCTTAAATGAGTTTGAAACTTCGACTCGTACCTGAATTGCAAGATCCGAACAAGGGGTTTTATCCCTTGAAACGTAACCCGGAAATCATAATTCTGGGCCGTTACACCTTTACTTATGAATATTATCTAATTATTTTTAACATCAGCATTCAAATTACTTTATCTAATAATTATGATGTGGCTTTCGTTGTGAAGAACAGATTTAGTCTACATCTCCAATAACTTAAGCTATGGAATAGTCTTTAAAAATATATTTCCCTGTCTTGTAATAAATTATCCTTTTCATGCAAAATTATCTTTTTTATGAAAATCTCGGGCTAGGATTTCAGTGAAGTAAATTAAGTAGAAGTATTTTTCGAACTCAGTTTAACAATTTGTTTTAATGATATGAATTTTTGCAAGTAGCTTCCTGCGGATTCATTTCTCCCTAGAAACAGAAATCAAAGGGATGGTTCTTTCACCAAATATACAATTGACATATTGTGGATAACTTGTGGTTTGGTAATTTAACTGTTGCACAACCTCACCATTGGAATAGAGGTAAATACACATTTTTTTCCTTTGCCTTTTTAGGTCTGTCCTTGCCTTGTTCAAAGGTGTAGTAGCTTAATTAACACTTCCTGGGATTCTATTTTAGTTGGAAAGTGTTTTAGTTATCTGTTGCAATTTATCAAGAAAAAATCCTACAACTTTGCCTTTGAGTAGTTTTGAGTTTTTCCATGTCTTTCTAATTTATGGTATGGAGAAGTAGTATATCACTTTGGATCTTATATTTAGATACTCTTCATGATTGCCTTCCATTAGTTAAAAGAAACGTCCATAACAAACAACTATCCTTTATTGAGACAAACAGCTAATGAGCACTGAGATTCAACATCAATTCTCATTTTTCAAGGTTAGAATAAAGACATGTACTATTTAATTTAGTAATATCATCCCTTCTTTAACCATTATAATTTTATTTTAACATTATTTAAAGGAGTGGAAATAGGTTGATCATTGGTCACTAAAAGAATTTATCCATCCAAAACTAGTGATATTCCCTCATATCCTTTATCTTTGTTCTGGCTTATTTGGGATATAGCTGGACATGAAAGATTTCAAAGCTTGGGTGTTGCTTTCTACCGGTGCAGATTGGAGAGAAGAATTTCTCAATTCAGGTAATGCTACTGTCATAGGTCATTAGTGAATAGTTTCTTTTAAGAATACCTATCCCCTCCTTTCCAAAGAAAAGATAAGAAAATAACCCATATAAAAAAGAACATGTACAAGTTTTATTGGTGGTTTGACATGAAAGGTTTCAAAGCTTGGGTGTTGAAGCTAGGAAGATGCAGTCAAGTAAACTTTCGAATTGTGTTGTTATGTAATCTGAATGACAAACCTTGTAGTGGAAATCCTATCGGGGTGAAAATCTTTAGAAGTAACTAGATTTTCAGATTTTGAATTTGAGAGATAGGTCATCCTGCATATATATGATCATTCAAGCTATTTATGTTTGTGGCTTTACAATGCAAAGATATTGTCCTATGACTAAAAATTCTAAATATTTGCTTAAAACAAGTTTTCATATTATTTCATACCTTCTAGACGAACTAGAATCCTATGCTTTTTGTACATGTAGTCATGTAGACATCCCTCGTTGTATTCATTCTGCTGCCCATATCTCAATTGGAATGCTCCTTCCAAATATAATTTGTCACCATTGAAGTACCAAGTATTTGTATGATGTGTTTCCATGATTCTAATCTACATGATCTGATCTAAATGTATTTGCTATCTTTTTAGGGATATCAAATCTTGGACAAGTGAAAAAAATAAATTCTCATGTTGCTTTGCTTTGATTTGTTGTTGAATGTTTCAGATATAATTTATAGACTTTTGAAGCCCGAAAGTGTATTGCTCCAAAGTAGTGGTCATATGACCTTGACAGATTTTGAGCTATGTTACTTTTTATTGTACTTTGTAATAGTTATTTCTATTTTATTGTAATAATATATGACCAATTGTCTTGTGTGAACAAAGGTTTCGGGTGTAATTTTTGTTAACTTTTAGTTTTATATTATTGTTTGTAAGAATATATAAGAATGTGGTGAATTTTGTTTTTTTTATATAAAACAGGGGACTTTTTAGCCCGGTTCATTAGAACTGGGCTAAAAAGCTGAGATTTTTTTTTTTAATTTCCATAAATAATTTGGCGATGGGTAAAGATAATTTGCCACGGAACTATTGGCGACGGCTGATTTCCCGTCGCTATGCCGAATGGACTTTGGCAACGGCAAATCGACTATTGGCGACGGGATTTTGCCGTTGCTAATCTATTTTTTTTCTGTAGGGTTGGTTTTAGGATGGAACCCCACTCGGCTTGGTTGGCGCATGTGCGCTTGGGGGTGCGTGGCCCCCCCACGTTGGATGACCCACCATGATTTAACACCACCTCCTCCTTAATCCCTCTCAAACTCAGCCTTAATTTCACTGTAATTATGGGATCTTGAAGCAATTTGTAATGTCGATGATGGCAAAAAAGAACCCTCTCCTTCACTACTCATCCCATCCTCTTCAGTCTCTCCCCTATTCGCGGCACTCTCTCGACCTTTGAAATCTCTTTCAAGTATCATACTCGACTAATGATTATATAATACTGATATTGATGACTGATCAACCTACTCTGTACATATTTGTTAATTAGGGATCTATTACCATCACTTACTTACCCTCGAATGAAAAAATTGACAAGAGCATGAGCTATTGATGCTTTCGGCTACTGGACTCTCGCCATCTAGGGTGCGGCACTCCACCGCTTCGCCTAGTGTAATACACTTACCATATATTACACTAGCTAGTATCAGTCGTCACTCACTTAATTGTAGTCTTTTGACACAAAGTAGTGTGAATTAGGAAGAGTGAAGCAGTTGACTGCAATTGGTTTCAACCCTAATTTAATTAGTATAAGATTGTAAAAGGACATTGTCCGCATATAATAGAGTTAGTTAATAATGATGCCAGAAAAGGAGCTTCCATTAGCAATATTTGTTAGTTAGCACTCATTTGGCTCTTTGCTTTCTCGAGCATCAATGGAGTAAGGAGTTTAAGGATTGAAGGTTTTCTTTTTCGAAGCCGGAAAATAATTAAAACATATATATACCCACCTACTAATATTCATTCAACCTAGAACATCATTTTAGATGAGAATCTTTAAGACACACATCAGGTAAGCAAAAATATTGAATCATGTATCTTAGGTTTCTTTATGTCAAATGCATACATTTCTTCTTCTTTTTTCAGACAAAAACAACTCCCAAGAGTTGGGCTGGGCCATAGGCCCTACTGTTTAGCAATCCTACCGATTGTTTATTTTGTAGCAAGCCTAGCCCAGTCCAGCCTTTGATCCTTTTGGATCAACTTTGTTAAAAGAATTTGGGGAGGGGAAAACTCAATTTAAACTTTTCCATCAACCTTTTCAATACTTATAATCCCCATCAATTCACCAAAAAAAAATGTTATTTTAGTTTTTTTATATATAATTTTTTAAGAAGTCCAATGAAATCCATTAATAATTATAAATTTTTTATATAAAAGAATGACTAAAATAATACTCTCTTTGTTTCAAAATATAGGTCGTTTAACTTTTATTGCACACTTTTTAAGAAGCTAAAAAATAATTTTTTATTAATTTTTAAAAATAATATTATGTTTATTAATCGTAAGTATAATATTATTTTTAAAAAATAATATTAAAAATAATATTTTATTTTAACTCCTTAAAAAAACGTGTAATAAAGTCAAACAAACTAGTACGATTCCCGCGCCTTGACGCGTTTTTTTTAAAACAAAAATATTATATATATATATATATATATATAAAAATATTATAAAATATTATTAAATGTTAAGATAAAAATCATAAAAAAACTTAACAATAAATGTATCGTATAATTATCTCAGAAAATTATTTTTTTAAAAAAATCTTATGTAAAGTATAATACATAAATATAGATATTTTAAATTACTTAGTAATAATAATATCAATATCATTATAACATTGTTTAAATGTGACGTGTCATAATCAATAGTTATATTCAATGTTTTGAATTAAGCCTAATGGTTAGTAAATAAATTTGATTAAGCACAATAGCTATATTAGATTAAATTCAATGTTTTGAATTAATCCCAATAGTTAGTAAAATTAAAGAAAAAAGAGAATTAAAGAAAAAAGATGAAAAAAATAAAAGAAAAATGGAAAAAAAACATGATTACTTAAGACTCCTAAAATTCCTCTAAGATTGACACATCATTCTAAACTCTTCTAAATTAAGGGTTTATATAGATATAGATTATAATTTGAGACGGATGCAATATCACTAAAATGATACTCGTACGTTTTTTTGAATGGAGAGACTACAAATTTAGTGGTGAATAAAATATTCGCATATCTAACTTCATCGATGCAAATTGATTGATTGATAATACATTAATGCGTATATAACCTTTGCTATTCAATCCTTACAAATTGAATGATGGATGGAGATATGAATCACTCATCTAAATCGCGCCAACATCTTCGATCTCCATTTAAACACGAGGTTTTGAGGCTAAAGAAATTAGGCCAATACAAATACATCTTCAAAGTAACCATAAGAGCAACCGATCACAGCTATGATCACAAGGAATCCCAAATCCTCAAATCGGATCACAAAGATCCCACACATCAATCCATCCTCACCTCGATCAAGAACGGCCAATGGCGGCTTTCGAAGACGGTCATCGCCCACAAACCCGCCATGTTCCTCTACTTGTACCTCATCCTCTTCATGGGGCTCTTCTTCAGTCGTTCATGGATCAACACCATGCGTTTCCGATCATCCGAATTCACGCCAAGGAAACCGTTGATCTCTTCATCGAATTCGACAACATCTTCACCAAACACCACGGAGTTTCAAGCTCCGCTGATTTGCTCAAACACAACGGCTCTCACCTGCCAAGTTGGCTACTACCCCACCAACTTCACCCAAGAACCCGACACATCCGACACTCGGAACACCTGCCCTGAGTACTTCAGGTGGATCTCGGAGGATCTGAAGCCATGGGTGACCACCGAAATCTCCCTAGAGATGGTGGAAGTGGCCAAAAGCCTTGCCAATTTTTGACTTGTTGTCGTAAACGGTAGCCTCGCCAATCATTCCAAACAAGGGATGTGTTCAAAGTATGGGGTATCTTGCAGCTTCTAAGGCTGTATCCAGGCAGATTGCCCAACTTGGATTTGATGTTCGAGTGCAACGACCTCCCGACAATCTTTAAGGACAAGTACAAGGGGCCGAACGCGTCGTTCGTGCCCCCATTGTTCCATTACTGTGGGGATGATTTCAGCTATGACATTGTGTTTCCTGACTGGTCCTTCTGGGGCTGGTAGTTGATTTCTTCAGCTACGTTTTGCTCAAGTTTGTGCTTACTTAGTTGCTTAAATAATGTTATTTTTCGGGTTTGGGCGATGCATTGCAGGCCGGAGATCAACATAAAGCCATGGAATTTGCTGGCAAAGGACATGGAAGAGGGAAATAGGAAGATAAAGTGGGTTGATAGAACATCTTATGCATATTGGAAAGGGAACCTTCGCGTGGGTAGAA
Source organism: Persicaria maculosa (assembly GCA_963922045.1). Lineage (NCBI taxonomy): Eukaryota > Viridiplantae > Streptophyta > Magnoliopsida > Caryophyllales > Polygonaceae > Persicaria > Persicaria maculosa. The sequence continues at coordinate 24,812,061 of OY998262.1, forward strand.
GATACTTTCTTGCTGGTTACAATTCAGTTGAACAATGCGGAGCTCAAATTGTTAAACAGGTACTTTCTACTATCATTTTCCCTTGCATATGGAAATCGGGTCACTCGAGTTGGTCGGATCTTTATTGGGTCTCATCAAATTTTGTTCGTGTCATTATTGTATCGAGTCAATTTCAGGTCTGGTCATTACAGAGTTGGGTAATTATTGGGTTAGATAAGGTTGTTGTTTGAACAATTGGAAAAGTGTTGGAATATGGAGTAAGGAGTTGTCTCACATTGAAAAGATTGAGATATGATGAACAACATATAAGTTTGGCGGGTTACTTCTCGCATTGCCAATTGATTTTGATATGAAACCCCGTTGGGTTTATGAGTTGTTCGTGTCTCCCATACGTGGGTCCGCACACAACCTCTCTCCAGCTTGTCTTTAGCCCCATCGGGCCCAGCCGAGTTTAACATGGTATTAGAGCCGGGTTCGGCTAGTTTCGGTTTGGGCTTCGAATTAGTGTGTTTGCTGGTCTTGTTTACATGTCGCGGGCATTGGTTCTCATTCATTGCACTTGAGGGGGGGGGCGTGTTTGAATATGAGGTTGTCTCACATTGAAAAGATTGGATTTATGTGTTGTTTGTGTCAATAAGTAATCTACCTAAAATGAACACTAAAAGGACATATTTTGATGAGCATAGCTTAGGGTACGATTTGAAGTAAAATTAAGGCAAATATTGACTACAAATTGTGGTTGCAGAATTGGGGATTGGAGACAAAACATGGGTTCAGGACTTCCAACTTAGTAGATCAGTGCACTCACAAGTACAAGATATATATGGAGGGAAGAGGGTGGTCCATGAGCGAGAAGTACATCCAAGCTTGCGATTCAATGACGCTAATGGTACAGTCGCGATACTATGAGTTCTTCACCCGGAGCTTGGTCCCCATGGAGCACTACTGGCCACTTGGTAACCCCAGGACCCGATGCCAATCCATCAAGGATGCTGTCCTATGGGGTAATACCAATCCTGACAAGGTAATTTGGATCGGATTTAGGTTTGTTTGTAAACATATACCCAAATATACGATTTTAAGTTGCCAACAACTTTTATAATGTAAAGAAAAAAATTTCATTTTTCAATTAATTAGATTATAAATTCATGCTCGATTCCACCAATGAGAGAAAGGAAGAACAAATTCATGATATCGGTTATGTTTGCTAAAAGGTAGCTAAAGCTGATTGGGTAGGTGAAGCTGATGAATTATTTGTATTAAATATAGGCCAATAAGTTAGTATGATGTTTGGGAAACCTAGCCGTTAGGATAGCTGATGGAAACTTGTGAATAAAAATCGAGAAGCTCTAAAAAGATTGAGTGAGTATGTAGCTGATGAAAAACCATGCTTCCAAAAGCTAAATAAACTAAAATATATTTATTTCATTTAAAACTATATAATATAAAAAACATAAGCCCCGAAAAGCTACTTCTTGTTGCAAACAGAGTCGATCGTGTTATGAAAATACAAATTCGTCATATCATGCTACTAAAATACTACAACTACTTTCTTTTAGGCACAAGAAATTGGAAGGGCAGGAAGCAGGTTCGTAATGGAGAATCTTAAGATGCAAAATGTTTACGACTATATGTTTCATCTACTGAATGAATATAGCAAGCTCTTAAGGTATATGAAGGTTCGATAATATAAAAACAATGTAATAAGAAATACTCTAGAAGGGGGGTTGAATAGAGTATGCCCGTTTTTCGCAGAAAGTCTCAAGACTTTTGGAGCTTGTACCAAAACCTTTGAAATTAAACCTGAATCACAAAGTTAGACAATCGAACCAAGTGCGGAAATAAGGTAAAGCAAATAAGTAAAGAACACGAGTAATTGTTTACGAGGTTCAGCACAACTTGGCCTACGTCCCCGCCTAGGGTTCTTCCACAACCCTAGGATTCAAAGGCTTTATTGATTCGCTTAGCTTAGGATCCTAATAGCTCACCGAGAAGCCTCTCTCCTATAAAATTGCAATCTAGTCAACTCACGTTCCCTTGGAGTCCTAGACCAATCTAGAAGAGCCCCACCTCTCTCAGCTATCTAGTACAATCCTCTTACTCTCACAAATCAATAGCCTAGTGCAACTTCCCGCGTTATAAACTCTCGAGTAACACTATAAATGAATATATCCTATAAGCTCACAGTGACTCTCAAAGGCTTTGAAATAAACAACAAACTCTTGAGCGCTTAACAGAGAGACACTTTGGAAGACAGATCTTGCTTGAATGACAGCTCGTGTGTAGCACTTGTTGTCTTTGTCTTCTCCTTCCTTTCCTTTATATAAGAGCATGGAGCGTGAGGATCTTCAACACCAGATCTCCAACGGCTCCTTCGAATCAGGCTTGATCTTTGAATCTTCTATTTATGGATACTCCAAAGCCATAATCCATTTTGAAATAGATCTCCTCAATATGTACTTAAAGGAAGGATATAATCTTTCAATATACTTCCTGAAAAGGTTAGGCATACATATATATATAATATAACGGAAGTATATAATAAGATAAAATAATATACGGACAAATAAGATAGGTTTTGTATTTCATCAACTGTTAACGCTCCAAGGCCTTTGACACAAACATCCTGTCAAAGCCTTTGAAATATTTATTCCAATTTTCATCAAGGGAGGGAGTTATCAATCTCCCCCTTGATGAAAGACAAAACCTGTGCATCCCTGCAACTTAGTCAAGAATAGATAATACAATAGAAATCGGACTAAGTACCTACAAGGGTTAGACAAATGTTGGATCAAAAATTTTAAAGATGAAAACATCCAACCGAAAACCATAAATCAGAAACCAAGGTCATCCAAGACCTTTAAGCAGAGGTTTTCAAAGTCTAAGCACCACAGATCATCTCCCCCTTTTTGTCTTTCAACAAAGGGCGGAGGTAAAAACAGTCACCAAAATAGTTACCAAGAGTTTTGAAAACGTTTCCAAAAACCAGCAATGTAACAAGTTTCAGGGGTGGGATAGGGTGGGTTAGGGTTTAGGCTTAGTCATCCGGAGCATCATCAGTGAGCCTCGTCCACAGTCCTTCCAGCATCTTGGAAATCCCGCTCAGCTTCTTCCTCGGCCAGTTTCTTAGAAAGTTCGGCCTCCTCATCGGCCTTTTTCTTCCTTAAGGCCTCCTCCTCAGCTTCCTTGGCAGCATCTCTTCCTAGGAGGGCGTCAAGGTCATCTTCCTCCTCATCCTCATCCACTTCCTCAGCCAGAATCTTCCTCTTTCCTTTCTGTTTAGCACTGATCGGCTTCTTAGCAGAGCGCTTTTGAGAGCCCTTGGGAACAATGGCCGAGCTCTCGGCGATGGTGCTCTGGACGACAGTTGGGACGATAGCTTGAGGAGCGGGTTCAGGTGTGGGAGAGGTAGCAGTGGCCTGACGTCCCTTGGGGGTGGCGCCAAGTCTTTTGGGTGTGACAGCTTTCTTGGTTTTGGGTGCCATGGAGGAAATTGGCTAGGGTTTTCTTAGAACAGATGAGAGGTTGAAGAGGGAGAAGGTGAAGGGGTATGGATCAATTTGAGAGTGTGAAGAAATCGGGTACAGTATTGGGTTTAAGTAGAGGGAGTGATGGGACGGGTTTAGGGTTCCAAGGAAAGAAATCATTACATTGCCAATTTGAAAGGTTTTCAAATTCAAATTTCAAATTAACCATTAAAATCGGACTGAACAAACCGAGATTTAGTTCCAAAAATAAAATATCTTGACGGTTAAGAAAATCACAGAAATAGGTAATTTTGAAATCCAATAAAAATATAATTGATTAAATATCTAAAAAGATATTAACCAAAAATATCTGATCCGATATATGTACTCCACCATTTAGTTCACACACCTTGACATAGTTCTCAAGGGTCTTGACACTAAGTAGAATTTATCTTTCGTAAAGGAAAAGCTCCCCCTACGAAAGTGCATCCTTGTTAAGCATCCCAATTTCTCGTCTTATGAATGTGAACATGTCCTCTGCCAAAGGCTTAGTAAAAATGTCAGCCCATTGATAATCAGTAGAAATAAAAGATATGGACACATCACCTTTTTCAACATGATCTCTAATGAAATGATGCCTTACATCAATATGCTTGGTCCTTGAATGCTGAACAGGATTCTTAGTGATGGATATGGCACTTGTATTGTCACACTTAATTGGGATACCTTTGAGGTTAATGCCAAGATCTCGCATTTGTTGAGCTATCCAAAGGATTTGGGAGCAACAGGCTCCAACTGCAATGTATTCGACTTCTGCAGTGGATAGAGCAACTGAGTTTTGCTTCTTTGAGTGCCAACTGATCAAAGATGCTCCTAAGAATTGGCAACATCCTGATGTGCTCTTCCTATCCACCTTATAGCCTGCAAAATCTACATCAGAATATCCAATTAAAGTGAAATCCTTTTTCTTTGGGTACCATAGTCCAAGCTCCTTAGTGCCATTGAGATATCGAAAGATCCTCTTCACAGCCACGAGGTGAGATTCTTTTGGATCAGCTTGAAACCTAGCACACATGCAAACACTAAACATGATGTCAGGTCTACTAGCCGTGAGATATAATAAAGATCCAATCATTCCTCGATACTCCTTTTGATTGACACTTGTTCCAGTCTTGTCTTGATCTAGAGACAATGTTGAGCTCATGGGAGTCTTGGCTGCCTTGGATTGATCCATCTTGAATTTCTTCAAGAGATCCTTAGTGTACTTGCTTTGGTTGACAAAGATCCCTTTCTTGGATTGATGAACTTGTAATCCCAAAAAGAAGTTGAGTTCACCCATCAAGCTCATCTCAAATTCACTGCACATGATGTCAGAAAATTCCTTGCACAAAGATGTGTTAGTAGCACCAAATAATATATCATCAACATAAATTTGAATAACCAAAATGTCCTTTCCTTTGGTCTTGATAAAAAGAGTCTTGTCGATCAACCCCCTTTTAAAATCATTTTCTAAAAGATATTTTGACAAGCGCTCGTACCAAGCTCTTGGGGCTTGTTTCAAACCATAAAGCGCTTTGTCAAGTTTATAAACGTGATTAGGAAATTCTGAACTTTCAAAACCTGGGGGTTGAGCCACATAAACTTCTTCCTCTAAGAAACCATTAAGAAAAGCACACTTGACATCCATTTGATATAACTTTATGCTCATAAAAGATGCAAATGCTAATAAAATGCGAATGACTTCAAGCCTGGCTACGGGAGCAAAGGTCTCCTCGTAGTCAATACCTTCCTCTTGATTGTAGCCTTGAGCAACAAGCCTTGCCTTGTTCCTCACAATCTTACCATTCTCATCTAGCTTGTTTCGAAATACCCATCGAGTGCCAATGACTGATTGATGCTTTGGCCTAGGCTTCAAGGTCCAGACTTTGTTCCTTTCAAATTCGTTAAGCTCATTTTGCATAGCAATGATCCAGTCTGGCTTCTGAAGTGCCTCATCTACCTTCTTTGGCTCAATAAGAGAAACAAACGCGTGAAAAGCACAAAGATCTTTAAGTTTAGAACGAGTTTGAACACTAGAAGTAGGGTCAGAAATGATATCCTTTAATGAGTGTGATGAGGAGTATTTGAATTTCCTTTTGCTAGTCTCAGCTCCTTGATTCGTCACACTTGTAGGATTGACTTGTGGTACATCTGACTCCGTGGTCCTGTTAGGTTCAGTTACAGCAGTTTCTGACGTCTCAACACTGTTGGATTGGACACCAAGGGCTTTGGACGAATCTTCAACACCTTGGGCCAATTCTTCAGTGTTAAGAATCGGTTCCTGCATGTTTCTCTTCTCTGTGTTCTTGGTAACAGCAACATCACCTTCCTCGTTCTCTTCTGGATGTTAAGATTTATATCTGCAACACTTTCACTCAAAGCACCGTCATTGCATTCATCAAAAATAACATGTATACTTTCTTCAACTACCTGGGTCCTTTTATTGAAGATTCTATAAGCTTTGCTACTCGTGGAGTAGCCAAGAAATATACCTTCATCACTACGCGCATCAAATTTCCTAAGGTTATCTTTTCCATTGTTATGAACAAAACAAGTACAGCCAAAGGGTTTAAAGCAAGATATAAGAGGTTTGCGGCCTTTGAAAAGTTCATAAGGAGTTTTCTTTAAGATGGAACGGATAAGACAACGATTCAAAATGTAATTAGCTGTGTTAACAGCTTCAGCCCAATAGATTTTAGCTAATGCATTTTCTAAAAGCATAGTCCTGGCCATATCCTCTAAGGTGCGGTTCTTGCGTTCCACAACCCCGTTTTGTTGAGGTGTCCGAGGAGCAGAAAAGTTGTGGGAGATGCCATATTTAGCACAAAACAAATAAAACTGAAGTTGATCAAACTCCCTACCATGATCACTCCGAATTGACATTATGGGCTCATTTCTTAAAGTTTGCAACTCCTTACAAAGTTTTGAAAACTCAAATAAGGCCTCTGATTTTTCTTTCAAAAATGCAACCCAAGTATATCTAGAAAAATCATCAACGACAACTAGCATGTACTTTTTACCATTGGGAGATTTGACTCGCATAGGACCACATAAATCCATATGTAAAAGTTCAAGGGGTCTAGAAGAACTTACAGCCTTTTTGGGTTTGAAAGAGCTACGTGTTTGTTTACCTCGTGTGCACGCATTGCACATGTCAATACCTTTGAAGTCCATCTCAGGTAGCCCTCTTACAAGCCCTTTGGACACAAGCTTCTGTAGCGTATGTGGACTCACATGACCGAGTCTCCTGTGCCAGAGCTTTGGATCGTCCGTCAAAGCCTTTAGACAGGTTAAGCTTCCTTGTGCCACTTGATCAGCATTTACGGCGTATATATTGTTGTAACGATATGCAGTCAGAATAACTTCACCTGTATCTTCTCTGCACACTATACATCTTTTCTTGTTAAATCTGACATTGTTACCACTATCACATAATTGAGAAACACTAAGCAGATTATACTTTAAACCATTAACAAGATAGACATTTTTAATACTATGGCTGGAATCACTTCCAACACTACCAATACCAACGATGTCGCATTTCCCTTTGTCACCAAGAGTGATTGTTCCCGTGGATTGCTCTTTTAGATCATGAAAGAGAGAACTCTTCCCACTCATATGCCTCGAACATCCACTATCAATAATCCATTTGTGATCTTTCACCTTGGTGATCTCCTGCAAGACAAACATCAACCTTTGTGGCTAGACCAGTGAGCAAATTTAGATCCTTTATTGGGATAAACCATATTTGGTAAAATAGTGCCTTTTGGGACCCAAACTTGTGTTATCCGTTCTTTTCTCAAATGAACAGGAAATGTATTACGAATAATGTATGGATCCTTTCTTCTATAAGGGCAGGTCTCTTTTACATGTCCGTTTCTAGCACAATGGTGACATATAGGAGAGGTTCTGCTTCCTTTTGCCTTTACAAAAGTGGTAATGTGTTGCTTCTTTAAAAACTTTGGATTGTAACCAATACCACTTTTGTTTAGAGAGCTTTTTTGCTCACCCAACATCTTATCGAGAGTGCCTTTGGATTTGGTAAAACTTATGAGGGCTGTCTGTTGGTCTAGAATCTTATTATTCAGGGAGATCTTCTCGTTCTCTAAGTCATGATGCTCATTTCTTAGAGAGGAGAGATCTTGCTTGAGTTCAGATTTCTCCGAGTCAAGCGTCTTGACTTTAATGTCAAGACCTGAATAAGAAGCTTCAAGACCTTTGACCCTCATAGACAGATCCTCAATAGTTCTTTCCTGGTCCACAGTTCTCTTAATAAGAATGTTAGTTTGGGCAATAAGCTTTTCTTCATTGGCAATCATATTGGAAAGGAATTCCGATAATACCTCTTTTGGACTTTCCATAAGTTCTCTTACATTAGCTTCAAGCTTTTCATCGTGGGATTCATCTCCAGAGGCCATAAGACAAATGTTGGCCTTCTCATCGTCGGAGTCAGAGTCGGAATCACTCCAAGTAGCCACCATGGCTTTCTTCTTCCATTTGTCACCTTTCTTGGGCTGGCTCTTTGTCTTTTGAGGGCAGTCCTTCACAAGATGATCTGTTTCACCACATTCAAAACAAGACAACGGTTTAGTCTTCTTTTCATACTTGTTGTATTGAGGCTTACCTCGAAATTTTGAAGACTCTGATCCATCCTTGTTGTTGAATTGCTTCTTCATTTTGAGAATTCTAGCAAGGCCTCTTGTGATAAGAGCAAAAGGATCATCCTCATCGTCATCCTCATCTTCGGAATCAGATCCATCTTTGGGCTCATCCTTCTTAGACTTGAGTGCCAAGTTCTTAGTGCTAGCTGGAAGTTCTCCATCGTCTTCATTAAGGATCATCTCATGCGTGATCAGCTTTCCAAGAAGGTCATCAAGAGGTAGAGTGGTGAGGTCCTGGGCTTCCTCTATAGTTGTTACTTTTGGACCCCATTTCTCCTTTGGAAGGCACCTCAGTATCTTCCTCACTTTCTCAACGTTGGTAAAGCTCTTGCCGAGAGAGTCAAGGTTGTTGGTGATTTCTGTGAATCGTGTGAACATGGCCTTGATTGACTCATCAGACTTCATCTTGAAGAGCTCATACTTTCGAAGAAAGATGCTGATCTTGGTGTCTTTCACTTGGCTTGTTCCTTCATAGGTGACGACCAACTTGTCCCAAATCTCTTTAGCTGACCTACAAGATGAAATACGGTTAAACTCATCAGTGCTAAGACCACAATAAAGTAAGTTAATAGCCATGTAGTTTTTGGAGACGAGTTCAAGATCCGCTTGGATGTATTCAGACTCCTTCTTTGCGACTTTGGTTCCATTTGGTCCGTCTTTCTCTGGAATCTTCGGACCATTCTCTATAATGTTCCAAAGTTCCAGATCTTGATTTATAATGAACATTTTCATCAAGGACCGCCAATGGATGAAGTTGTTTCCTACAAAGAGTGGTGGTCTAAGGGTAGACCTTCCCTGTGCAAATCCTCCGCTTGCTTCACCAGACATGATCGAAAACTCACAAGATTGTTGGATCAAAAACAGTGAGTAAAGCTCTGATACCAATTGAAGGTTCGATAATATAAAAACAATGTAATAAGAAATACTCTAGAAGGGGGGTTGAATAGAGTATGCCTGTTTTTCGCAGAAAGTCTCAAGACTTTTGGAGCTTGTACCAAAACCTTTGAGATTAAACCTGAATCACAAAGTTAGACAATCGAACCAAGTGCGGAAATAAGGTAAAGCAAATAAGTAAAGAACACGAGTAATTGTTTACGAGGTTCAGCACAACTTGGCCTACGTCCCCGCCTAGGGTTCTTCCACAACCCTAGGATTCAAAGGCTTTATTGATTCGCTTAGCTTAGGATCCTAATAGCTCACCGAGAAGCCTCTCTCCTATACAATTGCAATCTAGTCAACTCACGTTCCCTTGGAGTCCTATACCAATCTAGAAGAGCCCCACCTCTCTCAGCTATCTAGTACAATCCTCTTACTCTCACAAATCAATAGCCTAGTGCAACTTCCTGAGTTATAAACTCTCGAGTAACACTATAAATGAATATATCCTATAAGCTCACAGTGACTCTCAAAGGCTTTGAAATAAATAACAAACTCTTGAGCGCTTAGCAGAGAGACACTTTGGAAGACAGATCTTGCTTGAATGACAGCTCGTTTGTAGCACTTGTTGTCTCTGTCTTCTCCTTCCTTTCCTTTATATAAGAGCATGGAGCGTGAGGATCTTCAACACCAGATCTCCAACGGCTCCTTCGAATCAGGCTTGATCTTTGAATCTTCTATTTATGGATACTCCAAAGCCATAATCCATTTTGAAATAGATCTCCTCAATATGTACTTAAAGGAAGGATATAATCTTCGAATATACTTCCTGAAAAGGTTGGGCATACATATATATATAATATAACGGAAGTATATAATAAGATAAAATAATATACGGACAAATAAGATAGGTTTTGTATTTCATCAACTGTTAACGCTCCAAGGCCTTTGACACAAACATCCTGTCAAAGCCTTTGAAACATTTATTCCAATTTTTATCAAGGGAGGGAGTTATCAGTATAAACCAACCATACCGATTGAGGTTGTGGAGATGTGCTCGGAGTCAATGGCTTGCTCGGTTCAAGGCAGGGAGAAGGAGTTCAAGATTGACTCGTTGATCAAATCTCCCTCGAAAACAAGTCCATGTATCTATGATATGTATAACAGTCCACAACTGGTTCAAGACAAAATTCCTTTGTGAAATGGTAATAGTTGGTGGAGAAGGTGGTGGCTCCGGTGGTGTTGGAAAGATTCCGACAATGGCATTATCGTAATTTCCCACACGAGCATTGTTTCAATGAGGCGATTGTTTCACTTATGTTTAGAGTATTAATTGATTTATTTATTTTAGGAATTTTTGTTTAGTAACTTTCCTCAAATATTCTAGCAATTTTGGTGTAATTTATTGACGTTTTATTATTTTTTCGCTAGTGGCAATTAACCGAAAGAGACAAATATATTTTCTTTTCTTTTTTATTTTATAATATGTGTGAGAATAATAGAGTAGAGAGGAGGAAGAGAAAAGAGAGATCTTCTCTATTGCTTGTGTCTTCCTCAAAGGAGAAGTACAAAGCCTTATATAGGCATAGATGGAGATGGGTTACAAGTCATAGATAAGAAAGCCATAAATTATGACCTTTGGTTTTCCACCATGTGGGGGTTATGGAGAGGTGAAACATCACAACATAATAACTAGCTAGTGTTATAACACTCCCCCTTGATGTGCACCTCTAACATTACAAATTGTCTCGTTAAAAACCTCGCATAGAAAAACCCAAATGGGACAAAAACTAGGACGAAGGGAAAAGGAGTGCAAATGTCGTTTAATACACGTTGATCATACTGCCTCGTTAAAAACCTTGTCAGGAAAAACCTAGTGGGATAAAAACCTGATCGAAGGGAAAAAGAGTGCAGTGCGTATATTCTCCCCCTGAATTCAACATTCTTCTTGCAGCTTTCTCATTCCGATAAGCTCATCGAATTTCTTGATAATTCTGACTTCATGAGCTTCATGGTCGAGGTTGATCATTTTCTTTGATGTGTACAAGGCGAAATGTCTTCATATATTGCAATTGACATCGATGCCCTTGACTTATATGTCTTGGTGTTAAGCTGCTTTCAATGCACAATCATAAGGTACTTCAGGACCTAACGTGCACTTCATCATTTGATCAGGGGATATGTTGTATTAAATGGCGCGTAAGTTGCCTCGTTAAAAACCTCAACTTGGAAAAACTCAATGGGATAAAAACCAAGATCAAGGAAAAGAGTACAACATTGTATGGTACTCCGGGACCTAGTACAATATCACCACTTACACAATTATATGTACTTCTGGTACTCTTATAAGGATCTTTAATCAACTATATGTGACGGGGCTTTGACATTAATGCTTCAGGCATTTTCAATCGATCTTTTCATTTATATGAGTATGCAAATAGCACGTCCGTCATTTACATTTAGATCCAAAATTATATTCACTTCTAGTGAATAGGTTCTACATATAACCTTTGATAGGTCGGCTTTTGTGCAATCAAGTTGGCTTTATATTTTATTTTGTATAAACACCCACTTAAAACCAATTGATGTTGCACTTTTTGGTGTTGGAACTACATGTCCAATGCCATCATGCTTAAAGAATCCATCTTTGCATGAATTGCTTATTTCTAGCTCTTTTACTATGATTTCGATGTCGACATCCATTTGTTTGATGGTCATCATATTCTCATAGGCTCTTTCCACTTCTGGGGAATCATATACAAAGAGCCTAGTGATCTCCAACACTTCTGGTGTACTTGAGAATCACTTGATATCCATTGAGTTGGAGTTACTTCTGGAACTTCCAAATGAGCTAGTATCTGTGACTTTGTCACTTTCTTGGCCTTTAGTAAATGCTTTCAATGACATATTTGTTAAACCTTATAATCATTTCATTTATTGAACTTCTGGTTCACCTGTATTTATCCGCGGATATGAATTAATAGAGAAGTTGCTTCCATGCAATCTCTTTCTTAATATTTTTAGTCTCATTCCCCCCCCCCCCCTAAATACCGAGCATTTTATCATCATTATAAAGCTCTAGGTATTTGATATCAATAGGGACTCAAAACCCCATGTATCATCCAACTTCTTTGTGGACTCATTGTAGTTCATTTGGAAAAGGTACATATCGGAACATGTGTTGCTTATTCAAGACCTTTGAATGGCATGCTCTCTTCTGGAGATAATTAGAGAGATGTTATTGTGTCAAATTCGAAATGCAAACTAGATTGGATGGGCCCATTTGACTAACGACTCTTCTGGGTCGTTGTGATAACATTCTCTACCTGTTTGTTTCATATGTCGAAGTGTCGAGGCATCTGTAATATTGGAATTACACTGGTCTATATGGTAGTGTTCTGTAGGTGTCTCATTGTATCCAATCAAGAGACATTAGAGACTTTGCATTTACTCTCAATATAGATGGTCTTATTGTTGATTTTGCCAAGATGATAGACCATATATGTTCGGTCACACTTATTGAGGATCTTTAGGTCTTAGGATCTTATGGTCCTTCTTAGTGGGTGTTTATGTGAATTTCAATGATCCTGCACATCATCGATTCACATAAGTGACCAAATGCCACAAAGAAAAAATATTTTATCATTAACTAACTTCTAGTTAGTGATAAGTTTCAATGGGATAAATGAGTGTCAAATAAACCATATATATACATTCTCATTTCTGTAAGACTTGCTTCTGGCTAGCCATATGAGATATTGATGTTCAATACCACGTCAATTCATACATATGCGTCATTGTTACTTCAGGTAACAAGATCAATGCTCTTCTGGAGCTATATGGTATTCATCTTGGTTTTGCCATTCAAGATTGTTTGAGAAAACTTTAAGTTTTCAAAATTGTTTGACACTTATAAAACTATAATATTCAACCATTGAACTTTGTGTGTGGTGATTCATAATCAGATGCCATTAACTGGGTATTTTCAGAACTTTAGTTGGTGTCATACTATATGTGTGAAACTAATGATCAACTATGTGTATTTATAAGATACACTTTATCCTTATTCATAATGTTCTTCAGGACATTAGAGTTAACCCACACAACAATGAGCTAGTGATAAACCATAACAATGACTTTGGTTATGCGCTCAACCATAACCTCTTTAACATCCTCTACTGGAGGAGCATGCTTCAGGCCATGCTTAGAGGGTTGTCAGGAAGTGGCCTTAACTTGTTCCATATTCCATGTACTTCTTCAAGAGTACAAATGATAAGATTAGGATCATATACTCTTCTGGAGTTTATAAGAATCATATACTCTTCTAGAGTTTATAAGAATCTATCACTCTTCTGGAGTTTAATAAAAATCCACCGGTAGAGTCTTCAGACTCTTAGGTTGGTGTTGAAAAACTTCACAATCTACCAGACACGTACGTACTGTGGTAAACCTTTCTCCCAAAAGTTCATTTGCCAACCAAAACTTCGTATTAGATACTCATGATAAGTTGTTTCTTCGGGAAACACTTTGAGCTTTGAATTACAATAAGTAAAATCATAATAATTTTATTCCATATAAAGCAATGAATAAAAAAACAAATAAATAAATAAAAGAAATTTGTATTTGTCCACTTCAGGTGGAGTCATGGAGAAACTTTTCAATTTATCATTTTCTTCAAGAAATGATTTTATTCATAAGATGATTCATTTGTCAACTTTGAGTGACAATTAGTCTCTATTATATATAATTCGATCATATACTCCAAAAGATGATAAGTTGCATTAAAAAATATAGTAAGTTGTCATCTAAAAATTGACTATATTCTTCAAGAAATCGTATGATCGATTATTACTCACTTCAGGGAGAAGACAACTTGTATACATTCATTTTAATTTCTACACTTCTGGGTATTTGTGCAACTTTAAAATAAAACTCATACACTTCTGGGTATGATTTTAAATAATCTTTAGGAGGATATACAATATATCTCTTATCATTCATTACTTCACGAAATGAATATTGTCACTTCAGAGACAAATTTGTGTTGATGAGAGAGAGAGAGAGAGAGAGAGAGAGAGAGACAATTTATAAATTTTCTTTTCATATATCTCTTCAGGAGATTATTATCGTTACTGCAGGAACGATTTATGAGCATAATGTGTTCATCCTCTTCGGGGGATGAGTTTATTTATTTCGACAAATAATAATAAATAAATACACAATTGATATAATTAATAAAAGTATAAAATCACAAATAAATGATTAAAAGTAGCATATTGTCAACTTCTGGTGACAAGAATTTAAACGCCCACAAATACATGTTGTTCTTATATGATATTTATCGTCTACTTCTGGAGATTGATTTGACAAAACATGATAGTTAAATTTGTACTCTTTAACTATACAAATCATCGCTACATTGATAATTATAAATTTTAAAACTTTATCTACTGCAGGAGATAATTAGTTTCATCAAGATATAAAAGCTAACATATTTTATCTTCTTCAAGAGATAAATTTATCACTTCTGGGATAATATACAAATTAAACAATTCATATCTTCTTCGGGGGATAATATTTATCTACTTCAGGAGATAAAACTTGTCTACTTCGGGAGACAAACGATGAAAGAAAAATATAATATATGAATATAAATACATAAAATAAAAGGATAATCATTGTTCATCGCTATGGGGATGAGATTTATCGTTTCATCACGACGGGGATGAAATTTATCGATGATATCAAGTGATTTATAATATCAATTTCTTTACTTTCATCCACTTCGGGAGATGAGATTGATTTATCTCTATAAAGATATGTATAATTCTTACAAGTGCATCCTCTTCGGGGGATCATGATATTGATTTGTCTCTACTGGGACAAATATATTTATGTGTGTATATCATCTTCAATCGCTAAGAAAATGTTGAAAAATTGTCTCTTCGAGGACAATATATATAGATCTCATATCATATATATCTCACTTTTAGGGATTAAATTATTATTTTTTTTCATTCAAGAGAATAATTTTATTAGATCCACTTCCGGAGATATATCATCACTACATGGATGAGTTTCAAACTTTATAAATTCGATCAATCATCCACTTTGAGGGATGAGATTATAGAAAAATAAACTAAAATTTTATTTGATTCGTCCACTTCAGAGGAGAATTCGAAAGACATCACCAATTTTCTATATATATCCTCTTTGAGGGATAATTTGATATTAGTTAATCTCTTCAAGATATAAAGCATTAAAAGAGTCAACAATAATCATAAATGTCTAAAATAAATAAAAATAGGTTTGATAAACATGTGGTAATTAATATGGAAAATCAATAGTCACAATTTAATTGAATGGTCAACGAATTAAGTGGAAAAACTCTTTGAGATTCCAATGATCAAAACATGTAAGCCATGAAAATTTATGCAAATCCAAACATATAATACAAACGGTAGAAAATTTCCATCCGCTTCAAGGGATATATTATTTATCTACTTCGGGAGATAATAACGGGGATGAATCATCCGCTTCTAAGGATTAGCCATCACTAAAACAAATTATATTTTTTTTTTCAACCATCCACTTTGGGGGAGAAGAAACGAAT
The DNA here is from genome assembly GCA_963922045.1 of Persicaria maculosa. Taxonomy (NCBI): domain Eukaryota; kingdom Viridiplantae; phylum Streptophyta; class Magnoliopsida; order Caryophyllales; family Polygonaceae; genus Persicaria; species Persicaria maculosa. The sequence continues at coordinate 24,827,717 of OY998262.1, forward strand.
CTCTACGGGGATGCTATTACAACATGTATATCCACTTCGGGGGATGATAAATATTACTTGTCTCTTCAAGGACAATTTTCTTCAAATATATATAGTATATCCTCTTCGGGGGATAACTCAATACTAGTTAATCTCTTCAAGAGATATAACAAAAAAAAATAACAACAATATATGGATCATCATATACGGCATGCGATAATATAAAAGAACTTAACAAATTAAACAAGATCATGTTATACAATTTAATGGGATAAACAAAAGGGGAGATTTGACCTTATGCACATGAGCAAATTAACATAATTGTATGCAAAATCAAAAGTGATATATAATTGCATGCGATCACATATTGCCTATGCGAATATGCACATATTAACTAGCAAGAAAAATGCAGTGGCCGATTATATATTAACAAACATACATATTCCTGCATTCACATATATTGCTAATTAATCAAATTTGCAATGCCGGTTAATAACAAAATCGAATTGCATGCATATCAATATATAAGAAACAAGATGCAGTGGCCGAGCATATGTATATAGGTGGGACATTTCATGCATGCATGTATATATCGGTGAATCCTTACCGAGCTGATCGTGCTGATAACGTGTTATAATATGTGTGAGAATAATAGAGTAGAGAGGAGGAAGAGAAAAGAGAGATCTTCTTTATTGCTTGTGTCTTCCTCAAAGGAGAAGTACAAAGGCTTATATAGGCATAGATGGAGATAGGTTACAAGTCATGGATAAGAAAGCCATAAATTATGACCTTTGGTTTTCCGCCATGTGGGAGTTATGGAGAGGTGAAACATCACAACATAATAACTAGCTAGTGTTATAACATTTTATTAATTTTTTATATATTGTTCTTTTGGTGGGGTAACTAAAATGTGTAACATTTTTTTTTGTATGTGTTTAAACTCTAGACCATTGGTGTACCCTTGCATTTGATCCATGTCAAATTTGTGAATACAATATTTCCGCATTTTTTTAGGACGATAATGTAAAATGAAGATTTTGATGATAGAAATGGCTTACCACAGGCCAGATCTATGAAGAATCAAGTATAATATTTTTGTGGATATGTAAAGTAGATCATAAGATGAAGATGGAAAACTTTCACTAGGGTTACCCAAGCTGTATTTCATTCACTCTCTCTTGTCCTAAATTCGGGTTCGGATCCCCTGTTACGCTTTTCATGTTACCTTTCATGTTACATCTTTTAAATTGATATGAATTATAAATAAAATTAAGAAAAAAAATGCTCTAGATTTAAATCTATAAACCCTAGAAGCTAAAACATTAAAATATATACACAAAATATTTTGGGAAAAACTAATTAAAATACCCCCACCTTGGGGGTATGGTAAAAATATATCCTAGACTTTCAAATGTAATAAAAATATCCTGACCTTTGAGGGTAGTGTTAATATTACCACGAGTTTTCTCACAAGTCAAAAATGATGACAAGACAGCCTACGTGGATTTTTTTTGACAGGGCAGCCTAATTGGAACCGTTTTTACAAATTAGCACTAAAATTGAGTTTTATTGAACGATTTCCTTAAGAAAAAAAATAAAGAGTTGGATATATCGGGTTCATACCCAACGACTGATTTTCATTTTTAATGATGAAAAAATCAACCTTAAACCTAGTCAATCAACTCCTCCTCCTCCTCGAATCTCGATCAATCTCCTTGAATCCACACCAGATTAACAGGCGATCACGGAAGAAGATAAGAGGGAGGAAAAGACATTGGGTATGAACCCGATCCAGCTCTTTATTTTTTTTACCTAAGGAAACCGTCCAAGAAAACCCTTGTCAAAAAAATCACGTAGGCTGCCCTCTCAGCATTCTTGACCCGTGAGAAAACTCGTGGTAATATATTACCACTACCCTCAAAGGTCGGGATATTTTTATTACATTTGAAAGTTTAGGATAGATTTTTACCATACTCCCAAAGGTGGGGGTAATTTAATTAGTTTTCCCAAATATTTTTTATGGGTTAACCACTTAGGATTTATATATAAATTTAAACCTAAGATATTGTATCATAATTCAATTCATAATTTAGATCAACTTAAGAAGTGTACGTAATAAGGGGTGTAACACAAAAAGTGTAACAGATGATCCGTACTAACTAAATCCTAATCAGTATGGCACTAAAACCGACATGTTAAAACGTGAAGGGGTCAAAAGAGTCACACATTCAAATTATGAATTAAACAAGTTTAGTATATAAACAATGGCTACTCCTGATATAATCAATTGGAATTAGATAGAATCTCTTCATGCTTATGTGTTGGGCTACTATAAACCCGTCCGTTATTCAAGTGTCACCTACTCTCTAAAAAGAGAATGAGATAATCTCGTTGCTCACGTATAACCCTAGTTGTACTTGCTAGGTGTGTTGATACTTTTTTATACCCAATTGATTTTATAATGAAATCTCATAGCGGTACTTATGTATTGAGTTATTAGTGTAACTAGTACGATCCCCGCGCCATGGCGCGATTTTTTTATAAATAATATTTAGGTATAGATAAATCATAGACATTAGATTTAATTCAATATTTCTAATTAAACCCATTGCTTAGTAAATGTGTTAAAAATAATAGAAAAAAATACACTTGGGTTAAAGAGATAAAGAGAAAAATAATTAATAAATAGTGAAAGATAAAAGTTTTGAATTAATCTCATTGGTTAAAAAAATGTAACATCAATAATGTTGGGTAATTAATATTAGAATAATTTTCAAAAAAAATAATATTAGAAAATATAGTTACCATAATAAAATGATATTATGTAAATAATATTTCCACAAATAACTTTAAACATGGAGAGGACATGTGAGATAAATGTTTTAGTTAGGCCCAATAGTATATAGATATAGATAGTTAGTAAATGAATTTGAGTTAAGCCAAATAGTTATATTAGATTGAATTCAATTTTTTAAATTAAGCCCAATAGTTAGTAAGATTAAAGAAAAAATAGAGAATTAAAAGAAAAAGAAAAAAAAGAATTAAAAAAAAGGATTAAAGAGAAAAAAAAAATTATAATTGGTCAGAACCCCTAAAATCTCTCTAATGTTGACACCTCAGCATAAACTCTTCTAAATTAAGAGTTTATATAGATATAGATAGTTAGTAAGATTAAAGAAAAAATAGAGAATTAAAAGAAAAAAGAAAAAAAAAAGAGAATTAAAAAAAGGATTAAAGAGAAAAAAAGAAAATTATAATTGGTCAGAACCCCTAAAATCTCTCTAATTTTGACACCTCAGCATAAACTCTTCTAAATTAAGAGTTTATATAGAATATAGATAGTTAGTAAGATTAAAGAAAAAATATAGAATTAAAAGAAAAAGAATTAAAAAAAAGAATTAAAAAAAAAGAATTAAAAAAAAGGATCAAAAATGGATGATTTGAGATCCGTTGAACTCAGACCATAAAGCGTGAAATTTTCCTCCCTAAAGAGAAATAAAGAAAATTATAATTGGTCAGAACCCCTAAAATCTCTCTAATGTTGACACCTCAGCATAAACTCTTCTAAATTAAGAGTTTATATAGATAGTTAGTAAGATTAAAGAAAAAATAGAGAATTAAAAGAAAAAGAAAAAAAAAAAGAATTAAAAAAAAAAGATTAAAGAGAAAAAAAGAAAATTATAATTGGTCAAAACCCCTAAAATCTCTCTAATGTTGACACATCAACATAAACTCTTTTAAATTAAGAGTTTATATAGATATATAGATTGCGTGCGCACAAATCCCCAGTCATTAGCCCCAACTAACTAAGCTAAGTAGCTAACGGTCAGCAAAATCAAAAGCCTAGTCTAAATTTGGATCATTTGGTCATTTTTGGATCAATATTGTTAAACAGAATCTAGAGGGGAAAAAACCAGGGTTGGCATGATACGGTACCGTGGGAAATTTTCGATTACCACGTACCGTACCGATATCTTTCGGTATGTAATTTTCGTTACCACGTACCAACCGAAGTTATTGGTAACCGAATTTGTTGGTACCGAAACTATCGGTTACCGAAGGTCTGGTACCATGGTACCAGCAGTCTCACTTAATTTTCATTTACATGGTTTTATGTATGGTAATTGTGGCTAGATAATGTTTGGTACCGATGGTACCATCGATACCAAAATAACGAGGTTGGGATGGTACCGATGGTACCGGAGCAGCTCATCCATTGTTCACAATATTGGTAGGGAATTAATTAAATTAAGGGATTTTTTTTAAAAAAAATATTTTTTTGAATATATATTCGGTACCACGGGATTTGAACTTTGCATACCGTATACTGTACCGAGGTTGGTTGGTACCGACATTTCGGTCACCGATTTCTTCGGTTACCGATTTCGTGGTACCAACTTGCTGTTGGTACGGTTGGTAATCGGTTGGTGCGGTAATTTTCGTACCACGGCCCAGCCCTAGAAAAAACCACAATCCAAACTTTTCCATCAATCTCTTCAATACAAACTTATTCCTATACAAATTGATTAATTGATACTTTTTTTTTTTGTCCTGAAGAGGGCCCAGGGTCATATGATAGTTAGTAAGATTAAAGAAAAAATAGAGAATTAAAAGAAAAAGAAAAAAAAAAATTAAAAAAAGGATTAAAGAGAAAAAAAAAGAAAATTATAATTGGTCAGAACCCCTAAAATCTCTCTAATGTTGACACATCAGCATAAACTCTTCTAAATTAAGAGTTTATATAGAATATAGATAGTTAGTAAGATTAAAGAAAAAATAGAGAATTAAAAGAAAAAGAATTAAAAAAAAGGATTAAAGAGAAAAAAAGAAAATTATAATTGGTCAGAATCCCTAAAATCTCTCTATTGTTGACACCTCAGCATAAACTCTTCTAAATTAAGAGTTTATATAAATATAAATAGTTAGTAAGATTAAAGAAAAAATAGAGAATTAAAAGAAAAAGAAAAAAAAAGAATTAAAAAAAGGATTAAAGAGAAAAAAAAGAAAATTATAATTGGTGAGAACCCCTAAAATCTCTCTAATGTTGACACCTCAGCATAAACTTTTCTAAATTAAGAGTTTATATAGATATAGATAGTTAGTAAGATTATAGAAAAAATAGAGAATTAAAAGAAAAAGGAAAAAAAAAGAATTAAAAAAAAGGATTAAAGAGAAAAAAAGAAAATTATAATTGGTCAGAACCCCTAAAATCTCTCTAATGTTGACACATAAACATAAACTCTTTTAAATTAAGAGTTTATATAGATAGATAGATTACGTGCGCACAAATCCCCAGTCATTAGTCCCAACTAACTAAGCTAAGTAGCTAACGGTCAGCAAAATCAAAAGCCTAGTCTAAATTTGGATCTTTTGGTCATTTTTGGATCAATTTTTTTAAACAGAATCTGGAGGGGAAAAAACCAGGGTTGGCATGGTACGGTACCGTGGGAAGTTTTCGATTACCACGTACCGTACCGATATCTTTCGATATGTAATTTTTTTTACCACGTATCAACCGAAGTTATCGGTAACCGAAGTTGCTGGTACCGAAACTATCGATTACCGAAGGTCTGGTACCATGGTACTAGCAGTCTCACTTAATTTTCATTTACATGGTTTTATGTATGGTAACTGTGGTTACCGAATGTTTGGTACCGATGGTACCATCGATACCAAAATAACGAGGTTGGGATGGTACCGATGGTACCGGAGTAGCTCATCCATCATTGTTCACAATATTGGTAGGAAATTAATTAAATTAAGGGATTTTTTTTAAAAAAAAATATTTTTTTAAATAAATATTCGGTACCACGGGATTTGAACTTTGCATACCGTATACCGTACCGAGGTTGGTTGGTACTGACATTTTGGTTACCAATTTCTTCGGTTACCGATTTCGTGGTACCAACTTGCTGTTGGTACGGTTGGTAATCGGTTGGTGCGGTAATTTTCATACCACGGCCTAGCCCTAGAAAAAACCACAATCCAAACTTTTCCATCAATCTCTTCAATAAAAATTTATTCCTATACAAATTGATTGATTGATACTTTTTTTTTGGTCCTGAAGAGGGCCCAGGGCCCTAAATTGATTGATTGATACTAAATACATTAATACATACTACCTTTTTGATTCAATCCGTACAAATTGATTGATGGATGGATATATCATATATGAATTGCTCCATTTAATTCGCACCAACACCCTCCCCATTTAAACATGAGATTTTGAGCCCAAATAACCTTATCAAATTGACGACCATGGGAGCAACAGATCACAACGAGGACACCCAAATCCTCAAATCGGATCACAAAGATCCCACAAAGCAATCTCAGTCCGGCGAATGGCGGCTTTCGAAGATGATCACCGCCCACAAGCCCGTCGTGTTCCTCTACTTATACCTCATCCTCTTCATTGGGTTCTTCTTCAGCCGCCCCTGGATCAACACCGTGCGTTTCCGGTCATCCGAACTCGAAAGGAACCCGTTGATCTCTTTACCGAACACCACCACGGAGTTTCAAGCTCCGCTGATTTGCCCAAACACAACAGCTCTTACTTGCCCGGTGGGCTACTACCCCACCAACTTCACCCAAGAACCCGACACTCGGAACACCTGCCCCGAGTACTTCAGGTGGATCGCGGAGGATCTGAAGCCATGGATGAGCTCCGGGATCTCCCTAGAGATGGTGGAATCGGTCAAAAGCCTAGCCTTCTTCCGCCTTGTCGTCGTAAACGGTAGAGTTTATGTCGAGAAGTACAAGCAAGCGTACCAAACAAGGGATGTGTTCACCATTTGGGGAATTTTGCAGCTCATAAGGCTTTATCCGGGGAGATTACCCGACTTGGATTTGATGTTCGAGTGCGATGACTTCCCGAGGATCATCAAGGAGAAGAAGTACGAGGGTCCTAACGCATCGTTCGTGTCCCCATTGTTCCATTACTGCGGGGATGATTTCAGCTATGACATTGTGTTTCCTGACTGGTCCTTTTGGGGATGGTATTAATTGATTTCTTCAGCTATATTTATAGATGAAGTTTGTGCTAATTAGTTGGTTGGTTAAATAGTGTTAATTTTGGGGTTTGGGTGATCCATTGCAGGCCGGAGATCAACATAAAGCCATGGAATTCGCTGGTGAAGGACGTCGAAGAGGGAAATAGGAAGATAAAGTGGGTTGATAGGAAGCCTTATGCATATTGGAAAGGGAACCTTCACATGGGTAAAAGATACTTTCTTGCCGGTTGCAATTCTATTGAAAAATGGGGGGCTGAGATTTTCCGACAGGTATTTTTTACCTTCATTTTCCCCTACAACATCCTCCAATACCTTCCTTATTTTGGGGATTTTTAAGTTTACTTTTTAGGGTAGTTAATATGATATATGATAACTAGTGTTTAGTATAGATAAATATCGCTATTACTTGATACCTAGATATCATATTTGAGCCTATTTGATATACTAATTTGAGGGGATATCACTTGATTTTGAGATATCAACCGATATTAATATCTTGATATTCGATATATTGATATCAAGACATCACCGATATCGATCTCTGATATGTAGATATCAAGATATCGATACCAAACGGAGCCTTAGAGAATTTTAATATTTTTTTGGTCTAATAGATTCGATCACCATTGCATTCTCAAAAATGGAAACGTAGCATAAAAAAATAAAGATGTTTCCCTACATTTGCAGCATTCTCTAAAATTAAACTATACTATGATTCTTCAAATTTTCGTATTGGAGAAAATGTTGGAATTTGACCATAATTTAGAAAATACTCCGTATGTATTTTATTTCTTCATTCTGAAGAAATTTTGATGATACTATTGAAGATGATCTTATATATGCCTGTAGAAGTGGCAATCGGGTCACTTGAGTCAGGCTATTTTGTTAGGTCAATTTAAACGTTACAATATAAAGTCAAAATAGTACAAATATTGACCAATTGTGGTTGTTGCAGTATTGGAGAGATGAGCAAAAACATGGGTTCAGGTCATCCAACTTAGCAGATCAGTGCACCCACAGGTGTGAATCCTGGATTGTTTGTTGTTAAAAAGGATTAAAGATTTGTTTCAAATGTTGAAATTGAAGCACTTAATAAAAACTACTAAACTGAAGTACTACTTAATTGGTTTGCATCTGATGAGGACATTTAAAGGTATAAGATATATGTGGAGGGAAGAGGGTGGTCGGTGAGCGAGAAGTACATCCAAGCTTGTGATTCGATGATGCTGATGGTGCAAGCGCGATACTACGAGTTCTTCACCAGGAGCTTGGTCCCCAAGAAGCACTACTGGCCCCTTGGTGGCATCAGGACCGCTTGCCAATCCATCAAGGAGGCCGTCCAGTGGGGTAATGCCAATCCCGAAAAGGTAATTCTAATCGGGTTTAGGTTGGGTTTCGAAACATATATAATTTCGACTGAGCTACCATAATCCTTATATATGTCTTTCCGAGAAATATTCTAACAACTTTAAAAAAAAATTTATATTTAGTTTGGAATATGTTTGCAAAATAGTAGCTAATGGGTGGCTGAAGCTGATGGGGTAGCTGAAACTAATAAATTATTTGTTTTAAATATGGGTTATAAGATAGTATGATGTTTGATAAATCTAGCTATTATGGTAGCTGATGAAAAGTTGTGAATAAAAAAATCAAAAGTTTCGAAAAACTCGGGTAAGCAGTTGTGGAAAAACTTAGATTTCAAAAGCTAATTAAATTAAAATCTTATATTTATTTCATTTAAAATTATACAATATCAAAATTATATGCTCTAAAAAGCTCCTTATTGTTTCCAAACTGATTATTTTGGATTTCGAGCTATTTATAGGTTAAAGGTAAAACTTGTGATCTCATGTTACAAAAAGAGGGAATCTACTTTCTTGTAGGCACAAGAAATTGGAAGGGCGGGGAGCAAATTCGTAATGGAGGATCTTAAGATGCAGAATGTGTACGACTATATGTTTCATCTACTGAACGAATATAGCAAGCTTTTAAGGTATAAACCAACCATACCGGCTAGAGCTGTAGAGATTTGCTCGGAGTCGATGGCTTGCTCGATTGGAGGCAGGGAGAAGGAGTTCAAGATCGACTCGTTGATCAAAGCTCCCTCGAAAACAAGTCCATGTATCTATGATATGCAGAGTAGTCCACAACCGGCTCAAGACAATACTCCTTTGTAGAATGGTAATAGCTGGCGGGGCGGTGGTGACTCCGACGGGGTCGCAAAGATTCCGACGATGGCAATATGGTAATTTCACACACGAGCATTTTTCCTCAATGAGGCGATGGTTTCTCTTATGTTCCGGGTATTAATTTATTTAGAAATTTTTGTCTTGCAACTTTTTCAATCATTAGCAATTTTAGGGTAATTTATCAATGTTGTACGAAGTATTTTTTTTTTAATCATTGAATTGGCAATAAACCAAAAGAGATAACCATGTTTTCAGTCTATATTATTTCAATTCATTTTCGTATATTGTTCATTTGTGGATAAAATATTTGTTGCTTCCAATCAATTTCATTAGCTACATTAAATTTTTATTCCTTAATTGATACGAAAACCAAACGAAAATGAATTGAGAAGATAATTAAAATCAAATTAATAACATTGTAATTCAAGTCAAATGAGTTGAGTATTGCTTGTTTATATTTAGCTCGTTTCTAAATGAGCTGAGCTCGGGCCTAACATAAATTTGCACTCGGTTTAAAATTCTGCTATTACTTAGACTTATTTAGTAAATGAATGAGCTCGAACCGAGCTTTTTTCTAGTAATAAACGGTACAGTCTTACTTGCTTTTAACATTTAGCTTAATGGAGATTGTGTAAATTCCACAAAATTCGAGCTATTATAATTTGAGTCGCACTGAAATGAGTTTCGAATTGAGATTAAATATGTGTTCATACTATGCTTATTTAGTAAATGAACAATTTCTAGCTGAACTTTTGTCGATTCGAGTCCGAGCTGCACCCAAGATACTTGGCTCAGTTGTGTAGTTTTCAAAATAATTATAGAATTTTGGTTTTTATGAGGGAAAGTTGTGATAATACGAAGAGAAAGATAAAATAGAGAAGAGAGCAGAGAGAAGAGAGGAGGAATTGATGTATTCATTAGGGTTCCAAAGGATCCTTTATATAGAGATTACACTTTGGGCCCCAACTCTAACTAGGGTTTCCCATGTATATCCACATACAATAATAATATTATAACACTCCCCCTTGGATGTTCATAACTAGTAATACAAAACTGTCATATTAAAAACCTCGCCTAGAAAACCCAGTGGGATCAAAACTAGGACCAAGAAAAAATACAAATGACATACGATACGCTTTGATGATACTGCCTCGTTAAAAACCTAGCTAGGAAAACCCAATGGGACAAAACCATAGCTTAGGGAAAAAGAGTGCAGCCTTCTACATACGCTCTTGTTGTTCTGCCTCATTAAAAACCTTGTCAGGAAAACCCAGTGGGATAAAACCTGATCGAAGGGAAAAAGAGTGCAGTGCGTGTATACTCCCCCTGAATTCAACATCATTCTCGAAGTCTTCTCATTCTTCTTAATGTCGTCGTCTTCATGAGCTTATGGTCGAATCTCAACATTGTCTTTGATGTGTATAAGCTGGAATGTCTTCATTATTGACTTTGATGCGCTTGACTTCCATGTATTGGTGTTGCGATGCTTTGGATGTACAAGCATAAGATACTTCATGACCAAGTGTGCTTTTCATTGTTGATGTGGAGGATCTGATTTATTAAATAGTGCTTAAGTTGCCTCCTTAAAAATCTTACCTTGGAAAAACCTGGTGGGATAAAAAACCAAGATTAAGGAAAAGAGTACAACGTTGTATGGTACTTCGGGACCTAACAAAATGTCACCACTTTCACAATTATAGATAATTCAGGTACTCTAATAAGAATCTCTAACCAACTGTATGTGACAAGACTTTGATAATAATGTTTCGGGCATTTTCAATCGATTCTTTCCATTTATATGGGTATGCACCTACAATGTCCGCCATTTACATTTTGAGCCAAAATTGTACTCACTCCTGGTGAATACATTCTTATATAACTTTTAATAGGCTTTTGTGCAATCAATTTGGCTTTATATTTTCCTTTGTACGAATACCCACTTAAAACCAATTAATACTACATCTTTCAATGTTGGAGCTCAGGTCCAAAAACTTCATGTTAAATAATCCATTTTTGCATGAATTATTTCTTTCTATAATTTGGGATATACCATATATCCTTATGAGATGAGTTGCCTTGTTAAAAACCTCGCTTTGGAAAAACCCAAATGGGACAAAAACCAAAGTTAAGGAAAAGAGTACAACTTTTCTCCCTCTCAATTTAGCATATAAATCATCAATATTATAAAGATATGGTACTCCTGGACTTAGTATCCTTTCACATTGCAATGAATTGATCAATAAACCAATCGCATTACGCTATTAGCGTTTGTAAGCTCTAATTGTTCTTATCAAGCACTTCAAGTGCAAACTTAGATATGTGTCATCAACAATAATCAATAATCTGGTCATTTCAAGACAACTCATAATCAATTCTAACACTATCAACATTCATAAAACCTCTTCAGGATTTTTATACTAGTGGACATATCACCATTGTTTGAAGTTACTACTAGAACTTTGATTTGAATCATGCTATCTTTTGCATTTACTAATGCCTTTACTAGCCTGATTGCTATATAGTTCATTGAACTTTCGATTCACTTCTCTTCCATGCAGCATATTACTTCTTGATCTCCTTTTCCTTTCCACATAAATACCGAGTATTTTATCTTCCGTAATAAACTCGAGGTATTTGATCATCTACGAGGACTCAGTCCTCCATATACATCAACTTTCTTGATTTACAATAACTTAGTGTAATTTGGGGAGATTTCGGTGCCTATACTAAAGATGTAAATACCAAGCTCTCTATTGGAGATAAATTACAAGAAGGAGATTTTATTCTATTGTTGATCGAAATCGAATAAATCTCTTGATAGTCATGCCTGCTTGTTCGCTATTATTGACGACTCTACTGGGTCATTCCATGCGTTAGCATTATCCTAAATGATAATCTCATAAGTAACGACTTCACTTGGTCGATTTAATCGTCAACTTCTCAATGCTCATTTATTCAACAAATCAATTTCATCGATAACATTTCCATATTACATCCATATTGCCAACATGGGTAATCTATTTATTTATATCACTACTAGAATAATGTCCATAGACATCGGGTATAAACCGATGTTATTAAAAAAAATTCGACGTGTTAGTGGGAGGCGTTAAAGATCCAAACTTTACCACATTAGTTCATACCCGATGTCTATAAAGATTTATAACATCGTTTCTCTTTGTAATATCGACTTAAATGCATGAACATAATTACATTTTGATTGATTATCCTAGTGTTAAACCATTATTATTTTGCATTTATAGTTATTTGAAGATATGTCAAGCAATACAGTAGTTCACGTTAACATCGATATTTTTCTCCAAAAACAATGTTATCATAACTTATTTACATCAGGTATATGTGATTCTTTCCGTGTTTACTAACTTTCTCATTGTATTTTGTCTTGATATTTCATTTAAAAAATAGTATACAATATCCAATATTTATAAAGACAATGTATAACAATGTATAATTTCTCTTAAGACATCAGTTTCATTAGTTGTTTTGTTGAGCTTCAATACATTTTTCAAATCGCTTTTTATTCTATTAAATAACGTCTCATTTCCTGTTTGTATCCATTTATATGCTACTTCTCAAATAATATAGGATCAAAAATCCATGATGCATTTTTCAAAATAGCCAAATACAAGATGAAATACCAAAAATAGATTCAAATCCAATTCTTATTACATCAATACCATCCCAAAATATTGTATCACGACGACACAATAGCTTCAAAGTTCAAATAATGGAAAAAGTTTTCTTATGGTAGACCTACATTGAGGATTCCCTTAACTCCGGTCTCCTCTAGCGCTTTACAACACGCTACATCTTCCAAAGTTTCATTGCCTTCCCATCCACCCTGCATTACAAAAGTGCAATATATACGTACTCAAGTAATTTATTTGTGTTGTACACAAACATTTATCCTCGGGGCATTAACATATAGATAGTGACAGTAGTACCTTTGGAAACACAAGATCAATGTTGTTTGGAGTAGCTATCACTAGAACTTCACGCAACCACATTGATCTTTGACTTTCTTTGACAGACGATAAGGAATACAGCTATAAGCGATGATCAATCAAAGGGTCAGATTAGTATTCAACACATACGACAATCGACAAGCAAGTGCATACGTATCTAGAGTACAGAATCAATCTAACTTGTATAACTAATGACCTTGATTCTTTCACTAGCTCATTTTGAACGAAGAAGTTAAACAGAAGGACCCAAGATAGACAAAAGTACAAGCAAGTGGAAAATCGAGACAAATAAGGATTCCCAGTTAATACATTTAATTACAAGTTGAAGAAAACTACTAGTGGTGTTCACATTTTTCCATAAGGAACAACTAATAATTGATAAGCTATAAATAAATAAAAGCGTGAAACAGTTACTACTGTAATTTATATATATGTATGTACAAAGCACAATTCAGCAATTTGCTATGAATGAGAACAAAAACCAAAAGCTTCAAGCAAATCGAGAAACCAGGATCCTTACACTTTTATACATATCCAACAAAACACCAAGGTCGGATGAAATTATCAGTTCCCCAAGATCAAGAAACGTTGCACAATATTAAAAGTTAAAAAATCAAAATATTTAATGCTGAGAGGAGGACTAAACTAGCTTGCAAAAACATGTGTCCAGGAGAATTGTGTACACTCATTTTACAACGTGAACAAGACCTAAATAACTCACAACCTGTCAGGCATAAAGTAATGCTCACAAGCTTATTATAGAGTATAAACCACATTATTAAAAAAAATCATAACGTTACCAAGTCCACAACAGTGCATATTGTGTCATTAATTTCCTACTTGGGATCTTAGTAGTTGACAAATGTAGTTTCACTAAAGATTAGTGACTAAATTGTCAATATTATTTCCAAGGTATTACTAGAAAAAAAAAATCAAAATAAAGATAAAAGAAAGGATAGATTACATGTGAGTCAAGTGAGTCAATTTTAATAGCGTTTTTCAAAACCTCTATGACTTTGGCAATTTGCTGAAGTTGAACATAGAGGTCTCCAAGTTGCACAATTTTCCTGGACAAAAAGATACTCTATGAGACAACAATCTGAATGCAAGTTGCACAATTCTCTTTAAGCTCAACAGTTTGTATATACATAAATACCTGTTCAATATAACAAACAAGGCACTGAAAAATTCTACGACAGTACATGGAATAAATTTATATGAATTGGGTATTAGACTAGAGTGTTTTTCCAAACTTCAATTACATTTTTGGTGCTATTGATGAAAGATTTTCAAATGTTGAAAAGAAATCATTGTTTTATGAACTATATTTGTTACTTATTATTTTCAGTTTCCAAACCGCTCATTTTATGATGGCACGATATAATGTTTTTATGCAAACAGTGTCCAAGAACACATTCACCGTAGAGAGATTGTTGAACTTTATTATGAATTCAAAAGCCATCAGATATTAGGGATTCTTTGACAAGATGTAATCATTCTCCTCGGCTCCAAGCATATATAACTCATATGAAAATAGAGAAGAAAAAACAAATAAATCAATAGTGATTTACCAAAAAATCAGATGAGGAGTAGCATTCTAGGAGGAGTGGCATCATATCTGATGGTTGTTGATCTTGCACAATCGCCAAGCCTGGTCAAAGAGCACAGACCCTTAAAACCAGCACAAAACCAAAAAAAACCCTAAATCTACATCTAGCCTATTCTAGGGTTTTTTTATGCAAAAAAAAACCAAGATTTGAGTAGCATTGAAGACCAAGGGAGCTCCCTTGGTGTTCAATAATTTCATGTAAACAAAGACATCTGGCAACATAGGGCATTCAATAATTTCATGTAATTCGGCATGGAGTTTGTAAAGATAGTTATAAGACTCAAAAGACTTACCTACTATTAGAAAAGTTCACATATCAACCAGTAGTCAACCAATTCACTGCCAAAAGCCCTAAATTAATTCAATTAGACCTAACAAAATAGAAATTAACATGATAAGAACCCTAACTGGAATTCCAAATTGAATATCAAATACAGGACAAATGAAATTTAGAAAGAATATTTCAAAAACCTTCAAACTGACTGGAGAGAAAAGAAGTTGGGTTTTCCAACGATTTATGACCAGCTCTGTGAAGCAGGTGATTTGCTGAAACAAAAGAAACAATGAAGAACACAGATGCAGGAAACATTTAGAATAGGTGAAGAGCGCCAAGATGCAAGAGACAAAATTAGCGTATTAACAATGAGAGATACGAGGAACGCACTGAGTCAGAGAGGCAAAAACAAGGAATAGGATAACTCACCTAGAGATTCGGAGGCAGGAAAGAGACCACGAGGGAGTCACTCGAATGGTGCCACGGTTCGCAGACCCGTCAACCAGGGAAGGGACGAGATGCCAGGTTGGAGTTGACAAGATGGAGAAGTCAACGAAATGGAGGTGTAAGAGAAGTTAATCTCCACTACCATCGCCATTATAAGTTCTTCAATCATCTGCCACCATAGAAAGTTCAGAGAGAGAGGAGTATCGATGGATCTGAATGAAACTGGGGGAATTAGGGTTATTTGGGAATTGGGGATATTTGGATAAGTGTTGAGATGTGGTTTTTTTTAAGGCAAAAATTCAAATTTTTTTGTTAAGGGTTTTTACCGCTTTTATTTTAGTAAAATTTTAACTTGCTTTGAGTCTTTTTTTAAAAAAAAAATGAATGTCCCAATTTCTGGTCAAGTATTTAGGAGCTGGGTTATTTTACCGTATCCTCTTTTTGTCCTCTGCTAGAGGTAACAATATATATTGCATCTGGCAATAAGAGAGGTTGTTATGAATCATAGGTCATATAGCTAGCTATTTATTTGAGTTCTACCATACCCAAGTAGATTAAGAACAAGATCTCAAAATAAAGAGTCTTCGGGCTCTCGTGAACTAATTTTATCAATTTCAGACAATATGTGCTTCAAACTATTCTCCCAAATCATCACTTGTTGGATAAAATTGGTATTTTCTACCCATAATTGTTTCTTCAAGAAACATTTCCAATTCATATTCATATACATAAAATGCAAATCAAATCAAATGGATAAATAAAATAAAGATTTCATGTACCTTAAAATAGCCAATTTGAACTAATAACAAACCAAAAATGGCAGAGTTTACATAATCAAAGGTGTTGGATCATTTAAGCTCTTCATTCAATAGATAACTTTTATTAACACTAATGACACAAATAATCATTGTCAATATAAAATCACATATGTTTATGGCATAAAAACTCTTAACAAGTTGTTTCTTCTGGAAACAGTTTGAATTTTGAATTTATATTGAAAAAAGTAAATTGAGATATATGCACCTCACATGTAAATAACAAAAGTAATCTCAATAAAAATAAAAATACTAAATATAATTAAAATTTATTTGGCCACTTCAGCTGGATATCAATTCAGATATTTATCACTTGTTTCAATAAACAATATCATTCACAAAAGTATAGATTCAATAACTATCTCAAATTTCAATTTCATGCAATTTAAGTTATATGCAAATCAATTTCATGACACATAAATAATGTCAACTTCTAGTGACAAGGAATCAAACCAGTTTAACCACTTTAGGAGTTTATATTTCGCCTTCTATGAAACAAATCATATATGAATCAAATAGTTACAAATACATGATGGAATCAATAATATCATCCTAGCTCATCACTACAAAGATGACGCTAATATTTTAATCGATGCATGATGACGTTATTTATTTATCAACTTATCAATGTATCAATTAATATATATATATATATATATATATATATATATATATATATATATATATATATATATATATATATATATATATATCATTTATCATGTATCCGTCCAATATGTGGTCAATTTACCCAATAATCATATCTATATGCATCGTCAACCCCTAATCGCACATGATTTATCAATGCTCTAAATTCTTATATATCAAATTATATTAGCACTATGGCATGATATATTTATGATATAAAATCTATATGTGCAATCAATAACGTCATATTGCAATTAGCAACTAAATTGTAATCCATATTTAATGTACAAGATTAACTCATAATATACACATATATAATCACTCATGATCAAGAGGCACAAAAATCATAATTCAAATATATGATGTTTAGGCTTACCTGACCGCAAGCTCGATCGCATATACTAATAATGAAAAATCAGTCCAACTCCATCACGAGCCTTAAAGTCGATCGAGCCTAACCCATATAGACTCACTACCAAGTAGAGTTCAATCTTCTAGGATTCGCCTCCTTTTACCATGATATCCTAGTGTGGATCCGGGGACAAACCACTCACATGACACACCATCCATCACCAAATCAAAATGTTAATAAATTATAAGCATGGTTTATTTAAAACACATATCTCTTATGTGAGCAACACATACATAATCATCTATTTCGGGAGATGAATAATAAAAATATAATATACAAATAAAAAAATAAAGAATAATCATTGTTTATCGCTATAAGGATGATATTTATTTTTCCATTACTACGGGGATGAGATTGGTATATTCATCTACTTCAAGAGATGAGATGAGTCCATATTCATCTACTTCGGGAGATGAGATGATTAGTCCGTTCGAGATTGATACATTCATCTACTTCTAGAGATGAGATGAGACCATATTCATCTAATTCAGGAGATGAGATGATTAGTCTGTTAATCTACTTTGGAAGATAAGGTTTTATCGATTGTTCATCACTTCAGGGATGAGATTTAATTTATCGGTTCATCGCTTCGGAGATGTGATTAATCTGGTTATCGCTTTTATCATATTATCACTAAGGGGATGAAATTTAACGGATATAAAGTAATATATGTATACACACCCTCTTCGGAGGATGAGACTAATTTATCATACAAATTGCCGCAATATGTAAAAACAAACCTAAAAATCCGATTGCAAAGTTAATGGAATGTTAATTTTAATCCCAAAGTGCAATATACGCATGTATTTATAAAAAAACCTTTAAAGTACGATTTGTAAAAACAGTTGCATACTTGCATGTATGCAGCAGGTATTCAAATTTGATTTGCAAAGTTAACGATTTGCTCCAAATGCAAGTAGGTATTAGCCGACTGCCGTAATCATATTGTCGTAGGGTGTAAAACGATTTATTAATTTTAGAACGTGGTAAATACGAAGTGAAATTATAACAAATACGTAGTATAACATAATAAGTGCATTAAAAAGCATCCACTTCAGGGGATTTGATCAATTAATCCAAACGCTTTCGGGATTGAAAAATTAGTTTATCCGTTTCAGGGGATATTACAAATTCGATAGATTCAATCACTTCAGGGATTGAAATTAGTTTAATTACCCGCTTCAGGGGATATTACAAATTCGATTGATTCAATCATTTCAGGGATTGAGATTAGTTTAATTACCCGCTTCAGAGGATATTACAAATTCGATTGATTCAATCGGATTGAATTAGTTTATCCACTTCAGGGGATATTACACGTTTTCAATCACTTCAAAAATAATCAATTTATTCTCTTTAGGAATAACTTTCATAACTGCTATGAAATAATTAACATATGCAACCAATTGAATCAAGAAGAACGAATCAATATAATTAAGAATAAAGTCTTACAAGCACTAAAGAAATCGAATTGCAAAAGTTAAGCAGTCGACTTAAATGATGCAAATTAAGCGCATAAGCCGAAAAAGGCAGAATATCAATTAATTCATAGTAACATGGAAAACTCAGACTCAGAACGGAAACAAGAACCACAAAGAGATATAGCGTATTCAGTGTTCTAAATATCGGATACACCAGCCGATATATCGGGGATATTTAGAATCTGCTACGATATTGACATATCGAGTGAAAATATCGGTCAATGTGATTTATCGGGTCAATATCGGGGATATATCGGGTCAACACCGATATATCGGGTCAATATCGGTGATATATCGGGGATATTTACAATTGCCACCTTTTATAAGGCAACTTTAGCCTTTATGACCCGATATATTGAGTCAATATCGACGATATATCAGAGATATTTAGAATTGTCAACTTTGATAAGATAACATTAGCCTTTATTAATGAAGTTGTTTTTATTTTATCAAGTTTATTTGGTAATTTTATAATTTAAATATTAATTTTCATGTGTATTTTTACATTTTGAAGTATAAATAGAATATTCGGAAATTTCGCGAGGTAACCCTGAGGTTTCGCGTAATTCGCGTGGTAAACAAAGGTTTCAGATATTTCGCCTGGTAACCCTGGGGTTTTGAAATTTTTTGTCTCGCACCCACAAGTTTGACTTTGTCCAAAAATCGTTGTTTTAAAGTTTGTGGAGGGTGAGTATTGTAATATTAACCAAGTTTGTGGAGGTATTTCACAAATACTAACATTTTCAACCTTACCTGAGTGAGAGACGAACAGAAGACGCGCATGTGCGATAGCAGACGGAGGGAGACGAAGTGTAGAGGCGGCAGGCCGACGGGCAACTGGTGACTCCCGAGGGGCGGCAACGGAGAGAAGGGCTGCATGGGCGGTGGCTCTTCTGAATGACGCAGCTGGTTCCGGCCTAAAGGTGAGTATACTTGCCTTTCAAAAATTTTGAATTTGAATAGGTTTTTCCGGAAATTTCAAGATCATATATGTCAATTTACTTCTTATTGAGTGGGATTAGTGATCTAGGGTATGAAATCCAACTCAAATCATGGTTTAAATCTTCCAATTTTGAATTATGAATTTCAGGGTTTTGGTCCGAAAACTTTGGGGTTTTTCTTGGTAGTTGCTTGTAGGAAATGTTTGTTTGATTTTGTTTATGGTGTGTAAAATTTTTGTTTGATCCTTCTATGAAGGCTGAATATTGATCTTGTTTATTGTAATGGATTTTGTCAATGACAGCTGATTTTTGTTTATGGTGTGTAAAAAAAATCAGCAAAAATGTTTGCTTGATTTTATTTACGGTAATGGTAGTTGCTTTGAAATTTTGGGTTTTTTTTTGTAGTTGCTTGTTGGTTTGAAGCTTGTTTTATGTCACCACTTTGTTTCAATCCTGCATAGAATCAATACTCTTCCCTATAGCCACAAAGTGTTATGCATAGAACACCCAACCCTGTGGTTAAGTAGACGTGTAGATGAATTTGTAAATGCATGTGGATTGATAGTCACAAATCTGTTTGTTACTAGTGTTTTTCTATTGTCTGACATGGGCGCTGATGAGGACCTAGTCTTCCTTTATTATTCTCAAACACAAGTTACAAGAAGGGAAGACAATTTTTTTTTTTTGTTATCTTATAAGTAGCCTATTAGCTCACTTGGTAGAGCGATGTGTTTGTGCACATTAACGTGGGTTCCACTCCCACATAGGCTAATATGTTATATTAAAATTCTAATTTACCAACCTACTCTATTATAGTCTCTATATAATACTAATTTCTGTGAAGTACTAATGATTCCTTTACAAGCCCGCTTTTATTGGTTTCTACTCAGTTTTAAATAAGATATTAATTAGCCTATGTGGTAGTTGAACCCACATCTTTGTGTGTAATACACATCGCTCTGCCGATTGAGCTAATAGGCTACTTACTTGGAATTAGGATATGGCGATTTCTATATGTTGGTCCGTCTAACTATTGTGGGCAGGATGGTTTGAGCTCAGGAATTAGGATATGGCGATTTCTATACGTTGGAATTAGGATATGGTGATTTCCAATACAGCATATGCTGCATTGGAAATTCTTGGCGCATTTGGTTTGAGAGAACTATTAAGAATTTTTTTCTTAAAGAATTATAGGTTCACACTGATAGACACTACAATCCAACCCCAAAGTCCAATAGCAGCAGTCACCCCTGTGAAACTAGGAGCTGAAAGTAGCAAACAATAAGGCTCAAGGGAGAATATATAACACTACGGACTACCCATTTAAACAATACCATACATTAATCAAATTACTAACCTAAAATAATGGAATTGATGAAGACAATCATGACAATGATTATGGTGGACATTAATATAGGCGCATAACCTCTACGCAATGCCTTCCTAATAAATCTCGAGTCTTTCAGACGCTTGTTGTGAGCTTGCAGAGCATTAGACTGAAATGCATTTGAATTTTTTTTTTTAAAAGAAAACCCAGCATGCATATGCACTCACATAAAACAGAGCAAGTAAATGTTACAACTAGTAATCGGTATGAATAATCCTCATTTCCTACCAGCTTCAGCGAGCTTCCTATTAAAGCTGAAGGGACAAAGTCAGGTGAAGAAGTTCAACTACTTAAGGTATAAACTAGATACTGACAAATATTCAGTCAACAGTTAAAAGGCCCAAACAGATTTGTTTCACACTACAACTTGGTGGGAAATCAGCATAAAATTCTAAAAGATTCCCACAAAAACTAGATTAGTCAGAAAGAACCAAACTCCTCATACGACATACAAAACAGAAGATAAAAATCCTAAAGAACGTGCAAAGGAAATTTTTAGGTCATTTTAGATTTTTATAGCAATCTACTAGGCACTGCTTATTCTTTATACGATTTAGGATTGCCAAACGGTTCAAAATATCACCCAAACAATATTGTCGCAAGAGTGGTACATCAAATTTGCTGAACATGGCCCAAACAATATAGCCTATGTGGGAGTTGAACCCACATCTTTGTGTGTAACACACATCGCTATGCCGATTGAGCTAATAGACTACTTACTTGGAATTAGGATATGGCGATTTCTATATGTTGGTCCGTCTACATTTATATGGAGGAATCTGATCAGGAGCTTTCTTAATGGAATTCTTAATCAAAGGCCTTAACAATAAACAAGTAAAAAATAGGTTTAACTAAAGTCTGTAAAAAAATCAGCACAGAGGGACCTAGCAATATTGCATCAATACACACCATTTTTCACCTCAAAATACACCCTTTTCCAACCATAAATCTGATCCTTCAATTAGCTCTAGGATTTCTTCAGGGTCATACAAGTCAGAAGAGTGTAAAAAAATCTACAATCTTTCCTTGACAGGGTTCTCAAGGACACATGAAGATAATTCATTCAGACATAGGAAGTGCTAGAACTATTGCATTGTAAAAGCATCAATTCAAGCAAACACAATTTTTCTTCTTGTTTCATAATAGTCCATCTCATTTGAGTCGAATTTGCTTAACCCCACTTGCCAACCCAATTTTTTTATTTCCCACCATGTTCTACTCAAAACTTTGCATCAATTCAAGCAAACATTTTTGCTGATTTTTTTACACACCATAAACAAAATCAGTTGTCACAGACAAGATCCATTACCATAGACAAGATCCATTACACACCATAAACATTTTTGCTGATTTTTTTAACACACTCATTACCATAAACAAGATCAAAATTCAGTTGTCATAGAATCAAACAAACATTTTACACACCATAAACAAAATCAAACAAACATTTCCTACAAGCAACTACCAAGAAAAACCCCAAAGTTTTCGGACTAAAACCCTAAAATTCATAATTTGAAATTGGAAGCTTCAAACCATGATTTGAGTTGGATTTCACACCCTAGATCACTGATCCCACTCAATAAGAAGTAAATTGATAGATATGATCTTGAAATTTCGGGAAAAACCTATTCAAATTCAAAATTTTCGAAAGGCAAGTATATTCACCTTTATGCCGGAACCAGCTATCGCACAGGTTGCCCGTCTCTCCGTCGCACAGTAGACCCACCACCAGCGCCACCCCCTCTCTCCGTCGCCGCCCCTTGGGAGTCACCAGTTGCACGTCGGCCTGCCGCCTCTACACTACGTCTCCCTCTGTCTGCTATCGCACAGTTGCGTCTTCTGTTCGCCTCCTTCTGTAGTTCTGTTCGTCTCTCGCTTACAAGGTTGAAACTGTTAGTATTTGTGAAATACCTCCACAAACTTGGTTAATATTACACTACTCACCCTCCACAAACTTTAAAACAACGATTTTTAGACAAATTCAAACTTGTGGGCGCGAGACAAAAAATTTCGAAACCCCAGGTTACCAAGCGAAATATCTGAAACCCTTGTTTACTACGCGAATTACGCGAAACCTCAGGGTTACCTCGCGAAATTTCTGTATAATATTTATAATTAAAAATTAGCGAAACTGATAAATCTGATATATCCCAATATATCTCCGATATATCCCTGATATATCATTTTTACTCTTAACCGATACGACCTCGATACGCGATATTTAGAACCTTGAGCGTATTTGAACAAAGGAGATTATAAAACAATCAACTTTTTGAAGGATTGAAGGCTTTATAATCCTCCTATATCTTAAAACTGAGACATTTTCTATATCTTAAAGCTGAGACTATTCTCTCTAGGTTCCTATATCTTAAAGTTGATATTTTAGAGAATGGGAAGGTATCCACGTGAGTCTTAGATTTTTTTTCCTTCTTTCCTTTTTTTTTCCCTTTTCTTCTTCTTTCTTTTTAGACTCTCTCTCCCACGATCTTTTTTTTTCGAGCAATTCTCCCACGATCTTACATTTTTAACTAGGTCGAAGTTAGAGCTTCTCCAACAGCTTCCCCAAATGTTTTTCTAAAATGGGGAATCAATACCAAGTTTCTCCAAATTATTTTAAATCAAACTCCAAAAGCTTCCCTATAATAGATAATTTCACCTTCATTTTAATTTTTTAAAAATAATTTATTTAAAATTATTGTACACTATTTGTGATTTTTGTTGACTTGTTCACACATAGAATCGGTTTGGTAGCTAGCTAGGATAATTAATTGTTGACTTGTTCATACATGCAATGGGGTTGGTAGGGATAATTAAATTCTTTATTCACAATTGATTAAGTCAAATTGATTATTAGTGTAATCCCTTATTGTACGGGATCTCAATTTCTCTACAAAGTTTGTCAATATTTAAGAGAGATAATCTAGTTTTTATTTTAAGCATCTCCACTCAATCTCATCACTGTCATCATCTCATTCTCAATATTTGCTTTCTTATATTTGTCTCACTTTGAACCTCTATTTTATGGATCGTCGTTCAGTCGCTAGTCGTTATGTAGTTGACATGTTCATGGATGACGAGGAGAATCTTGACGATGAATATGAAGAATTATTACTTGTTCAAATAGAAGAAAAATGCATGACTAGCCAAAGTTCAAGAGAAAGGCGTCGTGGTTCTATTGTGGGTCATCGTATTGTTAATCGTGATCTAATTGAGGGTCATGAAAGACTTTATCGTGACTACTTTGGGAACCCTCCAAAATACGGGGCTCGTCTCTTTCGAAGGAGATTCCGAATGAAGCGAGATCTTTTCATGCGAATTCATGATGCTGTTGTCGCACATGATACTTATTTTGTTCAAAAGAGAAATGCTGCGGGGCGTCTTGGCTTGTCATCACTTCAAAAGGTAACAACTGCTTTTCGACAACTTGCATATGGTGTTCCAGCTGATTATATTGATGAGTATGTGCAGATTGGGGAAAGCACTGCTATTGAAAGTCTCATAAAGTTTGTCATGGCAGTTGTTGAAGTGTTTGGCGATGAATACTTAAGAGTGCCAAATAGTGATGATCTTAAAAGATTACTTGCAATAGGTGAACAACGCGGCTTTCCTGGGATGCTCGGTAGCATAGACTGTATGCACTGGACATGGAAAAATTGTCCTACTGCTTGGCATGGTATGTTTACTGGCCACATTCATGAACCCACCATTATTTTAGAAGCTGTAGCTTCGTATGATTTGTGGATATGGCATGCTTTCTTTGGATTGCCTGGGTCTCTTAATGATATCAATGTGTTAGAGCGTTCTTATGTATTTAGTGGATTGGATGAAGGCATTGCCCCTCAGATTACTTATAAAGTCAATGGGAGATCATATAACATGGGATATTATCTTGCCGATGGTATATATCCATCATGGGCTACATTAGTAAAGACTATTCCATCTCCACAAGGAAATAAGCATCGACACTTTGCTAAAGAGCAAGAAGGAGCAAGGAAAGATGTTGAACGCGCATTCGGAGTGCTTCAAGCTCGTTTTGCGATTGTCCGGAACCCGGCAAGACTTTGGAATAAGGAGAACCTAAAATATATTATGATGGCATGTATAATTATGCATAATATGATTGTCGAAGATGAGCGTGATGAACATGAGTGTATTCGTAGACTAAGGAAGATGCATGATATCGAAAAGGAATATGATCACGTTGATGAAATTCCGCACATATCACTTTCGCTCGAGCGTACACCAACAATAATGGAGTTTATCGCAAATCGTCATCGGGTTAGAGATAGACAAATGCACACTCAACTCCAAGAAGATCTTGTTGAGCACTTATGGAATAAGCATGGAGCCAATTAGTAATTTGCTTTCTTTAAATTCATAGCATGTTTTTCCAACTTCTTTGTATTATTCCTTTATTTTTATGAAAACTTATTTGTACTGTTATGAATAAAATTATGAAGAATAAAATTTATAATTTCATATCATAAAGCACTTATCTTCATGATTAATTATAGCTCCTATTACTATAAAAACAAAAAGACATAAAGCCATTCATGACATGCAATGCAAAGAACACAAAACAACAAATGCATGGAATTTTTTTACAGAAAACAGCAACACATAATCTGCTGTAAATTCACAGCAAATCAACAAGTACAGCAGCAGAAGCAGGAAAAAAAATTCTGCAGGAAAAAAAATTCTGCAGGAAAAAAAAATCACATACTCAAAAGGCTCACAGCAAGTCATAAAGCATGACTAATATAATCCACAATTTCTGCACAAAGATATATATGCACCAGTGAGCAATTAAGAAAGCAAATGACCAGAAAACTCCACCAAGGAGAAAAATCTCTGCTGCTGCTAGTAATCATTCATGGAAAGTCAAATTGAAAGTTCAACTTACTAAAACCAAAGCAAAATGCACTTGTGCCAAAATCATTCATAGAACGAGAAAATGTTACAGCCCACTACTGATTATAGTGTACAGCTACAATTTACATTCATTTCCAATGGCAAAGCTGAACTTAGAAGGTAACAAAATTGAGTATCAAGGGACAAGCTGCTCATTTAACTTCCTCTCTGCACAGCTCTGCATCAACTAGGCTTCACAGAACAAAAAGAAAAGCCCCTCCCTCTACAACAACAGCTGCAAGTATAGAACATTATCAACATATATCAACTGCTCGACAGCCTTCAGGATTTCCTTCCAATCTGTGTAATTGCAGCGGACTGAACTGAACCTTGTATTACATGTATTGAGCCAACCATTGTCTACACATGTCAAGAACTGGGAGTGCATTTGCATGTAGTGCCTGCATTTGTTCAGTTTTATTGACTTAATGAATTGAGATTAGCGTGATGAATACAATAAGATTAGAGCAGTACGTCCATATTCCTCCATAAAACTACAGAAGAAAATGACAAAACTCCTCAGTTATTGACTTAATGAGTTATGAACACTTTTTTGGTAGAGATACTTAGAGAGACCATCCACGGTCCACCAGGTAGCTACGAGATTTAATAGTTTTAATTTGGTTGTACATTCACAGCAACTCAGAAAGTGCAGCAGCTATAGGAGGAAATAAAATCAATTGGAGGAATTCAAACACATAATCAATTGTAATCATCAAAAACATAAAAGGAATTCAAGGGTAAAAACCATAAGATGTACCTACAGTCGACACCATAACATGTAGCCAAATTCAAAACCATTAGATGTACCTAAACTCGAAACTATTCATGCAGGAAATCAAGTGCAATCATGTAGAATGCTGATTTCCGTTCTGGCTTGCTCTTTTTGCTAAAATCTCTCTTTGGAGGCTGAGTATATATTCTGCTTGAAGAGGTTGCATCAAACTAGTATCCATAGACATTATTTTAGCCTCCTCACTTCGAGCTTGAATTTCAATTTCCTTTTCTTTTAGAGCAACCTGCTTTTGCTCGATTTCAATGAACAACTTTAGTTGTTCAGCCTTCATACGATCAGCTTCTAGTCTCTTTGCCCTAAACTCTTCCAACTCTAAACGTAATTTTGAAGATTCCTTGTCATCACCTTGTCCTTGCTCATTGGATTTTCCCTTTTTGTGTGCTTCTTTTGCTGCCTTTCTTCCAATAGGTCTCTTTAATGGTGCAGGTTCAGGAGCACTTCCATTCTCATCTTCCAAATTGATTGAAATTGAATCTTTAGCACGAGGAGCCTTGGAGTTTCTACTTGCTTCAAATTTTTGATGCTCAACCATCCATTTTTGTTGAAACCTCAAAACATTCCAACAATGGTCTAATCCGAAGTGATGACCTTCTTTCTCTTTGTAGACAGTTTTGGCCTCTTGTATCTGCAAAGAATAACAAAATGAGAATCATATGTGCATTAAAAACTAAATATAATTAGTTGGATACTTTAATTTGAAGATAATAAAGATAATAAAAGTGTGCACCTTATCTGCTTCTGTGAATCCACTTCTGCGCAAGTTTTCAACCGCGGCATAATGTCCACTAAACCTACTCACACTAGAGCTAATTTTTGACCAACGGTTTGTCAAGGATTTTTCACTTCTTTCATCTCCTTTCTTATGCTCATGAAAGTATTGAGTAATTCTTTTCCAGAATTGGTTCTTCTTTTGATCGGAGCCTTTGATTGGATCTAAACTTGTATTCAACCATGCTGCAACAAGAATTTTGTCTTCCTCATGGGAAAAGTTTACCGTTCTTTGAGATTGTTTTTCTGACTTCTTGCTGCTATATGCAGATGGAGTCTCCAAATCAGTTTGAGCTTCAGTAGTATTTGACTCTTCCAAGTTAAAACCACTAGAATCGTATTGACTCGATGAGAAATCATATGTTAACTGTGGTTCATTGAGATCATCAACGGATGATCCATTGTTGAGAAGGTCTATGAAATTCATCTGCAAAATATATAAAACAAACCAAACGATATATAACCCAAAAAAAATTGAGATTTATATGATTAATTGAAACAACAGAGGGGGTACCTACTGCAGAGCTACTGTAAATTCTCTAAAATTGAGATTTATGTGATTAATTGAAACAACAGAGGGGTAGCTACTGCAGAGTAGCTGTAAATTCTCTAAAATTGAGATTTATATGATTAATTGAAACAACAGAGGGGTAGCTACTGCAGAGCTGCTGTAAATTCGCTAAATTTGAGATTTATATGATTAATTGAAACAACAGAGGGGGTAGCTACTGCAGAGCTGCTATAAATTCTATAAAATTGAGATTTATATGATTAATTGAAACAACAGAGGGGGTAGCTACTGCAGAGCTGCTGTAAATTCTCTAAAATTGAGATTTATATGATTAATTGAAACAACAGAGGGGGTAGCTACTGCAGAGCTGTTGTAAATTCTCTAAAATTCAGATTTATATGATTAATTGAAACAACAGAGGGGTAGCTACTGCAGAGCTGCTGTAAATTCTCTAAAATTCAGATTTATATGATTAATACCCATGATGACTTAAAATACCAGGTCAATATGTGTGAATGTTTTGAGTTTCTTTCATGTTACTATTATTATTACTAATACCTTCTGAACTATAATTTTTTCGTCTGTAATATTATTACATACTGGTGTGCTATCAATAAAGGTAGGCCAAATTTCCAACTAATGGATCCTAAAGAACATATTCACACTGATGGAAGCAAAATTGAGGCTGAAGTGTTGAAAGCAGAGGACTGCCACAGTTGTCTCATGGATGCGGCATCTAAAATCCATGACTTGTGCACTAACCAGAAGCAGGCTGTAGGGTGGTATGATAACTGTATGATAAGGTATACAAACCGATCCATATCCAGTGTCATGGAAGCTACCCCTCTGTACAGAATAAGGAATCAGTTCAACGTACTGGATCTGAATGATTTCACTCACGTTCTTTTTGACTTGTTTCAAAGCTTACAGAATAAGGCAGAAGCAGGGAACTCTACCCTTAAATTTGCTATTGGACAAGCTAATGTGTTCGATCGACTTGTCTTTCTCCTCCTTGTTTCCCTCTTTTGCAATAGGTTGCTTCAGTTCCGGTCATTTAAAATTTGCATGAATGAAATAAAGGCGAAAGGACCTTAATTTCTTTGCAGAGAGAATTGAAGACAAGCACGTACAGAGAGAATTTAATTGAAACAACAGAGGGGTAGAAGAAGAGAAAAATAGTTCAAGAAGGCTCACCTCCAAAAGCAGAGTCTTCTTTGTTGACAACTTGTTGAGCAGCAATCCAAATTCAGAGTCAGTTTTTGAGAGTTGAAAGTGGAAGAACGTTGGGAAAAAGGGATGCTCCAAAAAATTTAGCGGTGCTGCACATTTGAGGAATCTACCCTAGTTTTTTCATTCCCACCCTATTTTGGAGAATGGGCTGGGGAAGCTGTTGGACCTGAAAATGGCCCAAAATTCCCCAAATTCAGAATTTTCTCCAAAATAGGGATGCTGTTGGAGTTGCTCTAAGAGCTTCTCCAACAGCTTCCCCAAATGTTTTTCTAAAATGGGGAATCAATACCAAGTTTCTCCAAATTATTTTAAATCAAACTCCAAAAGCTTCCCTATAATAGATAATTTCACCTTCATTTTAATTTTTTAAAAATAATTTATTTAAAATTATTGTACACTATTTGTGATTTTTGTTGACTTGTTCACACATAGAATCGGTTTGGTAGCTAGCTAGGATAATTAATTGTTGACTTGTTCATACATGCAATGGGGTTGGTAGGGATAATTAAATTCTTTATTCACAATTGATTAAGTCAAATTGATTATTAGTGTAATCCCTTATTGTACGGGATCTCAATTTCTCTACAAAGTTTGTCAATATTTAAGAGAGATAATCTAGTTTTTATTTTAAGCATCTCCACTCAATCTCATCACTGTCATCATCTCATTCTCAATATTTGCTTTCTTATATTTGTCTCACTTTGAACCTCTATTTTATGGATCGTCGTTCAGTCGCTAGTCGTTATGTAGTTGACATGTTCATGGATGACGAGGAGAATCTTGACGATGAATATGAAGAATTATTACTTGTTCAAATAGAAGAAAAATGCATGACTAGCCAAAGTTCAAGAGAAAGGCGTCGTGGTTCTATTGTGGGTCATCGTATTGTTAATCGTGATCTAATTGAGGGTCATGAAAGACTTTATCGTGACTACTTTGGGAACCCTCCAAAATACGGGGCTCGTCTCTTTCGAAGGAGATTCCGAATGAAGCGAGATCTTTTCATGCGAATTCATGATGCTGTTGTCGCACATGATACTTATTTTGTTCAAAAGAGAAATGCTGCGGGGCGTCTTGGCTTGTCATCACTTCAAAAGGTAACAACTGCTTTTCGACAACTTGCATATGGTGTTCCAGCTGATTATATTGATGAGTATGTGCAGATTGGGGAAAGCACTGCTATTGAAAGTCTCATAAAGTTTGTCATGGCAGTTGTTGAAGTGTTTGGCGATGAATACTTAAGAGTGCCAAATAGTGATGATCTTAAAAGATTACTTGCAATAGGTGAACAACGCGGCTTTCCTGGGATGCTCGGTAGCATAGACTGTATGCACTGGACATGGAAAAATTGTCCTACTGCTTGGCATGGTATGTTTACTGGCCACATTCATGAACCCACCATTATTTTAGAAGCTGTAGCTTCGTATGATTTGTGGATATGGCATGCTTTCTTTGGATTGCCTGGGTCTCTTAATGATATCAATGTGTTAGAGCGTTCTTATGTATTTAGTGGATTGGATGAAGGCATTGCCCCTCAGATTACTTATAAAGTCAATGGGAGATCATATAACATGGGATATTATCTTGCCGATGGTATATATCCATCATGGGCTACATTAGTAAAGACTATTCCATCTCCACAAGGAAATAAGCATCGACACTTTGCTAAAGAGCAAGAAGGAGCAAGGAAAGATGTTGAACGCGCATTCGGAGTGCTTCAAGCTCGTTTTGCGATTGTCCGGAACCCGGCAAGACTTTGGAATAAGGAGAACCTAAAATATATTATGATGGCATGTATAATTATGCATAATATGATTGTCGAAGATGAGCGTGATGAACATGAGTGTATTCGTAGACTAAGGAAGATGCATGATATCGAAAAGGAATATGATCACGTTGATGAAATTCCGCACATATCACTTTCGCTCGAGCGTACACCAACAATAATGGAGTTTATCGCAAATCGTCATCGGGTTAGAGATAGACAAATGCACACTCAACTCCAAGAAGATCTTGTTGAGCACTTATGGAATAAGCATGGAGCCAATTAGTAATTTGCTTTCTTTAAATTCATAGCATGTTTTTCCAACTTCTTTGTATTATTCCTTTATTTTTATGAAAACTTATTTGTACTGTTATGAATAAAATTATGAAGAATAAAATTTATAATTTCATATCATAAAGCACTTATCTTCATGATTAATTATAGCTCCTATTACTATAAAAACAAAAAGACATAAAGCCATTCATGACATGCAATGCAAAGAACACAAAACAACAAATGCATGGAATTTTTTTACAGAAAACAGCAACACATAATCTGCTGTAAATTCACAGCAAATCAACAAGTACAGCAGCAGAAGCAGGAAAAAAAATTCTGCAGGAAAAAAAATTCTGCAGGAAAAAAAAATCACATACTCAAAAGGCTCACAGCAAGTCATAAAGCATGACTAATATAATCCACAATTTCTGCACAAAGATATATATGCACCAGTGAGCAATTAAGAAAGCAAATGACCAGAAAACTCCACCAAGGAGAAAAATCTCTGCTGCTGCTAGTAATCATTCATGGAAAGTCAAATTGAAAGTTCAACTTACTAAAACCAAAGCAAAATGCACTTGTGCCAAAATCATTCATAGAACGAGAAAATGTTACAGCCCACTACTGATTATAGTGTACAGCTACAATTTACATTCATTTCCAATGGCAAAGCTGAACTTAGAAGGTAACAAAATTGAGTATCAAGGGACAAGCTGCTCATTTAACTTCCTCTCTGCACAGCTCTGCATCAACTAGGCTTCACAGAACAAAAAGAAAAGCCCCTCCCTCTACAACAACAGCTGCAAGTATAGAACATTATCAACATATATCAACTGCTCGACAGCCTTCAGGATTTCCTTCCAATCTGTGTAATTGCAGCGGACTGAACTGAACCTTGTATTACATGTATTGAGCCAACCATTGTCTACACATGTCAAGAACTGGGAGTGCATTTGCATGTAGTGCCTGCATTTGTTCAGTTTTATTGACTTAATGAATTGAGATTAGCGTGATGAATACAATAAGATTAGAGCAGTACGTCCATATTCCTCCATAAAACTACAGAAGAAAATGACAAAACTCCTCAGTTATTGACTTAATGAGTTATGAACACTTTTTTGGTAGAGATACTTAGAGAGACCATCCACGGTCCACCAGGTAGCTACGAGATTTAATAGTTTTAATTTGGTTGTACATTCACAGCAACTCAGAAAGTGCAGCAGCTATAGGAGGAAATAAAATCAATTGGAGGAATTCAAACACATAATCAATTGTAATCATCAAAAACATAAAAGGAATTCAAGGGTAAAAACCATAAGATGTACCTACAGTCGACACCATAACATGTAGCCAAATTCAAAACCATTAGATGTACCTAAACTCGAAACTATTCATGCAGGAAATCAAGTGCAATCATGTAGAATGCTGATTTCCGTTCTGGCTTGCTCTTTTTGCTAAAATCTCTCTTTGGAGGCTGAGTATATATTCTGCTTGAAGAGGTTGCATCAAACTAGTATCCATAGACATTATTTTAGCCTCCTCACTTCGAGCTTGAATTTCAATTTCCTTTTCTTTTAGAGCAACCTGCTTTTGCTCGATTTCAATGAACAACTTTAGTTGTTCAGCCTTCATACGATCAGCTTCTAGTCTCTTTGCCCTAAACTCTTCCAACTCTAAACGTAATTTTGAAGATTCCTTGTCATCACCTTGTCCTTGCTCATTGGATTTTCCCTTTTTGTGTGCTTCTTTTGCTGCCTTTCTTCCAATAGGTCTCTTTAATGGTGCAGGTTCAGGAGCACTTCCATTCTCATCTTCCAAATTGATTGAAATTGAATCTTTAGCACGAGGAGCCTTGGAGTTTCTACTTGCTTCAAATTTTTGATGCTCAACCATCCATTTTTGTTGAAACCTCAAAACATTCCAACAATGGTCTAATCCGAAGTGATGACCTTCTTTCTCTTTGTAGACAGTTTTGGCCTCTTGTATCTGCAAAGAATAACAAAATGAGAATCATATGTGCATTAAAAACTAAATATAATTAGTTGGATACTTTAATTTGAAGATAATAAAGATAATAAAAGTGTGCACCTTATCTGCTTCTGTGAATCCACTTCTGCGCAAGTTTTCAACCGCGGCATAATGTCCACTAAACCTACTCACACTAGAGCTAATTTTTGACCAACGGTTTGTCAAGGATTTTTCACTTCTTTCATCTCCTTTCTTATGCTCATGAAAGTATTGAGTAATTCTTTTCCAGAATTGGTTCTTCTTTTGATCGGAGCCTTTGATTGGATCTAAACTTGTATTCAACCATGCTGCAACAAGAATTTTGTCTTCCTCATGGGAAAAGTTTACCGTTCTTTGAGATTGTTTTTCTGACTTCTTGCTGCTATATGCAGATGGAGTCTCCAAATCAGTTTGAGCTTCAGTAGTATTTGACTCTTCCAAGTTAAAACCACTAGAATCGTATTGACTCGATGAGAAATCATATGTTAACTGTGGTTCATTGAGATCATCAACGGATGATCCATTGTTGAGAAGGTCTATGAAATTCATCTGCAAAATATATAAAACAAACCAAACGATATATAACCCAAAAAAAATTGAGATTTATATGATTAATTGAAACAACAGAGGGGGTACCTACTGCAGAGCTACTGTAAATTCTCTAAAATTGAGATTTATGTGATTAATTGAAACAACAGAGGGGTAGCTACTGCAGAGTAGCTGTAAATTCTCTAAAATTGAGATTTATATGATTAATTGAAACAACAGAGGGGTAGCTACTGCAGAGCTGCTGTAAATTCGCTAAATTTGAGATTTATATGATTAATTGAAACAACAGAGGGGGTAGCTACTGCAGAGCTGCTATAAATTCTATAAAATTGAGATTTATATGATTAATTGAAACAACAGAGGGGGTAGCTACTGCAGAGCTGCTGTAAATTCTCTAAAATTGAGATTTATATGATTAATTGAAACAACAGAGGGGGTAGCTACTGCAGAGCTGTTGTAAATTCTCTAAAATTCAGATTTATATGATTAATTGAAACAACAGAGGGGTAGCTACTGCAGAGCTGCTGTAAATTCTCTAAAATTCAGATTTATATGATTAATACCCATGATGACTTAAAATACCAGGTCAATATGTGTGAATGTTTTGAGTTTCTTTCATGTTACTATTATTATTACTAATACCTTCTGAACTATAATTTTTTCGTCTGTAATATTATTACATACTGGTGTGCTATCAATAAAGGTAGGCCAAATTTCCAACTAATGGATCCTAAAGAACATATTCACACTGATGGAAGCAAAATTGAGGCTGAAGTGTTGAAAGCAGAGGACTGCCACAGTTGTCTCATGGATGCGGCATCTAAAATCCATGACTTGTGCACTAACCAGAAGCAGGCTGTAGGGTGGTATGATAACTGTATGATAAGGTATACAAACCGATCCATATCCAGTGTCATGGAAGCTACCCCTCTGTACAGAATAAGGAATCAGTTCAACGTACTGGATCTGAATGATTTCACTCACGTTCTTTTTGACTTGTTTCAAAGCTTACAGAATAAGGCAGAAGCAGGGAACTCTACCCTTAAATTTGCTATTGGACAAGCTAATGTGTTCGATCGACTTGTCTTTCTCCTCCTTGTTTCCCTCTTTTGCAATAGGTTGCTTCAGTTCCGGTCATTTAAAATTTGCATGAATGAAATAAAGGCGAAAGGACCTTAATTTCTTTGCAGAGAGAATTGAAGACAAGCACGTACAGAGAGAATTTAATTGAAACAACAGAGGGGTAGAAGAAGAGAAAAATAGTTCAAGAAGGCTCACCTCCAAAAGCAGAGTCTTCTTTGTTGACAACTTGTTGAGCAGCAATCCAAATTCAGAGTCAGTTTTTGAGAGTTGAAAGTGGAAGAACGTGGGAAAAAGGGATGCTCCAAAAAATTTAGCGGTGCTGCACATTTGAGGAATCTACCCTAGTTTTTTCATTCCCACCCTATTTTGGAGAATGGGCTGGGGAAGCTGTTGGACCTGAAAATGGCCCAAAATTCCCCAAATTCAGAATTTTCTCCAAAATAGGGATGCTGTTGGAGTTGCTCTTAGGAGGCGATGGTGGCGGTGGACGGATTGACTCTTTGCTCCCCCGCCTACAATTTCCTCCTCCTCCGTCAAAGCACCTTCTAATCGGAACACCGCCTACAACTTCTCCTGTCTCTTTCTCCTTCACTTATTCTCTCGCCTCCTTCTCCTCCAGCGTCGCTTTCTCATCCTCTAGGCGAAGCTCGTCCTCTTCCACCCCTGGGAAGCAGGTTCGTTCCTTTTCCTTGATTGAACAGATCTAGAATCTAATTTAATTTCATGAGAGGCTCCGGGTTACTTCGTTGGAGATCTAATTAGTTGGATTTATTGTTTCTTTTTGCAGGTCCCTGCAATTGAAATTGAAGAGATTAGAGGCGGAGAGATCCGATGATGGCCGGTCGGAGAAATGAAGCTTTATCTGATGACTGATACTCGAAGCCATTGACGATGTGCTTCTCTCGCTATCTGCCATTGAAGGGCCTTGGCCCGGGCCCTCACTCAACCTTCCTCACCTTCACCTCTCGCTCGATCTCGCTCTCTCCTATCACTTGCAACAAGCGAGCCTGGCGGCTGGTGAGTGGCGACAAACCACATCTCTCGTGAGTGTATGATGACAAACGCCGGTGCCGGAATCGGATTAATTTTGTGCCAATCTCCTCGTCGTCTTCACCCTCTCGATGTTGAGGAACCGTCGCCTTAGCCAGGATGAAGAGCAGGCCGTCGTCTGAGCTCCCCGAAGGCGAGATCCGGCAAGCAGGCGAGAGATGTTGAGACGAGAGTCGCGAACTGGTGGTGGAGCTGATTTACAAGCATCATGAGATCTGTGAAGATATGGGACAAGAGAGGGTTCTTTTTCTCACCACCATTGGCAAAGTATCAAATTTTCCAAGAGAACTATTTTTTCTTGGTTTAATTAGGGTTTTTCTTCATTGATTTTCTCCCAAATTGAATTAGGATTTCTTTTTATTGAAATCTTGCATTGGGTTTCCTTTAGTTTTTCTTCAAAACAATTGTTTCCTACTTAAAATGCCATCTTGGTTTCTCCTTTTGCAGAAAACCTCTCCAATTTGTACATGTGTTGTCGGATGCGGCTTCATTGTGTTGTTGGCCACTGCAGTGCCACCAGGAAGCCACCATACATCCCCCAATTGTAACTATAAAGTTTGTAAGTGATCTCTGGCTGTTGATCGGGTTCCAATTGAACTCATCATTGTACATTTTAATTTTATGTCAATGGATTGTGTATAATTTTCGTTGTCCGTTGCTGCTGTTCAGTACGCTATTTATGTGGCAATAGTACCTTCGTGTATCCTAGGCTCATGACTGCTCTGAGTTGAGGCCTTGCTTCATCAATGCCCTAGAAATA
Organism: Persicaria maculosa; assembly: GCA_963922045.1. NCBI lineage: Eukaryota > Viridiplantae > Streptophyta > Magnoliopsida > Caryophyllales > Polygonaceae > Persicaria > Persicaria maculosa. Next base: position 24,864,601 of record OY998262.1, read on the forward strand.
AGGTTTGACCCTAATTTCTTTGTCTTCTTTAATTCTGTTTCTAAAATTCAAGATCTTCAAATCTGTTCTTCATTTCAGATTTGTAAATAGACCTGGTGTTCTTAATTTGTAGATGCCCTATAAATAAGATTGATGCCATAACTGGTGTTTTGTTTCATAGATTGGTGTTTTGTTTCCGAGATTGCCCAAAATTCAGTGTTTTGTATGGATTGGTAGGTGGTGGAGCAAGTCTCTTGTGGTAGAAGGTTGGTTAATGGGGATGTATAGGAGCCCTGTAAATGTCGGTCTGTACAGGGGTGTGCTCAGACCATATTGTGAAATTACAACGTGTTTATCTCTTTCGTTGGAGGTTTCTAATATGCCACTGATTGTAGCTATCATAAGTTAAGAAAGTAGTGGTTGTCCTCCAATATTAGTTTTGAAACATTTTTAGGAAGAGGTAGGACAAAATAGATCCTCAAGATAATAAGTGACACAAGGAAAAGAGTTCCTATTCCAACAGCTAGCACAAATCTTAAAGGGTCATGCAAGAAAAAAGAAATGAAAATCGTCACGATTTCTAAAACTGTTCATATGCTTTAGAGATGAGAATTGTCAAGATCTCTAAAATCCATTAGCTAACACAAATCCTCGTAAGGCATCACCATATATTTATTAGACTAAGAAATTTTGTCTATATTAAATAGACTTAGAAATTTTGTTTTAATGGTTTAATTGGAGTTGTGGTGTTACTATTCTACTGTCATAAACGACTTTTTCAATCCTAATTGGTAAGCATTTAATCACACAACTGAGAAATTTTGTTTTAATGTTGTTTTGAATTCAGATTATGATTCTTGTGCATAAATTGGATTACATGAATGTTTATTTTTGCTTAGTGTAACTCGGATTCGGCTGAACTTTGGTGAAAATAATAGATTTATTAGTGAAAATTGTTATTGAAAATTGTATTTGTTGACTACTTTTTCTTTCAAACTCTCCACTTAGTGGTTGAAAAAATTGGTAAGAATTTAATGAATGATAAGATTTAGAAAAAAAATGTATAGAACCAATGATAATTAATATTTTACTTTAAAATTATGTCAAAAGCTAAAGCGACACTTATTTTGGATCGGAGGGAGTGTGATCTAATGAAGGAGATTTTTTTATAAAATATAAATGTTTTAAAAATGAATTTGATAAAGGTTAGCTGATGATTGAATAGAGTTGGGGAATTTAAGTTTAAATGTAGAAATTATAATGATGGTAAAATATAAATCGAAAAATAGAATCTGTTAGCCGTTTTCATCCGGCATAACTAAAGAATCTGTTAGCCCATTGCTGTACTGTTCTCCCATTGTTGTACTGTTGGCCGTCGACCATCTCCGCTCGGAAGCAATTGAAAGCAAATGAAAGGTAAGGGTAAAAAAGTGATTAATTTTGACACCTCACAAATAACCTCTCTGAAGCTGCCCTCCCATATCTTCCATTTTCAGGGAAAATAAACTCTCTACACCTCCACCTGCAACTCTTGAAAGCTGATCGCCAAACACCATTCCATGAGCTTTTTGTTTTTGGCAACTCCAAAACCTTTTGGCACCTGATAAAGCCTCTTGCCAAACATGTGCTAACTTGATCATCTGCCTCTTTTCCTTTTCTTGCTCTATATCTTACATTTGCACATAATTTTAATCTTTAGTTTATCCTTTTTTTTCATTCTTTCTATAGGATATGAAGAAGATGGAGAAGGAAATCCAAGCAAAGGAAGCTGAATAGAACAAAATGGAACAAGAGTTGCTCGAAAAAAGGGAAATGATGTTAAAAGTTAAGCTATCTTCAGCCTTGTCTGAGAAAGAGGACTTGTATTGTTTGAAATTTTGGTTTTTATTTCTGATAATATTGACCAAAGTAGATTAGCTTTCATGTTGTGAGAACAATGGCCTATTTGTTAAATATGGTTTTTTAGTCCTTGTGCATTCCTCTCCTTAACTGTGTATAGTCTGCCTCTAATTTGAATGATATGAGTCAAATATTTTTTTAAAAATGAATTTTGATTAATGTGAACATTTGAGGTAACTTTATGTTGTGTGTAAAGATGATCATTATGCATGTATTATCCTTTTTACTGCTGTCTTTCTAATGCAATGAAGCTTCGGGTGTAAATTTGCATTGTTAATTTGTGCTTAATGCAAATTTTATTCTGTACATATCAACAAGGAACTTATTAGCTCTGTCTAACAAAGCACTTCAAGCTCTCGAATACTCATCCGGGAAACCTTCTATGTTTTCTGGATTGAGGACTATGTGTTTTTACATCATTTAAAACACATTGATTAATATAATAACAATTCGAAAAATAAGATAAGTGTACTTCGATTATTTTTAAAATCTCGTACGTTGCGCACGGGTTATAGGCTAGTTAAAGACTAATTGTTACCGTCGTTAATAGAGGAGCAGGCCCAGAGATCGACCAAAAAGGCATATAAATGGCACGACATTCCTAAAGAACAACTTACGGTATATATATCTGAAAAAGAATGTGGAACTTACGGTATATATATCTAAAAAAGAATGTGGAATCCTGATATTGTTGGGGCATCTCGTGCATATAACTGTTGGAGCATCTCGTTAATAGAGGAGCAGGCCCAGAGATCGACCAAAAAGGCATATAAATGGCACGACATTCCTAAAGAACAACTTACGGTATATATATCTGAAAAAGAATGTGGAACTTGCAGTATATATATCTGAAAAAGAATGTGGAATCCTGATATTGTTGGAGCATCTCGTGCATATAACGTGTGATAATACGAAGAGAAAGATAAAATAGAGAAGAGAGCAGAGAGAAGATAGGAGGAATTGATGTATTCATTAGGTTCCAAAGGACCCTTTGTATAGAGATTACACTGTAACACCCCTTCTTAATACACTGAAGAGATGTTGCAGCGCCAACAATTACGCAGACTTTAATGTCTTTGTAACCGCCTTAGGCTTATAGGGACATGCAACCATGCTCCCATAAACAAGATGATAACATACAATATTAAATCAACGGAAGACTTAAATATAAAATAATATTATGAAATAAATGAAGTTACCCAAAACAAAGGGGTCCAAATACAATAACTGCAATAATGAAATAATAGTGTTGAACAAAAATGCGCGAATAATTGTAAAACATATTTTATTTAAATTTTTAGAATTTGAGTTCGACCCCTTTTAGTAATCCTTTTGATTCGAAGTTATATCGACACCAAGACTTGAGTGGTTTTGGTGATTTGGGATGCACCCGAATTTTAACGGGTTGCCTACGTATCTCTTGGAAGAGAATCAAGCCTTACGTAGTTCAGAGTATTTGAATTGATTTTATTTTTGGGTTTTGGTGATTGAACCCGACGAGCTTGAGGTTTTTGTCAGGTGTCCTACGTACCCGTTTGGAACGGGATCAAATCACCCGTAGTTCTTTTTAAGAACCGTTTGAATTTGAAGGACATTTAATTTAGAGTTTTGACTCTGTTTTCTTTTCCCTCGTTTAGAAGCCAATTTGAGAGCGACCCACTAGAATAAATTGACAATGAAATTTTACGATTTTAACTTTATATATATTTTTTATCAAACTCAATTTCAATCTATGCCAATTATAATTATTACATTTGAGTGGGCTAATTTTATAATTAAACAATATTTTTCTTTAACAAAAACCGATTGCCATTTTCTTTTTCCGGCAAAAGAAGAATATTTCTTTTTTCTTCCTTTTTTTTTAAGAAAAAAAGAAACGAGCCTAAGCCCCTTTTTGTTTCTTTATTTTATTTTAACAATTTACCCAACATCAAAATGAAGGTCAACAGCCCACATTATTCAACCGGGTCTGATTGATTATCAGCCCATGTATTTTTTGACAGCTATCCGACCCAATTTTTTATTTGTTTAGTACCCCTTTGATGTACTGTTTTGCTGAAGAGTAAAAAAAAATGTTAGTCGACCCCTCAGACAGATGGGGAAGAAGACGCCGGCGCTGCTTTCATCGGCGACTTCCACCGCCTCGGAGCTCCGGTCTTGGGCGATTGAAACAGTGAGGAGCAGAGAAAAGGCGGCGCAAGGCGGAGCAAGGGCGGATCGCAAGCGAGGTGAATCGATCCAAACACCCCAAATTAAACGGGTATGTTTTGAGTTTTTTTTTTAGTACGAGTTTCTCCCCAAATTTCATGCTTAATCTGATGCTTGGGTGAATCTCGGTCTAGATTTCGACTTCTCCCACGAATCCCCTTTCAATTGAGTATTCAATCTTTACGCCCAACAGATTTTGTTTTCAAATTGTGATTTTAGGGTTTTAATTTGTGCAATTTGGGGCCTCTCGATTTGTATTTAGTACATAGCAAACTTGTATTGCCATGGTTTAAGGAGCATCATCTTCCAGCGGCTAGGCTTCTTTAGTTGTAGTTTGGTGCCCTTCAATTTGGGTAGAAAGCAGTGTGAACTTATTTGGTTTATTTGGATTTCAGAAAAGTTCTGGCTCAATGATTTGTTTTGTGTGAAATTGAACTAAGACAGAAAATCTGTTTGACTCCAACTTCATATATGGCTGCAATGATTTTCCTTTTTGCATTTCTTGAAATTTGCCCGCGATTTATGTGCTTGAATGAGTTAGCTAGTTTAGGCCAATTCAGCAGCCTTTCGCTTAAAACTTTGATGCTGATTTTGCCTCCGCAGAGTTTAGGCTCCTTTAGGTGTACTTTGTTGCCTTCAATTTTGGTAGAAAGTGATGTATTCTCAGGGGGGCTGATTTGATTAGTGGAAGACACCAGTTTAGGATAGAGGCTGTTGAGGCTTTCGATTTGGGGTTTTGCTTGGCTTGGGCTACTTAGCACTATCTTTACAGCAGACTTTCTAGGTAAACTTTAGCAGATTTTAGTAGAGTTCTGCCCTTGTTTTTTTGCTTGTAGCCTTCTTGAACGGCTATGATTTGAATAGCCTGATTGTGCACTAAAAGTAACTTGAGGATTTGTTTTACTTGAAACTGAACAGCAAATATGTTCACTTTCCAACTCCATTATTTGACTGCTTGTGAATTTGTTTCCCTTGGTTTGGTTTGCAATTTGTATGCTTTGCAATTTGTATGCTTGAATCGATTGGCTAGTTTAGGAAAATTCCAGCAGCATCTCGCCTAGTTTTAGGGCTATTTAAGGGTGGGTTTCAAAGATCGAATTTCGGCAACAATTGGACTCCTTTGGTAGTGATTGACGATCCCAAAACCAGACCCAGGAGAAAACCGCAATCATCTTAAGGGTGGGTTTCGAAGACCGATTTGTGCAGCAACTTGACCCGATTTGGGGTTGATCGATTGACGATCCCAAAACCAGACCACAAGAGAAATCCACAGACATCTCAGGGGTGGGTTTTGGGACCACGCAAGTGACGATGTGACGGAGAAAAAGGACTACCTTGTATGCGCTTTCTGCTTCTTTGTGTTTTTGCTGTGCTGCGTGTGTTTTTCTTTATGCAGGCTTTCTTTCTTTCAGCCGTGAGTTTCAGTCCTCTTTTTTTTTAAATGACCTAGGCCTTGTTTTATAGGGGAAAAGATATCTTTTTACCTTCCTTTAAGATAATCCACAATATCTTTTGGCTGATTTTATATCTTTTATTTCCTTTACACGTTGCTGATCTTTTTTTTCCTTTTTGGTTTAGATATGGGTAAATTGTTTTACTTATCTACCCATTTACCTCTTTTACTGGTTTTTTTATTTTTTGTTGACTCTACTGATGAACCTGGCAGCCACACTCTATTCGTGCAACTTGGTTTGGGCTAGTTTTGTAGTTTATTTTGGGCTCCCTTTTAATTTAAACAAGCTCATGTGAAAAAACCCAATAATCAACTCAACTGAATTCTACTGTTGCAGGTCCAATCAAGTAGCTGATCCAGCGCTGAATTTTGAGCAATTTGCCACCCATGCGACGGGATTTGCGCTCTCGACAACTTGACTATATAATTAATTTTTTTCTTTTAATAGTATGCTTGACTATTGTATTAAATTTGTATACTTTAGTCATGAGCTTGTAGTGCGCTAACATGATGTTATTTAGTTTGTAACACATTTCGCGCAATCTTCACTTGTTTGTTTGATATATAAAGCGTCACACATAAGCCTTCACAAAAATAATTTCTTGAGCTCATACGATAACTTTTAATCAAACACGAAATTTCACCCCCAAACAGATGCCCTCGAACTTTGAATTTGTGAGAAGCTTGTCGAACAGATTTAAAGTTCGTCCTCGATCATTTGTCCTTATTTAATTTGGTCTTTGATAAAGAACAATACGAAGCTCACGTATGGGGCGCTTTATCCTGATCAGGTGTGATGACAACCAACACAATTTTGATTATCATTCCTCGAGACAGTACACTTGTATTCTCGTTGAAAGGGGAAGGTTGGTGTTGTTTTTGTTTTTGGGGCTGCATCTAGCATTCTTGACTAGCTAGATTGCCTACGTACCCTCTTCATGAGGGATCAAGCCGTTCGTAGTTCATTTGGGCACTCTTTTCTTCACATATTCGACAGGGTGCTTCGGTTTCGAACTAACTTCAAGTCCATCATTCTTTTTTTATTGAACGGGGATCTTTTTTTTTTTACCGCATCACTCGAATCATCTGGGCCCACCTTCTAGGAAGGGTTTCCCAAATGCTTTGACTATCATCTGCGAACCCAGAATTTTTTTTTTTTTTTTTTTTTTTGCGACTGAATTTGACATATTTTGGTTGTCAAACGTCCTACGTACTCCTTGTTGGAGATCAAGTCATGACGTAGTTCTGGGCACTTTCACTCTTGAGGCTTCACGTGAAATATTTATTCACGAATTTTCCATTCACGCAGGAGTATACCACTTCACCTTCGGCATTTGAGAGTTCATATGCCCCTTTAGGGAAAACTTTGGTCACCACATAAGGACCTTCCCATTTTGCTTCAAACTTCCCTTGGGATTTTCGGTTGATCACAATTGATCGCCTAATGGTAAGGATCAGGTCACCAACAACGAATGAGCGAAATTTAACCCGTTTATTAAATGCCCCAGCCACTTGTGATTGGTAGATTTCAAGTTTCTATTGTATTGCTAGCCGGTGCTCATCCAGTGCTTCGAGCTCAGCCAGACGAATCTTGACATTCTCCTCCGGGTTGGTGAGCTGCACTGCAACTCTGAGAGATGGCAACTGAATTTCTAATGGTAGAACAGTTCAGACCCAAAGACTAAATTGTAAGGCGTACAACCAGTCGATGTTTGCGTTGTTGTCCGATAGGCCCATAATGCCTCCGGCAGCCGTTCATGCCAATCTCTTTTGGATTTTGACACCATCTTCTTTAGTATCTTGCATAGCACTTTATTAAATGCTTCAGCTTGACCATTTGATGAGGGGTTATAGCGCGATGAGAAGCTATGCTTAAACCCAAACTTCTCGCTCAACTTCACCAGCATCTGATTTTTGAAGTAGAGAGCGTTGTCTGAGATGATTTTTGAAGGAACTCCATATCGATAAATCAAGTGAGTCCTTATGAAGTTAGCGACTTCTTTATCTCCCACTTCCTTCAATGGTATGGCTTCTGCCCAGTTTGAGAAGTAAACTGTAGCAGCCGGAATATACTGGTGTCCTCGAGAGGACGATGGCTTTATACACCCTATAACGTCGAGACCCCATTGTTGTAGGAGGAAATCGAGTATGCAAAATAGAATGTAGATAAACTAAGGCAAACCAGATTCCGTCCCTTGCAAATAATTAAAAGACTTCCTCCCGATGCAGCAGTGGGAAGTCAGGATCGATCCACGAGGAAGCGTGTCAGCGGATCCTAGGCAGCAGATGAATCTCACGCACAGAAGTCGACAACAGGGGTCCTAGATATCGAGTACAGCAACTCGACAGAAGATCGGACAGTCGAACACAGCGCAACAGCAAGCACAGGCTCTCGTCGATCTCGACCAAGGCTACTCGAGATCGAGTATGGGCTTCGTCGACGTCGGTTTGGGTCTTTTCGAGCACATGCACACAGAAGCTACAGCGACCTGGGTCGAAGATCAGTAACTCGAGATCGAGTAGTGCTAATCGATCTCGAGGAAAACAGAAACTAAACGAAAAAAAATAAAGTAAAGACAATTGCTTTGGGACTTCGAACTAAACTGTATGAAAAGGACTTCCAAGATTGGGGTTTGCAACAACGATAACCAAGCATGCGTAAGACAGAAATAAAACAGATAATCATGTGAATCGCATCAAAGGACTAAGCTTTCGCCTTTTCCAACAATTAGACAACTCTTTCAAGAAACCCTAATTGTCTCTACTGATTTTATGTTTACAATCCAAGTTGTTATCATGGACCTCCATTAGATGGGTAATAAACACATAACAAGTAGTAGATGCTCAAAACATGATAAAAGTCAGATCTTTACCTCAGGCACGCATGGCTATCGTCGGGCTCGCCCCAACCCTAGAAGTGTGTGGACTACTCGCGCTTCATCGCAACCTCAGACATTGATTGATGAAAAGAAACTAATTGCATTAAATCAAATAGAGCTTACAACCAAAGGAAGCCAATTCCGCTCTCGCTTCACCAACTCCTCTTGGTCACTCACTCTCTCTTTTCTCTCTACTACTCCTACTAATTGCTGTGTGTTTGAATGAATAGAAATCAGCCCCCTAAGGCTTTATTTATAGACTTCTAATCCTTGCTATTAAAGGATAGAAACATCTATCTATCTCTAAAACTATATCTAAAAGGCTTAATGATAAATAAAAGCAACAACATAATTAAATCTAAATAAGGGAATTATATCTAGATGTCTCAAGTGGATAAATCTCTCTTCTTCATGATAGATCTTGATAAACTGGATAGACTCGGCAATCTTCGGCTCCAAGTAATCCCAATCCGAGTAGGATTAATCAAAACGCGTAACGCGACTTCTGGAGGCTTTCTCGATCTCGAGTAATTCTACTCGATCTCGAGTAACTCGGACGTCGACTTCAGTGGCTCGGCGTCTCGACTAGCTGGTGCTCGATGTGGCTCGGACATGGCTCCTGGAGTTCGTCGATCTCGAGGACATTCCTCGATCTCGAGTAAGGTGACTTTGTCGACTTTGCTGGCTCGGTCATGTCGGGTAGCTTTCTTCGACCTTGCTCGGACACAGGCTCACAGGTTTCCTCGATCTTGAGTATCTTACTCGATCTCGAGTAGCAATGTTGATCATGGCTTGGCCTGGTGTTGTTGAGCAGCATCTCTTTGACATGGCTCGGATGTGGGCTCTCGGATTTGTCGACATCGAGTTGGTTACTCGATCTCGAGGACGGTGTGGGAGTCGGGTTACTCTGCTCCTTGGCTTCTCGACATGGTGTTCTCCGATCAGTGGGTGTCCGGGCATGATCTGTCGATATCGAGTAGACTTGCTGCTTCCGTCTTTGCTTCTTGGTTTTCTCCCGAAATGGCTCCATATTCTGCAATATTAAACAGAAACTTATGTAGATCTCTATTTCTGGCAAATAAGCATATACTACTACATAAATTCGACATATTTCCAACCCGAAATATGTAAAATGTATAGAATATGAAACTAAAATATGCATAAAAACATGGCTACTTTAGTGACATCAAATCACCCCATACTTAGACTTCCTTGTCCTCAAGCAATAACCAAACAGTAACCAAGACCTACAACACATCCTTCAAGTCTTCGCCTTTGTCAAAAGCAACATCTCAAGTAGTAGCAATGTAAGACAAGTGAATTTAACGTCATCACACATATATGAGTGATCCATAGGCATAGGCAATATAAATCCAACCTCACGGGAATAATGTGTTTACACTCAGCTCTCAATGTCTTTAGGCTATGTAGATCATCTCTCAACTCAATTCCATATACAATCTCATAAACATTGCAATTTAAATATAAATCCACTTCGCAACCAATTATGAAAATGCAACAAGAATTATCAGGATGACTTCGCTCAATAGAAGTCTTCAAAGAAGATTCCATTCGGCGGGGTTGTAATGGGGCTTGGTAAGAAATATAAGGGTATGGAATTATTTGGTCATGTGGTGCTTAATAAAATTCGGGAATCAAGACTCCTAAATCTCCAACACAACTCAACCAAACCATAACTCTCAATCATATGCATCAACCAAACTCTCCAATTTATCTCAATGAAGTATGTAACCTTTCAAACTTTCTCAACCTCTCCAAAGTATGTATCTTGCGAAATAATAAAAGAAATAAGGTAAATTTGGCTCATGCACTTTATTCACAAACATATGTACTCTTTTTCTCTTTTTTTTTTGTTTTTTTTTCAAAAATAAAATAACACTTAGTGCATGTATAAGGTGAGCCAAAAATCCTTTTACATAATGTGCATAGCAAGATAAAAATATAAAACCAACCCATATCTCAATAAATTCCAAAAATCCTTCCTACCTGAAATCCAACATAAGCTCATTTCTTCCACAAACCATTATTTCAACCAACTCTAAGTCTTAATTCCCAAATGGGGGTCAGGCTCAATTTGGCTAAGGATAATTTTGTGGAGTTTATAAAAAGTCTCAGGCTAATGTTCTGGCTTCAAGCAGGGATAATGCAGGGTAGATAAAGAGAGGATAAAATTGGCTTAAAAGGTGCCTCCATCATTTAATTCTTATTCACATCAACATATAAATGCATCGGCTTTGAATAACTATCACAACATTTAGAGATGCATAGGAAGAGTAAATACACTCAAGAAAGCAGATGGATTTTTTATGTTCTCCCTCTAAGGCCAAAATTCTCACTAGGACAATTTTTGTTGGATTTTAACTTTTAGCTTAGGATCATATGTGCTCAATTTCATCACAAGTTCACAATCCACATAAAACAATTTTGAGGACTTAGGCTAAACCTTCCAAACATGCCATAGGATTTATATGATCGAGTCAGTCATTATTTATCATCATAGGACATCTAAGTTAGGGTATAAAAACTAAGACAATGCAAAAATTTAAACATGCATATTTTTTTTTTCTTTTTTGACATTTTCTATTTTTTTTTTGCAACTAAAAACAAGACTACAGTATGACAAAAGATTAAAGTGCATAAAATTTAAACATGAATGCATAACATAAAAATTAAAAATTAAAATTTCACCATGTAAAACCAAAAGCAAGACTAAAATATATAATAATGATAATGAGCTCTTCCCCCATCCCATACTTAAAATATACAGTGTCCCTACTGTATAAAAATTAAATAAAAACAAGAGTAAAGGAAGGAACTCACATCGAGGAGGGCAGAACAGGCATGTCGAGGAAAGGTCTTTGTCGATCTCGAGTGCTCTTACTCGACATCGAGTAGCTTTTCTGCGTCCAGTGGATCCTGAAGTCGAGGAGCTTCTGGTGGCTTAGTCGATATCGAGTTGGCCTACCCGATATCGAGGAGTGTCTGGGCTGCTCCTCCTTGTCGTCGTCGACTTGGCCTTCGTCGATTCTGACTGTTTTTCAGGGACTTCTTATTCCACTTTTCGCGATCCTTATATGCTTGCCGACCTAAAAGTGTTAGATTACACACAAAAAACAAGACTATCCACATGAAGTATCCTAAAAGATATAAAACCAAAACCAAAAACAAAAACCAAAAAGTTAAAAGTCCCAAAATTCATAAAGTTTATATACATGCTCTAGATTTTAGAGTCGCTAGGCTGACTTCTCCGTTTGCGCTCAAGGACCATTAGTGTGGGGCCCGCTCATGCTTGGCCCTTCTCTTGGATCATCTAGGTCCTGATTGTAGTATGCAAGCTCAGTTGACAGGTGGTTGCTTGCATAATCTTCCTTTTCTTTCTTCTTCTTCCTTCCAGCTCTTCGTTTCCGCAGATTCTCTCACCACGGGGCCTTACCTCCCCTTAAATTATTGAAAAATTTCTTTATGGACTGAGGGGGAGTAGGATTCATACCTGAACTTACCTTTTCGGACCCAAAACAGAAATCTTTGGGCTTGGGGCTAGTCGATGTCGAGTATGGCTGGTCGACCTCGAGTACAGGGACCCCATACTTAGGCTCTGGGCAAGTCAGTGGCTCAACAGAGGAAGTCGATGTCGACAGAGGCTTGTCGAGATCGAGTAGAACCCTTGTCGAGATCGAGTTGCCCTTGTCGACCTCGAGCACAGTGCTGGCGCTTTCCTCCGTTGTTTGCTGGGTCCCGTGGTTGCTGATGCTTTTCACCTCTAGCCATGAAATTTCCTCCTTTGCAGGACCAAAAGAGAAATCTAAAACCTCATCGCCTATGGTGAAGGTGAGCGAGCGATTCTTGACACTAATTCTGGCATCTGCAGTAGCTAAGAATGGTCTACCAAGAATAATAGGGCTAGTAGGATCTTCAGCACAGTCTATGATAAGGAAATCTGCTGGAACAAAGAATTTACCAACCTGGACGGGGACATTCTCAACTATACCTGTAGGGATGACCACTGTATTGTTTGCCATGTATAGTTTGGCATCCACAGGCTCTATGCATCCTATCTTTACCTTCCGCCAGATTGATAAGGGCATGATGCTCACACTTGCTCCTAAATCACATAGAGACTCATATTTATATTGTCCAAAACCCACAGTAACAGAAAACTTACCAGGGTCAGGTCTCTTTTCAGGGAAGTGGAGTACTTTGCATTCGCCTGCGATCTCTGAGATGGATCGCTTCTTGCTCAGGATTTCCTTCAGAAATTTGACATATCCAGGCATCTCTTGCAGGGCTTCTGTAAAAGGAATAGAGACATTAAGTTCTTGCAGCATATTAACAAATCTGGTAAACCTACCTGCAGTGGGATCTTTCTGTGCCTTGGAAGGGAAAGGCAGTGGCTTTTTCTACTTCGGAGCCAGATCAGACGTCGGAGGTGTTGCAGAGTTGTCAACGTCTGCTTGCTGTTCCTCGATCTCGACTAGAGGCTCCTCGAGATCGACTTGGGTGGTCGACTTCGACTTGCTGGGCTGCGCAGTGGAGTCCGAGCTCAGCTTCTGGTCTGTGTTGAGCAGCTTTTTGTCGAGGTCGAGTACTGTTTCCTCGAGATCGAGTTTAGTCTGCTCTATGTCGAGTTGCTATTCTGCCTTGTCTTGATGTTTCCCGACCTCTGGCTCGTGTAATTGATGCCCACTTCTGAGTTTGATAGCTGCGACGTGTCCGGTCTTCCCCTTAGGATTTGGTTCTGTTTGCCCAGGGAGCTGTCCGGATGGTCGTGGGATCTGTGCAGCGATTTGGCCCATCTGGGTCTCTATTCCCCTTTTCCAGATGTCCAGTTCTCCAAATTTTGTAGTGATGTTCTGGAACTGGTTGTTGATGGTGCCCTGATTTCGACGCATCTCCTCAAGGATCAGCTGTAGATCATCCTTCTTTTGATCCCTTTCTGGATGCCCTGGAGCTCTGTAGGGTGGGGGTTCCTAGGGGGACCTTGGTTCCACTGTGGTTGATAGAACCTTTGATCTCCCATGTAGCGATTGGGACCCCCAGCGTAGGCTGCCTCTTCATGTGTCTCTGCCATTCTGATTTGCTCAGTGTGTGGGCACTCAGTAGTGGTGTGCCTCTGTGATCCGCATTCGATGCAAGGCTGATTGACAAACAGATACTTGACTTGCTTGAGGAGCTTGCGATTCTGGTCTCTCTAGAACTGCTCCCTGACATTTGGGTCAATCTTCTTTGCTGGCTCATAAAGTGGTATAGATGGTGCTGGCCTGGCATAGGAGTTCTCCTCATAGTTTGCAGTAGACCCATATTTGTTGTCATAATTGGTGAGCTTGTCTAGCACACCCCAGATGTCAATTGGTGGCATCGTCAGATACTCATAGTGAGTGTACTGATTGATCCTGTCCTTAGTGACTTGATCAAGAGAGTTGAAGAAGATCTCCTGAATGACATAGGGTGGTTGTCCATGAGTAGGGCAAGATCGCAGCAGTTCTTTGTAGCGTTCCCATGCCTTTGCTAGCGGCTCCCCAGGCTTCTGTTTGAAGGCGGTGATTTTCTGGCGGAGGAGTGCTGTCTTGGCAGGTGGGAAGAATTTATTCAGAAACTCTTTCTCTACTTGGGCCCATGTTGTGAGTGATCTTGGCTTCAGCCCTTCAAGCCACTTAAGTGCAGGCCCAGCGAGAGACCAGTGGAAAGCCTTCATCTTGATATATTCCAAAGTTGTACCTTCAGCAAGAGTACGGCACATGCCAGAAAAATTGGTAATATGCTCAAGAGGACACTCATTAAATTTGCCATAAAAAGCATTATTTTTAAGCTCTATAAGAAATTGAGTGCGAATTTCATATGAGTTTTCAGGGATTAGAATGGCCGATTCAGACACGACCAGAGTTAGATGCATATAATCCTCTGCAGTAGTTGGATATTGGGCAAGCTCAGCTTCTGCTTGTTCCCTTGCTGCTTTCTCAGCGGCGATAGCAGCATCTTTAGTGGCCAGTTCCCTTGTAAGCCTCTGTATCAGCTGCTCTTGTGTTTCTGCGGCAGCCATGGCTCTTTTCAGTCTAGCGTGGGCTTGTATAAGACGTTCTGGGTTGTCTAAGCCGTCAAACTCAGGTGGTTAACTAGAACGGCGCATACACATGTAAAGTAAACTCAAAGAGAACGTGAGATTTTAACTACCTAAGGCGCGAATGATAGCTTCCCCGGCAACGGCGCCAATTTGTTGTAGGAGGAAATCGAGTATGCAAAATAGAATGTAGATAAACTAAGGCAAACCAGATTCCGTCCCTTGCAAATAATTACAAGACTTCCTCCCGATGCAGCAGTGGGAAGTCAGGATCGATCCACGAGGAAGCGTGTCAGCGGATCCTAGGCAGCGGATGAATCTCCCGGACAGAAGTCGACAACAGGGGTCCTAGATCTCGAGTACAGCAACTCGACAGAAGATCGGACAGTCGAACACAGCGCAGCAGCAAGCACAGGCTCTCGTCGATCTCAACCAAGGCTACTCGAGATCGAGTATGGGCTTCGTCGACGTCGGTTTAGGACTTTTCGAGCACCTGCACACAGAAGCTACAGCGACCTGGGTCGAAGATCAGTAACTCGAGATCGAGTAGTGCTAGTCGATCTCGAGGAAAACAGAAACTAAACGAAAAAAATAAAGTAAAGACAATTGCTTTGGGACTTCGAACTAAACTGTATGAAAAGGACTTCCAAGATTGGGGTTTGCAACAACAATAACCAAGCATGCGTAAGGCAGAAATAAAACAGATAATCATGTGAATCGCATCAAAGGACTAAGCTTTCGCCTTTTCCAACAATTAGACAACTCTTTCAAGAAACCCTAATTGTCTCTACTGATTTTATGTTTACAATCCAAGTTGTTATCATAGACCTCCATTAGATGGGTAATAAACACATAACAAGTAGTAGATGCTCAAAACATGATAAAAGTCAGATCTTTACCTCAGGCACGCATGGCTATCGTCGGGCTCGCCCCAACCCTAGAAGTGTGTGGACTACTCGCGCTTCATCGCAACCTCAGACATTGATTGACGAAAAGAAACTAATTGCATTAAATCAAATAGAGCTTACAACCAAAGGAAGCCAATTCCGCTCTCGCTTCACCAACTCCTCTTGGTCACCCACTCTCTCTTTTCTCTCTACTACTCCTACTAATTGCTGTGTGTTTGAATGAATAGAAATCAGCCCCCTAAGGCTTTATTTATAGGCTTCTAATCCTTGCTATTCAAGGATAGAAACATCTATCTATCTCTAAAACTATATCTAAAAGGCTTAATGATAAATAAAAGCAACAACATAATTAAATCTAAATAAGGAAATTATATCTAGATGTCTCAAGTGGATAAATCTCTCTTCTCCATGATAGATCTTGATAAACCGGATAGACTCGGCAATCTTCGGCTCCAAGTAATCCCAATCCGAGTAGGATAGATCAAAACGCGTAACGCGGCTTCTGGAGGCTTCCTCGATCTCGAGTAATTCTACTCGGTCTCGAGTAACTCGGACGTCGACTTCAGTGGCTCGGCGTCTCAACTAGCTGGTGCTCGATGTGGCTCGGACATGGCTCCTGGAGTTCGTCGATCTCGAGGACATTCCTCGATCTCGAGTAGGGTGACTTTGTCGACTTTGCTGGCTCGGTCATGTCGGGTAGCTTTCTTCGACCTTGCTCGGACACAGGCTCACAGGTTTCCTTGATCTCGAGTATCTTACTTGATCTCGAGTAGCAATGTTGATCATGGCTTGGCCTGGTGTTGTCGAGCAGCATCTCTTCGACATGGCTCGGATGTGGGCTCTCGGCTTTGTCGACATCGAGTTGGTTACTCGATCTCGAGGACGGTGTGGGAGTTGGGTTACTTTGCTCCTTGGCTTCTCGACATGGTGTTCTCCGATCAGTGGGTGTCCGGGCATGATCTGTCGATATCGAGTAGTTGCTGCTTCCGTCTTTGCTTCTTGGTTTTCTCCCGAAATGGCTCCATATTCTGCAATATTAAACAGAAACTTATGTAGATCTCTATTTCTGGCAAATAAGCATATACTACATAAATTCAACATATTCCCAACCCGAAATATGCAAAATGTATAGAATATGAAACTAAAATATGCATAAAAACATGGCTACTTTAGTGACATCACCCATGCATTAAATGGCCATGACAAAGTAGTCGGGTGCAACAATTGAGGAGGCTGGTGTATGAAGTCGCCGTGAATTTGACAAGCCTGAAAAGCTTTAGAAAAATCCATGGCATCCTTCACCATTGTTGTCCAATAATAGCCCAGTCGTTTGATTTGACTAGCTAATTTTGGACCAGCTTGATGCGCTCCGCATACCCCAGCGTGGGTTTCTGCGAGGATATATTTTGCTTCTTTATTTGACAAGCATCTTAATAACATTCCATCGAATGTCCTTCGATACAAAGTGTCATTCTTAAGTAGGAACCTTGACACTCGCCTTTTAACATCTACTCTCTTTTTAGTATCATCAGGAAGGACTCCATGACGAAGATACTCAATGAGTGGTTGTCGCCAGTGTGTTTCTTCCTCAACTTCATATACGGAAACGACATCCACCTCTTCGTTGGGCTCGGCTCGCTCCAAAGCTGACATAAGCAAATGTCGCTCCCCGATTGTGATTTCGATTTCTCTTGCACTTGGCAATGTCAGTGCCGCGGCCAATTTAGCCAATGCATCTGCTTGGTCATTTTCGGACCTTGATATATGCACGACTTCTATCTGACGGAACTGGTGCATGAGATGCCTGGCTCTTTGATGCAAAAGAAGCAAATTTGTGTTTTTGACTTCATACTGGCCATTCAGCTACCTGATTACTAACTGAGAATCACCAAACACCTTTAATGGGTCAGCGTTCATCTCAAGAGCTACCTCTAGGCCAATGATGAGTGCCTCATATTCTGCCACGTTGTTTGTGCAATTTTCTAAAAGAGAAAATGAATAAGGCACTATTCCCTCGGTTGGGGTGATGAATACTATGCCTACTCCGGCCCCTCTTCTCTTTGCAGTGCCATCAAAGTATAACTGCCAAGATTACTCTTCTGTCATGAAGACTTCTTCATCTGGCAAATCATCCACTAACTCCTCGTTATCGGGAGTAGGATGGGCGGCTAAGAAATCAGCTATGACTTGCCCCTTGACCGCCTTTTGAGGCACAAACTTGATGTCAAAGGGAGCCAGAAGCATAGCCCATTTAGCTAGTCTTCCTGACAACACCGTCTTGGACAAAATGTATCGCAAAGGATCATCTCTGGAGATTAATGTGATTTGATGAGACAAGAGATAATGCCGTAGCTTTTGGATAGCAAAGATCAACGCCAGACATATCTTCTCCATAGCAGGATAATTTAGTTCTGCCCCAACCATCGTTCGGCTTATGTAGTACAAGGCATTTTCCTTTCCTTCATCATTATTTTGGGCTAACATTGCCCCTAACGACCGCTCAAGACTTGCGGTGTACAAGACTAAGGGTTTTCCCTGAACTGGTGCCATGAGGGTTGGCGGGTCAGTCAAGTATTTCTTAATGCTGTCGAGAGCATTTTGACATGCTTGGTCCCATATGAACGGAACATCTTTCTTCATCAACCTCAGAAGGGGTTGACACCTCCCCGTCAAATTTGAAATGAAATGCCGGATGTAGGCAAGTTTGCCCTGTAGACCTCGCAACTCACGGAGATTCCTCGGGGCTGGCATTTGCACGATTGCCTTGATTTCATCGGGGTCGATTTCTATGCCCCGTCCTCTAACAATGAAGCCAAGAAACTTGCCAGATGTCACACCAAAGGCACATTTGATGGGATTCATCTTCAATTGATGTTTTCGCAACCTCTCAAAGATTCTCTTGAGATCATCCAAATGATCCTCTCTTTTCTTTGTTTTCACCACTAGGTCATCCACATAGCACTCAATGGTGCTGTGAAGTAGATCATGAAAGATCACCGTCATGGCTCTTTGATAGGTCTCGCCCGCATTTTTCAAACCAAAAGGCATTACTGTATAGCAATACGTGCCTAGAGGTGTCCGGAAAGCAGTTAACTCTTCGTCCTTGGGATGCATCTTAATCTGATTATACCCCGAGAAGCCATCCATGAAAGATAAGGCTTGAAAACCCGTGGTGGAATCAACCAGTATCTCGTTTATCGGAAGAGGGAATTCATCTTTGGGACATGCTTCATTTAAGTCCCGAAAATCCACACAAATACGGAGCTGGCCATTCTTCTTCTTGATGGGGACAATGTTTGCCAACCAGATTGGGTATTGGACCTCACGAATGAATCCAGCCTCAATGAGCTTGTTGACTTCAGCTTTAATCTGCACTGTCAGCTCGGGCCGAAAACGACGTTGAGCTTGCTTTACTGGCTTTTCCTCTTCGGAGACAGATAGCTTGTGCATAGCCACCTTAGGATCCAAACCAGGCATGTCTTGATATCCCCAAGCAAACATGTCTCTATATTCATTGAGAAGATGCTCGTATGCTCCTCTTTCTTCTTCCGTTAGCAAAGCACTAACGAATACGGGCTTAGGGTCTTTTATAGTCCCCAAGTTGATCTCTTGTAGTTTGTCAACCGTAGCTTGACCTCCATCTTCCATTTCTGGCGGAGCAGGTTGGACCACATTAAGAAAATCCTGAGGATCTTCACTTGGCTCACTCCTTGTATAGGTCAACACCATATTTACTTCTTCTGTTTGAGCATCCATGGGATCCTCATCTTCGTAAGTGGAGGTTTCTGGCTTCTTATTCTTTAGCTTCCACTTTCTGGTCTTCTTAGTGTTGGCCCTTTTGTGTTTAGGCACGTTAACTCTTCCAAGCCTCTCGAACACAGAAACTCTTGGAGCACCTGTCCCAAGTCTTTTGAAAACCATGACTCGAGGTGCATTTGTTGTGTCTTGTGAGAACATATTTTGCTCTTGGGTTGTTAGAGTCATAGGCTCTACGACTTTAGTAGACAATAACTCTCCCTCTTGAGAGATTTGTAGATCATCCATCGGGATCTCATTGAGGGATTTATGCGAAGCTTTTCTTTTCAGTAGAGGTCTTGTCGCCTTAACTTTGATGGCCTTATGATGCTTTGGAGAGGCTTGCTCGACTGGTGCCTTAGAAGACTCGCCCTTGAACACCACCCTTACATTTTCATTTCTTTTATCTCCGAAATATCTTTGAATGACCAACTTCTTCTTTGGAATAAATTGGTTGATTTTACTGAGAGGATAAGTGTAGCTTGTCATTAGAGAGTGCATAGCCTTCTCTGCTGCACTCAATGGTTTCTGGCCGGGTTGTCTCTTATCCTTGGGTGTGTACTTGAATAACACCTTCAGACGTGTCTCTGGCTCTTCTCTTATTCGGACAAGAGAGACCTTGGGCGACGGGGACTCTTCTTGGGCCATTGCTCCCTTTTGAGGACTGACACTTTTACCCTCCTCTTTTGCTTCCACACATGGATTGGAGTTAGAGTGAACAGTCTTGTAGAATTTGGCGTCTGCGTAATTAACGCTTTCACCTTGGAAAGGATCACTATCGCCACGGATAGTCCTTTCATTTCCATTTTCATCGATGTACTTCAAGCACTGATGAAGTGTAGAAGCAATCGACTTGCTGGCATGGAGCCATGGCCTCCCTAGCAAAGCGTTATAGGAGGTTCCAGCGTCAATGACATGGAAAAGAGCATCCTTGTAGAGATCATCCAGAACCACTTTCAAAGCAATGACACCCAAAGCTTTTTGTCCCACCTGGTTGAAACCTTGAATGGTGAGCAATGTGGGCGACAGATGATCGACGGTCAATCCCATCGCTTCCAAGACCCGTAAAGGTAATAGATTCACCGCATACCCACAATCTAGCAGGATTCTGTTGACTTTTGCATCTCCAATCGTACCCGTGACATATAAGGGTCTATTGTGATCGGTGCTTCCTAATTGGAGGTCTCCGTCGGAGAACGTTATGGATGCCATGCATGAAGCACATTGAGATGGAGTGGGTAAAGTCACCTCATCAACCTCTGCTTGATCCACTTGATCTTTATAATCTTCCGGATCCATGAGAGCTTGAATTAAGGCTTTCCTAACTCGGGGGACATTTGCAACGCATCATATACACTTAAGCGTGCTGGAATGCGCTTTAAATGGCCGATCACATCGTACTTCACCTTCTACTTGGGAGAAGCCTTACGAAGCAACATAGGCCTTCGCGGCACCACAACCCTTTGAGCAGATGCCCCAGCTTCTTGGTCTTTCTGAGCCAACATGGGAGTTTCCTCTTCTACTGCCTCTTCAAAATCTGCAGCATCTGAAGTCTCGTTGACAAGTGATCCCCTCCCTTTCCCTTTTTCCTTGGGCTTAGGAGGTGGCAGATTTTTTCCCGAACGAAGAGTAACTTCATCAGCCTCTAACTCTTCTTCCTCAACTTTTTCGTCCCAAGTGGCCATGCAACATTGGACAATTTCTTCTTCCCAAAATAACTCCTCATCGAAAGGATCGTGTTCTAGGAGCTCTTTCGGAATAAAGTCTTTAAGAGTAATCATTTGGCGTATAGGTTGAATTTACTCTTCGTCAGAACCATCTTCTGATTTCTTGTCCTTCTTGTTCTTGTTCTTATTTCTCTTTTTGTTTTTCTTCTTGGGCTTTCTACCAACCATTCTAAAGCCCATAGGTATGCTGTGCTGGGTACTACTTGGATGAGACTTCTTTCGACTTAGACAGACTTGCCACTCAGAACCATCCTCACCATCTCCATCATGCGAGAACGATTCTTCGATGTTTGACTGCATTAAGACCTCGTATAAGGTCGGGCGGCCTGGTTCGTCCCTTGGCATGTCAGGATATGCCCATACAGTGCGCACTTTGTCACGCAGCTGAAATTGCATCGGGACTGCCTTCGGGGGTAGTGACACCGTAGGGATCTCATCTAGTGCAAGAACAACCTCGACCTCTTCTACTATAGAGACGGGGTTTGAGGAGGTTGCTTGGCCTTTTGAGCTTGATCCCTCCATTTCAATCTCTCCCTTGTTAATCATCCTCTCGACGATATCCTTGAATACGTAGCAGTCTTCAATTGGGTGACTAACAATGCGGTGGTAAGGGCAGTATTTCGGATCACCTATCTTATTAGCCTCGTTCGGCCTCTTCGGTTCTGGGAGTGACAACATTTTTGCAGCCATCAATTCATTGAATATCCCTCTTACATCCTCATCTTCAAAGGGATATTTTTTCTGCTTCCTCTCCTCGAGAGATAGTCTTTTAGCCGGCTCTCTAGTTTGGGTCTTCTCTTGTGACTTAGAGTTACTCCTTGAGGATTTTCCTTGAGGCTTAATGAAAGTGGCCATGGACTCTCCTTTCTTTGTGGGCTTTTTATTGTCGTCCCTCCTTCCTTCATTAATTTGAGGTCGGTTCGTTGTAAGCTTGCGTCGAGCGAGTTGCCGCTCAACATTGCAAGCCTTTGAAACCAAGGTATCGAAAGAACGGGGCTCCACACTTCCAACATGAATTGCAAGCTCGGGAAGTAGATTGTTGACGCACATCTGCACACACGCTTCTTCGCTCACTTTCTCTGAGCATTGCAGTCTCAAACTTCTCCATCTTGCGATGAAGTCATTAGCTGGCTCATTTGACCTCTGTTGGGTGTTTGCCAAGTCCATAATGGACACTCTGCTTTCGAGCTCACAAATTGAGCCAATAATTCTTTTTGTAAGTCATCCCATGTATGGATAGACTCAGGCTGAAGCTGTGTGTACCAAGTGAAGGCTGACCCTCGTAATGACTGGACTAACTGCCTGATCAATAGAGGATTACTTAAGGCGGTTTCTCCGCACGCTGAATAAAAGTGAGCCAAGTGTTCACGAGGTGACCCGTTAATCCCATCGAATTTATCAAAGTTTGGTCTCTGATAATTCGGAGGGAATGAGATGGCGTCAAACTCTGCAGGATAAGGCTTTATGTAGCCAATCACAGGCGGACTCTGAGAAATCTTGAATTCCCGGATCCCTTGTGCGATCCATTCTTTTATTTCCTGAGGAGAGATAGAAGCACTGCTTTCCCCCGTGTTGGGGGTCTCTTGCCCGATCTCCGAATTTCGCTCTTTCCTGTTCTCCGAATTTCGCTCTTGCCTGTTCTCTGAACTTTGCTGTTGGAGCTGGTCCATGAGCAATTTAATTTGAGCGTCTCTCTCCTCTAGCTTCTTTTGTAGTTCCTGGAGCTGCTCTTTGGTGCTTGTTGCCCAAGTCACTAAAACTGGCATGCTTTCCACTTCCTCTTCAGAGTCGTCAGATGATCCACCATCGCTTACAACAAGTGGAAAATCCTCCTCTCGAAATAGAGAAGTAGAATCCCCATATAGCGGGGAACCCTGCTTTTCGTCTTGAACCATTTCTTGGTTCGACGATTGGGTTGTCACTCCAGCATATGACTCGGCCTTAGACATAGACCTTGTCACACGTCGTTCACATTTTTGGTTTGGAAGTGACGTTGATTTCAGACCCTTTCCTTTCCTCTGGGCCTGAGAAACCTTCGACGTCTCCCTTTGAGGGTTAGAAGGCTTTGGTACCTCAACTTCTGGGACCTTGGCTTTTTTAGCCTTCATATTTGAGGACATTCCCTTTGATTCCCCATCGGAATAAGAGGTGACCAAAACTTGAGCTACATTATCCACGTCCACAGGAATTGACCCAACCAAGACTTGTCTTGAGCTGGCAAGCAGATCCTTAGCAGCACTCCATAATGTTGCATTGGCTAGTTCCAAAGCAGGGGAACGGGCCAATTTGCGAAGAGCTCCAGTTTTTCCGCGTTGGGAGCCACACTTACGCCCCCTCTTCCTGCGAGGCTTGTTTTCCTTCTTTGCCTCATTCACAGCTGGCTTCGAGACCTTAGCCGAGTTACCGTTTCTCTTGAGAACTCGAATGATTGACCCACGAGCAGGCTTGAGAGTGAGCTCTTCTCCGCTGGTTCCTTCCTCCCTGATAGCTTCGAAGCTGTTGTTAGTTGGGATCTCAGCGATGATTGACTCTCGAGTCACATCAAGTTGGACCTTGAAGGACCTCTTCTTCATCCAGCGGCCGCCTTCCACGAGGAAGGTGGCTGGCAGTTCGTTGAAGTTGACAATAGCTCTTGGTGCCATTTTTCTCCTGTAAATAAGAAATAGGCAAATATTAGTTTCAACACAACTAAGAGATGAAAAGGCAAAAAGGGTCCCACTGGGCGTGCAAAAAATATGTTGAACAAAAATGCACGAATAATTGTAAAACATATTTTATTTAAATTTTTAGAATTTGAGTTCGACCCCTTTTGGCTATCCTCTTGATTCGAAGTTATATCGACACCAAGACTTGAGTGGTTTTGGTGATTTGGGCTGCACCCGAATTTGAACGGGTTGCCTACGTATCTCTTGGAAGAGAATCAAGCCTTACGTAGTTCAGAGTATTTGAATTGATTTTATTTTTGGGTTTTGGTGATTGAATCCGACGAGCCTGAGCTTTTTGTCAGGTGTCCTACGTACCCGTTTGGAACGGGATCAAATCACCCGTAGTTCTTTTTAAGAACCGTTTGAATTTGAGGGACATTTAATTTAGAGTTTTGACTCCGTTTTCTTTTCCCTCGTTTAGAAGCCAATTTGAGAGCGACCCACTAAAATAAATTGACAATGAAATTTTACGATTATAACTTTATATATTTTTTTTTATCAAACTCAATTTCAATCCGTGCCAATTACATTTGAGTGGGCTAAATTTATAATTAAACAATATTTTTCTTTAACAAAAACCGATTGCCATTTTCTTTTTCCGGCAAAAGAAGAATATTTCTTTTTTCTTCCTTTTTTTAAAAAAAAAAAAAGAAACGAGCCTAAGCCCCTTTTTGTTTCTTTATTTTGGGTCAGTTTGGTAACACGGAGCTGATGGGGTAGCTGAAGCTGATAGGGTAGCTGAAGCTGATGGATTAAGTGTGTTAAATATATGTTAAATTGAAGTTTTCATAAGCTAGTAAGGTGTTTGGTAACCCAGCTGATAGAGTAGCTGATACAAACTAGCTGATCAAATAAGAGAAAATGAATAGAATTCTGAAAAGCTTGCGGTTAATAGCTGTTGAAAATCCAATTTCAAAAGCTAACTAAATTAAAACCTTATCTTTAACTTATTTAAAACTATAAATTATTAAAACCAAAAGCTCCGAAAAGCTACATGCATTGCCAAACGGACCCTTTATTTTAACAATTTACCCAACATCAAAATGAAGGTCAACAACCCACATTATTCAACCGGGTCCGATTGATTATCAGCCCATGTATTTTTTGACAGCTATCCGACCCAATTTTTTATTTGTTTAGTACCCCTTTGGTGTACTGTTTTGCTGAAGAGTAAAAAAAAATGTTAGTCGACCCCTCAGACAGATGGGGAAGAAGACGTCGGCGCTGCTTTCATCGGCGACTTCCACCGCCTCGGAGCTCCGGTCTTGGGCGATTGAAACGGTGAGGAGCAGAGAAAAGGCGGCGCAAGGCGGAGCAAGGGCGGATCGCAAGCGAGGTGAATCGATCCAAACACCCCAAATTAAACGGGTATGTCTTGAGTTTTTTTTTTCAGTACGAATTTCTCCCCAAATTTCATGCTTAATCTGATGCTTGGGTGAATATCGGTCTAGATTTCGGCTTCTCCCACGAATCCCCTTTCAATTGAGTATTCACTCTTTACGCCCAACTGATTTTGTTTTCAAATTGTGATTTTAGGGTTTTAATTTGTGCAATTTGGTGCCTCTCGATTTGTATTTAGTACATAGCAAACTTGTATTGCCATGGTTTAAGGAGCATCATCTTCCAGCGGCTAGGCTTCTTTAGTTGTAGTTTGGTGCCCTTCAATTTGGGTAGAAAGCAGTGTGTTTTCACAAGGGCTGCTTGCTTGGTTTAGGACACAAACTTATTTGGTTTATTTGGATTTCAGAAAAGTTCTGGCTCAATGATTTGTTTTGTGTGAAATTGAACTAAGACAGAAAATCTGTTTGACTCCAACTTCATCATATGGCTGCAATGATTTTCCTTTTTGCATTTCTTGAAATTTGCCTGCGATTTATGTGCTTGAATGAGTTAGCTAGTTTAGGCCAATTCAGCAGCCTTTCGCTTAAAACTTTGATGCTGATTTTGCCTCCGCAGAGTTTAGGCTCCTTTAGGTGTACTTTGTTGCCTTCAATTTTGGTAGAAAGCGATGTATTCTCGGGAGGGCTGATTTGATTAGTGGAAGACACAAGTTTAGGATAGAGGCTGTTGAGGCTTTCGATTTGGGGTTTTGCTTGGCTTGGGCTACTTAGCACGATCTTTACAGCAGGCTTTCTAGGTAAACTTTAGCAGATTTTAGCAGAGTTCTGCCCTTGTTTTTTTTCTTGTAGCCTTCTTGAACGGCTATGATTTGAATAGCCTGATTGTGCAGTAAAAGTAACTTGAGGATTTGTTTTACTTGAAACTGAACAGCAAATATGTTCACTTTCCAACTCCATTATTTGACTGCTTGTGAATTTGTTTCCCTTGGTTTGCTTTGCAATTTGTATGCTTTGCAATTTGTATGCTTGAATCGATTGGCTAGTTTAGGAAAATTCCAGCAACATTTCGCCTAGTTTTAGGGCTATTTGGTGATCCCAAAACCAAACCCAGGAGAAAACCGCAATCATCTCAAGGGTGGGTTTCAAAGATCGAATTTCGGCAGCAATTGGACTCTTTTGGTAGTGATTGACGATCCCAAAACCAGACCCAGGAGAAAACTGCAATCATCTAAACGGTGGGTTTCAAAGATCGAATTTCGGCAGCAATTGGACTCCTTTGGTAGTGATTGACGATCCCAAAACCAGACCCAGGAGAAAACCGCAATCATCTCAAGGGTGCGTTTTGAAGACCGATTTGTGCAGCAACTTGACCCGATTTGGGGCTGATCGATTGACGATCCCAAAACCAGACCACAAGAGAAATCTGCAGACATCTCAGGGGTGGGTTTTGGGACCACGCAAGTGACGATGTGACGAAGAAAAAGGACTACCTTGTATGCGCTTTCTGCTTCTTTGTGTTTTTGCTGTGCTGCGTGTGTTTTTTCTTTATGCAGGCTTTCTTTCTTTCAGCCGTGAGTTTCAGTCCTCTTTTTTTTCAACTGACCTAGGCCTTGTTTTATAGGGGAAAAGATATCTTTTTACCTTCCTTTAAGATAATCCACAATATCTTTTGGCTGATTTTATATCTTTTATTTCCTTTACACGTTGCTGATCTTTTTTTTTCCTTTTTGGTTTAGATTTAGATATGGGTAAATTGTTTTACTTATCTACCCATTTACCTCTTTTACTGTTTTTTTTTATTTTTTGTTGACTCTACTGATGAACCTGGCAGCCACACTTTATTCCTGTAACTTGTTTTGGGCTAGTTTTGTAGTTTGTTTTGGGATCCCTTTTAATTTAAACAAGCTCATGTGAAAAAACCCAATAATCAACTCAACTGAATTCTACTGTTGCAGGTCCGATCGAGTAGCTGATCCAGCGCTGAATTTCGAGCAATTTGCCACCCATGCGACGGGATTAGCGCTCTCGACAACTTGACTATATAATTAATTTTTTTCTTTTAATAGTATGCTTGACTATTGTATTAAATTTGTATACTTTAGTCATGAGCTTGTAGTGCGCTAACATGATGTTATTTAGTTTGTAACACATTTTGCGCAATCTTCACTTGTTTATTTGACATATAAAGCGTCATACATAAGCCTTCACAAAAATAATTTCTTGAGCTCATATGATAACTTTTAATCAAACACGAAATTTCACCCCCAAACAAATAGCAGCGGAATAAATAAAATAAATCCTATAAATTCTAAAAGTTTGTACCTTAATTCAAAAAAACACAATAAAACTGAAAACAATGAAATTTTCTCAAATCATAGGATCAAATTATAATTACCCGAGTTGACATGCCATGTGAGATTAAGGAGTTGATAAATAGCAACAAACTTAACCAACTTGCATATTTACCACAAACTCATAGCATGAAATTTATAAAGGATACAAAAAACAATAATTGTGAAAAAGGCACGAAATTGCAGAAATGCGTTGATTGAACCAAACTACTTGCCTTACTCCGACGAAATGCTTATTCATGGTTAAGCAAAATAATTTGATACTGGACCTGAGATTTTACAGAATTACATAGGGTATTAGTAACTTTTCATAAATTACGGAAACGGCACCGTAACTTTTAAAAAGTACAAAACTTACCCTTGCTTTTCCAAAAGCCAACCCGATTCTGTACCCACAAAATATCAGAAGCTAAACAGGCTGTAAAATGTTCCAAAACAGTAGGTAGGTTAGATTAAACATCGCATACTTATTTGAAACTCGACAAATATATTGCGATGAATAGAGCGGATCTTACCCAAACGGGACTCGAAAACGTCCAAGTTTCGAGCCTATTAACCCTTGGATATGGTATGAATCTGAAAAGGAATGATTTTGGTCAGATAACAGCCCTTGGATTGAAGGAAAGAAAGAAAAACGAACATAAACCACGTTTTTCTGCACAACAGAAACACTGCTCACCAGTCAAGTTCGAGGCTGTGGTGAGATAGCCTCGAAGAAGGTATGAAGGAAAGAACAGATGGGTTCGACAGGGTATGTTGCAAACTTTCTGATGCAGTCAGCATCGTTGGCTTCGGACCACGGTGCTAGTGGTGGCAAAGCCCAAAAGTAGGCTTGTCGAACATAGTTTTGCTAGAACTTCCGACTTCGTTTTCGAGCACCTCCCGATGACCTGCTGCTATGGGGACTTCACGGTGGTCTCCTGGGTGCTGGAGGAGGCTGGTGGTGGCCGTCGTCGGCCCTGGTGTCGCCGAAATCACAGTCGGAGGTGATCGGAGGTAGTTGGTGATTTGTGATCTTCAGTTGTCGTTTGTTGATTTGTAGAGAATGAATGGGAAGAAGTTCTGGTCAGATGGTTAAACGGAATAGAAGTATGCAGCGTTCTCCTCAAGTTGACCTAATTCGAATCCTCTAAGATAGAGATTTGATGCTGGAAGATTTGGCTAAAGATCACTAGTTATCCCACCGTTAGAGATAGATTTTTGTAAGAAGAAAATCTGATTGACCAGCCGTGTGCCTCCCGTGAGATCCGAGTGCTGCTTAGAAGAGATGCCTCAATTGGGCCTGGCTGACTTTGGGCAGACCACTTATGTTGGTAGTATGTACATGTGTATATATAACGTAGTATATGTACATAGACCTAAATACACATATATTATATGTATATAATATATATATATATATATAACTAGTCCACTAATTTACCCATGAATAATATATAAATATTATTTGTAAAAATTTAATTTATTTAAATAATTTAAATTAATTAATTTCTCACATTTCACATTATAAAATGTGAAGCAACTATCTTACGAACTTGACACAAAATAATAGGAATAACGAATAATTCCGACTTTTATTTAATTAAATAAATGAAAATACGAGGATATTTCATATCTCCCCCCAAAAAAAAGTTTCGTCCCGAAACTTAAGCAGAAAACAAATAAGGAAAACTCTTTCTCATATATGCTTCGGTCTCCCATGTCATTGCCTCAGTTTCGTGCTTAGACCAGAGCACCTTTACTAGAGGCACAACCTTATTCCTGAGCTGCTTCTCTCGCCGCTCTAGAATGCGAACTGGTTCCTCCTCATAGGTTCCTGTAGGACGGACCTCAATGTCTTCATAGCTTAAGACATGAGATGGATCAAGCACGTAATTCTGGAGTAAGGAAATGTGGAAGACGTCATGCACTAGATGAGCGGTAGGTGGCAAAGCTAAACGATAAGAAACTGTGCCCACCTTCTGGAGAATCTCAAATGGTCCTACAAAGCGAGGGTTCAGCTTCCCACGCTTCTCAAATCAGAACACCCCTTTCGTCGGCGAGACTTTCAAAAATACCTTCTCACCGACCTGGAACTCTGGGTCTCTCCTCTTTCCGTCAACATAAGACTTCTGTCGGCACTGAGCTGCCAACATGCTCTGCCTGATCACTCCTACTTTCATGGTAGTCTCCTCTAGAAGCTCGGGCCCAAGAATAAGTGCATCTGCTGCCTCATCCCAACATACTGGCGATCTGCACTTCCGCCCATACAGAGCCTTAAATGGAGCCATCTTGATCGATGCATGCCAGCTATTGTTGTAAGTGAACTAAATCAAACTCAAGCTGGTCTCCCAATCAGTTGGTCTATCCAGAACACATGCTCTCAACATGTCCTCTAACGTTTGAATAGTGCGTTCTGACTAGCCATCAGTCTGTGGATGGAATGACGTACTGAAATTCAAGGTCGTCCCTAGGCCTCCCTGAAGTTCTCTCCAAAACTTGGAGATGAATCTCCCATCGCGGTCTGACACAATGGTCTTCGAGATACCATGGAGTCGGACGATCTCCTTCATGTACACCCTTGCTAACTTCGGCACCTTCCAATCACTCCTGATTGCAATAAAGTGCGCACATTTGGTGAGTCTATCCACTATCACCCAAATGGCGTCTTTCTGCCCTTGGACTCGAGGTAAGCTTGTAACGAAGTCCATTGAAATATGCTCCCACTTCCACTCCGGCACCGGAAGGAGCTGCAGTGTATCTGCAAGTCGTCGATGCTCAATCTTCACCTGCTAGCACATTAAGCATCTAGCCACAAACTCAGCTACATCTTGCTTCATCCCCGGCCACCAATAATTACATCGGAGGTCTTTGTACATCTTGCTCGACCCCGGGTGAACGGAGTAAGCAGAAGAATGAGGCTCATGGAGTATGGTCTGTCTAAGCTCCTGAACATCCGAAACACAAATCCGCTTCCCAAACCATAAGGAGTCATCCTCCTGAACAATAAAGCCTGGGGCCTTACCCTCAAAGAAGTCTGCACACAAACGCACCAACGCGGTATCTTCGACATGCGCTTCCTTAATCTTCTCTAGAAAATCTGACTGCACCTCCATTATACACAGCTCACCACGATTCTTCTCAAACCACACCTCAACACCCTACTTCAACAAATCCTGGCGCAAAACAGGTCTCTATGTCAAACATGCGATCATAGCCTCATGATGAGACTTCCGGCTTACGCATCTGCTACAACATTAGCCTTCCCCGGATGATAGAGAAGTTCAATGTCATAGTCTTTGATGAGCTCCATCCATCTCCCCTGACGCATATTGAGCTCCTTTTGGGTGAAAACATACTTCAAACTCTTGTGATTTGTGAAGATTTGGCAGCGAACATCGTAGAGGTAGTGTCGCCAAATCTTCAAAGCCAAGACCACATCAACTAGCTCCAGATCATGCACTGGATAGTTCTCCTCATACTGCTTAAGTTGCCTAGAAGCATATGCTATCACCTTGCCATCCTTCATAAGCACACAACCCAAACCTTGTTCGGAAGCATCACTGTACACAATGTATCCTTCTTCATAAATAATACTGGAGCCCCCCATGGCGACGCACTAGGCTTGATATAGCCCTTCTCCAACAGCTCTTCCAATTGAGATTTCAGCTCCTTCATCTCAAGGGGTGACATACGATATGGAGCTTTGGAGAGTGGAGATGTCCCTGGTTCTAGATCAGTTGTGAACTCAACAAAGCGCTTCGGTGGTAACTCGGTAATGTCATCAGGAAATACGTCGGGAAATTCCCGAATCACTAGAATATCGGAGATTGTGACTGTCTCGGACTTGGAGTCTGGTAAATAGCATAATAGGCCCACACAGCCTTGTCGCAGTAGCCTCGCTGCCTGCATCATGTTAATAATATGGTCGTTCTCAACGGAAACGCGCCCGTGGAATTTGCACACGCATGTGACATCCGGTGATAATGTCACAATCCTCCGCTCGAAGTCAATCATCGTGCCATGTTGCCCTAACCAATCCATATCTAAGATGATATCCAGCGGCATAAGCGGAATCACCACTAAATCAGCGTCGAACTCTCGACCCCCAATCGTGATACGAAATCTGCTCAACACCTTCTTTCCTATCATTGTCCCCCCATCAGGGAGTCCAACTACAAAAGGATCATCTAAAGGTACACTGCCTAGCTTAATCCTATCAACAAGCTTCTCAGCAATAAAGGAATGGGTAGCACCAGAATCAAATAAAATATCAATGGACTCTGTATGATGGTAAATAATATCTCGAGTCACTGGTGCGTTAGCATCTGCCTCCTGCCTTATCACATATAGGCGCTTCCCAGGGTTGGAAGGCCCAGCTGCATTGCTTCCCCTGTTCACAGTAGGTTGCAATCCCGTAGGAGCCTGAGCCCTCTGCTGAAAGGACTGATTGTTGCCCTGCTGCGGTGGAGGCCTAAGCTGCCCCTGATTTTGAGTCCTCGGTGCAGCGGCTGATGCCTGGTAAGAACGAGACTGCACCACATTCTCAACCTTGCAGAAGCGTATCATATGGCCTGGCTTGTCACAACCGCGGCAAATCCTCAGTACCTCTGTACATGCAGGTTTGATGTGACCCTCCTTGCCGCAATTATGACATATCACCTGCCTCCCACCAGTATTGTGAGAGTGCCCTCCAGTCTGGCCAGTTGGGGCTCTTTCCCCACTCACACCCCTAGTTGGGGTAGATTCAGCAGCTCTCTTGACACCAGAATGCTTCTGATATTCCTTCTACCTGTTGGCGAACTCATGGTTCCGCCGAGTCTCATCCATCGTTGCCTCCACCCTGTACCCAGCATCAATGTAAGCCTCCAAGGTAGGGTATTCTCTATGCAACATCTGCAACTTCATACGGCTAGGTAAGGACTCATAGATGTAATGAATCCTGTATGCCTCAGTCCTGACCAAATCTCCAGCATAAGGTAGTAACCCATAATATTGAGTCACCAGCGCAGCCATCCTCATTCCTAGATGAGCAGGAGTCAAGAATTCCCTCCTCTTCTCAATCCTCAACGAAGGAGCAAAGTAATGATCTGTGAGGGACTGCTTGAAGGCCTCCCAGGTCGGGTTTGCCTCCCATCCCAATCTACCAACCTCCCACCATAATCCAGCTTCGCCCTTCAGACGAACAGTAGTAATATGCACCTTGTCCTGGTCGGTGCACACGATGCATCTGAACAGCTTCTCCATATGGGTCAGCCACGCAACTACAACATATGGCTTCCCTGACCCATTAAAGTCATCTGGCTTCACAACATTGACCACCTTGAGTGCCCTGAAGTAAGAGTCTCCCCGGTCTGTCACTCTGCCTAGAGCAGTAGTCTCAACGACGGGCGGTGCTTGCCGCAAAGTCTGTACATTTGGCGGAGGTTGTGTGTTCGCTCCGGCTATTACCTATGTCACCGCCTCACGAGCAATTTGTCGTATCATCTGTACCATCTCATCACGCCAGCTTTCCCCCGCAGTTCTGGTGGACCTACTCCTATGACTCACAGGACGGCTACCCACGCTCTGGCTTGCAATAGGGAATAAATGCTAAGTCCTATAATGATTGATGAGAAGTCTAAGTATTCCTAGGCTTCCTGCCCTTAAGGTTTCCAGTACCCTTGACAAAGTACCATCCTTCTATCCTTTTTTCACTAGAGGGCCGGGAGACAAAGTGCACTCCCGCTTTCTTAAACCTTTCTAGCTTCTGTTTCTCATAGGCATCACGAGTCCTCAACGACTCAAGTATCTTAGCGTGTCGCTCTTCATGCTCCTGTCTTTCAGGGGTTCCTTGGAGTCGCTTTCCTCGAAGCTCGATGATCTCCTCCATGAGCTTCCCCGCCTCCTCCATATGTTCCAGAGTACCTTGACCATGAACTGGTCATAGGTAGGAACCCATGGAGTAACCCCTACTTCTCGGAAAACCATACCATCTTTGCCTCCATAGCTTGGCGGTGGATGGTACTTTCCTAAACGGAGAACACGAATGACATTCTTCACAAGTGTTGCATTCGTTGGATTGTAGTCTGAATCATCGCTAGAGTCACTTTCGAGGCCGATTCTTATAGGCCCATTCACTTCAGCCTCTTCGTCCTCGTTCAAAGCAACTCTCTTATAGGCCAGTGATTGCGCTAGCCTTGGTAGAGATAGAAGACATCTAAGAGCAAGATTAAATAGCAGGTCAATACCCAAGTTGACTTGCACTTAAAGAATGGAATTCTAACGACTCTACAATTACAGGTTAGGTACTTGAGGGCTTGACTATTTTAAAATTCAAACATCTTTTTACACGAGGAATAAAAAAATACATTTTCTTAATGTTTTAAATTAAATTTTTTTAAACCTTTTAAAAGAAACTTTTAAATTCATTTTGAATTATACAAAACTTATATTTTCATTTTATAAAACCAAAAGCTCTGATACCACCTTCTGTAACACCCCTTCTTAATACACTGAAGAGATGTTGCAGCGCCAGCAATTACACAGACTTTAATGTCTTTGTAACCGCCTTAGGCTTATAGGGACATGCAACCATGCTCCCATAAACAAGATGATAACATACAATATTAAATCAACGGAAGACTTAAATATAAAATAATATTATGAAATAAATGAAGTTACCCAAAATAAAGGGGTCCAAATACAATAACTGAAATAATGAAATAATAGCAGCGGAATAAATAAAATAAATCCCATAAATTCTAAAAGTTTGTACCTTAACTCAAAAAAACACAATAAAACTGAAAACAATGAAATCCTTTATTCTTCAGCGCCTCAAGACCATTTACTTAAACCCGTGGATCGACGGCTGAGGTGTAGTATGCAGACCAGGGACCCCAACCATCCAAAGGAGAAAAATAGGACGGTTAGTCTTTTTACGACTAGCAAGTAGCAGAAAGTAAAATGTTTAAGACTCCGTCTACCACCCATTGACCATAAAAGGGTATTGGTGATTGTAGACTAAAATATGAATTAGGAGTAAATATTTATGTAGAACCTGACTCGTTTGATTAAAATAAAATAAAATAACAGGATGATCCAAAAGGACCAAGTGTTTGAATGGGATGCGGATCCGGAGATCCTAGGGAATCATATTCCGAGTACGGAAAGAATATGATATAACATCACTGAAAGTGGGTCACCTATTAAAGAGTAATGTACAACACAAATATAGTAATAACACAAGTATACACAACATTATCGTTTACTTAGGACAAGTAATACCGGCCTCAGCCGCATATACTGGGCGGATGACCTACTACCCTTAGGTAGATGTACCCATTCGAGAGATTTGCAATTTCGAATGGGCATCTCATGAGACGTTTATAGAGCAAGGTATAACCGAACCTTGACCTTACTTTACCCTTTTTTCATTATTTAAGACACATCATAATAAAAATAACAACAACAATAATAACACAACTGGTATAAGTACCGATCCACAATACATCCTAGGTGACCACAAAAGGCATAATGTACACTTTAGATCTATAAAGTGCACGAAATAATATAACTAACAAGCATGGATATTCAAAACCAATAATATACCATACTTAACTAGCATGAAGGAACAAAATGGACAAATCATGCTTTTTAGAAAGTTCGGGCATCTAATATAATTTTCTCAAACCATAGGATCAAATTATAATTACCCGAGTTAGCATGCCATGTGAGATTAAGGAGTTGATAAATAGCAACAAACTTAACTAACTTGCATATTTACCACAAACTCATAGCATGGAATTTATAAAGGACACAAAAAGCAATAATTGCGAAAAAGGCACAAAATTGCAGAAATGCGCTGATTGAACCAAACTACTTGCCTTACTCCGACGAAATGCTTATTCGTGGTTGAGAAAAATAATTTGATACTGGACCTGAGATTTTACAGAATTACATAGGGTATTAGTAACTTTTCAGAAATTACGAAAACGGCACCGTAACTTTTAAAAAGTACAAAACTTACCCTTGCTTTTCCAAAAGCCAACCCGATTATGTTTCCACAAAATATCAGGAGCTAAGAGCATGCGCAACGCAGGGCCCCAAGGCCCTTACACCCGCCACATCGGATTAAAAAAAATGGAAAATTCAGCAAGAGGTAAGGGCCCGGTCAGAAAACCCCTTATATAAGTGCCAGTTCACTTGAGGCCCTAGCAGCTTAATCGAGGGAGCACCGGTTAATTTCACTTTTTAAATCGTTTTTTATGCTTTTTCTGTAAAAAGAAATGAAAAAAAAAAAAATTTTAACTGTGAATTAATTTTATCTACCCATAGATACCCACTTTTTATATGTTTTTTTTAAAAATATGTTAATAATAACCATATACTATTATTTTTACCATATAAAAAGCTAATTTTTCCGCCCATTTCGCCTATAAATAATAATAATAATAATAATAATAATAATAATTGATTCGTTGAAAAAAGTAAATAGTAAAAAGTAATTTAAGAGTCCGAGGGTCGGGCCCTCGAACGAAGATGCAAATAATAAAAAGTTAGAATGGAGCCCTTAAGCTGATGTGGCAGAGGAAAAGTAAGTTAAGGGCCCGAGTCTCGGGCCCTCTAATGTGCATGCTCTAAACAGGCTGTAAACTGTTCCAAAACAGTAGGTAGGTTAGATTAAACATCGCATACTTATTCAAAACTCGACAAATTGTGATGAATAGAGTGGATCTTACCCAAACGGGACTCGAAAACTTCCAAGTTTCGAGCCTATGAACCCTTGGATATGGCATGAATCTGGAAAGGAATGATTTTGGTCAGATAACAGCCCTTGGATTGAAGGAAAGAAAGAAAAACGAATATAAACCACGTTTTTCTGCACAACAGAAACACTGCTCACCAGTCAAGTTCGAGGATGTGGTGAGATCGCCTCGAAGAAGGTATGAAGGAAAGAATAGATGGGTTCGACAGGGTATGTTGCAAACTTTCTGATGCAGTCGGCATCGTTGGCTTTGGACCACGGTGTTGGTGGTGGCGAAACCCAAAAGTAGGCTTGTCGAACACAGTTTTGCTGGAACTTCCGACTTCGTTTTCGAGCACCTCCCGATGACCTGCTGCTATGGGGACTTCACGGTGGTCTCCTGGGTGCTGGAGGAGACTGGTGGTGGCCGTCGTCGACCCTGGTGTCGCCGGAATCACAGTCGGAGGTGATCGGAGGTAGTTGGTGATTTGTGATCTTCAGTTGCCGTTTGTTGGTTTGTAGAGAATGAATGGGAAGAAGTTCTGGTCAGAGGCTTAAACGGAATAGAAGTATGCAGCGTTCTTCTCAAGTTGACCTAATTCGGATCCTCTAAGATAAAGGTTTGATGTTGGAAGATTTGGCTAAAGATCACTAGTTATCCCACCGTTAGAGATAGATTTTTGAAAAAAGAAAATCTTATTGCCCAGCCGTGTGCCTGCCGTGAGATCCTAGTGCTGCTTGGAAGAGATGCCTCAATTGGGCCGGGCTGACTTTGGGCTGACCACTTATGTTGGTAGTATGTACACGTGTATATATAACGTAGTATATGTACATAGACCTAAATACACATATATTATATGTATACTATATATATATATATATATATATATATATATATATATATATATATATATATATATATATATATATATATAACTAGTCCACTAATTTAACCATAAATAATATATAAATATTATTTGTAAAAATTTAATTTATTTAAATAATTTAAATTAATTAATTTCTCACATTTCACATTATAAAATGTGAAGTAACTATCCTACGAACTTGACACAAAATAATAGAAGGGCAAATTGCAAAAAATAACACGAAGTTTAGGAGTGGTTGCATTAGGTGGCGCCAACTTTCAAAAATTCTATAATAATCATCAACTTTGAAGGGTGGTTGTATTTAGTAGCACAACCAAAAGTACACCCCTTTTAACATTCTATTTACAAAAAAAATCACATTTTTCCATTGTTTTTTAAAACCCACTCACAATTTTCTTCTTTTAAAAAAAGAACAATTTTCATGTTTATAAACTCAATTTCAATATTTCAAAAAACATCATTTTAAAAAAAATATATTTGTGATATTAATTGGTACCTTTTTAAGACACTCATTTTTCATTTTCAAGACATTACTTACTATTTAATTTTTGAAAAAAAAATGAGTTTATGGAGAAAATAAAATTAGTTCTTTTTTTAACCGGGTGTAAATAATGAGTGTATTCTTTTTAGAAAAAAGGAGAAAAGTAGTGTTTTATAAAATAAATTATATTTTTTAAAATTAAAAATGAAAATGAATTATTTTGAAAAATAAAATATGGGCATTTTTTAAAAAATTGAAAATTGGATGATTTTTTATATACAAAGAATGTTAATAAGAGGTGATATTTCCAAAAAAAAAAAAAATAGATGTGCCACTTATTGCAACCAAAACCAAAGTTGGTGATTATTTTTAGAATTTTGAAAGTTCATGCCATTAAACGCAACTACCCCTAAAGTTCATACTATTTTTCACAATTTGCCCATAATAGAAATAAGGAATAATTCCGACTTTTATTTAATTAAATAAACGAAAATACGAGGGTATTTCATACACACCTTGAGCCCCAAGTCTAACTAGGGTTTCCATGTATATCCAGGTACAATAACAATATTATAACAAAAGTAAATATATTGGTTATTTTGACAAGCTTCACTTTTAGGCCAAGGCAATCTAGCCCAGACCGGCCCAAATAGTTGTAAATCTCAAGCCCATTAATTAGTATCTACTAATATTCTGAAAGGAAGCACATAATGAATCTTGAAGGTTCGTAATAAGATTGCAACCGAGTCTCTCTCCCTCCCAGCGCCGTCGCCAACGGACTGCAACCGGTGAGAGAGGCCGCGAAGCTATCATCTGTAGACCGTATTGGTAATATACTGGGGTGTGTTCGCATTGAAAACTTTAACGAGAATGGGGTTGAAGAATTTGAGGTAATTTTCAATTCCGATTGACAGTTATGTCTCAAACAATTATCTACGACTTTTCCTTCTTTTGCTTGTTCGATCAGGTCGAAAGCTTCGGAGAAAGCGGAACACAAATTTGATAAGAAGGTCCAGTTCTATGCTAGTGAGTTCCCAAAATCCAAAACTTTTTCTATCTTGTTAATTCTTAATGATTTAGGCAAAGGGAGGGGTACAAGGAATCTGAAGAGTAAAATTTAATTAAAAAGCTGTGTAAGTCGTAATTGTGTCTCTCGACTAGTTTACCCATGTCCAGTTTGGAGAATGAAACCAAATTTTGCTGTACAAGAAAGGAGTGAAACCTTTGTTAATACAGTACTTAATTATGATTATTGTGAACCAGATTTGTTTCCATTCGCTTTCCACATAGTGCATCATCTTCAATCAAACGGGTTACAAGTGTTAATCTGGTTGATACATTTTGTGTTTTCCTGTGCAGAGGTTAGAACTTAGAAGTCACACTGTTGCTGCTACTAAGACTATTTCCAAGGTAGTGTGGGCTAACTCACAACTCTTAACCACTATAAGTTCAGTAAGGCATTGCTTAGTTTGTTTTGATTTCCAATGTCCATAAACTTCCATTTTCAACTTGAGACTGTAAACCTCAGTGAAGCTGCCCATAAGTAAATCTCAGAGTCAGTGAGATATGTTTAGAGACAATGTTGTTGTTGTTGTATCTTGCAATTGATTTTCATAAGTATGATTGATGAGAGGGCGGAATGGTGGAGAATAGATAGAAAATGCTATACAAACGGTCAATGAACCTGCTATAGCTCGCTGAATTGGTCCTTCTTGCCAGTTGCTATTTAAACTCAAAATAAATCAATCTTAATTCTTAATGAGTTATGTGTTTCTGTAATACATTAGTGAATCTTACAAGTAACTTACAGATGGGAATTTCTCCCAAAACCACCTCTGAAATTGGGGGAAACCAATCACTGTTTTTCTTCAAAATGATTGTAATTAGTCCCTGAGTTATTGATATAATTTGCACCCTTTTATAGTGTTTTCATTAACCAGCCACTATGTTAGAAAGTTTTATTAGTTTTATTGTGATTCTTTTTTAAATCACCAATTTGCTATAAAAATCACATTTTCACATTTTATCAAAATGATTTTTAATAGAACCTGTTAGTAAGACTAAGATTAATTACCCTTTCTATAAGGAACAAAACCCCTCACTTTTATTGAGGTTTATGAAAATTTTCCTTTGTTGAAAGTGCATATTTCTTTCTTGGAGCTTTTCAAACCTGGTGTTTCACTAAATCTGCTCTGAACTCTTTGCCAGAGCAAGAGTGCTGCTAAAAGGCGGGCGAAGAAATTGAAGGAGTTAAAGGCTTATGATTTCTCTTCTCTCATTGAGTTATTGCCGGAGCTGGACCTCAAAAAGGAAGCTGATGGTCCAGCCAAATACAAGCTTAACAGCAAATTGAGAAAGAAATTATTGTGAGTCCGAAGCCTTGTTATTTATCCTTCTCTTTCCCTACATTACATGCACGTCGCCCTTCTGCAGGTTGTTCTGCCTAGGAAATCAGGAAAGAATTATTCAGGTGAAGATTTAAGAATAGGCTGGAGATTTGATTTTATTACACTTTGCTAGCAAATGAAGCCATTAGGGCATCAGGCGTTTTAGTCAGATGTCGAGAAGAAATCTATATCTTTTATTTGCTATTCGCCTGGGACTAGTTAGGCATTCTGCCTACTGGTTTGGGAGTCAGCAGCAGGGGCTTTGGTTAATCTCTCGTTACTCTTATTTTTTATATGTGTTTGTGTTTTATGTGTGCTGTGTGATTCCTCATTTCTCACTGTATCACAGGTTAGATGAGGGGAAACAGTTGGATGCTGTACTTAGCGGCAAAGCATTCAAATCAGATCCTTTAGCTGCCATATATCAGCACTTGCAGAGCACTCAACCCATTATTGAGATACCCAAGAAGAAGAAGAAAGAGACTGATAAGAAGAAGTTGAAGAAGAAGAAGGGGAAGAAACCAACACCCGCGGCAGATATGGAGATGTGAATATAGACAAAGCAAGCCACAAAATCTGTCACTTTGGTGCAAGGCACCCTTGGGAATTTGGATATGTAGCTGTTGAAGGGTGAATATTATAACAAAGACCTGTAAGATCATCTTTAAAACTAATTCCAACATTTTATCTTCTGTTGGTTATCGTCCTAACACAAAGTAGATGCGGTTTTATTCCTATGAGAATACCTTCCTACAAGCATATGAGAATACTTTTTTTAAGATAATACTCCCTCCGTTTCCAATTAACTAACGTTTTGAAAGAGCATGGGCAATGGGTTAAAGAACGATTTGACATCTTCTCTCCTGAGGAAATATGAGCACCCACATTGGTAGTTTTTAGTGGGTTTTTAGAGGCAAGAAAATATTATAATATTGAAGAAGGGTTAAAACCTCAATTTTGAGTTGCTTGTGTAGCAACTACACTAAAAACCCAAGAAACCCAAATTGAAGAGAGAGATAGAGAGAAGAGGGGAGAGAGAGAGAGTGAGTGGAAATTGATGGGACAAAAGGAAATATGGGATCGCATTCTATTATTTATAAGTGTAAAAATAAAAAATGTGTGATAATGGATAGAATAGAGAGGAGAAGAAGGGAATGAACTGATGTATTATTGGGGTCTTCAGGACCCTTTATATAGGAGTTTACATAGGGAGCTAGGGTTTACTAGTGTTTATCCATCCCTAATATAATAATATTATAACACTCCCCCTTGGATAAACATCCCTAAATATTACAAAATTACATATCTTGCCTAGAAAACCCAATGGGACAAAACTAGGATCCAGAGAACAAATACATATGACATTTGGTACGCTTTGGTGATCTGCCTCATTAAAAACTTTGTCAAGAAAACCCAGTGGGACAAAACCTGATCGAAGGGAAAAAGAGTGCAGTGCGTATACTCCCCTTGAATTCAACACCCTTCTTGAAGTCTTCTCATTCTTCTTGATGGCGCTGTCTTCATGAACTTATGGTCGAATATCAACATTGTCCTTGACTTGGAATTTCTTCATGATTGACTTGATGCGCTTGACTTCTATGTATTGGTGCTGAGCTGCTTTGAATGCACAAGCATAAGGTACTTCAGGACCTAGTGTGCCATTTGATCATGGGGGATCTAGTGTGTTAAATGGTGTCTAAGTTGCCTCGTTAAAAACCTTAACTTGGAAAAACCCATTGGGATAAAAACCAAGATCAAGGAAAAGAGTACAACATTGTATGGTACTTCGGGACCTAATGCAATGTCACCATTTTCACAATTATAGGTACTTCTGGTACTCTTATAAGGATCTTTAATCAATTGTATGTGACGGGGCTTTGACATTAATGCTTCAGGCATTTTCAATCTATCTTTTTCATTTATATGTGTATGCAAGTAACACGTCCGTCATTTACATTTAGATCCAGAATTATATTCACTTCTGGTGAATACATTCTCCATATAACCTTTTATAGATATTTGTGCAATCAACTTGGCTTTATATTTTATTTTGTATGAACACTCACTTAAAACCAATTGATGTTGCACTTGTCGATGTAGGAACTACAGGTCCAATGCCATCATGCTTAAAGAATCCATCTTTGCATGACTTGCTTCTTTCTAGCTCTTTTACTATGATTTCAATGTCGACATCCATTATTTATTTGATGATCATCATATTCTCATAGACTCTTTCCACTTATGGGGAATCGTATACCAAAAGCCTAATGATCTCCAACACTTCTGGTGTACTTAAGAACCACTTGATATTCATTGAGTTGGAGTTACTCCTGGAACTTCCAAATGAGCTAGTATATGTGACTTTGTCACTTTCTTGGTCTTTAGTAAATGCTTTCAATGACATATTTGCTAAACCTTATAATCATTTCATTTATTGAACTTCTGGTTCACTTGTATTTATCCGCGGATATGAAATGATAGAGAAGTTGCTTCCATGCAATCTCTTTCTTAATTGTCTCATTTCCTCTCCCCCTAAATACCGAGCATTTGATCACCATTATAAAGCTCTAGGTATTTGATAACAGTAGGGACTCAAACCCCATGTATCATCCAACTTCTTTGTGGTCTCATTGTAGTTCATTTGGAGGAGGTACATCTCGGAACATATGTTGCTCATTCAAAACCTTTGAATGACATGCTCTCTTCTGGAGATAATTAGGGAGATGTTATTGTGTCAAATTCGAAATGCAAACATGCATGGGCCCATTTGACCAACGACTCTTCTGGGTCGTCGTGAGCTACCTTATGCTCAACAATGTTTTTGATAACATTCTCTACCTTATGTTTCATATGACCAAAGTGTTAAGGCATCTATTGTATTGGAATTACATTGGTCTATGTGATAATGTTCCGTAGTTGTCTCATTGAATCCACTCAAGAGACAGTAGAGACTTTGCATTTACTTTGAATTTAGATGGTCATGTTGTTGATTTGCCAAGATGGTAGACCATATATGTTCGGTCACCCTTATAGAGGATCTTCGGGTCCTAGGATCTTCTGGTCCCTTTTAGTGGGTGTGTATGTGAATGTCAATGATCCCGCCCATCATCGTTTCACATGAATGACCGAATGCCACAAAGAAAAACATTTTATCATTTAACTAACTTCTGGTTAGTGATAAGTTTCAATGGGATAAATAAGTGTCAAATAAACCATATATATACATTCTCAATTATGTAAGACTTGCTTCTGGCTAGTCATATGAGATATTGGTGTTCAATACCATGTCAATTCATACATATGTGTCATTGTTACTTCAGGTAACAAGATCAATGCTCTTCTGGAGCTATATGGTATTTATCCTGATTTTCCATTCATGATTGTTTGAGAAAACTTCGGGTTTTCAAATTTGTTTGACACTTATAAACCATAATATTCAACCATTGAACTTTGTATATTGTGATCCATTTATTTAATTTAGATGCCACTGAATGGGTATTGTCAGAACTTTCGTTGATGTCATACTTCAGGTATGAGTCATTTATAATGTTCTCCAAGACATTATAATTAATCGTATAACAGGCCTAGCTATAAGCCACAACAATAACTTTGGTCAAGCGCTTAACCATAACCTCTTTCACACCGGGGCATGCTTCACGCAGTGCT
Source organism: Persicaria maculosa (assembly GCA_963922045.1). Taxonomy (NCBI): domain Eukaryota; kingdom Viridiplantae; phylum Streptophyta; class Magnoliopsida; order Caryophyllales; family Polygonaceae; genus Persicaria; species Persicaria maculosa. The sequence continues at coordinate 24,908,046 of OY998262.1, forward strand.
TAGAGGATAGTCAGGAAGTGGCCTTTTTACCCGGATCGTGTTATGTGGTTACTTCTATTGGTTGTATCAACCAAACAAAATTAGTTCTGAATATGATAAAACCCACATTCCATGTACTTCTTCAGGAATACAAATGATAAAATTAGGATCATATACTCTTCTGGAGTTTGTGAAATCTTTTACTCTTCTAGAGTTCATAAAATATTATTTACTCTTCAGGAGTTAATAAAAATCCACCAGTAGAGTCTTCAGGCTCTTAGGTTGGTGTTGAAAAACTTCACAATCTACGGGATTGTGGTAAACCTTTCTCCCAAATGTTCATTTGCCAAAAAAAACTCCGCATTAGACACTCATGATAAGTAGTTTCTTCGGGAAACACTTTGAGCTTTGAATTACAATAAGTGAAATCATAATAATTTTATTCAATATAAAGCAATGAAAAAAAACGAATAAATAAATAAAATAAAATTGCATTTGTCCACTTCAGGTGGAGCCATGAGAAAAACTTGTCAATTTATCATTTTCTTCAAGAAATGATTTTTATTCATAAGGTGATTAATTTGTCAATTTCGAGTGACAATTAGTCTCTATTATATATATTTCGATCATATACTCCAAAAGATGATAAGTTACAATTCAAAAATATAGTAAGTTGTCATATAAACATTGACCATATTCTTCAAGAAATGGTACGTTTGATTATTACTCACTTCAGGGAGAAGACAACTTGTATACATTCATTTTAATTTCTACACTTCTGGGTATTTGTGCAACTTTAAAATAAAAACTCATACACTTCAGGGCATGGTTTCGTCATTAAGAGAATATACGATATATCTCATATCATTCATTTACTTCAGGAAATGAATATTGTCACTTCAGAGACAAATTTGTGTTGATGAGATAGTGAGACATTTTATGAATTTCCTTTTCATATACAACTCTTCAGGAGATGATTGTCGTTACTACAAGAACGATTTATGATTATGTGTCCATCCACTTCAGGGGATGCCTTTATATATTTCAAGAGATAATGATGAATAAATAAATAAATAGTTGATATAATTGATAAAACTATAAAAACATAAATAAATAAAATCAAATTGGCATATTGTCAACTTCTGGTGACAAGAAAATGAACATCTGCAAATACATGTTCGTTCTACTTCTGGAGACTGGTGGAGAAATCATAATTTTTAGCTATAAAAATCATCGGTTCAGGGATGATTATGAATTTTAAAATTTTATCTACTATGGGAGATAAATTTTTATCATGATATATAAGCTAAAATATTTTATCTTCTTCAGGAGATAAATAAGAATTGCATCTTCTTCAAGAGATGTGATACATAAATTGTGTTTACTTTATCTTCTTCAGGAGATAAACTATCACTTTTGGGATGATATACAAATTTATCATTTTATATTTACTTTTCAATCGTTCACATCTACTTCAAGAGATGGTCCGTTCATCTACTTCGGGAGATGAAAGATTAAACAAATATACTTTAAATAAATTAAATTAAATAACATACATATAAAATAAATAAACATAAATAATAAATATAATTTCATCATCTCTGCAGGGATGAGATTTATCGGCTTGATCATCTCTGCGGGGATGAGATTTATCGTTTCATCCCTTCGGGGACGAGATCAATTTATCATTCATCTACTTCGGGAGATGCGCTCGTTCATCTACTTCGGGAGATGATTTCGCTCATCCACTTCGGGAGATGATATATATAAATTTAACAATTTTATCTACTTCAGGAGATAATATATAAATTTAACAATTTTATCTACTTCAGGAGATAATTCATCTATAATTAAAAAAACATAAAAATAAAATAAATAAAATAAATAAACAAATAATTCATCACTTCAGGGATGAAATTCGATCGTTTATCACTTCAGGGATATAATAAAATAACATCCACTTCAGGGGATACGACCGATTGATCCAATCGCTTCAAGGATTTAGATTCCGCACTTCAGGGATTGAGATTACTTTATCCGCTTCAGGGGATACTACAAATTCGATTGATTAAACCACTTCTGGGGTTACACATCAAGGGAGGGATTGAGATTACTTTATCCGCTTCAGGGGATACTACAAATTCGATTGATTAAACCACTTCTGGGGTTACACATTCAGGGGATACTACAAATTCGATTGATTGAACCACTTCTGGGGTTACACATCAAGGGGATACTACAAATTCGCTGGGGTTACACATCATCTTCAGGATGTGTGAATACTTCACAGGGGCAAAATATGTAGCCCTGAAAGTTTTAGGCCTTTTTATGTAATTGTGTAAAAATTACGGGCCAATCTGCAATGTTTAAGAAATTCTGGGCCGATTTCGTGATTAATAAAATAAATTGCAAACCAAAAACTCAGTACTTCGTCTTCCTCGCTGAAGTAGAACAAGAACGGCGGCGGCGAGCCCTCCGATTACGCGGGCGGCGGTGGCCAGTGAGAGGAGCGGAATCGCGATGTTCCACTCGATCGATGTGTTGATCTGCAGCGAAGACGGGGGCGGCTCGGTTGCCCGCGGAGGTTGGCGGATGACCTTCGGCCTTTCTTCTTCGTTTGGGAATCACATATCGGGGGCGGCGAAACTGTTTGTTTCTATTCCACCCATCGCGTGCACAAGGTTCTGCGACTACTCTTCCTCCATTACCGTCGTTCCGACGCCATCGGAATGTGGATTGATGGATTCTGACCTATTGGAGATCGAAAGGGCAAACCTTTGCGGGGCGTCTTCGAGCGGCGATGATCCCAACCTCACAATCCAAAGAAGAACAACATAAAAAAAATATCAAATTCAATTAATGCTTCAAAAGAATATTACGGTAGGGGCTAGATTGATTCAATAAATCAACGTTTCAAAGTTGAAGGAAATCAAAAGAAATTGGGGAGGCGTAGTAATGAGGTCGGCGAAGATGGCGATCGGCGCAATTCAAGACACAGCGACGCCGTCGATGGAGGTTGCAGCGGAAGGAGCCGGGGTGGCTCGTCGGAGAGCAAAGGCACTTACGGCCTGATTTCGCGGCGGCGGTTGGTGGTGATTTTTGGAAGCCATCGTTGATAGGAGGAGAGGTTTTTGATTTGGAGGTTGATGCGGCATGATCGGAGAACAATTAGGGTCTTAGAAACTATCGTGCTGATAACGTGTGATAATGGATAGAATAGAGAGGAGAAGAAGGGAATGAACTGATGTATTATTGGGGTCTTCAGGACCCTTTATATAGGAGTTTACATAGGGAGCTAGGGTTTACTAGTGTTTATCCATCCATAATATAATAATATTATAACAAAATGAGGGTTTTATGGATGAATTTTTTTTCAAAATATTCACAAAAAAATAATTATTTATCAAAATATTCACACTTTAAAAATATTTACAAAAATATTCATTTTTTGCAGGTAGTACAGAAAAACGTGGTTTCAAATCGCGTCTTATTCACAATGTGAAAATTTAGAAATAAAAAAACGCGGTTTGAAACCGCGTTTTTACCACTAATTTTAACCCCGAATTAAATTTATGTCCATATTTTTATGGAAAAAATTGGTGAAATATCCATTTATGATTGTTAATTAAGTAATTGTCCACATTAAGATGGATATTAAGTAAATGTCCATAAATTTTGCTTAATTCCAACCCTACCCTAGTATAAAGTTCAACCCCTTTCCTATTAGCCCCGGTGAAGGTTTTGAGTTCTGGCCTGTTATCAAATAAAAGAAAAAGAAACGGCAATCGATTTGCCCTCTCAGTTCGATTCCGATCGGCGAAGTTCAGTTCGATTGGGGATCTGAGCGAGTATCTGTCATGGCGACGATGTTGAGCTCCCTAGGGGCACTGTTGGCGATGCTCAACGAAGAAGTAAGATCCCTAAACGCTTGTATGCGGCAATTGATTCGTCCCCTCGGTTCGATTCCAATCGGCGAAGTTTAATTCGATTAGGAATCTGAGCGATTCGTCCTCTTAATTCGATTCCAATCGGCGAAGTTCAATTCGATTAGGAATCTGAGCGATTCGTCCTCTCAATTCGATTCCAATCGGTGAAGTTCAGTTCGATTAGGAATCTGAGCGATTCGTCCTCTCAATTCGATTCCAATCGGCGAAGTTCAGTTCGATTAGGAATTTGAGCAAATATCTGTCATGGCGAAAATGGTGAGCTTCGCAGGGGGCGCTGTTGGCGATGCTCAACGAAAATCATCCAGATCTCAAGCTTCACACTCTCCCAAACCTCAACTCCTTTGCTCACTTTTAAAACTTCTGAGTTGTAAATAGCACCCTTGAAGGTGGAGAAGATAAACTATTTCATTAATTTCATTGCATCGATTACAAACATGTTTGTATATTTATGTACACATTTCAGAGTTCAAGAACCTTCATTACTTTGTCTGTTTATGAGGCATTAGCTGTGTGCTTAGAGGATGAAGTCTGGGTTGTGTCTTTGGGCTTTTCTTTGTATCTTTCCTTGGGTTTTTCATTTGGATCGTGAATGGATGTAACTGTAGGGGTGATAATATTTTGGTGATATATAATATGGTAATGACATTTCTTATGGAGATGGTACTTTGGTGACAATTTTATAAAGAGTCAATTTATGTAAAATTTTGGAAATACGGGTTGTTGACAATATTTTGATGATACGGGTTGTGACAATATCTTGGTGATAATCATTTTTCGGGTGATGAAATGGTGTGGAATTATGTATATTAAATTTTCGTTTGCCTTTAGCCCCTCTAGGGTCTATGCTCTCCTAGTTCTTGAGTTTTAGTTTGGTGACAAAAAGTGAGTTAATATTAGGTGACAACAGTGATGACATTAGTAGTGTACACCCATTTTAATTTGATGACAGTGTTTTGTAGTCGGTGAAAATAGGTTGATGACACTATTTTGGTGACAATTTTAGGTGAGAGAAACTCGTAAAACTTTTGACATTTTATTGGGTGACCATATTTGATGATATATAATGTAGTGGTGACATTTATTACTGTTTGCTTAGTTTTAGTTACTCTATGGCATAATGTCTTGTCATTGGTGACAATAAATTACTATCTTGGTGATATTTAGTATGGTGATGACAGTTTGTTTGTAATTACATGGACTTGGTGACAAATATTTGTTGAAACAATATTTTGATGACAATAGGTTGATGACACTATTTTATTGTTGGTGACAACAGATTACTAAAGTAGTTTGGTGTCAATAGATGGTGGTGATAATGTTTTCTGTTTAGGGGTAATAGATTAGTGACAATGTTTTTTAGTTGGTGACAATTGGTTTGTGACAATGTTTGGTGACAATGTTCACTTGTTGGTGAAAATAATTTGATGACAGTGTTTCGTAGTTGTTGACAATAGGTTGGTGACAATATTTTGTAGTTTGACAATTAAGTATTACAAAGTTTAACTTTACATCAAATTTCATCTACTTAGGGTTATTATTGTAACAAAAATGCATTAATTTTAATTAGATGACAAATGTAATGTCATTATAGTATTGTACATCGAATTATTCGTTTGCTCAAGTTTAGCCCCTCTAGGGTCTATGCTCCCCTAGTTCTAGGGTTTCAGTTTCATAACAAAAATATGTTAATATTAGATGACAAATCTGATAACATTAGTATTGTACACATATTTTAGGGTTTAGGGTTTATGATTTAGGGTTTAGGGCCTTAACCCTAAACCTAAACCCTAAACCCTAAACTATACTGTACATCAAATTTTCGTCTGCTCGGGTTTGGCCCCTCTTGGGTCTATGATCCCCTTGTTCTAGGGTTTCAGTTTTGTAACAAAAATGTGTTAATATTATATGACAAATGTGATAACATTAGCATTGTAAACATTTTAGTTTGATGAAAGTGCTTTGTAGTTGGTGACAATTGGTTGGTGACACTGTTTTGTCGTTTGTGAGAATTAATTTCTAAAAATAGTTGGTTGACACTAGATTGCTGACAAAGTTTTGTAATTGGTGACAATAGTTTATTGACCAAAGATTGATGAAAATAGATTGGTTACACTGTTTTATTGTTGGTGTCAATAGATTACTGAAAAGAGGTTGGTGACAATGTTTTTTATAAGTTGGTGACAATACGGTTGATTAAACAATATGAAAACAGTTTTCTGTAGTTGGTGACAATGTCTTAGTGATGTATAATGTTATGGTGACAATTTTTTTAAGGTTACAATATCATGGTGACAATATATTGTCATCAACCCTGTCATTAATAGTTGTCACCGACAATTGTCATCGGGAAAATCATTTATTAGCAGAAAAATCCCATTTGTCACTGAGGAAAAGTGTTACTGGCAATTGTCACTGGAAGAAAATCAACTGTCACCCAAATTTTTTTGTCACCAACAGTTATGATAAGCAAAAAAGAAAATCCATTGTCACTAGAAAAGATTTTCCTCTAACTGTCACAGGAAAAAATAAAATGTCACAAAAAATCAATTGTCACCAAAATAATTGTCACAATTAACTGTCACCAGAAAAATATACTCAACTGTCACCAAATACAGGCGTTTATCGGAATGGTCAATGTTGACTAGTCAATGTTAAAATTAAAAATGGTCAAAGGGGGATGAGGAAGGGTTAGGAATGGGGAAGGAGGGGTATTTTTAGAAAAAAATGAACATTTACTTAATTATGTAAAAAAAAGTGGACATTTACTTAATTTTGACATGAAAAATGGATATTCACCAAATTTAACATATTTTTATATTTCTCCTAAAACATGCGGGTTCATACCGCGTGTTTGGTTTTACTTTTTTTTTTTCAATTTGAAATTGAACAGGTGAGGAGTGGAAAGGAGATCCATCACCGCCACCATCACGGCACCATCACCGCCACCGGCGACTCGTCCCCCTCTGGCCTCTGCTACGTCGCCGCCCTCCTCACCGGTAGCCCGAACTCCGTCCCCATCTCCTCGCCTTGGCCGTCCCCTCTCCGCCTCCGAGGCCTTTCGATCGGATTGTTGGCCTCCCCTCCACTGCTCCACCTTCTTCGAACCTTTGATGAGTAGGTGTCCCACGCAGGCGAGGGCCAAGACGAACCTCTGATGAGCAAGTGGCCCAACACCTCTTGGCCTCCACTTCTTCGAACCTCCGAGGCCTATCGGGCCATTGACGACTTCCCTAGTCCCTTCCACTTTAAATGCCATTTCAGTTGGAAAAAAGGGTAAAAACTAAACACGCGGTTTGAACCCGCGTGTTTAGCGGACAAATATATATACTTGCATATAATTAATTTGGGATTAAAATTAGTGGTAAAAACGCGGTTTCAAACCGCGTTTTTATCATTAATTCTATTACCACTTTCCCTTTATTTCTAAACTTTTCGCATTGTGAATAAGACGCGGTTTGAAACCGCGTTTTTCTGTCCTACCTGTAAAAAATGAATATTTTTGTAAATATTTTAAAAGTGTGAATATTTTGGTAAATAATTATTTTTTCGTGAATATTTTGGAAAAAAATTCTTTATGGATGTGGAAAAAAAAATAAGTTGGGTTTTTTTTAAGGAAAGAGAGTGTGATAAAAGAGATTAATAAACCCAAGAAACCTGCACTAATGCGGAGAGCATCCACAACAAGGGTTTCTAGTGGGTTTTTTAACTCTAAAAATATATTTTATTGGGGGAGTGGGGGTTGGGGTTAAGAAATGATGGTGACTATTGCTTGGGTAGAAACTCCTCTAAAAACACACTATTCATAGTTTTAAGTGGAAGTATGGACCACAAACTCACAAGTTCCATTTATATGCATGAAATGGGCCCATCTTATGCACAAATTGTTTTATCTAAACATACACCCTAATATCATATATGTTAAATAAAATAAATTAATTTATAAAATTATCAAAGATGTTGAATGCACTTTGCGTGATGCGGAGTATTACATTATTTTCGTAAAAAAATTACTAAAAAAATTCTTAATTATTTATCATTATTATATTATTTTATGCAAATTTTAATTTATGTATAAATGATGTAAAAATAATAATATTATAAATATTTTAATATATATAATAGATGGTGAAAGTGAAGTTAAGAAATTGAGATGGGTTTTAGGGATGTGGGTAAAAAAGTAAGTTGGGTTTTTTTAAGAAAAGATAAAGTGATAAAATGGTGTTAAGAAATCTTATAGGGTTTTACTGATGGGGATGAAAACACCCTACAAAATAGAGAAATTGGGGATCACATTAATAAAAAAAAGTTGAAAGAAGAGTGAAGAGATAAAAGATAAAACGGGAGTTAAGAAACTCTCTTGGGTCTAGGGATATGAGTGGAAATATATAATGAGTTGTTTAAAGAATGATGAAGAGAGAGAAAGATAAAAAGTGGAGTTAAAGAAATCCAAATGGGTTCAATGGATGCAGATGCTCAAGAGAGTTTGTAAAAATAATTGACGTTCTCACTTTCTTTTTTTAATTGTAAAGAGTTCCACTAACATCCTAATCCCCTTTGAATTTAAATTTGGACTCTAAAGTGTGGGTTGTTTAGCAGTGTAAATGTGGGAAAGCTGGAAAGTAAAGGGTTACTTCCTTGATTTTAATTGTAAAGAGTTCCACTAACAAGACTTATATTTTATAACGGATAAAGTATTGGTTATTTTGACATCCATGACATCACATTTGGGCCCATGCGTTATAAATCTCAAGCCCATTAATCAAAGGAAGCACAAAATAAATCTTGAAGCTTCATAAGATTGTAGCTACATACAAAATATACAATACAACCTTCAAAAGCACATTATTTACACAGATGATCTGATCTAAATTGTACTGAAGACACTTGCATATATAGGTAGGGAGATACACTTCCCACGCCGTAAGACCTAATCGCCATGGCGCCAAATCGGGAGAGCTCCCGAGCAACAAAACTACGACTTCTACTTCGTGTACTTCCATTCCACCCTTCCAAAATGTTCCCCAATTTCAGCTTCAACTCCAACATATATATACATACAACCTTCAAATTAGAAGGCCATTTGTCTTTAGCTTCAACCTCTCGTCGATTAGACTTGGAAGCTTGTCGCTTGGCCTTGAAACGCTTGTGTAAGTTAGAAGAGTGGCGCATTTCTTGATCATATTCCCTCGTGCAAACGTATCTTGCACAGTTAACAAACATGTTGTACCATTCACAACGTGATGTTTGGGTTTCGTACTTGGACACCTCGTTAAAGCATCGAGAAATACGAGACATGTCCTCTCCTTGTAGTTTTGCGAAAGAAGCGACATCTTTACACATTAAGCACTGTCTAACATAATAATTTTATCACAACGAAGAAAAGGTAAGTTCTTTTTTCCTTTGACATATTCATCTTTAGCAATTTCTGCTATGGAAGTATCGCAGTACAAGAGCCTCTTTGAAAGCTTCTTGAAGCATACTCGAGGAACTTTGATCGGACTTCTGCTGGTCTTAGAGGATTCGGAGGTGAATTTCTATACATATATACCTCATTGAACTCGAAGAAGGTGTTGTTGAGCGAAAAGCTTCCTCTAACTGTTGTTCGGGGTGATGTCTGCACCGTGAGGATGTTGGGTTATAATCAGATTGGGTTATATTTATGGGTTATATTTGTATGGGTTTGGGTTTCTATTTGGGCCAACCCTTTATTTCGGTTATGTCCAAGTTCAATATATAGCTTTGGTTCTCCTTTCTTTGTAATTCATTCAATTAGAAATCAAATACACATCTGAGAATTTTCAGTTCAAAATTCACTTCATCTCTTTCTCTTGTTCTTTCTCAAATCACATATCAATATTGTTTTCCAACATGGTATCAGAGCTTGATATGTTGTTTTGAGCTCGTGTTTCCTTCAGATCTGCATTTTCGTTTGCCTCTGGGGTGTGTTCGTGTTTTTTCTTTGCTTCCCGCTCAGTCATGGCCGATGAACAGTTGAAGATTGATCCAAATGATCCGTATTATTTACATCTGAGTGATCATTTAGGTCTGACTCTAGTCACTCTTGCGTTTGATGGCAAGGGATTTGGAGATTGGTGGCAATCAATCCGAATGGCGTTGTCGGCCAAGAACAAAATCGGTTTTATCACCGGTGCTATTGGGAAGCCAATTACAGATCCAGTGAAGCTTCGGTGTTGAGAACGATGTAATGACATGGTGTTTTCCTGGATTATCAACAACTTGAGTCCAGAAATTCGGCAAAGTGTCATCTATAACAACACTGCAAGTGCTATTTGGAAGCAGTTGATTTCTCGATTTAGCAAGGTTAGAGGAACTCAATTGTATTCGATCCAACATGAGCTGTGTACCGTGTCTCAAGGTACAAGTTCGTTCTCTGCCTATTTTACTAAAATTAAATCATTGTGGGATGAATTAGAGAGCATGAGGAATTTACCTACCTGTTCATGTGGAAATTGCACTTGTGGATTTGCTTCACATTTTCGCAGTATGATGAGAATCATAAAACTATTCAGTTGTTTATGGGGCTCAATGAGCCTTACACTTCGATTCGTGGCTCTATTCTATTGATGGATCCATTGCCAAACGTGGATCGTGTTTATTTCTTACTCTCTTAGGAAGAGAATCATCGAGAAGGTAAATCAGGCTCAGGAATTGGTAATGTGGATGGAGTTTCTATGCACGTCAAGGGACCTAGCAGTTCAACTGGTACTAAGAATCCTGGATCTGGTTCCAACTCTAGCTCTAATACTGGATCTAGTGCTTCTCAATCAAGAGGCATGAAGTTCAATTTTGATAAAACTGGATTTGACAAACCTCGTGGTGATGGGAAACCACTGTTTTGTACGAACTGCAAGAAAACAAATCACACTATAGATTGGTGCTTATTTATTATTGGTTTTCCTCCAGGTTATCTTAGTAGTAGGGATATGACAAAGTAGAGTACTGATAGACGGTTTGTAGGCTCAGTCTCACGGGTTCAGAAGCTAGAGTTCTCAAATGAACAAAAAGCTCAATTGGTAGCACTGTTGCAGGCTTCATGTTCTTCTTCTTCACATGGAAATGAACCAGTTGTGGATGATTTTCCCGGCTTCTCAGGTACTACTCTCTCTACATAGACCCTTGATGGTCGTGTTTGGATTATTGATAGTGGAGCTAGTGGTCACATGTGTAGTGACTTGAGTTTGTTTCACAGTACCTATGCTCTGTCTCGACCATTTAAGATCACTTTACCTACAGGCGAGACAACCTTGATCACTACAGCTGGAACAATTGAACTTATGCAAGGCCTTCAGTTGCATAATGTTCTTTTTGTTCCAAAGTTTGTATGCAATCTGGTATCAGTGGGAAAGTTGATCAGAGAACTTTATTGTTTTGTGATATTCACTGCAATTGGATGCTATTTGCAAGCTCCTTCGATGATGGCGCCTATGAAGATTGGTGACTTAGTCAAGGACTTATTTGTCTTGGGGCTCAATTCAGAAGCTCGACTTGCTGCTCATTCTGCTCATTCTCTTACTGCTTTGAATAAATTGCCAGTTGTAGTGGATGCTTCAATATGGCATAAGAGGTTAGGCCATCTGCCCTCTCACAGGTTGTGTACACTGCCTTGTGTATCTGTGATAGACAATTGCATACTTGATTTGAGAACTTGTTATGTTTGTGCACGTGTTAGGCAAGCACGATTTCCTTTCTCTTTAAGCTCAATAAAGACAATGGATGCTTTTGAATTAGTACACGCAGATGTTTGGGGACCTTATCGTGTGCCTACTTATGATAATTTCAAATATTTCTTGACTTTGGTTGACGATTACACTCGCACAACTTGGGTGTAGTTGCTTCCAACCAAGTCTGTTGCATTCATTGTTATCAAATAATTTTTTGCATTTGTTGAAAGGCAATATTAGAAGCAGGTTAAGATCCTTTGATCGGATAATGATTTTGAATTAAGAGCAGGTAAAGAGCATGCTCAGTTTCTCTTAGAGAAAGGTGTTGTACATCAGCAGTCTTGCACTGCTACCCCTCAGCAAAATGGGGTTGTCGAGAGGAAGCATTGACACATTCTTGAGGTGGCTAGAAGCCTCATGTTTGAATCTGGCTTGCCTAAACGATTCTGGGGTGACAGTGTCCTTACTGTAGTCCATCTCATCAACAAATTTCCAAGTAAGTTGTTGAAGATAAAATCTCCATTCGAAATGTTGCATCATAAGACTCCTACCTTTGATTATCTTCGTTGTTTTGGGTCTCTTTGCTTTGCTTCTACTCTTCAACAAGGAAGGGATAAGTTTGATGCTAGAGCCTCTCCTTGTGTTTTACTTGGTTATTCAGGGGGCAAGAAGGGTTATAAGTTGTTTAATCTTGAGACCAAGTGTGTATTTGTCTCAAAAGATGTTTTCCATGAATAGGTCTTTCCTTATAAATCCCCTTCATCCTTTTCTTCCACCACAGCTATTGACACTCCCTCCTTCACTTTAGATTCTTCACATCACAATTGATTGTTGATGATGGTGATATTTCACCCTCTCCATCTATGGTCCATGATAATGCCATTGGTGTCCAAAGTGGTGTCTCTCCTTCTGCTTAGAGTGCTGCTCCTCGTCGATCAGTCCGAGAGCATCATCCTCCTTATTTTTCAGAATATGTGTGCACTCACTGCACAGATATGTCAGTGTGCTTTCATACAATCACATCCACCTTTGAATTCCCTTCTGCCTTAGCATCTGTTGATTCTCTTCCAAACCATGAACCCCTCACTTTTTCTGAAGCCCGTGAATTTTCAGTTTGGAAAAATGCAATGAAAGATGAATTTAGATGCTAATGCTACATGGGAAGTTGTTACATGGGAAGTTGTTACACTCTCAAGAGATAAACGTGCCATTAGTTGCAAATGGGTTTACAAAATTAAGAGGAAAGCTGATGGGAGTGTTGAGAGATACAAGGCGCGTCTCGTTGCTAAAGGCTTTACTCAAAAGGAAGGGGTAGATTACACTGAGACACTCTCCCCGGTTGTGAAGATGACAACCGTTCGGATCATGGTCTCAGTTGCTTTGTATAACATATGGCTTGTTCTGCAACTTGATGTGAATAACGAGTTCCTTCATGGAACTTTGGATGAAGAGGTCTATATGAAAATTCCTCCTTGTCTTGAAGTTCATGGGAAGAATTTGGCTTGTCGACTTAAGAAATCGATTTACGGGATCAAACAAGCTCCATGGCAGTGATATGCTCGTTTATCCAGTGCTTTGATCAATCGTGGTTGTGTGTTGTCACAGAATGATCATTCATTATTTTTTCGAAGGCACAAAGGTTTATGTGTGTTTATTGTCATCTATGTGGACGACATTCTGATCACTGGCAGTGATTCTGATGAAGTGCAAGCCCTTAAACTGTTTCTGGACATGGAATTTCGAATCAAGGATTTGGGGACTTTGAGCTTCTTTCTGGGGATTGAATTTGTTACGGTTCCAAGTGATCTGCTTCTTAGTCAGCAGCAATTTATTAATGACATTTTCTTAGACTTCATATGCTCGGGCGCTGCAGTGGCTTGCCCTTTGGATCCCCATCTCCAGTTATCGCTTGATTCATGCCCTTTGTTTGACGATCCCACTCAGTACATGCATCTTATTGGGAAGTTGAATTTGCTGGTATGTACCCGGCCTAATCTCGCTTTCACTGTCCAATTTCTTAGTCAATTTCTTCATTCTCCCCGAGCTCCACACATGGATGTTGCTCTCCATGTTCTTCGCTACATCAAGGGCACTGCAACAAAAGGGTTGTTGTTATCCTCTAATGAACCACTCACTCTTCGCGCCTACTGTGATGCAGGCTTGGCTAGTTGCTCGTTTTCTCGTAAATCAATGAGTGGTTACATTGTGTTTCTAGGAGCTTGTCTGGTTTCATGGAAGTCTAAAAAGCAGCAAAGTGTCTCTTTGTCGTCGGCTGAGGCCGAGTATCGATCTATTCGATGAGTCTGTACAAAGCTCGCCTGGCTCAATCGATTATTGGATGACTTCGGAGTCTCTGGGATTACACCGATTCCGGTCAAGTGTGACTACCAAGCTACTGTCTACATTGCTCGGAACCCGATGTTCCATGAGCGGACGAAACATATCGAGCTCGATTATCACTATGCCCATGAAAAATTGCTTGAAGGGCTCATTACTCTCGATCACGCTCCTTCTCATGCTCAATTGGTGGATTTTCTGACCAAGAAAATTCCCGGCACTCACCTCCGACCACTGTTATGCAAGATCGGTGTCGTGGAATCCACGTCTTTATCTTGAGGGGGGGTGTTGGTTTATAATCAGATTGGATTATATTTGTATGGGTTTGGGTTTCTGTTTGAGCCGGCCCATTATTTCGGTTATATCCGAGTTCGATATATATCTTTGGTTCTCCTTTCTCTATAATTCATTCAATTAGAAATCAAATACACATATGAGAATTTTCAGTTCAAAATTCACTCCATCTCTTTCTCCTGTTCTTGCTCAAATCACAGATCAATATTGTTTTCCAACTGAAGACAATATATTGTTCTTAATACTTACATTTAGTTACATTTCAGTCTTTTAAGTCCAATTATAACAAATCAAACTTGATGTCATCAATATAAATCTTACCATGATTGTCCCGGATAATGATTCAAGAGATGATCCTGAATTCTTCCCCTGATTTGTTCTTTCACCTGATACGTTGATACTAAAGATGGTTAGTATCGACATAAACACTGTATTTAAATGGCGCGACAATCAGTGTAAAAAGTAGTCCATAATTTCTATGCCAATTTCGGAGCAAATCTTCTGCCCCAACTTACCACCCCACAACCCCGTCCCACAAAATTATTTTAACTCTAAATTAATATTAAAGAAATTAAAAAATATATATTTAGCTTTTACATACTTATTATAACATATTTGGAAAAAAAAATCTTAGAAAATTGAATTATTATTTTTAAAAAAAATATACAGTAAACTCACATCTTTTAAAAACTTTAAAAAATCTTTCTATCTCTTATGAATTATTATAATTTTTGTAAGTTGATTTTTTAAGATTTTTTTTCCAAATATTTTCTAATAAGTATGTAGAAACTAAATATATTTTTAAAATTTTTTTAATATTAATTTAATGGTAAAATAATTTTGTGGGACGGGGATTTGGGGCAGAGGATTTACACCGTGCCAATTTACCTTGTTCCCATACAAAAAGTAGGTAAGGGTTTGAGTCTTCAACCTCTCTTGTGTTCATCTGTAATTCAACACAATGCAGTCCCAAAATTGATGTCAATACGACAATATTGATATCAAACAATGCGGTCTCAAACAAAGGTAAGAGTAAAAAGATCACTCATGTTTGCTTACATTTTCCAGATAAGGATGATAATCCGGAAGCTGGTAGTTGCATCATGTAAACGAATGTAAAACAGTCATAACATAGTCATATATGCTTTCCATCCATAGTTTATCAACCAATTAACGATATCATTGATACTCACACTACATGTTCTTTCGTTTTATTGATTCCCTTGTTCAGCTTCTTTGGCACCTTTTTTTTTTTTTGAAGCGGGTGAAGAAGCTTTAGCTTTCTTGCTTCTTGTATAGTAGCCCATATCTTCAATGCCACCCTCCAAGCATTTGAGCGTGCAAGGTTCCGTGCCATTGCACTTCTCTCTTCTGATCACTTTTTGCACACCAAAAGTTTCAGCATGTTAAATAATTTGAATGTTACGATATGACGGTCAGAAAGGGCGATCGATTATGTGAAATTACTATATCTGTCAGCTTTGCTCTTGTAGTAATTGCAATTATCTCTCATTGGACACCCACTATAGTTCGGGTTATTCTTTGTCCAAAATAGCTACATAAGTAAAACAACAATTTAATAGCACTTTCATAAGCTTCAAGTTTTTTTTTTAAGTGTTTTAAGCCTTCTAAACATGAAAAACAAGGTGGTTGAGTGTCCTGCCTTTCCAAAGCTAATCATCTGGTAGTGCAGCTAACAACAAAAACAACCCAATATATCCCGCGATTACGTGACACTCTTTTCCCGAACTAGTCGAGAGAATGTTTTCGATGAACCCAAAAATACCGGAACAGGTGAACATAATGGTAACAGGCATAACAATAAGGAAATTAAGAGTTAGAAAAGAAACATAGATACAATAGACTAAACCGCTAAAGAAACATGCTTACAAGGTTTTATGACCAAGATCACATAGGTGTGACCAGAGGTATTGGTGAATCTCCATTCACATTATAATACTTTATAAAAATGTATTGTCGCCTTTGCAAGGTTGATACACATGTTGCGAGGGTGACAATTCGTCTTGGATGGACACCTATCCCTCAAGTGCTAGATGGGCTTCAAACAGTTGATTCAAGGAAGTATTCATTCCAGATCAATGATCCCATCTAGTACTTACTTCCTTGATCATTGATCTAGAATGAATACTTACTTCCTTGAATCAACTGTTTGAAGCCCATCTAGTACTTGAGGGACAGGTGTCCATCCAAGACGAATTGTCGCCCTTGCAACATGTGTATCAACCTTGCAAAAGCGACAATATATTTTTATAAAGTATTATAATGTGAATGGTTGAAAGAGAGAAAATTTTGATCACAATTCTCACAGGGAAGGCTTTTTGTTCAAGCGCCAAAAGCCGAACACATTCCACACTTTTGGGTCCAATTCCTTAGAAGCCTTGCAGGAACTCCGTGTTTGACGAGCTGAAAAAGGATACGAGTTAATGCAAATCACGCAATCAAAGAGTTTACCATCTTCGATCACGTAGACTGCGAATTCAGGTGCACCATCTCGTAGCTCCTCAAGGTTCAAGCCTTTGCCCTCATTGACCAACCCATTAAGAAATGCCTAAATTACACAAACATGTTATTTGGGAGCTATTTCAGTTTTTTTTTCAAGGTTAGAGAGAGAACAATTTATACCTGTATTCTATTTGCAAGACGCTGGCTATTCCCTCATATCAAAATAGCGTCGGAAATATCCTTTTCCGCTGCTTGCCTAACTCCATCCCAGTTGACACTGTCCATGGCACCACAAAAGTTGGTTCTAACCTCTCCTGCAACTCAATTCGTATCTTGACTTTGGAGGAGGAAACTGTGCAACTAGTGACATGAATCCAGAGCTGCAAGTAGGCATTACTAATTGGTCAGATGTCATTCCTGATCGATTTCAGTAAAATGCTTGTAACTTAGATGTTGACGATACCTCGACAATTGGTCAGAAGCATTTTGTGCCAAGAACGCTCCAATGACCGAGTCCAAAACCGATCCTTTCCATTGCGAGTAACATCTTTCCCCTATAAAATGTATATCCGTGTTCTGTTATATGTCTAGCTGAGCAATTCACAATTGTCTTACTAACGAAGGTTATCTTGAACTCCGTCAACATTTTTCATAAACACAGATACTAGATAGCTCAGATATGTGTTGCTTCCACCTTCCTTAAGCATTCTTCTCCATTCTTCCTTTGCATTTATTTCTCTCTTCGGTTCGCCTTTCTTAGACTCCATCCTCTTACGGGTATCCTATACAGATGCATGTTACTTGAGAATCATCTTTCTTAAGCATTTATCTCCTTTTTCACCGCTTCCAACTCCGAAAAGATGTCCAGAGCAGAAATTCTAATGTTGCGGGTGTAATACCCGTAAGAGAGATGGTTCTCAAGTAGCATGCCTTTGTATAGGATATCCTTATAAGTACTATCTGCACTTGCAGGCTGACGTGCTCGGACCCGGGTTCGACCAAAAGGACCGGCGACGAGAGTTCCGAGAAGTCGGGAAATTGTGGAAAGCTTCTGAGGCAACAGATCAGACTTCAAAGATTTCCGATTTCCCGTCGATTGGCTTGGATTCTGGGGATGTGCAAGTACTACTTTTGTAGATCTTGAAGTCGCGGTCACGGATTGGGGCAGATCTCATCAATCGAAGGTCAGACAAAGCGGAAAATCACGTTTTACCGAGACGTCGCGTGTGCAGAGGCGAGTCCAAACGAGGCTTGTTTGAGAAGGATTGTAGGGCTGCTTTGGGGTGACGTTTTGGGGGTGAATGGAGGGTGATGATGGGGCCGTGGAAGGCCTTAGAATGGTGGTAAAGTAGGGGATGAGGGTTGAGGGATATGTGATGCAAGATCGCTCTCGGCCTCGCACTTCGAGCTCTCTCCTACACTCGATCTTTCGCACTCTCGGCCTCGCACTCCGAGTGTTTCCAACCCTTTCATTCCCTCGTCTCTCACTAGGGAATCGCTCTTAGCATCTCACCAAGAGGTTTTATCCGACATCTCATTAAGATAGATTCTGTTTCTTAACCCGAAACGAAGGAAGCACAAAGCTCAGATTTTTCTCAAATTCAACTTGTCTTCAAATGAAAAAGAGTTTACACATATATAAGAGTTTATTGGTATCTCCATGTGTTTTTAATTGGTGTGGGATAAAAAAGGACTTCAAATTTCATTCAACTTAGAGCTGCTGCAAGGAACGAGATTTTTGACCATCTTCGGAGTAGAATTGGTGGGAGGCGTCTCCAACAATATCGTAGCCCTCGAAATCAGCTTTCCAACGAGTCCTCTTACGTCTTCTTCGGACAAAGACAACTCCAGTTAGAGCTAAAATAGCGAGCAGATGTCGGTTCATCAAGTTATAAGACTTTGATGTCTTCTTCTTCCGGAAATATGATGTCGTCCAAGGTAAGAGCTTCCGAGGCTGCATTGTCAAGGCTAGCATCACATGTTCATCATTCCAAGATCCATCAATGGTGTCATATTCTCCTCCAGGTTCGTCGACGAAGCTACCATCGTCGATGATCACATCATCCTCCCTCTCATTAAAAGGATTCGACCTCGAATCCGGTGGGTCGCCTAGCAGACATGTACCTGCACGAATCGCAAGAAAAATCATAGAAAAAGGACCAAAGAACACTTGAAAAATCAAAACATCACTAAAAGAGTAAGAAACACCACTCCGCTGGGTAATTCGGCTAACATCCTACAAACGAGCGACTAGTTGATTCGTAGGGTCCTTTGAGGGCCCTAAAAGTAGCTTCAATGGCTCTATAACCTTCCGAGCATTTTCCTTGTCTCGCATGCTGTATTCCCTAGAAACCAAATTAGCCATATAAGATGAGGACAACAAAAATAAATCACTAGGAAGAATAATAAGTACACAAACTCGACTCCCTCGTATAACATCTCGTTTGTCGCAAGAATCGTCGACCTCAGGTAAGAATTGTCGCCCTACGAGGGAATAAGTGTCCATCTTTCTCTTCCTTGTAGCTTCATATAACTCTCCATCAAGGTACGATGTGATCTCTAGTTCCTCCTCCTTTACAAGGGGTTCGATGACCTGCGGTTTGGAGCTATGTGGGTGGTCCTCGTAAACACCACTAGACTTCGGTCTAACAACATGTGTTGTAGGGATCGATGGGGCCATAGGGACAAAGTTCATAGAGGTGGGAAGCAATATCTTTGTTCGTTGTTAATTAAGGCCAAAAGGTTGCTTGGTGGTGCTATCTCGACTAGAGCAATGTCGAACAGGAGGGGCCACGATAGTCTTCTTAAGAACTTTCTCATAGACATGAGTAGCATGGTTCAAAGCATCAACAACATGGGTATGACGAGAGCGCAAGACAAATTCTGCCACATCCGAATTAAGCCCTGCAAGAAACTTAGCAAGTATATAAGCCTCATCATACCTTATCCCAGAACATTGTAGGAGAGCATGAAGATCTTTGTAGTAATCATCAGGAGAGCGAGGACCCTGTCTTAGCATCTCAATCCGCAACAATGATGTTTGAATGTCAACCTCTTTTCCACACCTAGCGCGGCGGTGCTCTCTAGACGGAGTCCTCTCAAAGCATGTAGACGACTCATGTCGAGGCTTATGGTGCCCATGATGACTTCCACTATGTCCTACTCGGTCTCGTCCCAATTGATGAGGATCATCATGTATGTCGACGTCACTGACCTCGTTCTTTGGTGTAGGAGGAAGGCATCGTAGGATCTCAGCCACATCATCCTCCATCCGTCCAATTCGAGTTGCTAGTGCCTTGATCGTAGTGGTACCTCCTCCACCATGCACCAAACTAGGTTGGCCTAAATGATGCGACATCATACAAAACAAGCAAACAAGTCAAGTTAGAGAAAATGTAAATCTCTCTCTCACTTTGGTGGACACTCACACTCTCTCACACACTCCGCTCGTGTGTTTAAAGTGTTTGCGTCACTATAACGTACTCCAGAAAAGAAAGAGACTCGAGAACCTACAAAAGGAGCAAACAACAGATATAATAGCGCGCAGTTAGTAACAATAGATCTCCTCGGTGTTTGGCTCTCCACTCCTTACTCTAAATGGAATGCTCCTCTCACTCACCTTTTCTAACACCACTCAGTGTTGCTCTCACCTCTCCTTTTTTTTCTGTTGCAACAGGCAACACTCTAAACTCCCCTTTTCCCGGTGCAAGGGCACGGCACTCAAGAACCTGAATAATCGCTAGTGGTACCTAGCGCGCACCAACTATAGTTATCAACCCGGAGACAAAAACAAGCTAGTAGTAGTACTCGTGACAAAATGATCAATAACACCCAACGAACACTCACACACAATAGCAAGCATAAATAACCCTAACGAGCAACCTTCGAGCCTTCAATAAGGGCCTTTCGACGAGTATTTACCAAAACCCGCTATGGTCCTTAGGTAATGCAAAACAAGTGATCTAGCCCGAATAAAAAATGAAATTGCAATGTAGGAAACTAAGTAATACGTATGTAGGAAGCTTGGAAGGTAATAGCTAATTCACAAACATTAGAAATCAGTGAACAAGCTAACATGGGGGTTTGAATGTTCACCTGCTTGCTGGTTACACAAACCTTTTTTTTTTTTAACAAGCAGGTTTCTTTTTTTTCTTTTTCTTTCTTTTTCTTTTTTTTTTAATAGCTACGGTTGCAACCTTTGAAATGTTTCTCTGCTTTCAATTAAGGAGGGCAGCAGCTTAATTATTTGGGGAGTTCAACAAACAAAAACAGTAGAGCCGTCACTTCAACAGTTGCCACAAGAAACTAAAGCAGCAAACAATAATGTCGATCAACAGAGATAGCTCGATGTTCACAACAGCAATCACAAGAACACATTCAACCTATAGAACGATGGGTAAATTGAAAGGGGTTTCCATGTTGTATGAAGGTAGAAATGGATGAACAAATTGCAATCTCTCAGGCCTAATCGAACAAGTTTTACAAAAACTAAGGATTAAGCGAAGAGATAGTAATTCATACCTCGAAAGCTTGAGAAACCATTGTCGTTGCTTTGATACCACTTGACGTGCTCGGACCCGGGTTCGAGCAAAAGGACCGGCGACAAGAGTTCCGAGAAGTCGGAAAATTATGGACATCTTCTGAGGCAATAGATCAGACTTCAAATATTTCCGATTTCCGTCGATTGGCTTGGCTTCTTGGGACGTGCAAGTACTACTTTTGTAGATCTTGAAGTCTCGGTCACGGATTGGGGCATATCTTGTCAATCGAAGGTCATACAAAGCGAGAAATCGCGTTTTACTGAGACGTCGCTTGTGCAGAGGCGAGTCCAAACGAGGCTTGTTTGAGAAGGATTGTAGGGCTGCTTTGGGGTGACGTTTTGGGGGTGAATGGAGGGTGATGATGGGGCTGTGGAAGGCCTTAGAATGGTGGTAAAGTAGGGAATGGGGGTTGAGGGATATGTGATGCAAGATCGCTCTCGGCCTCGCACTCCGAGCTCTCTCCAACACTCGATCTTCCGCACTCTCGGCCTCGCACTTCGAGTGTTTCCGACCCTTTGATTCCATCGTCTCTCACTAGGGAATTTCTCTTAGCATCTCACCAAGAAGTTTTATCCGGCATCTCACCAAGATAGATTGTGTTTCTTAACCCGAAACGAATGAAGCACAAAGCTCAGATTTTTCTCAAATTCAACTTGTCTTCAAATGAAAAAGAGTTTACACATATATATAGGAGTTTATTGGCATCTCCATGTATTTTTAATTGGTGTGGGATAAAAAAGGACTTCAAATTTCGTTCAGCTTAGAGCTGCTGCAAGGAACGAGATTTTTGACCATCTTCGGAGTAGAATTGGTGGGAGGCGTCTTCAACAATGTCGTAGCCCTCAAAATCAGCTTTCCAACGAGTCCTCTTGCGTCTTCTTCGGACAAACACAACTCCAGTTAGAGCTAAAATAGCGAGCAAATGTCGGTTCATCAAGTTATAAGACTTTGATGTCTTCTTCTTCCGGAAATCTGATGTCGTCCAAGGTAAGAGCTTCTGAGGCTGCATTGTCAAGGCTAGGATCACATGTTCATCATTCCAAGATCCACCAATGGTGTCATATTCTCCTCCAGGTTCGTCGACAAAGCTACCATCGTCGATGATCACATCACAGGCGAAGATATATATATATATATATATATATATATATATACACACACACAGTTTATCAGTTCTTATCTTCTTTCCACTTGTTTTCTTAGACGGATTCCTATTTTTGTATTCAAAACTAGAACTCTGCTCAACATGTTGGACATTTGGACAGTTTCGATAACTGCTCTCTTTCTCTTAACACAGATTTGCCTTTGCATAGAGGGTTGAGGAGTATCAGGTTGAAAAACCTGTCTAACAACTCAGTCCCTTTGTTCGTCTTGCTCTTCATACTTGCAGCCAGCAGAGGGTGAAGCTCCTAAACAAACAAAGATATATATATATAACCCAGCAAACAAATGATGGTTCCAAAGCACCATATACATAAGGTAATAATGTGTTAACCCTGATCACTGGTAGTGATCTGACAGATATTTGCTTTGCATTTATACTTGTCTGGCGTTGATGGTGCCAGTGGCAATTGCATAGCGTGTTCCATTGCTCATCTTTGTGGTTGCAAACTGACCCTATAATGCCCTATAAAAGGGTAAAATTGATTGATACATTGTTCGGAATTTGACCCAATTACTAAAATCTATCAAATATCTGTAGAAAGCAATTGAAAATGCATCATACAACAATGGAAACTTGCACTAGGGTCCAGCAATAATACCAGCAAAAGGTACCCTCCTACTAAGGTTGACTAATTTCAGTCCCAAGTTTATAGAACATCAGCGAAAGTTCTAGAAGGAATTATAGTAACAAACAAAAATGGTAGTCCCTCTTACTAAAGAAGTGTTTTTGCAGAACATATAAAAACAAGAAATGAGAATAAAGCGGAGATGCAAACAGAAAATCAAGAAATAGACTAAAGAATTAATTAACATAACTACCAATTCCGAGCTTTCGTGGAATTGTCTAGTGGCGGGTGCTAACAAAATGTGAACGTTGATGATGATTCGGTGCTTGGAATTTAAAACACAGCAAACAAATTAAGGGTTCACAAAAGGTATCTGGCTCAAACAGAGGGATCCATTGACGATTGTGGATGCATGTCCTTCAATTGAATGCAGATTTGATCATTAATTGGAACAACAGCTTACAGAAGCTTCATAATTTAGGGCTTAAATTAGGTGTACGGATGAATCTACTCACTCAGGAGTAGCAGCTCCGCTACAAATGAACCCTAAATTACAGAGCCAAAATTAATACGGAGTACACAACAAGTCAACTAATTAACAAGTAAAGGACCCCAAGTTTCGGACAAGGATATGCGCTCACCTGCTTTGTGGAGGCCAGCGTCGAAGATCGAAGCTGAAAATGGGCAAGGGTTAAGGGAAGGTGGGAGCGAGGCAGTGCAAGTGTATAAATGTCGATCAACTCCTGTTTATAGGCTCTAACAAGGGCCGGATCAGTACTTTTATATGGTAAACGATAAAAAAACCACCTCTTAAATAGGGCATATTGCTCAAAACCACCTCTTAAAATCAATATTGCAAAAAATCAATATTGCAAAAAATCACCCTTTATATAGCTTTTGTTTACCAAAGTTCACTCTATCTCTGATTTCGTTATGTTTTAAAGGGAAAATCGGTAAATTATCAAAATACCTTTATCACATGGAGAGATTTAGGCATAGATTGATGGGAGCCTAGTATAGGACCGTAAGAGTTGTTGAATAATTTCAATTAACAAAGTGTGTGTGGAGTTGTACATATTTACAGAAAGATAGACGGGGAGTGAGTGGTGATAAGAAAATGATATGTATGAGTGTAATTTTAGTTTTTCAAAGATATTTAACAAAGCCCTAACGACATATAGAGGTGGGGTGGTCTTTGGTAAATAAAATATATATAAATGGTGGTTTTCTGCAATATTGATTTTAAGGGGTGGTTTTAAAAGTGGGCAGGGTAGAGCTCGGCATAGGGTTCGAGAATAGGGAAGGTCTAGCCTAGAGCCTTGAGCATTGTACAAGGACGTGTTGTAGGAGTAACTTGTTACCTTCTGGGTGGAATTGCCACAACGTGGGCATTTTTCTTAGCAAGAATTATTAAAGAAGAGAGTGAGTTGGCACATTTCCTTGGTCCGATAGACCAGAAAGAGAACACACTTTCACGGTAGAAGTCAAGAGGTTGTAGTCACGGCCCGAGGGTTTTAAGGGGTAATTTTCTGCAGTTTACACATTTAGTGGACCGGATTCAAACTTAAAAAGCCAATAGAGCCTGGGCATTGATGATCCTTGTAGGCATTTAAATAAGATAAGAGGAAATGGTAGCAACTAGACCAATTTTTGGGCCTAATTGCACAAATAGACCACAAGGCAAAAAATTAGCCCAAAATAACCTCTCTACGCCCAAGCAAATATAACAACCGGTTATTTTGCACTGTTCATCACCGGGATTAGCAGGTGAGGGAGGGGAAAGGAAAACGAGTGGGAGGCCGGTCCGGAGACTGAGAAGGAAGCCGGAGCGCCACCGGAGGAGAAAGGAGGCCGCCGGGAAGGAGGAGAAGGCGTCGGAGGCCTCCGGCGTTTGGACCCTACCTAATTACACAGATCCAAGCTCCCATGGCCATGGCTGAATCCCGCCCTCTCGCCTCTCAGATCCGAAATCCTTTCACACCCTCTCGCCTCACCCTTCTCGCTCGTCTCCTACCTCCGACGGTCATGGCTGCTCCTCCCTTCGTCCTCACTCTCCGACGGCCATGGCTTCTCCTACCCAATTACACAATCCCGATGGCCTATGTGATGTTTGCCAGAGCGCCGCCACCATTTTCTTCTGCGCTGCCGATGAAGCCGCCCTTTGCCGCGCCTGCGACGACAAGGTTCTTCCCTCTCTCTTTGTACTCGTGCCTTGAGATTAGGGTTTGGAAGTAGGTGAATAATTTTTGTTTGCTAGTTTCTTAGATGAGACTTGAATCAAAGCAAAAGATGGGAGCTTTGGGTGAGATTGGTGGTTGTTTGCTTGATTCAATCTAGTTTTTGAGATCTTATATGAGTTTAACAATCATTTGTAGGAAGGATCCTTAAAACCCCAAATAGGAATTTGTGTGAATTGTGGAAGGTGATTTGCATTGGGAGCTGATGTGTTAGTGTTATCGAGACAAGTTGAGTTTCAGGGTAAAGAAATTAGGCTGGTTTGTGGAGCGTATCAGCTTGAAATTGGTGCATTCCTTGCCAGTTCGGTTGAAATTTATGGAGCATCGGGTCTTATTGGGGAATGAAATGGGGAGAATGAAACCAAATTTTGTATAGAAAATGAGATAGCACAAGTTGAAATTAAAATTATGATTGTGAATGATAATTTGAAAGTGAACTTGACCCATTTCCTTTCCCTTTCCGTTCCCATAATCTTCAACTAAATGGGCCCTCAATGTGAAATGGAACACTCTCCTTTTCATTTTCATAATTTACATGACAATATTTCTTGTTAAGAAACAGGAGTGTGATGTATGTTTTCCAAGTAGTAGTATGTAGGATACAATTTGGTTGACTGATTTGTAGGTTTCTTTCTGTTGGAACTCTAGAAATAGTTTCAAATTAAAATTCACCTCACTTGAATGTCATTGCAACCTTGCAGTGTACTTATATTCAATAGTCGAACACATTTGAATGAAGTTCAATATTTCCCTAGATTCTGTATTTTGTTTATAAATGCAGTCCAAGGAATAATGGAATAAATTGTTAGGTGCATATGTGTAATAAGCTTGCAAGCCGTCATGAAAGAGTGAAGCTCGCTGACCCAAGTGCTATTCCTCACTGTGACATATGTAAAAATGCTCCAGGTGAAGCTCTAAAATTATTTGGCATTTTCTATGTGCTTATAATCACTTGGACATCACCTCACCGGTTATGCCACTATGTCCTTTGTTTGGTGCCTTTAGCGAGTGATATTCTTTCCAACGTCCTAATGAATGTTCCGTGTATGTGCAGCTTTCTTTTACTGTGATGTAGATGGGAGTTCTCTTTGCTTGCAATGTGATATGATTGTACATGTTGGAGGCAAAAAGACTCATGGGAGATATCTTCTTTTGAGGCAGAGAGTCGAGGTTTGTTACCACGCTGCAATTATCTTACAAAGTGGTGCCTTTTTAGGCAGTAGATGTTGCTCTCAGTAGAAAATCAGCTAAGCAGGGCTCTCATTCTCAGCCTTCTGATCATGGTGCTTTTGGCCCATTTGAAGCTAAAGATCCTGCTAAAACTGCAAATTGTGATCCCCTAATTGGTAGGTAAGTCTGGACAAGATCATCTGAAGATAACACCTTCTATGAGGCCGTTATAACCGACTATAACCCTGTGCAGGTACGAATAGGGTGTTAAACCCATGGTAGAATCAGATTGCTCACTCAGCTTGTTTCTTAATCTATATGATGATAAATAACCTATTAGCTCAATTGGCAGAGCATTGTGTATGCACACAAAGATGTGAGTTCGACTCTCACATAGGCTAATGCGGAGTATGTGTTCATATCTCTCTGGACTTATACGATTGAACATGGTAGGAAATACATACACTAATGGCAGGACAAATTTGTGAATCTGGTACGACAAATTAATGAATTATGAATATCTCTGAACTTATAAAATTATGAACTTGGTAGGAAATATATAGACTAGGGGTAGGACAAATTTGGGAACCTGGTAGGATAAATATACGATATTGGTATGATAAAATGTAATCACCGAAATTCCTAAGTGTATAACTTGACACTAATGGTAGGATAGATATACACGAATGGTAAGATATATTTGTACTATTGGCAAAGAAGTAGAATTAATATTGACCAATCCACAAATCCCAGACTAGTAATCATTGAGGCGTGAATTGACCCTAATCTCAATCTCAATTACCAATCCATAAATCCCAATCTCAATCCAATTTCTATCAATCAAAATTCATGAATCCAATCTAATTCAATGCTAGAACGACTGAATTAGAGCCTCTACCCTTGGATATAATGTTTCTTAGGTTTCCTTCATCTTCTGTTGTAGACTGGAAACCCTCTACCCTTGGTTGTTTTTCTGAAAAATGTGGAACATAATTTGCTACGGTTTCTAGCTTGATTTTCCTTGAAAGCTATTTAAATTGGTATGATCGATGCACAAAAAAGGTAGGATAGATAAAAACTAATGGTAGGAGAAAACACCGATATTGGTAGGATCAGAATTTTAGGATTGATGGAAACTAATGATAGGAGAAAACAACGATATTGGTAGGATCATAATGGAAACCCAGTAATTCCTGCATAACTTGACACTAATGGTAGGATAGATGCACATTGATGGTACGATATATTTATACTATTGGAAAAATGTAAATGCATAATTGACTTTATAAAAAAAATTTACTTCCACATGAATCTCAGAAAAGCAAAAGGAGAAGGCATGCTCCGCAGGCAGAGACTGAAGTTATATGAACCACAGATGCAAAAGCTATACATGGATATATCATGTGTGATGATGAATCTCAAGCTATGGTCCCTATCCTGGATAAAGTTAGTGCTGCACTGAAAGACAAGATCCAAGTAGTGAATATTGACACTCAGAAGTACCCAGTCATCGCTGACAAGTTCATGATCATCATGTGGAGAAAGAAAATTGAGTAAAACCTAGTCTGGAGGGATTTATGAATTTGTCTTACCATGTTCACAGATTTTTCCTATCACCAATGTATATATTTCCTGTCATGTTTAAAAACGTATAAGTTCAGAGAGATTTATGAATTTGTCCTAATATGTTCGTAAATTTGTCCTACCATTAGTATATATATTTTCTACCAGGTTCATAATTGTATAAGTTTAGAGAGATTCATGAACACATACTCCGCATTAGCCTATGTGAGAGTCGAACTCACATCTTTGTGTGCAAATACAACGCTCTACCAATTGAGCTAATAGACTATTTTCAATGGGTCCTTATGATCGTCTAGGCATCAACAAGTGATAATTTCGCAGGAAGCAAAAATAGCGCTTGAATTTATAATCTTAATTTGCAAGTTATGCAATTGATCAAAAAGAGAGAGTATAAATTATGAACTCTCTGCAACTGGTCTCGTGAAACCGTCACCTTGGGGTAGTTCTGTTATAAGAAAAAGAAACAACTACAAATGATAGGTACAAGATCACTTACCCATCGATGCCACTGTCATCAGGTATGAAAGGACGGTTGTACACTATTGGTAGGACGGAAATATTCTATTGGTAGGATGGGGACTGTATCGTTTCCTGGAATGAACGGGTAACTTTTTCCCCGTCCTTTCCGCTTCTCTCCTATTCTGCCTCACTTTTTCCAGAGCATGTTATGGTGTTTCAGATCCTCCTCTCAAGCTTATATATGTTCTTGGGGGACATCCATCAATGCAATCATTGCATTTTCCCCTCATAAATGCTCCCCCCTTTCCCCAAAGGAGAAACCCTGTTTTGGCGCCAAAACTACACTTACAGCCCGCCAAATCAGCTACAGTGAATCCCCTCCAGATTCTTTCCAAAATATCTCCAAGTATGGAAAGACAGGTTTAGCCTATTGGTAGGACCAATTAATTCTATTGGTAAGATGGGCAATCTACAGTTTTCTGAAACGAACGGAGGATGCCTTTTGGTGCCACATGTCACTGACAGCTACTGACAGCTACAGTGTAGCTACAGCGTCCCTCACCTTCACCTGCAACTTCCTCTCCCAGTTGTATTTTTTATTTGCAAAAAATGACCACTTTCTACCCCTAGCAAAAAAAAAACAAGGACATGTCTAGTTGTGCAAACTTTTTTTTTGGTCTAGTTATGCAAATCGGCCTTTAAATAAGATCAATCTCTAATCTAAACCTAAATTTTAAGTCACATAGTTATATCAATTTGTTACTGGTTTGGTTGATGTATTATCGAATGATTTAAGGTAAACTAATGAATTATATAGAAAGAACACCTCTTACGGTATAATTTGTGAATAATTCTAGGGCATTGGATTAAGAAGATCAACGGTTGAGATTTAAAGAAAAATTTAAAGGATAAAATTATTCATCTGAAACAATATAATTATTCGTGTGTAACTCATACGAATAATCATGTTACATACTTACAGCAGACGAATAATTTTTGTAGGAAAAAAACATTCACACATATGAATAATTATATTGCATCAAACAAATAATTATGGTGACACCTATAAATAATCAGTTTTTTCACATTTCACAACGTAAGAGGTGTTCACACTAGATCCATGCTCGACGACCGCACCTGACGGAGGGCTAGAGGGCAGCGCCACTCCGCCAAAACGATATGATATATTTTGTAGTAACGAGCTTATCGTAATCTGTTTTGGGTTTATAACCCATAATCCGATTAGGGTTTCATATATAAGTCACTATGTATACTCATGAAATGTGTCATATTATTGTAATCAATTATGTTCTTAGCCTCATTGATAAAAGAACTCAGTTTCTCTGCCCATGGATGTAGGTAATACATTGTTACCGAATCACGTAAATCTCTGTGTCTTTTTTGGGGTATATTGATCAATAGGTCACAAATTCGAATCCTCCATCTTCTATTTTAATGGCTAATTAAGTGCCTACAAATATATTAAAATGAAATTAAATAATACTGTATTGGACAATAATTATGGCATTTTTGACTGCTCAAAGAAAAGGAGCTAGAAAGTCAGGACCTAAATTTTTAATTTTTTTAAATGAAAAGCAATTAGAATGAACTAAACACGATTGGTAATCCATCCTAGGGCATCCTTTTGGATGAGAACTTGTAGCTCTAGATCCATGGTATGGTTGGTTGTATGACCTGAGAAGGTCAATCTATATGTTACACTATTAACTTCCCTAATAAACATGTGACGAATATGAATTGTCTGAAAGCGGCAGAGGTCAATCAAAGAGTCAGAAATGATCATTTTGACTTCCCAATGGCATTTTCAAATACCCTTTATTGCATTACGAATTCCGGCTCTCAAAGTTGTGGCCTCGACACTGATAACCGAGCATGATGGGATACTAGCTCTTTTCATTGAGACACATTTTGCTTCATGATCCTGAATTACAAAACCGATTGCAGAGTTTTCGTTGTTCTGAACAGATCCGTCAAAATTTAGCTTGAAATCCAGTCTTTTTGTTTTGCCCATTTAATCCTTTTTTTCTTTCAATTCCCACCACGAGATGAGTTTTTAGAATGTGTAAGTGTTGGTATTCTGTATATCTCATCATCATCATTCTTAGCTGTGTTCCAGTTGAGACAACAATCTTTTTATTGATTTAAAAAAAAGGGATAAAGATTTGAAATACCGATTTTTATCCATTTTGATTTGTTTGGTGTCTTTTTTCATTTTAGGATTTTCTTTCCTTGATTTTCTTTGTCTTTTATTAATGTATTATGATAGTTTATTCCTAAATGATATTTCAATCTTTGATATATTAGATTATAAATAAATTGTTTGATATTTTGAATCTTACTTTATCAATAACAAGAAAGAAAAAAACAGGTGGGTCTCCAAACAACACAAAAAATAACTGAAAAACTCTCTCCTCTCTCTAGAAAACTAGAGAGAGGGAGTTTAAACCTCAGTCTCGGCTGCTGCTAACTTGGCTTCGGTCGCCTTAACCCGGATCTTTGACCTTTCTCCGCTCCAAGCTACCCTTCGTCTCAAACGGGGGTCACCCTATATCTCCGGCTTCGGCCTTGTACACAATCGACTTCTCTATTGTGGGTTGTCGCGTTACTCCCTTCAGTCTTTCTCCTCCCGTTGAGTTCACCCTCTAGATAGGTAAACTCGATCAATTTGAAAATCCTCGTTTTTGTTGAGCATAAACCTAAATTAATTTGAGGATATATTTTGCTTTTTATGGTTCTCTACCCTGGACTTCACCCTTCCTCTTGTACAATTTGTGTTTTTCATCCCATTTCTACTTCCTTGGGATCGGAAGGTTCCTGTGATACGTCCTTCGTTTTGTGGCAAAGAGTTGTCTTTCTGTCTCCCTGGCTTCGTCTGCTCCCTCATCGCCACCGTTGTCCGGCTCTTCGCCGTCTCCTGGGCTATCTCCTTCTTTGTCGTCCTCTGTGTCCTCTCCGACCTTTGTTCCGGGGGCACTTGCCTTTGGTTGCCCTTGCCTCCTAGCCCTTCGGGTCTTGTATTTAAGGCATCGTCGGATTTGGTTCTTCCTCGCGGCCGCCTCCAACTTCCCCTTTAGCGTCGTCTTCATCCTCCTATCGAGGGGCCTCATCTCCATCGCATCCTCCCTCCCTTCCCTTTGTCCCTCACTTTTCATTCCCCCTTCTTTCCCCCGGTCCCCGACTGAAATCAATCCACCACCACCCTATCTTCTGGTGATCTCCCTGTTCCGACCTCTTTCTTTTCCCTCGAATCGGTTTTCAATCCACCTATTGTGCATGTCTTCTCCGTCGTCGTCCACTGCTTGCGCCCCTTACTGTAGTGTCTCCTGGAGTGGGTTTCTTGCTCACGTGGATAGCCTGACTGTCATGTGTTGATGTTGATCTATCCTTGGCGTGCAAGGATCAATCCGCTCCTTGCATGCCAAGTCTGATCTTCTCTTTTTTAATTAAATTTATATAATAAAAAATTATTCACTGGTTTTTATATGTTTATATTTACATGTAAAAACCACTAGTTTATATATTTATTATACAAACATTTTCACAGTTTGAGTAAACCCGCTTGATAGAGCTTGAAATAAATCTCGAAAGGGCTTGACTGAATTCCGATAGGCTAAATCTTATTGGTGTTTTTGCACGAGCGGTGTGTAGCTCTGCTTCCGGCGTTTCTAGGTGTTCTGCTGCTTGGTTGGGGGCGTGGAGTCCGGAGTCGGGACTGGCTGGGGGTCGTGGTGATGCTTTCATGGTGACTCCGTATTCTTGAAGGAGCTTCCTTGTAGTTCGTTTGCACTACCCACATGAGATAGATTCCTACTATACTGTTGTCCCGCGATGCTACTGTTAGGTGGTGCATGGCTTCGTTCTTCCTCTACGTCCTCAACTTTTGGGAAGTGGGTCTGCTTAGGTCGTCTTGTTGTAGAATTTATTTCTGCTTATTTCTTTGTATCTATTTTCTGTATTATTATATCCTTAGGCGGTGACTCCGACTAAAAAAGCTAGTATTTTTGGGAAGTGACTCCGACTTTTGGCCTCTCTAGCATCAGACTTGCCTGATTTCGAATATTTACTTAATAAATAAAAAAAGCTAGTATTTTTATATATAAAAAAAATGAAGCTTTAGGCTCGAATGGACCAAGCAAACAAGAGAAAGAAAATAATTTAAAACACATTAGCATAAACTAAAACACTAGCCACCAAGGTTATATATCATATACGCAAAAAAAGCTACTAATTGCTCTCTCATGTAGCACGGAAACGGAAACGGACACATGACACGGACACGGGAAGACACGGGGAAACGGGAATTTCAAAAAACATAGGACACGGACACGGCAAAGATATATGATATATATATCATTTTAATGGTCTTGCAAAGATGTTTACATTTATACTAATAAGAGCCACCTAGATGTTAAGACCAATGAGATATAAATAAATAATTATATAACATTTCAAATAAAAATATATACAAATAAGCATTGCTAAGTCTAAAAATAAATCAAAGTATAAAGAGGAGGTGGTCCACCATCATGTCTTGTTACCCCACTACTACAATAAAGGGCTAATGTGGCGGATCAAAACCGCCACATTAGGCCTAAAAACCGCCACAAAAGACCTATTGTGGCGGTTTTTACCCGCCTCTGTTGCTCGGGTTGCATTAGGTCTAATGTGGCGGTTTTTGGGTCTATTGTGGCGGTTTATTATGGAAATTAAAAACTGTCGCAATAGGTAAGTAAACCGCCACAGTAGACCTATCTAATGCGGCGGTTATTTCTTATCTATTGTGGCAATTTCCTTATCTAATGTGGCAGTTTTAGAGACCTATTGCAATGATGGTTTGTGCTATTGTGGCGGTTTTACATTCTCACATATATTGTCTACTGTAGCTGTTTTTGTTATATATGTTTCATAAAATAATGTGACTAATAATTAAATAAAATGTATAATAATAAAACCCAGAATAATAATAAAAAATATTTGATTAACCAAAATATATAAATCATCATATATATCACCATAATATAATCCATTACATCAAAATAATCCCATTAAAGTATTAATATCTAAAATTCATTTACAAAACAACACATTTAAGTGTTATCCTAGTTCAAAATATATACACTAAGTTCAAGAGTAGCATCAGTTGTGTCCTGATAGCATTAATCTGCTAGTAGCTTAGGTGAACACCTCTTATAGTGAAATCAACACTTGCTGGTAAACCTGTAGTTGCGGCCTACAAGATTACAAAAATAAATGGTGAAATAATTCCTACAACATAAGGAGAAAGCAAACGAGCAAAGATCAGAAAACACAAAAGGAATTTGCAAAGGAGATAATTCCTTCTAATCTTTTCCATTTCCATCCAAATAGGCTGCAAGTTCGATACCATTGATACACCTCGCAACATTACCAAATATTTCTGTTCACCAATGCGCAAAGACACAATTCCAATTAAGAAACATACAATTATTAACTTAAATTCTCAAAGTAGAATTTGACATTACACAACGGCTTTCAAAAACTCATTAACTACCCACTTCACAAATCCTGATGTATTTTTTATAAAATTGTGTACTAACCTTTGATCAGTTTTGGAGATTCTCCAAGTGGTAGCAAGCAAAAATCATTAACCAATTATTCATGAAAATTGCTCAAAGTCGGTGCCGCAGAATCTGTACACCACTTTCATTAAATTAATCAAATATTACTGGGACCTTTAAAAACTCTTGCTGTCAATTATTCCAATCAAAAGTCATTAATGCAAGCTCATTTACAAGTTTTTTAAAGAGTAAATTCTCAAGATCACTAGCATCTGACATGTTATAAATACATATGGAGGGTAAGTCTAACCTGCATCTTTTCTTGAAGGACATTAAGACCATATATCCCAGCAGCTCGAGCACTTGCAATAGCTCCTTTGCCTTTTACACCTTCAGTGATTACAGTCTAACCAAGGAAACATAAAACAACTTCCAACGATAAGTAATGCACCAATCATGATTCAACCATGGACGTTTAAAAAGCTGATCTTACATAAGCAGCACCAGCAGTATCTGATGCGCTGATTCTGACAAGACCTAAGTTGCTTACTGTCATTTCACACCGATCAAGTGCCTGTAGGTAAGGATATGTCATGATTTCTGGATAGCAAGAAATTTTTTTGGAGACTTTACAATCAGAAACACTATGAAGCCAAGACAGAAGATTATCCAACCTGAGGGTGGCTTAATACACGCTTCAACTCCTCCATTTTGACCCGGGTAAAGCCAGAAGGCATTAGTTTACAGCAAGCTAAACTTCCCTTACTATAATGGGCTCCGAGAACTTTTTCCACATGTCAGTCTCATAGAAAAACTTTGCAGCTTTATAATGGGCTCTGCAGAATTGCATTGTAGAGTAAACACATGCTTGAGGTAAATGGCAGGGAAGCAAGTTTGAGTATCACACGCATATATTAAAAAATCATCTCAAGTGTACCTCAATTTCCATGGAGATTCCAACACTTTTAAGCAGATTTGCATAACCCTCTATATTCTTCATCTAGAATAGGAATATGAAAGACAAGGCTGACTATTGTTGGCAATAAAGGAAAAGATGAGCATCGAAATTTATCTATAGTATAAACCCTTAGGATGACCCAGAAGAAACTGTGATAAGAGAAAAAAAAACAAGTTAAGCTGATACTCCTGCATAGGCAGAATTTAAAAGGTGTTCTACTGTTCATGTTTCAGTCATCATAGGGTATACATGAAGGGTAAGTGGGAAAACCATAAACTCATTCATTCTTTTTTTTTAATCAATTTCCAACTCAAAACTTACATAAGAAAGTGAAGCAGTCTCAAATCTAACATTTTGATCAAGAGCAATTCACACTAACAAAGTGGCCATCTTTGATCGACATAGGCTACATAATTCACACTTATTTCATTAACTCCCGCCCCATGATCAAGCAATCAATCAAATAAAAACTACAAGATCAAGATTCAGCTATAACAAAGATCAAATTAGTTTTTATTGAACAACTCTTGCACTGATTAAGTTCACATTGATCACACACAAAAAAAAACCCACTAAAACATATTAAAAAAAATATGTATAGATACATAGCCAAATTCTATTATTATATCAGCAATGAGAAATCAAAACCAATTTGCACATAAGCAACATCACAAGGAGAAACATGGTTACCCAAATTGACATATTTCTCTTATAATCGATAGTTTTCATGATCATACAATGAACAAAGAAAATTCATTGGGTATGGATTTCTTTTATCTGTAAAATCTTTAGGTCTCGATCCACAAATGTTAACTTTCGGATTTAAATCGAATGGGTAATAGAAACCTGTAAATAAATCACACACAAACACATAACAAACATAAAAATTCAAACCCTAGAAATAAAGAACAGAAAATCCAACAAATCGAATGGATTGCGCTGAAGCCGACCGAATGCACAACAAATTGAATGGAATGGATTGATACCTGAATGACGGCGACAACAATGGTTTAGGATTTGGATGTTATTAGGGGCGACAGACATTACAACAGCGAGAAAAGTCCTCCCGAGTAGTCTGCGCAAATAACATCAGCGAGAAGAGTCCTACCGCCTTCTTCGATCTGAAAGAGGACACAAACATAAAAATCCAAACCCTATAAATTAAGAAATAACTGAAAAATCATACTAGAGAGGATTTGATTTTGAGAGAAAGGTCTGCTGCGTAAAGAGGACGCAGATCGAAAATTATCAAATCGAAAGCTATCAGTTCCCCTTCTTCAATCTGAAGCTATCAGTTCCCCTTCTTCGATCGGAAGCTATCAGTGGTGGCCTCTTTCACGATTCTTCGGCCGTTCGCACTCTTAGATGAGAGAAACACGCCTGCGGATTATAATCGACAGGAATATGGATTTTATTTTTAAAAAATTAATAAAATTTCAGAACCGCATGGTTGAACAAAACGCTTTTTATAAAACCGCTTCATTAGCCTATTTAGACGCTACAGTAGAATAATTTAAACCGCCACAATAGCTGCTTTCCCACAAATGCCCAATACACTCACCAAACCGTTACATGAACCGCCACAATAGATAAAACCGCCACAAAAACCGCCACAATAGAACAACCGCTGCAATCAAATGTTACAATAGACCTTAATTGTAGTAGTGCCCCCTCCCGTTGTTCTCTACTACTTTCATTAGTTTGTGAGCCAGAACCCATCATTAATTTCTAAATCCTACACCTAAATCTCATATAAATTGAAATCAAACATCATTCAATCAAAGTAACTCTAAATCTGTAAATAAATCAAGGTATAGAGAGGGAGTGAGATAGAGAGAGAAGGGGAGGAGGAAGATTGACAGGAACGAAACTCGTTTGTGTTCAGAAAGCCCGACGATCGACGATGGCTGGTGCAGATCGAAGAACGGCGGTGACTAGTGTAGAACAGCGCTCGGTGGTGGCTAGTGCAGAAGGACGCTCAAGAAGAAAAGGGCAAAGGTTGATAGTCGGGTTTGCTTTTTTCTTTTTTCTTTTAATTATGAACCGGTTTTTTTTAATTCCAAACCGTGTCCATTATTTGTGAACCGTGTCCAAGCCGTTTCCATCGCGTTTCCATACGTGTCCGAAGTTTGACCGTTTCTTGACCGTGTCCAGGTGTTTCCAAGGTGTTTCGTGTTGTGTCCATGTTTCCGACACGACACTGTGTCCCACATAGACGTTTCCGTGCTACATATCTCTCCCATTGTGAATTTATGTTTTAAATTGGAGCGAGCACCACCTATAGGCAGGCTATACTCCAAGAATATGAGAGATTGAAGTGTAAGTCGAGTAGAGCTTTTAACGATATCCCAAAAAATTAGTATTGTAATATTTAATAGGTACACGTCCGTACGTATGTCATTATAATTAATAAGTCACCCCACATAAAAACAAACGATTAACCAGAGAATAAAACCTCAAGCAATCTTGATCACCACTATTTATATCCCATATACGAGTTAATCCAATATACTGTCAAGTTCTCACTGGATGACACTTCGCGATGTCGCACACCCATGCGGTCTCATCTTATCGTCTCCCGTCACTCCCGTACATGACCACTTTTGCCCCTAGTCCCCCTACCAAAGGGATCTCACGCATCATCACTCTAACAACTCCCTATTGGATTATAAATGGACCACCCCAATCTTGAAGAGGGCATTCATTTTGAGAAATGTAATTGAAAGGGTCCGATTTCCATCTTCGCTATGGCTTCTTCCTCCTCCTCCAGCTTTCGCCCCAAGCTTCTCTATTTTGACCTTGTTCTGTTGCAGATCCTGTTCTTCCAACAGAGTTGCCCTCCATCTTATGTATAACAATATCACAAGACTTATTATGTTCAACTTTCGATATGAGACTTTTTTGGTCTCATTCGATTTCTCAACAGAGTTACGTCCCTGTAAGGCGATGCCATATTGAAATCCGTTAGGCCGGACTCGTGACCGGAGGTCATGTGCATGGACGCACATGCCGATGAAACTCCTGCTTTCAGTGACTCGGTGTTAGAATGTTTATGGACATTTTATGTGGCTCATGTGTCTAGGTTTAATTGAGTATTTGGTCCATGCATATTATGTTGTTGGATTTAATATAAGAGTCGAAACCGTGATGGATCGGTCTCGGTTAAGGAATTAAATCCGGGGGTTTATAATATACTCCCTCACCCCTTGCCTATAATATATTAAAGTTTGTCTTTCTCATAAAATAAACAAAATGGGATTTATTAAAAGGGAAAAGAAAAAGGAAAAGAAAATAAAAGAAAAGAAGAGGACGGTTATTCTTCTTCTCTTTTATTTTGTACGGCTTCTTCTTCCTCTCCCTGGCAAGTTTTGTAACGTCCCTGAAAGAAAGAGAAAGGCAACAGTAGAGGTCTCTTCCATCAGAGACAAATCAAAGAGAAGGCTAAGGGGCGAGAAGTCGATTCACTGTTCCGCTACGAAGACGCTAATGGACCAAGGTTAGTCTTCGGTATAGAATTAGGGTTTGAATTGAATTGAAATCTAGATCCTGGTTTGATTGATTTCATGATCGAAATCGAATAGAAATCTTACAATTGGTATCAGAGCGGGTTTAGATTTCTACAATTCACCATTAAATTGATGCATTATGATTTGATCGGCGCAAGGCAATTACCGAATCGGATGAATCGACTGGCTGCAAATTCAATGAGTTTGTATTAAAGTTCCATATTTGTCGATTGAAGGTTTTATCTGCAATTGCCGATCGAATTCATGAAGTAACCGCAATTTGAATTCGATTTACAGTGCCGTATTTGAGTTTGTATTAAAGTAACCGCAATTTCATTTATACAATTCATGAAAGGTTGATTTGTATAATGAAAGGTTGAATTATATTTATTAAATTAGTGCCGTTTTCTTTGACTCATGAAAAGTACGTTGAATCAAATTGCGGTTACTTAGTA
The DNA here is from genome assembly GCA_963922045.1 of Persicaria maculosa. Lineage (NCBI taxonomy): Eukaryota > Viridiplantae > Streptophyta > Magnoliopsida > Caryophyllales > Polygonaceae > Persicaria > Persicaria maculosa. Next base: position 24,946,946 of record OY998262.1, read on the forward strand.
TTGAAAATTTGCCGATTGCTAGTTCATGGAATATTGAATATGGAAGGTGTTGTATTTGTCAAATTGCATGTAATGAATCGGCGTAGGTTTAGGTTTAACCTAAAATTCGCATAGTATAAAGGTTATATGCGTTATATGGTTTAATCGCATTATAAAAGATATATATCTATGCATTAAGGTATGTTAGTTCATTGTCTAAATTATGTGAGGAACTTGTTAGTCACCAAAGTGGCCTGGTTGAAAGGAAATTTAGACTTTGATTTATGGTTGTCAATTGTTCATGATTAAAGGATGGTAAATGACATTAAGGTTTGATTGAACAATTGATTTTATTGACTATAATTCTTGGAGATCACCCAAAGGTGGATCATTGAATATAGTTGATAATATTAAAGGGATGATTTTCCACAACTAGGATGGGTAGTATGTATATCCAAAGATAACATGCTTATTTGTCGAATGTGTGTGGTGATTGTCTATTAAAGATTTAATACTTTAGCATCGATGATTGTATGTGTATTTGAGTATTGCCCAAAGGTTGCTTGAATACATGTTTTAAGGTTTATTGTCTGAATATGTATTAAATTTTCAAAGCACTAATAGGTAAGCATGTATAATTGTTTGCAACTTCATCAAATATTTTTGCATCTGCAAACTCTGTCGTGAAGTTCAATGAGCTCAACTATGATGATTGGTCCGAACAGATCCGATTCAGATTGGGTATTATGGTCTTGGACCTTGCAATCATTACAGAAGTACCGCCCGCTGCCATTACAGAGGCTAGCTCCGACGCAGAAAAGTCATTTTATGAGTCGTGGGAGCGGTCTAACCGGCTGGGTTTGAGCCTTATACAAAGTCTTCCTTTTCAAGATCCGGGAAATTCCGGGGCCTAGATAAGACTTCTCTTCCTAAGACAGAGAGTGCAAGGGAATTCTTATTTGCAATGAAAGAGTATTCAAAGTCGGATCTGGCCGACAAGTCAATTGTAGGCAGCATTATGTCTGAGCTGACTACGAAGAGATTTGACTGGTCTCAGCCTATCCACGATCATGTGATGCATATGTCCAATTTGGCAGCAGAGTTGTCGACCATGGGGATGAACGTAAATGAGACATTCCTTGTCCAGTTCGTCATCAACTCTCTACCTCATGAGTTTGATCAGTTCCAGGTGAATTACAACACCATTAAGGAAAAATGGAACATTAAGGAGTTAACGACCATGCTCGTACAGGAGGAAAGGAGATTAAAGCAAAAGATGACAGAACAATCAGTTCATCTCATGGGTCATAATGGTGCTAGCAGCAGTAAAGGAAAGCCAAGTAGGAAGGACAAGAAGGACAAGACTTCGCTGAAAGTTAGTGACGGTCGTGTTCAGAAGGAAATGAAGTGTTTCTTTTGCAAGAAATTGGGACACTTCAAGAAGGATTGTCCGAAAAGAAAGGCATGGTTTGACAAGAAAGGTATTCATTATTGTTCTGTTTGCTTTGAGTCGAACCTTATGGAAGTGCCTAATAATACTTGGTGGATAGATTCTGGTGCTACTACTCATGTTTCTCATATTGAACAGGGATTCAGTACGATCCAGCCCATAAAAGGAAGTGAACAGTACTTGTTCATGGGGAACAGGATGAAGGCAGGTATTGAAGGCATTGGGACGTATAGATTGATCATGGACACTGGTTGTCACATAGATCTTAAGGGTTGTCTCTATGTACCTGATTGTGCTAGAAATCTTGTTTCTGTTAGTAGACTGGACGATTTAGGTTTTGATGTTAAGTTTGGACATGCTGGTTTTTCATTGTACCGGAATGATTACTTTTATGGTAGTGGTACTTTGATTGATTCACTTTACAAGTTCAATCTTGATATTAAATTTTCTGAATCCATTATGTATGTTGAAAGTAATGTGGGAATTAAGCGTAGTGCCTCTAATGAAAGTTCTGCTTACTTGTGGCATCAAAGATTAGGTCACATTTCCAAGGAAAGGTTAATGAGGTTGACGAAGAGTGAAATTCTTCCTCATTTGGATTTTAGTGATCTTGATGTGTGTGTAGACTGCATTAAGGGAAAGCAGACTAAACACACTACAAAGAAACCAGCCACAAGAAGCACTCAGCTTCTTGAGTTAGTTCACACCGATATTTGTGGTCCATTTGACGTTCCTTCTTGGAACGGAGAAAGGTACTTCATCACTTTCATTGATGATTACTCACGGTACGGTTACATATATCTATTGCATGAAAAGGCTCAGTCTGTGAATGTCCTAAAAGTGTTCATTGACGAAGTGGAAAGGCAATTAGATAGAAAAGTAAAGATAGTGAGATCTGATCGAGGTGGTGAGTTTTATGGAAAATACGATGAGAGTGGACAATGTCCAGGTCCATTCGCAAAGTTCCTCGAAAGTAGAGGCATTTGTGCGCAATACACAATGCCCGGTACACCTCAGCAGAATGGTGTTGTTGAAAGGCGGAATCGTACATTAATTGAAATGGTTAGGAGTATGTTAAGCAATTCCACCTTACCTCTTGCATTGTGGACACACGCATTAATGACTGCGACATACCTGCTTAACCGGGTTCCTAGTAAGGCAGTTCCTAAGACCCCTTATGAACTGTGGACAGGAAGGAAACCCAGTTTAAGGCACCTTCGGGTTTGGGGTTGTCAAGCAGAAGTAAGGGTGTACAATCCACAAGAAAAGAAGCTTGATCCGCGGACAGTCAGTGGTTTCTTCATTGGCTATCCAGAAAAGTCCAAGGGGTATAGGTTTTATTGCCCTAACCATAGTACGAGAATAGTTGAGACGGGCAATGCTAGGTTCATCGAGAATGGTCAAACTAGTGGGAGTGGTGAGCCACGAAAGGTGGACATTCAAGAAATTCGGGTTGAAGTTCCTTCACCTTTTGTTTCTTCTAAGGTTGTTGTGCCAGTTGTTGTACCACAACTTGATGACATAATGGATGATAAGGCATATTCCAATAGGCATTATAGGTTAGTTTAGGTGCATTTCATTGTCATATATTCATGTTTTAGTGTTAATTAGATTAGCATTCATTTTGTGGAAAAGTTCGGAATCTACGCTATTTCGATGGTTTTATGTAGATTCGTAGATCCGAGATAAAGAACACGAGGAACGGAGATAAGAGAGGATAAGACGAGACTTGGGAGAGCTTAAGGAAGAAGTCCCGAAGAGAATGGAACAACCTAAGGAGCAACGGAGCACGAAATCGAGGTCTAAGAGCGAAAACGAGGGCGAGTCGCGAAAGCTGTCCGCCCGGCGAACTGAACTTGTAACGCACTTTCCGGAGGCCTCGGATGTCCGATCGACGCATATGAGCATGCGTTGGAAAGCTCTTTCGAAGATCTACGTGATGGTGTACTGTTGGATTTTCGCTGACAGCGAATAGCTTTCCGCTGCAGCGAATCAAGTCAGCAACAACATGCGCGAGAAGGTGGCTTGAGCATGACTCGCTGCCAGCGAATGGAATCTCGCTGACAGCGAGTGGAGTAAGCAGGAGCATGCCCAGGAGCCAGCAAGTCTCGCTGACAGCGAATAGCTTTCCGCTGCCAGCGAGTCGAGTCAGACCGGCCGACCAGGCAGCATTCGCTGCCAGCGACTGGACTCGCTGCAGCGAGCCTCTCGCTACCGCGGAAAAAGTCGCTGCCAGCGAGAATCACCAGGGCGACGGAGACTCGGCAACTCGCTCCAGCGGAAAGATGGGCTCGCGGCAGCGGGAGGAGCAGCTCGCGACAGCGGAAGATGTGATTCGCGACAGCGGAAACCTTCGCCGACAAGGGAACCGAGGAAGCTTGAAAATATTCTAAGGCATGGACATCCCCGGCAACGGCGCCAATTTTGACGGAGGGAAAAGTCGTTGATTCACCTCGCCAAAAATAATTCCCAAACAAACAAACTAGTATAGTATGCAAGTAAGGGGTCGAACCCAAGAGAATCAAGTATTTCTAAATATTGTGTATTTATCAATATAAAAGAAACGATTTTTATGAATGAAAATAAAAGAAGATAATATTGACAAAAGCAAATAAATGATAGAAGAAAAGCGTTTCCACCTACAAGTTCTCGACTTTGGTTGGTTTTATTGATCATCGAATCCTTTTCAAGTTATTATCTTTTCCTACGAATTCCTCTCGTCTTGGTTTAAATAGATTAAAAGTCCTACGAGTCCAATTAATCCCTTACATCTCTATGCAACCTTAACACGGTCAAGATTTAACAAAGAGATAGCAAATAGTCCCAAGAACTTGAGCATATAAATAACACCAATTAAACACGGTAAATCAATGTTTAAGATATATGTCAACTCCCTACATAATCATGTTTCAAACACGGAATCCACAATCTTATGCGTGCTACTACGGAAATAACACAAATACGAAAGTATTAAATCCTAGCATGAAATCAATATTATCAAGGTAGCTAATCAAGATAACACCAATAACATAAACAATAAGCACAAGGAAGTTGAAGGAATTAAAATAGAGGAAAGATAACTTGAATTAAAAACTCACAATTCACCAACCAAGTCTCCGAAAACGTAGGCGAAACACTAGGAAAATTAGCCGCTCATGGCTTACCTAAGCTCTCTTCTCTTCTATGGTGATTGCTCCAATTGAAAACTTAATTAAACTAAGCCTAGAACATCCTATTTATAAGCCTAATGTCTTCCATAAAAGGTAGATAAAAGATAGATAAAAGATAGAAACTTCCTAAACAAACTAGATAAAAGATAGAACTTTCCTAAATTAATTCAGCGTCGGATTCCGCTGGCAGCGAGAAATTTCCGCTGGCAGCGAATGGCCTTGATTGAGCTTCTGTTGGATTTCCGCTACCACCTCGCTAGCACACTCGCTGGCAGCGACTTTCATGCCTTAGAATTTTTCTCGAGCTTCTCCATGGTCCCTTCCTTCCGCTGCCGCGAGTAGCTGATCCCGCTGCCGCGAGCTGGGACTTCCGCTGCCGCGAGAGCTCAAACTCGCTGGGGCGAGTTCCTTCTTCCGCTGGAGCCTCCTTGGACCTCGTGATTCGCTGCCGCGAGTCCCCCAATCCGCTGCAGCGAGTTCTTCCTTCCGCGGGCGCGAGAGCCCTCTTCCGCTGGAGCGAGTAGCTGAAGCTTCGTCGTCCTGGTGATTCTCGCTGGCAGCGGAATTTTCCGCAGCAGCGGACGTCTCGCTGCAGCGAGTCATGCCGCTGGCAGCGAACGGTGTTGGCCCTTCCTCTCTCGCTGGCTCCTCCTCTCGCGGACTCTCTCTCGCTGGCTCCAGGCTTCTGGTTCCACTCGCTGGAAGCGAATGAAAACCCGCTGGCAGCGAAATCTGCCCAGAGACTCGATTCTTCATTGTTCTTCCCTCGTTCTTTCTTTCCTCCTTTCTTTCTCCTCTTAGCTTGATTTCTTGACTTCACTTGGCCATGTTTAACAGCTTTCCCTTGCTTTCCACCATGTCGGATCTACGATTCTGCACAATTCAACCGAAATAGCGTAGATTCCGAACTTTTCCACAAAAAGAGTTTAATCTAATTTAACACTAAAACATGCATATTCTACAATGTAAATGCAACTAAATCATCCTATAATGCCCATTAGAAATGTGCATTATCAAACTCCCCCACACTTAACCTTTTGCTTGTCCTCAAGCAATGCAAAATAAAGAAGAACAAAACCATCATCCCACACATATAATCTTCAAGCACTAACCTTGTCAAAAGCAACATCAAAGTGGAGGAGCCATGAACATGAAAGCTAACATCCTAGCAAGTATATGAACGATTCAAAATAAGGCACATATCATCCAACCTCACCGGGATTATGTGTTTGCTCTCACTCTCATTGTGTTTAGGCTTAATAATATATCTCTCAACTCAATCCAAAATGCAAAGAGCTACATAGAAATTGACACATATATCACATATTCTCCACCGCGGATGCCATCACTCACAAGAAACATCAAGAGGTCTTTTATCAAGGTTGTACTGGGGCTTGGTAAGGAATCAAGGGCAAGGAGAATTTATGGTCATGTGGTGCTCAAAATCCGGGAATCAAGATCCTAGATAATCAAACATCAAACATCCACTCTCTCAAAAACGTCATCTTAAACTCAAGCTCTCACAACAACTTTACAAAAAACATTCACTTCTCAACCAAGGATTATTTCCAACTCTCACATTCATAATGAACATAAAAGGCTCAACTCATGCTTTTTTTTTTTCTTTTTTTTTTTTTTTTTTTTTTTTACATTCATTCCTCATTTTTTTTTTTTTTTTTCCTTTAGAGCCAAAACAATAATGCACAATGTGAGGAATAAAACTAAAATTACATACTCATCCAAACTTGTAACTTTCTCAACAATAATCTCTCTTCCACTCAACTAGATCAATCATTCACCAATTCTAATCCTAATTCCCGAATAGGGTAAGGCTCATCATCGGCTAGGATAAATTTTGTGGAGCTTCAAAGAATAGGCTAAGGCTCAAATTTGCTACAAGCAAAGGATACATATGTAGGGTGGATATGGATAATAATATGGCTAAGAAAATCATGCCTCTATCATTTGAAACTCATAAGCAATAAACATATAAATTCGGCCTCAAATATAGATAACAATGTCAATCTCAAGAGGTAAGTGCATAAGGAGAGTGTAATGTCACACAAGAAAGCAAAAGGGAATAAATATGATGAAAATCCCTTATAAGGCCAAAATTTCTCACTAGGACAAGTTTTGTTGGATTTCAATGATGCCAATAAGAATCATACTTGCTCAATTAAACTAACAAGTCATGCTCAAATGAAAATTAGCACAAGTATGTGACAAGATTAGCCAATTCAAACATATCATGGGATTTATAGGTCAAGCTCAAAAACTCAAATAAAATAGAGGACAATTAAGGCAAGATGGGTATTTGAATAATACATGAATGCAATGCATGATATTTTTGGGTTTTTCAATTTTTTTCAATTTTTTTTTTCTTTTTCTAATGCAATATAAATGCTAGAAATAAACATGATATGCATGTGAAAATTTTAAATATGACCTAACTAATTCAATATGTACACTAAACCCCTCCCCCACACTTGAATATTTCATTGTCCCTAATGAAATAAAGACAACAAAAATTAAACAATTGAAATAGGTGAGGGAGAAGGAAACTCACGAGCTCAATGTGGTGGTGGAAATTGGGTTTGCCACCCAAAGGGTGCCCAAGCGTTGAATTGGGCCATGATCTCCTCGTGATTCTTTCGTTGTTGCTCCATGAGGATGTTATGGTTCTCCGCAATTTGTCGGTCCGTGGCATCTTGACGCTCGGTGATTTGACGGAAGGCACTCTCAAAATAGCCATGAGAGGGAAATCCATCATAAGACTCGCCATGGTATCCGCCATGTGAAGAACTAGCTCCCCCGCCATAAGACATTTGTGGATGGAATGTCTCCACTTGCATTACCGGCTCATACTCCATCTCCGTCGGTTCTTCATAAGGCTCCTCATTAGCATCTCCTTCGTTGGCATTCGGAGGTGGGCCCAATGGTGGAGCGTCGGATGGAATATATAAATCGGCGGGGGACGGACCGGTGGGAAGTGGGCGAGGGAGTACCAAAGTGTGGGACTTGTCGACCCCGGCATACCAAATGAAGCTCCCCGCATAATCACTTTCCCTCACGATGTTAGCCTTCTTTAGCGAAGCCAAATTGAGCCTATAGTTGTCCGCACAAGGGATATAGGCATTCAAATCAATGTCAAGCTCCAATGCAAGCAAAGTAATTAAGCCTCCAAAGCCAATCTTCACCTCTTCCTTCCTTGAATGCTTCTTTGTAGCCTCGCCACAAGCGGCAAAGAATAGCTCTACCCAATCCGGCGTCTCATGTGCTTCGGGCAATAAGCAAGTCATCCAAGCCCAACTTCCCTTGGAAACCTTGTTGATCTCGGCATGCCCGAAAAAAGTGTTGTTCAAGACCTTGTGGCAAAGTCTAAGAGAAGGGTGGACGATGCTATAATTGTAGTCATTTCCGGAGGTCATGACCTTTTGTGTGACTTCAAACCATCGTTGTTGAGGGGTGGAGCTACGAGGCAATTCAGACCAACGGGCGGAGGGATTGCCCGTGATCCCAAACACATTCTTCAATTCTTCAAAAGTCATAGCTTGATTTGCCCCACCCAATCGAAAAGTAAAACTATCCTCACTAGCCATTGCAAAGGTAGCCAAAAACTCCCTAACCAAATCCGGATAAGTTCGGACACACTTGTCTACCAAACCATCAATATCTCCAAAGCCCATAAACGTCCGCACACTCTCCTCAAGTCCCAACAATCTCAATGTGGGGATATCAAAAAATTTCGTTGAAACGTACCGACGAGCATCAAGTTCGTCCCACCTAGTCCTTTGAGCTCTAGTCAATCCTCTAGGCCTAACCATCGGAGGAGAAGCCATAATAATTAAAATCAAAGGATGAAGATCGAGAACTCACAAACAAAGCGACTCACTGCAGGATTCTCGCTGGCAGCGAGTGGAATCCCGCTGGTAGCGACTTGAGTCAGGCCGGGGAAGCTGCGCTATGGGTGTGACTCGCTGGCAGCGAAGGATACTCGCTGGCAGCGAACAGGGTGACACCGACGAACTCCGGAGCTGCTTCGTAATGGATGCGACTCGCTGGAAGCGACTGGTGCTCGCTGGCAGCGACTAGGATCAAGGGAAAGCTGCTGCTTCGCTGGTGGCGGCTGTGGTGGCGGCTACTATTCCGCGGCAGCGAGTCGGAGCTTCTGAGACTCCGGCGTCATTGTCCGGACGTCGGAATCCAAAAATTTCTTCACGGAAGTTGCCCAACTCGACCCGATCTACTCAATGGCGGAAGGATAAAAGGGATTTGGGTGATTTTGTGGTTATGTGGTGGTTGATGGGTGGTCGGAATGTGGAAAACGTGGTGTGGTTGCGTAGATCGGCTCGTCGGGAGTCGGAATCCGGTGCCGGAATTGGTTTTCGGGGTGGTGGAGATGATGAAGTGGCTATGGAGGTGGGGAGCTTGGAGGTTCTTCAATGGAGCTTTAATGGGGGTTTTGGAAGGAGGAGGGAGATGGTGAAAATGGAAAGTGGGGGATGATGAATAAAAAAAATTGGTAAAAAGGAAAGTGGTTAAAAGGTAAGTGGATAAAAAGGGGTAAAAGGGATTCTCAAATATTTTATTCTCTCTTTTCTTTTCTTTTCTTTTTTTTTTTTTTTTTTTTTTTTTTTTTTTGTAGAAAATCCGGATGGGGCCCAGGTTGTCTTGGAAGGACGAAGGAACTCGCTGCCAGCGGGTTCGGTTCGCTGGCAGCGAGTCGTGTTGTTCGACTCGGCTCCTCCTTGTTTGCTGCTGGTTGATCTCGCTGGTAGCGAAATGGGTTCGCTGCCAGCGAAAATTGCCCAGTGTTACCTTTTTTTCCGACTTATTCTCTTAACCCTGCAAGGTTAGCTCCACACTTCTCCGAAAAGTAATCTATCTAATAAAATAAGGAAATTTCTTCCCTAATTAGATAAATAAATAAACTAAAATTAACTAATTATGAAATTGAAATTGCAAGACAAAAACATACCTCGGGTTGCCTCCCGAGAAGCGCCCTTGTTTTATGTCGTAGGCTCGACGGTATGACCCCTCAATGGGTCTCCTTTGTGGGCTCTTGGAGGTTCATCTCCTCCATGATTTTGTCGGAGAAGCCATCATAGTAGCGTTTTAGCCGGTGGCCATTTACTTTGAACACGTGTGCATTCTCCTCATCCTTGATTTCTACCGCTCCATGTGGATATATGTGCATGATGGTGTAGGGACCTCTCCATTTTGAGCGTAGTTTTCCCGGAAAAAGATTAAGGCGAGATTGGTAGAGAAGTACCTTGTCGCCTACCTTAAAGTCCTTTCTCAAGATGTGCTTGTCATGCCATGCCTTGGTCTTTTCTTTGTAAGTGATGGCATTGTCATATGCATCCCAACGGATCTCCTCTAATTCTTGAACTTGTAGCTTACGGAATTCGCCAACCTCATCTATTCTCATGTTGCACTCTTTCACCGCCCAATAGGCCTTGTGTTGGAGTTCTACCGGAAGATGACATGATTTTCCATAAACTAAGCGATAAGGAGACATACCTATTGGTGTTTTGTAGGCCGTGCGATAGGCCCAAAGAGCATCATCTAGCCGTTGGCTCCAATCTTTTCGGTTTGGTGCAACCGTCTTCTCCAAGATTCTCTTGATCTCTCTATTTGACACTTCGGCTTGCCCATTGGTTTGAGGGTGATAGGCGGTGGATACCCTATGTGTGACATGATATTTCTTCAAGAGAGCGGCCACCGTCTTGTTGCAAAAGTGGGTACCTCGATCACTAATTAATGCACGTGGAATACCAAATCTAGTGAACAAGTCCTTAAGGAATCCTGAAACCACTTTAGAATCGTCAGTTTTGGTGGCCTTCGCCTCCACCCATTTGGAGAGGTAGTCAACCGCAAGTAAGATATAAAGATTCCCAAAGGAACTAGGAAAAGGTCCCATGAAATCAATCCCCCAAACATCAAAAATTTCACAAAACATCATCCTAGTTTGAGGCATCTCATTCCTAGTTGCAATATTCCCCATGCGTTGGCACCGATCACAAGATTTACAAAAAGCATATGCATCACGAAAAATCGTGGGCCAATAGAATCCCGAATCAAGTACCTTCTTAGCCGTTTTGTTTGGTCCAAAGTGTCCTCCACATGCATAAGAATGACAAAAGCTAAGGACGGACATTACCTCATTATCCGGAAGGCATCGCCGAATGATTTGATCCGCACAATGCTTCCAAAGAAACGGATCGTCCCAAACATAGAATCGGGCGTTGTGGTGAATCTTGTCTTTCTTGTACTTGGGAAAGTTTGGTGGAAACTCCTTCGTGACAAGAAAATTGACTATGTCCGCGAACCATGGCCGAGGAACGTTGGCTGCCATCAAAGATAAAGGAGAAAAGAAGTCCGGACATACCTTCTGGGCAGCATCCGCTGGAAGCGAGTCGGGTTCGCTGGCAGCGAATGGAGTCAGAATGTGAGCTGGTGCCGGCGACTGGAGAGGTTCGCTGGTGACTTGACTCGCTGGTTGCGGGTTGGGTTCGCTGGCAGCGAATGGTGTCCGCTGGCTTACAGGAGCGTTCGCTGTCAGCGAGTCTTCAGCACGACTTGAAACGAAGTGTAGAGTTTCGTCCGGAAATTCTCCAAGTGCTTGTAGCTTCTCCCCCACACTATTTGGGTGCACAATGCGGCTAAGGTGATCGGCCATATAGTTTTCCGCGCCCTTCTTGTCTTTGATTTCGATGTCGAACTCGCTCAAAAGCAAGATCCACCGAATAAGCCTTGGTTTGGCGTCCTTCTTCTTCATGAGGTACCTAAGGGCTGCATGGTCGGAGTAAATTATTACCTTTGCGCCTAGCAAGTATGCGCGGAACTTGTCCAAGGTGAACACCACGGCCAATAGCTCCTTCTCCGTGGTTGTATAGTTCCGTTGGGCTCCATTTAGCATCATTGAAGCATAGTAGATGACGTGTGAGGCTTTATCAATCCTTTGTCCAAGAACCGCTCCGACGGCGTAGTCGCTAGCATCACACATTAGCTCGAATGGGAGGGTCCACACCGGGGCTTGAATGATTGGTGCGGTAACAAGACGACTTCTCAACTCGTGGAAGGCCTCCTTACACTTCTCATCAAACTCAAATGTGGTGTCCTTCTTGAGGAGTTCACAAAGAGGTGCGGCGATCTTGGAGAAATCCTTGATGAATCGGCGATAAAATCCTGCATGACCAAGGAAAGAGCGAACTTCGCGCACATTAGTAGGGCAAGGCAAAGATTGAATGATGTCAATCTTTGCCTTGTCAACCTCAATTCCCTTTCGGGAGACGATGTGACCTAAAACAATCCCTTGCTCAACCATAAAGTGACATTTTTCGGAATTCAAAACCAAATTTGTTTCAACACATCTTTTTAAAACCAATGCCAAATGGTCTAAGCAAGAGTTGAAGTCATCGCCATGAACGGTAAAATCATCCATAAAAACTTCAATGAATTTTTCAATATACTTAGAGAAAATACTTACCATACACCTTTGGAATGTTCCCGGAGCATTGCATAGTCCAAAAGGCATTCGGCGATATGCAAAAGTGCCAAAAGGACAAGTGAATGTTGTTTTCTCTTGGTCCTCCGGTGCGATGGCAATTTGAAAGTAGCCCGAGTAGCCATCCAAGAAACAATAGTAAGCTCTTCCGACGAGGCGCTCCACCATTTGGTCAATAAATGGGAGAGGAAAGTGGTCCTTGCGAGTCTCCGCGTTCAATTTGCGATAGTCGATGCAAACTCTCCATCCGGTTTGGACTCGCGTGGGCACTAGCTCTCCTTCTTTGTTCTCTACGACCGTGATGCCTCCTTTCTTTGGAACCACCTGCGTAGGACTAACCCATTTACTATCGGAGATAGAATAGATCATACCGGCTTGTAGTAGCTTTAGAACTTCCTTCTTGACCACCTCCATCATTGGTGGGTTGAGCCTCCTTTGGGGTTGTCTTGATGGTTTGGCTCCTTCCTCCAAGAGTATGCGATGCATGCACATGGTTGGGCTTATTCCTTTGATGTCCGCAATTGTCCATCCAAGGGCCGTCTTGTGTTCCTTAAGCACCGCTATCAACCTCTCCTCTTGCTCAAGAGTGAGCTTATTTGATATGATGACCGGCAAGGTATCTCCATCCCCCAAGAAGGCATACTTGAGGTGATCCGGCAATGGTTTAAGCTCTATCACGGGTGCCTGAACAATAGAAGGTAAAAGCCTCTGGTTTGGGAGGGTTAGTGTTAAGGCATCATTTCTTTGGTGAGTATGTTGTGCCTCTAATGCTCCCAAAAATTTATGCAAGTAAGATGAAATAGAATATTCAAGTTTAAGCTTATCTAGAGGGGTTTCTAAAGCTACTTGCAATTCATCTTTTCCATTAAGCTCAAAAACATCTTCCACACAAGGTTCAATAGTATCAATAGCAAATAAAGAGTGTTCATCATGAGGATACTTCATTGCATCAAATATGCAATACTCTACCTTTTCGCCATCGAACTCCATAGTGAGTGAACCGGCATAGACATCGATCTTTGTTCGGGCGGTCCTTAGGAAGGGTCTACCCAAGAGGATAGGTGCCTCCGCTACTCCATGCTCCATGTCCAAAACAAAGAAATCTGCGGGAAAGATTAGCTTGTCCACCATAACTAAAACATCTTCTACAAACCCCCTAGGATAGATTTGAGAACGATTTGCCAATTGGATCACAACTCTTGTTTCTTGCAAAGCCCCAAGACCAAGCGATTTATAGAGTGAGTATGAGATAACATTAATGGATGCTCCTAAATCTAACAAAGCATGATTAAATTTAGCATCTCCAATTGTGCAAGGGATAGTAAACATACCCGGATCGCTACACTTTTCGGGCATACGCCTTTCTAACATAGCGGAGACATGTTCACTTACTTGAACTTTTTGCTTCCCCTTCAACTTTTGATTCCTCTTGACCGTGCATAATTCCTTCAAAAACTTTGCATAACGAGGAATAGCTTTAACTAGGTTGAGTAGGGGAATGTTTACCTCACACTTGGCGAATGTTTCGAAAAGTTCGGTGTCGCTCTCCGGCCTCCTTGGATTCCTCAAAGCCTCCGGAAAGGGTGCCACCGGCTTAAAATCGTCAAGAGGAGGTTTGGAATCGGCAACAGCGTGTTCGGATGTGGGGACGTCAGTTTTCTGGGCAGAATCCGCTGGCAGCGAGTCGTGTTTCGCTGGTAGCGAGTCAGGTTTGCTGGCAGCGAGTGGGATCCCGCTGTCAGCGACTGGGATCGTACCTGGTTCAGCAGATGCCTTCACCCCATTCGCTGTCGGCGAGTCTGGTTTCGCTGTCAGTGGAATTTGCACAGAACTTGTCTCCTCTTTGTTTTCTTCGTAACCTTCTTCCATGATCTCTCCTAAGGCTTCTTTCTCACCCCTAGGTGCGACAAACAGTTCCTTACCGCTCCTTAGGGTGATGGCGCTCACGTTCTCTCTTGGGTTGACCACCACTTGTGGTGGTAGCTTGCCCGAATCCTTTGCTTGTAGTTCTCCAATTGCTTGAGCCATTTGGCCCATCATCTTCTCTTGTGCATTCATCTTCTCCGTTTGAGCTTTGAGGGTTTCTAGAATGAGCTTGTATGGATCCTCACCTTGTTGATTAGCTTGAGGAGCCCCCCTTTGACGATTATCATAGGGTGCTCTATATTGGGGTCCTCCTTGTTGATAGGGAGGTTGTTGTTGTTGTTGATTGAACCGGCCACCATAACCTTGTTGAAAATTAGAATTATAGAGATTATTACCATAGTTGTGGCGTGGACCGTAGTCTCCCATAGCATTGACCTCCATGGTTCCATCTTGCACGTCGGGACATTGATCCATAGGATGGGATGGGTCTCCACACAACCCACATGCTTTGAGTTGTTGTTGTTGACCTCTTTGCAAAGTCAGATTCTTTAGAGCCTCTCTAATCTCCTTAAGCTCGTTTTGCATGCTTGATGTTGGGGAGTCCAAGTGTAAGACTCCTCTAGCTCTATGAGATCGTCGATATTGTTGAGAAGCATTAGCAAGCTCCTCAAATATCTCCATAGCTTCCTCCGGTGTTTTGTTGAGGATGTTCCCTCCACTAGCCGAGTTAACCGTCCCACGATCATTATCGAGTAGCCCCTCATAAAGATATAGGACCAAATCGTCATCCGAAAAGCCATGATAGGGGCAACTCGCTTTTAGCTTTTTGAATCTCTCCACATATTCGTAGAGAGTCTCCGTGGCCGATTGCTCAATGCTTGATATCTCCTTCTTCAAAATATTGTGTCTAGTGGCGGGGAAGTATTTGCGCAAGAAGGCCTTTTTCATCTCCATCCATGTAGTAATGCTCTCCGTGGGTAAATAATAGAGCCAATCGTTGGCCGCATCCTTCAAGGTGAATGGGAAGGCCCTTAGCATCATTTGATCCTCCGTGATGCCGTGAGGTATCAAACGATCGCATATTCCATGAAATTCCGCAAGGTGCTTGTTTGGGTCCTCTCCACTCATGCCATGAAACATTGGCAAAAGATGAACCCATGGTGACTTGAATTCAAACTTGGTGCCCTCCGGGAGTGGTGGGAGCCTAATAGCCAATGGTTGTGTTTGTAAATTTGGCTCCTTTAGCTCCTTCAAAGTGCGTCGTTGTGGAACCACGAGCACATTGCCGCCGTTGTGGAACCGAGGAAGCTTGAAAATATTCTAAGGCATGAACATTCGCTGCCAGCGAGTGTGGTAGCGAAAATTCAACAGGAGCTTGATTGAGGCCATTCGCTGCCAGCGGAATCCGACGCTGAGTTAAATTAGGAAAGTTCTATCTTTTATCTAGTTTGTTTAGGAAGCTTTTATCTTTTATCTATCTTTTACCTTATTTATGGAAGACATTAGGCTTATAAATAGGATGTTTTAGGATTAGTTTAGGAATAGAATTCCAAGTAGAGAAATCACCATTGAAGAGAAGAAAGCTTAGGTAAGCCATGTTTGGCTAATTTTGTAGTTTTCGCCTACACTTTCGAGACTTGGTTGGTGGTTTGTGAGTTTCTAATATAAGTTATTTTTCCTCTATAATTCTTTCAACTTCTTTGTGTGATATTGATTATGTTATTGATGTTATCTTGATTAGCTACCTTGATAATATTGATTTCATGCTAGGATTTAATACTTTCGTATTTGTGTTATTTCCGTAGTAGCACGCATAAGAATGTGGATTCCGTGTTTGAAGCATGATTATGTAGGGAGTTGACATATATCTTAAACATTGATTTACCGTGTTTAATTGGTGTTATTTATATGCTCAAGTTCTTGGGACTATTTGCTATCTCTTTGTTAAATCTTGACCGTGTTAAGGTTGCATTGAGGTGTAAGGGATTAATTGGACTCGTAGGACTTTTAATCTACTTAAACCAAGACGAGAGGAATTCGTAGGAAAAGATAATAACTTGAAAAGGATTCGATGATCAATAAAACCAACCAAAGTCGAGAACTTGTAGGTGGAAACGCTTTTCTTCTATCCTTTATTTGCTTTTGTCAATATTATTTTCTTTTATTTTCATTCATAAAAATCGTTTCTTTTATATTGATAAATACACAATATTTAGAAATACTTGATTCTCTTGGGTTCGACCCCTTACTTGCATACTATACTAGTTTGTTTGTTTGGGAATTATTTTTGGCGAGGTGAATCAACGACTTTTCCCTCTGTCAATGGAACAACAAGAGGATGTCCAAATCCCACATCATGATAATATAAATGATGAGCCAGTCACAGTACAAGAAGAGATAACTGTGCCACATGAACCACTAAGGCGATCTGTAAGGGAAAGAAGATCAGCCATTTCAGATGATTATGTGGTGTATGCTCTTGAAGATGAATGTGACTTAAGCATTGATGAAGATCCAGTCTCATTCAAGAAAGCCATGGAAAGTAACAATTCTGATTTGTGGTTAAATGCCATGAAGGAAGAAATTCAGTCGATGGGTGACAACAAAGTCTGGGATTTGGTTGAGTTGCCTGAAGGTTCCAGGATAGTTGGGTCAAAGTGGGTCTTTAAGACCAAACGAGACTCGAAGGGGAACATTGAAAGGTATAAGGCTAGACTTATTGCTAAAGGTTTCACCCAGAAGGACGGCATTGACTACAAGGAGACCTTCGCTCCAGTTTCAAAGAAGGACTCTTTGAGAATTGTCTTGGCTTTGGTGGCTCATTATGATCTCGAGCTTCACCAAATGGATGTGAAAACCGCCTTTCTCAATGGTGAACTAGAGGAGGAAGTTTATATGGACCAACCTGAAGGATTTATGGCCACAGGAAAGGAAAACTTGGTGTGTAAGCTGAGAAAGTCAATATATGGACTAAAACAAGCTTCCCGACAGTGGTACTTAAAGTTTGATGATACTATCATGTCATATGGTTTTGTAGAGATCGTCGTTGATCGATGTATCTACATGAAGATTAGTGGGAGCAAGTTTGTTGTTTTAGTTCTGTATGTTGATGACATTCTGCTAGCTGCAAATGATATTGATATGTTACATGATGTAAAGAAGTATCTCTCAAAGAACTTTGAAATGAAGGATTTGGGTGAGGCATCCTTTGTGATTGGGATAGAGATATTCCGTAATAGATCACAAGGATTGTTGGGATTGTCTCAGAAGAGTTATATTCAAAAGATCTTAGAAAGGTACAGAATGGATAAATGCTCTGCAGGGGTAGCTCCAATACAAAAAGGGGACAAGTTCAGTAAAATGCAATGTCCTAGAAATGAGTTGGAACGAAAGGAAATGGAGAATATTCCCTATGCATCAGTGGTGGGGAGTTTGAACTATGTTCAGACTTGTACTCGACCCGATATCAGCTTCGCTGTAGGAATGCTGGGTCGATATCAAAGTAACCCTGGATTGGACCACTGGAAAGCTGCTAAGAAGGTTCTTAGGCACTTGCAAGGCACCAAGGAGCACATGCTTACATATAGGAGATCCGATCATCTTGAGGTCATTGGATATTCAGAATCAGATTTTGCCGGATGCGTTGATAGTAGGAAATCGACGTTTGGCTACTTGTTCCTACTAGCTGGTGGGGCAGTATCATGGAAGTGTGGAAAGCAGTCTGTCATTGCTACTTCCACTATGGAGGCTGAATTTGTGGCATGCTTTGAGGCCACGATTCATGCATTGTGGATGCGGAACTTTATCTCAGGGCTTGGGATTGTCGACAGTATAGCCAGGCCGCTGAGAATTTATTGTGATAACACCGCGGTCGTCTTCTTCTCAAAGAACGACAAGTACTCGAGGGGTGCTAAGCACATGGAGTTGAAGTTCTTGTCGGTGAAGAAGGAAGTACAGAAACGCAGAGTGTCTTTTGAGCACATCAGGACGGATCTCATGATTGCAGATCCGCTAACTAAGGGTTTGCCGCCCAAGGCGTTCACTGGCCATGTAGAGCGTATGGGCATTATTGATAGAGCCTTGCTATTATGATTTTAGCTCATTATGGTTATGACACTTTCTGTATACACTTATGGTTATGTTTCTGCATTATCAGACATGTTATCATTATGGTGTTTATGCATACTTATAGTTTCTTGATGACATGTTGTTTGAGGCTTATAGTTATCCTCATATTTAAAGAATAACTGAATTTAGATTGTTCTGTGATACATGGAAGGAATCATGTCGCACAATGACTTGTGACCGCCATGATCCAATCAGTTCTAATTCTGTAAAGGTTATTAATGTTACATGGGCTTTATACATTATAGTTGTACATTTAAAGTTTCAATTAAGCCATCAAGTCATCACACGAGCCAAGTGGGAGAATGTTAGAATGTTTATGGACATTTTATGTGGCTCATGTGTCTAGGTTTAATTGAGTATTTGGTCCATGCATATTATGTTGTTGGATTTAATATAAGAGTCGAAACCGTGATGGAACGGTCTCGGTTAAGGAATTAAATCCGGGGGTTTATAATATACTCCCTCACCCCTTGCCTATAATATATTAAAGTTTGTCTTTCTCATAAAATAAACAAAATGGGATTTATTAAAAGGGAAAAGAAAAAGGAAAAGAAAATAAAAGAAAAGAAGAGGACGGTTATTCTTCTTCTCTTTTATTTTGTACGGCTTCTTCTTCCTCTCCCTGGCAAGTTTTGTAACGTCCCTGAAAGAAAGAGAAAGGCAACAGTAGAGGTCTCTTCCATCAGAGACAAATCAAAGAGAAGGCTAAGGGGCGAGAAGTCGATTCACTGTTCCGCTACGAAGACGCTAATGGACCAAGGTTAGTCTTCGGTATAGAATTAGGGTTTGAATTGAATTGAAATCTAGATCCTGGTTTGATTGATTTCATGATCGAAATCGAATAGAAATCTTACACTCGGTTCAAAAAGATACCCCGAAGGCTTCGAGATCGAGGTAGTAGTCTTACACACAACAAGCTGAGAGATGTTCCATCCTAAAACCAATTAACGATAGAATGAGTAACCCATCGACTCATATAAATAAACTTATTATGTTCAACTTCCAATCCGAAACTCTTTTTATTTCATTCACGTATCTCTACACCATACAACAAAATTAAAAAACGATGCAACTAGTCTACTACTAGTTACCTAGAGCGATTTCAAACACGACATCTCAACCCATGAGCTAAACAGGCCAACCGGGTCGATCAATGTCCAAATTTAAACTATGCTCTTATTGTAGTGTGGACATGTAATGTTCCATATTTCTTTTGACGGTACGTTTTGAATTTAATTGGGAGGATTATGTATATATTAGTGTCGGTTTGGTTTGGATGTGCGCTCAATTAGATGCCAAAAAAGTTCCGTAAGGCATCCAAATCGGGAGCCCTACCATCCGCATTAAGCCAATCGATTGAGAATGACCAACAAATTACCAAAAATTGTTTGCAATCTATATATAATTTAAGATATCATTATTGCCACGTGCTT
Organism: Persicaria maculosa; assembly: GCA_963922045.1. NCBI lineage: Eukaryota > Viridiplantae > Streptophyta > Magnoliopsida > Caryophyllales > Polygonaceae > Persicaria > Persicaria maculosa. The sequence goes on from OY998262.1 coordinate 24,966,482, forward strand.
ACTAATTAATACATTATCTATCTGTATTACCGGTTTTGTTAGATTATATAGTGTTAATGAGTGAGAGGGTTAATTGGAGGTTTTGGATTCGATTATTGTTTTTGTCGCTTTTCTTGGGTAAAAAAAAATTGAAAATTCACCTCACTTCTTATTATTGGGTCAACTCGATCGACGCATTTGATGTGTAGTTCTCATTGATAGATGAAAGAAAAAAGAGGTATTTCCGCCTTGGTGCTACCGTAGCACCAAGGCGGCAATTTAACATGATTGAATTTCGATAAGTTTATACTCCTAAATATGACAAATGCCTGAATTTTCAATGAATGACGAGAAACAACTATCATAGCAACAAAGCAAATGTAAGCCTACTTTTCTATAATCCAATGCTAAGTTGAAAATCATAGCTTAGGTAAAGAAGTTTATTTAAGGCCAATATCTTAGTACACACTAGAAAATTTCGCCCCACCTTTCGAAGGATCCTGCGGCCGCCACTGGTGCTACGATTTGTGCTAATGTAATGATATATAGTAATCTAATTATTAATGTATCGTCCGACCTTATATTCCACTAGCTACTTAATTACGGGAAAATAATTTTTTTCTCGATCTTTCATTAAGTGTACAACAATAATGAACGACCTACTCTTAATCAATACTACAGAATAACAAACGACCTGTAGTAGTTTTTTTTTTTTTTTTTTTTTTAGAACAACACTGCCCCGTTTCATTCCATTTCTTTCAAAATATTTGTAACCACATCGTCCGAGAGCGAATACAAATCAAAAACCAAAGATGAAGTAGATATAGTGATAGTAGCTATTGAGTGAGCAACCGAATTCCCCTCCCTTCTTACATGAGTCCAGGGCACCACCTCCAGGTCCCGGGCTTGTTGAAGGATTTCATTGATGATTGAGCCCAGCGTGCCTTTTCCCAGACTCCCATTTCATAGATTAAATAATCACTATTGCGTAAAATTTATAATTATATTATAAATTTAACGTAATTGAATGACATACTCAATGTATTTTATTTAAAATTTATATTATTTTAAACACATTAATCAAATACTTAGAATTGCGCGCATTATAATAGCATCAAAATGAATTATGTATGATGTGTTAAAAGTGTGAATTTAACGAAATTTTAACAATAGAGATCAATAATGTAAATTTTTTAAAAGGTAAAAGAACTGAAATAAAAGGTTATAGTTAGGGTCATTTGATAGTAGATTATAAATGGTAGATTTTTTTTTTGTAGATTATGGAGATTTTAGAGTTTGAGATTATTTTTTCGGGAATATGGAGATTTTGGAATTTCAGATTTAAAAAAATCATATAAAAAAGTTGAATGTTGAATGGTGTTTGATATGTATAAGATTTTAAAAGAGTTTTTAACATCAAAAAGTAAAAAATGCACTCGGACAAACACAACATTGAACAGGTCTTCTTCCTCCGTGCATCACTTGTATCGTTGTGCTCAGCGAAAACTTCCGATGGGCTTCCAATCTTCGTCCGTGAGGGGATAGTTTAGCAGTTAGTGAGGGGACAGATGAACAGCTCCGACAAAAACCGACAACTAGTAGCAACTGGGGAGAGTAGTCTGTCATTGGCAATCATCAACGAAATTTGTATGTCCGAGTCCCCCTTTTCGATGGTACATGGAATGAGGAGATGGTTGTCGGTGACGAGAGCGAGGAGCCCGGAGCTGTGTCGATTGTTGAGATTGTAGAATGCGAGGGTTAGAATGGGCAAAAGAAAAGGAAAATCTCCAGAAAAGCTTGGAAACCTTGGCTCCCCAAACTTCCATTTTCTCCCGAAAATAATCTCCGAAATCCCCTCCAAAAGCTTCAAAATCTATTCCATTGTTGAGATGTGAATGAGACCAAAAGTGTCACACATTGGAAAGTTGAACATATTAAGCCCTAGTATATGAGTCGGTGAGTTACTTCTTCTATTGCCAATTGGTTTTAAAATGAAACCTCACTCGACTTGTGTGCTAGGCTACTAGCGTGTGTGCTTGCTTTTAGAATGAAACCTCACACAAGCACTCGACTTGTGTACTAGCTTACTAGCGCATGTGCATCCGTGTACACGAACACTAGTAAACACCATGAACTTCAGCTTCTCTGAAATCCACCACCAACCACACCCTAAAATATTAAATTCTCCGAATTAGGGACTATTATGGTAATTTACATTTACCCCCTACCCAATTCCAGTGGCAGTTTAGTCATTTAAGCAAAACTCGATACTTCACACGAGTTCACGGCGAATCCGGATCCTCTCCACATATTAGTACACCTAATAAGCTAATCTCCACCCTCCAAATATTTTAATGGTCAAGATTAATCCTCTCAAAAAAAAACTTAAATCTACCATCTTCATCCCCATTCGCGGATTCACAGCAACCACCACCATTGTCGTCGTCGCCGCTCCCCGATCCACTTGCTGCACCGGCCTCGCCGCCGTCGTCACAGGTTTTTCAATTGGAATGCCCCTCTCATCTCCCACTTCGCAGATTTAATTCCCAGGCAACCACCACCATTGAAACCACCATCACATATTTAATTCCCAGGCAACCACCACCATTGAAACCACCATCACATATTTAATTCCCAGGCAACCACCACCATTGCAACCACCACCATTGAAACCACCACCATTGCCAACGCCGCTCTCCTGATCTCAATCGACAACTCTGTAGCAATGGCGTCCATGAGATTGGACTTGCCGGATCCGTTGGGGCCGATGATGGCGGTGAAGTTGAAGAAAGGTTCCCTTGCATAACTTTCCCAGTTCCAGGTTGAGAAACAAGTGTGGATTCACCAGTGGGAATGGACAACATGAAAGGCCTTAACAGATCATTTGTGCTGCTAAACATACTCATGTCATTGCACGTGTCCACTAACACCACTGTCGATGATCCAAGTGATAGATTACATAGGTCTCCTCATGTATAGTGGGCTAAAAGCCCATTAAGGCCCAATACCTTTGTAACCTATATATATGTTTATCAATGAATGGAAACCCTCAAGGAGGACATTACAATCAATCTCGTGATCTTACATGGTATCACAGCCTAAGATCCAAAGACCCTAATTTTTCTTTCTCTCCTTGTTCTAAACCCTAGCCGCCACCTCTCCCCCCTTTTGCCGCCACCCTCCCGCCGGCGCCACCCCTTTCCCCTCCTCGGCCACCGCCGACAGCCCCTCTATCTCTCTCTCTCTCTCTCTCGCCCCTCTCTCTCCCGCTTGTCCCAATGGCCACCGATCCACCCACCACCAAACCACCCTTCCACTCCACTCTCACGATCTCCAATATCAAAAATTGCATCCCCATCATCCTTGATCACGAATCCAATTCATACACCATGTGGTCTCACCTCTTCAAGACCCATGTCAAAGCTCATAAGGTCTTCCACCATATTGATTCTTCCATCGATCGTCCTTCCTCTGAGGACGACGATCTTTTCACTCAACTCGACACCATTGTCCTTCAATGGATCTTCAACACCATCTCAAAAGATCTTTTGACCATCATCCTCAACCCCAAAGACACCGCCTTGGATGCTTGGAAGAAACTTCAGAATCTCTTTCAAGACAACAAGTCCACCCGTGCTATCTATCTCGAGCACGAGTTTTCAAGTTGCAAGCTTTCATCTTTTCCGTCAATATCCGCCTATTGTCAACACATCAAGACCCTGGCTGATCAACTAGACGCCGTTGACTCCAAACCCAGCGCCACCCGCCTTGTTCTCCAGGTACTCTCGGGTCTCCCTTCTGAATACAACGCTGCTGCTACTCATATCCAGCAGACGGAACCTCTCTCTACATTCGAAAAGACCCGATCTCAATTGATCCTGGAAGAGACTCGTCTTCAACGTCAGACCACCGACGCCGCCAAGGACAAGACATAATTGGTTTCGTCCAACGACATCGACGAAGGATTTGCCTCGCAGCCCTCCCGCAGCAACAACCAGCAGCAGGTATCGAGAGGCGGCGGCCGCAGCAGTTCGATACCCCCACCCCTCCTGGTACCCCCACCCTGGCTATCCGCCTTGGATGCCTTTTGGCTACCCCGGTTCGTCGTATCGCGGACCAGCACCGTATCCTAACCGTCAGCAGGGCTTGCTGGGTCCTGCTCCTCGCCCCGTCAGTCATCAAGCTTACCCGTCGTCGTCCGATCAGGCATACCCTCCTCCGACTGATGTGCATCACGCCTTCTCTTCAATGCAACTGACACCTCCTGACGCCTCTTGGTACATGGACACTGGCGCTACCTCTCAAATGACGAACTCCTCAGGTACTCTCTCTTCTCTTTCTTTTAAGGATCCTGCTCATTCTATTATCGTCGGCAACGGTGGTCGCCTTGCTACTTCGGGCATTGGCCACGCCACACTACCCACCCCTACCAACCCATTACACCTCAATAATGTCCTTGTTGCCCCCGAACTTGTCAAAAACCTTATCTCCGTCCGTCGGTTCCCCACTGACAATAATGTTTCTCTTGTGTTTGATTTGTTTGGTTTCTCTGTGAAGGATCTTACTACGGGGGTTACTCGCCTGAGATGTAATAGCATCGGGGAGCTCTATCCTGTGTCGTCGCCCTCACCATCCAGCCCGTCAAGTCCAGTCGCCCTCTCGGCATCATCATCCAGTCTTTGGTCATCCCAGTCCTGCAATTTTAGATTTACTTCGTTCTAAGAGTCTTGTCCAATGTAATAAAGAGTCTCGCTCTAGTTTATGTTCTTCTTGTCAGTTAGACAAGCATGCCAGACTTCCATTTCAGCGGTCTTTAAACACTACTTTTGCACCTTTTGATATTATTCATAGTGATATTTGGACATCTCCTGTGCCTAGCAAGGAGGGTCATAAGTATTACCTTTTGTTTCTGGATGATTATACACATTTCTTATGGGTTTTCCCTTTGCACTTTAAATCTCAAGTGATGCGGGTCAAGCTGGCCTTCTGTGGGTCAAACAACGATCTTGATCCAGGCGACGACTCGAGGACGAGTCGATTTCAAATGGAAGAGAATGATGTCATCCTCAAGCGGAAGAAGAAGGCTCCACCTTGGGAGTCGTTGAAGAAACGGAGTTAATTATTTTATTATTTATATTTCTTATTTTTTATATATATTCTATTTTTAGTAACTCCTATGTTAGTTGGAGTCTAATTATAGAATTGCTTATTTTTAGTATTTCTTAGTTAGATTAAATAAGATGGTTAGGATTTTAGATTAAGTTTTATCTTCTAGGTTTATTTATCTTTAGGATTAAAATTCTATCTTTATCAACCTAAATTCTATCTTGCACGGTAGAATTGGTTCTTAGGTTTTCTATTTAAACAATTAGTTCCCTTTGAATTAAATCAGATTGAATAGAATTGAGGAACCCCTTTATGGATTAAAGGGTTCTTCGATTTCAATCCCAAAAGCCTTATTGCTCTTGCGTTCTAAGTCTCTCGGTACCACAATCATCAACATCACCTTCGTCCCTCATTACCACCGAAACCAAACAGAGCCTAAGGCCCTAACCAGTCCGACGTTTCAAGGAAGAACCAGAACACCGGCGTCTTGGTCTCGGCACCGGCTCAATAGGCTTCGGCGCCTAGCGCCAAGGCCGTCTCGGCTCTCGCTCTCGCCCTCGTCCCAGCGGCCACGCTCGCAGGGTCCCTCGGCGCCGTCGCCGCAAGCACGCGGAATCTTTGGTGTCGCTCGCAGCGCTCGCCCTCGTTCGCCAGTCTTCGATCGCGGATCATCGGCTTCGCCCCAGCGAGTACTCCAGGCTCCTCGCGTCTGGCCTCCGCTCCCAGCGAGCAAGGTCCCTGAGACGCCCGGCTTCCGCGCATCCCGGACCTGCCTTGCGCGCTCGCAGACCTGCGTCTCCCTGTTCTATCGCTTTCTTTACTTTCCTTTGCTTCTTTGCTGTTACTTTAATTTAAATAAGTTAATTAATTTTCATAACTTAGTTTGTTAGAACTTTTCTTAAGTTATAAAACCTGTTGCGTTAGTTAGTATTACTTAGATTAGTTTAATTTTTGTTAAGTTAATTTCTATCGCTGTATCAAGTAGGCTAATTAGTTTAATTCAATTGTTAATCAGGAGATATCGGAAGAGCATTGCAAGATCGGGCAAATATACGGCGTGGTTCTTGATCTTGAGCCGACAGGCGAAGGATCGGGTATCCCAAACGTATCAAGTATCCATACGGATACTTGATACAAATTCGACATCAATTCCACGTGATCGGTATCCATACGGAGTCTACTCGATACAAATTCGACATCAATTCATGGAAATCAAGGAGCATAAGCAAGATCGACGCATTAGTTTAGCAATTGGCCGGCCTAGCCAATTGCTATACATCAATTGGTATTCAGAGACGGGTTATGCTACGCTCTTTATTTCTTTGATGTTACTGATGATTTGATTTGATGGCTTGGGAAATCTAGGGAGGCAGCTGGGATGATGATCCCGATCCATGGGCTGCACAACAACGACGCCGGCGAGAGTTGCAGAGACGAACTTTGCAACAACAAGCTTTAGAGCGACAACAAGAGGCTCAAAGGCATCACCTTTGGCTTCAAAGGCAAGAACAGACCTATCGACAACAACAACTCCTCCTTGAGCGTCAACGTCAAGCCGCAATTGAGGAGGAGAAACGACAACAACAACGTCGCCTCCGTCAGATTTGGCTTCTCCAACAACGAGAAGTTGAGGAGGAACGTCGCCGAGAGGAGGAACGTCGCCGAGAGGAGGAACGACGCCTTGAGGAGGAAGAACGCCGATATTGGAAGGCTTGGTATGCGGACGTCTTTGCTTGCCACAGTCCAGGCTTTCCTCCACTTCCCACACCATCTGCTGAGGTTGTTATTGCTCCCGCCAACGAGGAGGTCGTGGATTCTGAGACCAACGCCGCAGCCCAAGAGGAGGTCGAAATCGCTGTCCAGAAAACAGCACAGCGCGACGATTTTGTTTCGCAGATTTCCGTTGACTCCGACCTCGGAATTGAGTCAACTCAGTCTTGTTGCGAAGCTGACTCGACGAGCTTTCCAACGGTGGGTTATACGCTGCCAGAATCTTCCAATAAGGTCTCCGAATCTTTTCTGCAATCAGACTGCAACAGTGTTCATGACGAGCATGTTGATTCCGTTGACAAGGATGAGGTACTTGATGACGTGTCTCAAGAGTTAGCGATTGTACCTCTTGGGCATGTTCATGAAGTTCCAGTTGCTGAGATTTGTATGGTCATTGATCCTATTCTTATTGAAGATCAAGTATGTTCAACGATCGCGCATGAAGGTGTTGTTTTTGGGGTTCCTATACCTCGAATTCTCCTGGCACCTATTCCACCCATTCCTCCATCATCTTCTTTGAAGGTTGCTGCTCCTTCCTCGCTGATCATCGCTGACTCGATTCGAGGACGAATCGAAGATAAGAGGGGGAGAATGATGTGGGTCAAGCTAGCCTTCTGTGGGTCAAACAACGATCTTGATCCAGGCGACGATTCGAGGACGAGTCGATTTCAAATGGAGGAGAATGATGTCATCCTCAAGCGGAAGAAGAAGACTCCACCTTGGGAGTCGTTGAAGAAACGGCGTTAATTATTTTATTATTTATATTTCTTATTTTTTATATATATATTCTATTTTTAGTAACTCCTATGTTAGTTGGAGTCTAATTATAGAATTGCTTATTTTTAGTAGTTAGATTAAATAAGATGGTTAGGATTTTAGATTAAGTTTTATCTTCTAGGTTTATTAATCTTTAGGATTAAAATTCTATCTTTATCAACCTAAATTCTATCTTGCACGGTAGAATTGGTTCTTAGGTTTTCTATTTAAACAATGTAGTTCCCTTTGAATTAAATCAGATTGAATAGAATTGAGAAACCCCTTTATGGATTAAAGGGTTCTCGATTATCAATCCAACCCCTACTCTCAAATTAACCCACGTCCTATTTCTTACGCTTTCTAATCTTCCGATCGAAGATTAGTTGCAAGTGAGTTCGCAAGTGCTACGGTGTTCAATTGTCAATTGAGATTGCAGCCGCAATTGTTGACCCTTAATTAACAAACTTGTTAATTAGTAATCCACGCCATAAGTTGTTACCGTGAGAGCGATTTCGAGCGTCGAAGCGGATCTCATTGGCTCAGTCGAGGTCCTTCAATGTGTGCGGCGTTGATCGGGTTAATTCATATTCACGGGTTAAGAAGAAATTCAAAGAGCTTAAGCAAGATCGACGCTTTTAGTTTAGCAATTGGCCGGCCTAGCCAATTGCTATACATCATCAAGTGTTTCTTATCTTTGCCAAATTCCACGCTTACATCAAAACACAGTTTCACATCTCTATAAAGTGTTTCCAATGTGACAATGGTCGCGAATTTGACAACAAAGAATTTCACACTTTCTTCAACACGAATGGGATCTCCTATCGCTTGTCCTGCCCCTATACCTCCCAACAAAATGGCAAGGCTGAACGAATCATCCGAACCATTACCAATATGATGCGCACTCTCCTCTTCCACGCATACATTCCCCTTCTTTATTGGCCTTACGCCTTAGCCACCACATGCTACCTCCTAAACATATATTCTCCCTTCCACCACCCTCCACCATCGCTCACCATTTCAGGCACTGTATTGCACTTTGCCCAGGTATGATCACTTTCGTACCTTTGGGAGCTTGTGCTTCCCCAATCAGTCATCCACCGCCCCACACAAGCTTCACCCACGCTCCACCCCTTGTGTCTTTCTTGGCTACCCGTCTGATCATTGCGGTTACCACTGCCTTGATATCAAAACCCACAAGATCATTCTCTCTCGTCATGTCACCTTTGATGAGTCGCGATTTCCCTTTGCGTCTCCCACACCCCCTGTGTCTGCGTCAGAGTCAGAGTCACCATTCCATCACTTCTTTTTTCCCCAGAGCTCTCCCGGTGCTCCTACCTCTCCCCCAACCCCACCACCACCACCAGACCACACACCCGCAACGTCTCCGGTGTCTTCCGACCCCGTCAAATCGTCTCCATGACCACCGCACATCACCCCGCCGCTCAACACCATGCTTACACCCCTCCGTCAGATCGCCATGTTGTGATGCTGCGCCCGCAGCAAGATGTTGCGCCCGCAGCCAATCAACGTAACCACCCTCACCCTACGTCCCACACACTGGCGGCGCTCGCAGCATGCCTTGCGGCGCCCGCATCCAATCAACAAAGCTCCGCCCCCCTTGCTCCCGTCCCTCCCGACTCCCAATCAACCCCTTCCTCCACCTCGACCTCCTTGTCCCCCATCCCCACCTCCCACAAAACAGCCCTCCTCAACCCGAATTGGAAGGCGGCTATGCTCGACGAATACAGGGCCCTTACAAAGAATGGTACTTGGGTTCTTGTCCCTCGCTCTCCAGCGGCGAACGTCGTTCGCTGTATGTGGCTCTTCCGTCACAAGTTCCGCTCTGATGGGACGTTGGAGCGCTACAAAGCACGTCTTGTGGTCAACGGTCGATCTCAGCAGGTAGGTATTGATTGTGATGAGACCTTCAGCCCCGTGGCCAAGCCTGCCATTATCCGAGTGGTGTTGAGCTTAGCTCTGTCGCACAACTGGGCCATTCATCAGCTGGATGTCAAGAACGCTTTTCTGCATGGTCACCTGAATGAGATTATCTACATGTTTCAGCTGCCGGGGTTTGCTGATGCTGATCGTCCCAAGCACGTCTGTCTCCTGAAGCGCTCTCTGTATGGTCTGAAATAGGCTCCGCGAGCTTGGTTCCAGCGCTTTGCTTCTCATTTGCTCCGCTTGGGTTTCATTGGCAGCCGCTCGGATTCGTCCCTGTTCATCTATCGCAGAGGCTCCAACATGGCATTTCTGTTATTGTATGTCGACGACATCATTCTCACCGCCTCTTCTGATGCTCTTCGGACGTCGATTATTTCACAGCTGAGTGCTGAGTTCGCCATGTCAGATTTGGGTCAGTTGTCTTACTTCTTGGGAGTTGCTGTTCAGCGGCATGCGTCTGGGCTATTTCTCTCACAGAGTAAGTATGCTGCTGAGATTATTGCTTGGGCTAAGATGAGTAACTGCAATCCTGTCGCCACCCCTGTCGATACATCCAACAAGCTCAGCGCTCATTCTGGTCCTTTGGTTGATGATCCGACATTGTACAGGAGCCTTGCTGGTGCTCTTCAGTATCTCACCTTCACCGGACCTGATATCAGTTACGCCGTTCAGCAAATCTACTTGTTCATGCATGCACCCAGGGAACCCCACTTTCATGCCTTAAAGCGGATCATTCGGTATATCAGCGGCACACTCGAGCTATAGGCACCACGATCACTCCTTCCTCTAAGCTTGACCTTGTTGCTTACACTGATGCTGATTGGGGTGGTTGTCCTGACACACGTCTCTCCACGTCTGGTTACTGTGTCTTCCTCAACGACACCCCTGTGTCGTGGTCGGCCAAGCGTCAGTCTGTGGTGTCTCGCTCCAGCGCTGAGGCCGGATACAAGGGGGTTGCCAACGTTGTCTCCGAGTGCTCTTGGCTCCGCAATCTCCTTCTTGAGCTCCGTTACCCTCTTCAGAAGGCCACTCTAGTCTACACTGACAACGTCTCCGCCGTCTATCTGGCTAGCAACCCAGTCCAGCATCAACGCACGAAGCACATTGAGCTCGATCTCCACTTCGTCAGGGACAAGGTTGCCATTGGACATGTCCGCGTTCTACATGTCCCGTCCTCTTATCAGTACGCTGATATATTCACCAAGGGTTTACCTAGATAATTATTCATTGATTTTCGTTCCAGTCTCACTGTACGGCCCCCTCCCGTTTCGACTGCGGGGGTTTGATAGATTACATAAGTCTCCTCATATATAGTGGGCTAAAAGCCCATTAAGGCCCAATACCTTTGTAACATATATATATATATATATATATATATATATATATATATATATATATATATATATATATATATATATGTTTATCAATGAATGGAAACCCTCAAGGAGGACATTACAATCAATCTCGTGATCTTACACCAAGCCTTGCCATCTAACACTTGCTGAGATAAGGTGGTACCTGAAAACCCCGCAAAATCCTCCGCCATCGGCTCTTTAGCTTGAAATGTCGGTGATGACCCCTGAAGCAAATTTATGAACTGTGTCAACTGATCCACTGTGAATTCTGAAGGTGAAGATTGAGATGCACCTCCTGCAAATTTTCCTTCTAGCACTGATTTCCTCCCCTTGATGTATCGATTCTCAGCATAACCCAGTGGAAACTCAATCAAAAGAAGCAACGATCTACGGTGCGGTTTGTCTTCTTGCAATTAGTGCAGAAGAGTGGTTTTCTTTGAATTTCCCTTGCTGAAATTGCTTTGGGAACTAAAGCTTGTCTGTGAGATTTCAATTGGAGACTCAGTTTATGGCATGGAAGGTTTTTGTTAAAAGTTCTATTGCTTGATTTGAAATAAGGTTAAGGAACTTACATTGATCTCTCATCAGATCACTAGTTTAATATGCAGAGTTGTCCATTGAGTTCAACACTTTGGAAGGCAAATCGTGAGCCTCTTTAGGAATGGAATTCACAGCGCAACCCATTGCTTTTTCTGTGCAATGCTAACAAGAGTACAAACCATGGTGATGGCGTCCATGAGGGGGGTGGAGTACCGAGGAGGGCAGTGCACCAAAGAGGTGGACCGGGGAGCGGCGGCGAGGGCGGTGCAACAAGTGGATCGGGGAGCGGCGGCGACGACAATGGTGGTGGTTGCTGGGAATCCGCGGATGGGGGATGAAGATGGTGGATATAAGTTTTTTTTTTTAAGAGATGATTAATCTTGACCATTAAAATATTTAGAGGGTAGAAATTAGCTTATTAAGTATCCTAATATGTGGAGAGGACCCGGATTCGTTCACGACACCCCTCCACGCACGAGAATGCCGATACTGTACGATGTTACGAATACAAGGAGCAGTAAATTCCAATTTCTTCTCACCAAAAAAAAAAAGTAAATTCCAATTTCTCGCGGTATTTTGGAGACCCGGAAGTTATCCGCGCGCGGGTTAGACTTTACTATACTCCGGAGTAGTTTTTTTTTACAGACCGAAAACAACCCAATAAAACCGGGTTTTCTTTGACCAATTTACTTTCCCTCTTTTCCTGCCGAGGAAAATAAAAAAGGAACAATCCCCAAATTAACAGAGTTTTGAGGGCAAAACACAGATCCAATGTCTCTGTTTGAATCAAGTTACCCTGTTTTTCTCCCTCCTTTGACCGTCTCACACAAAGTGTGAGAGTGGAGGACACCTCATTACCAGATCGAATTCAATTTACTTGCAGTGCAGATCAAGAGGGAGGAGGAAGAAGAGTACAAAACAACTCAACCTCCTCCACTCCCCCACTCATCCTGCATTTACCATCTTGCCCCTTGATCTCCTCACCTTTTACCGTCGCCGTCGCCGGTGGGTCACCGCCGTAGGCCCCACCACCACCCACCACCACTGCAATCAGAGTCGCTGGCGATACATCTGGGTCCCGCCGCGGCGCCTACTCCTGCAATCAGTCTCCCTGGGGAGTGAGCTTGGGTAGATCCGTCATTTCCCTCCCTCTCTTGCCGCTGTCGGTTCCTTGTTCTCTCTCCTCCCATCTGGCTTACGCGTTGAATTATCAAGTTTCCCTTCTCCCCCACACACTCACTTTCTCTCTCCAAAAACCTATCTCCATCCCCATCTCCTTCATCTTCTACTATTGTCTGTGTCCACAATTTCAGTTTTACAGAGAGGGGCGAATCAAAGATTTAGCCTTTCTCTTTTCATCTACCTTGATTATATTTGTTGTTTAATCAGCAAATTCCCCCCTTCCGTTTCTCCTGCTATATTTACCATTTCTTTGAGCTGTTTCCTCCTCATCTGCTTCTCACTCTCTCAATGTGGGCCTGTTGCTTACTTGTGATGTCCTTGGGAGGGGGAAGCTTCAGGGTTTGATCCAGGGAGGGGGAGCTCTTGTGATTTTTCTCAGATTTAAAGGCTCAATCTTTGTTGTCGGTGGTTCCGATTTGCTCAGGATGGATACTAAGGGGAGGCTCGTTGCTGGTTCCCACAACAGGAATGAGTTTGTTCTTATCAATGCCGATGATATTGGAAGAGTAAGCCTTAAACAGCCCCTCCTTTTATTTTTATCAATTGCTGTTTCATGTAGTAGATCACTGTGCTAGCTTTCAGTCTGGAAATGACCTAATTTGCTTTAACCCTGTGCGACCTGAGCTTTGGATTTGAACAGATTGTGATCTAGGAAAGCGAGTTCTGGGATACCCGGCTGCTGATTTCTGCCAAATTAATCCACCGACACCTTGGGATTATCTAGTAAATTGAAATCGACAACCCGATTGCTTATTTAAGATGTGAATTATGTTGTTTTAGGCAAAATATTTCCACGCTTTTAGCCTTAAACTTGAAATTGACTACCACTAGGTTAAATTAAGCTGTTTGTTCCCCAAATAGTTGTTCTTTTGTTGCAAAATTAAGGGTTTCCATGGATAGTATCAACTTATCATAGGTTAGAAGTTAGAAACCAGCTGTTGAAACCCCTGCTTTGCTCAATTGAGAGAGATTGCGAAGGTTTTGGTGATGTGACACTTGTTTTTGAGATCTCTTTGACAGATGGTTTACTGTTTGAGATTTCAGTTCTTTTTCCTTGGCTTTGCTAACTTGTGTAAGTGTCGGTGTTCTGTAGGTGACATCTGTGAAGGAGCTCAGTGGCCAGATTTGCCAGATTTGCGGTGATGAAGTTGAGATTACAGTTGACGGGGAGCCATTTGTTGCTTGCAATGAATGTGCTTTCCCCGTTTGTAGGCCTTGCTATGAGTATGAAAGGCGAGAAGGGAATCAAGCTTGCCCTCAGTGCAAAACCCGATACAAACGTATCAAAGGTGCTGATTCTTCTCGTGCCTTCCTGTATAAAACCTCATACAGTAGGATTGGAAATGTAAACTCACCACCTTATTGAATACCAGGAAGTCCAAGAGTAGAAGGCGATGAAGATGAGGATGATTTTGATGATATCGAAAATGAGCTTGATTATGCTAGCAATGGGAGAGATCCTCATCACATTGCTGAGGCAATTCTTTCTGCACGGTATAACGTTCGTGGTACTTCAAATGCTTCTGGCCTTACAACACCAGCAGAATTGGATTCATCTTCACTTGCTCCTGAGATCCCACTCTTGACCTATGGCGAAGAGGTAGAATATTTTGCAACCCTTATCTTTTCCCCATCTTTAAGAGGATCAGTTGACTAATTCTGATCATTTTTCTCATTCAAGGATGCCGGGGTGTCTCCTGATAAGCATGCTCTCATCATTCCACCATTTATGAGTCGTGGAAAGAAAGTTCACCCCATCCCGTCTTCTGATTCTTCCATGTCATGTATGTTCTTCGCATTTTCAGTAACTTATTTATTTAGTTATTCATACATTTGCTTGGCCACTGCATTTTGTTTAGACCGCTCTAATTGTTTGAGATCAACTTTCAGTGCCGCCAAGGCCTATGGACCCCAAGAAGGACTTAGCAGTGTATGGTTATGGAAGTGTTGCTTGGAAGGATAGAATGGAGGAATGGAAGAGACGACAGAATGATAAGCTTCAGGTGGTTAAGCATGAAGGAGATGGAGGCGAGCCAGACGATCCTGATTTGCCCATGTATGTGAATATTTTATAAACTGTTTCAGTTTTCTGCCTTTGGCTAGATATTTCCTCCTTTGATTTTTCTCATTGCATTTTTCTGACTGACTTGATGTAATTAGTGAAATATATTTATTTCATCATGGAGTCATTCATCATTTCATTTAATACATACCCGTTCGATGGAGATGGTGATATTTGTTGTAAAATGCAATCAGTTAAAGTAATGAGCTAAGGGATTTTTAATGTACTTGTAGGTTGCTTTTTTTCTTTTCTCAAGACATGATCATAAATTTTTTTCCATCAGTTCGATTTCTAATTGGTTCTCTCTTGTTTCTACTTCTGAAGAACGGATGAAGGGAGGCAGCCACTATCAAGGAAATTGCCTATTCCATCAAGCAAGATAAACCCGTACAGGATTGTTATTGTACTTCGGCTTGCAATTGTTGGTCTCTTCTTTCACTATAGAATTCTCCATCCGGTGAAGGATGCCTTTGCATTGTGGCTTATATCAGTCATTTGTGAAATTTGGTTCGCTGTCTCGTGGATATTTGATCAATTTCCAAAATGGTGTCCGATCCAGCGAGAAACGTATCTGGATCGGCTATCACTAAGGTATTCGTCTATACTCTCCATCGTGCATCATCAGTGCTGCTCATCTTTCAATAGTTAATCTGTCACCTATGCCAAATTCATGACAGATACGAGAAGGAAGGGAAACCATCTGAATTGGCTCCGGTTGATGTATTTGTGAGTACTGTTGATCCAATGAAGGAGCCCCCACTTATCACTGCTAACACAGTTCTCTCCATCCTTGCCGTGGATTATCCTGTCGATAAAGTCTCCTGCTACGTGTCTGATGATGGTGCTGCTATGCTTACTTTTGAAGCTCTTTCCGAGACATCTGAGTTCGCAAGGAAGTGGGTACCATTCTGCAAAAAGTACTGCATTGAGCCCCGCGCTCCAGAGTGGTACTTCTCTCAGAAGGTTGATTATCTGAAAGACAAAGTGAATCCTGCATTTGTCAGAGAGCGTCGCGCTATGAAGGTTTCTTCTTATTTCACAAGAATGTGTAGTGCTTCGATTCGTACTTTAAGAACAAATTTGCTGATGGCTTCTCCATTAATTCATAATCATGTTGGTTTTCATTTTTTTTCAGAGAGAATATGAAGAGTTTAAAGTTCGCATAAATGGGCTGGTTGCAACAGCACAGAAGGTTCCTGAAGAAGGTTGGACGATGCAGGATGGGACTCCGTGGCCTGGCAACAACGTTAGGGACCACCCAGGGATGATCCAGGTAATTTTCGACATTTTAGCATCCCAATATCTGACTTATTATTACGTTGCATACTTGATGTGTTTCTGCAATACACATTGATGATACCGTTTTCCGACAGGTCTTTCTTGGGCAAAATGGTGTTTGTGATATAGAGGGGAATGAGTTGCCTCGTCTTGTTTATGTTTCTCGTGAAAAGAGACCAGGATTTGAGCATCACAAGAAGGCTGGAGCCATGAATTCTTTGGTGAAGCTCTAGTCTGTTTCTATTACTCTTTACGTATTAGGCAAAATAACATATTGTTAAGAATCCCAAGTGCTTGGCTTTTACCTTGACAGATTCGAGTCTCTGCGGTTCTGTCGAATGCTCCGTACCTTCTCAATGTTGATTGTGATCACTACATTAACAACAGCAAGGCGCTCCGGGAGTCTATGTGCTTCCTGATGGACCCCATATCTGGGAAGAAGATTTGTTATGTCCAGTTTCCTCAGAGGTTTGATGGTATTGATAGGCACGATAGGTACTCAAACCGCAATGTTGTGTTCTTTGATGTAAGTCACTCAACACCTTTATTATTTGAACACACAAATATATTTACCGTTTTTTCTTTTAAAGTGAGAGATTGAATGTATGTTCTCCCTTTGTCAAACAGATCAATATGAAGGGTTTAGACGGGATTCAAGGGCCTATTTATGTGGGCACAGGATGTGTCTTCCGTAGACAAGCACTTTATGGCTTTGATGCTCCGAAACAGAAGAAACCTCCTGGCAAGACTTGCAACTGTTGGCCAAAGTGGTGCATCTGTTGCTGCTGCTTCGGGTCACGCAAGAAGAGCCGGAATTCAAAGACGAAGGAACCAAAGAAGAAGCCTAAGACAAAGGAGATATCTACAAAACAAATTCATGCTCTTGAAAATATCGAAGAGGGAATTCACGGTAAGCCTTGGTTTAGATAATGTATCTTCACTAGAAACAGGCTGTGGCAGTGTGGCACTTACTGGAGTCCTCCTCTTGTCTTTGTTGCAGGAAAAGGTGGTGAGAAGTCAGCTCTCATGCCGCAAGAAAAACTGGAGAAGAAATTTGGACAGTCCCCGGTTTTCGTTGCTTCTTCGCTTCTAGAAGATGGTGGAGTACCTCATGCTGCGAGTTCTGCTTCGCTCCTGAAGGAAGCCATACATGTCATTAGCTGTGGTTATGAAGACAAAACAGAATGGGGGAAAGAGGTTTGTTTTCGTACTCATGTCAGTTGCGATCATTCATGTTATGTGTTCCTGTACGTCCGAATGACACGCAATTTGACAGGTTGGGTGGATTTATGGGTCTGTTACGGAGGATATTTTGACTGGTTTCAAGATGCACTGCCATGGCTGGAGATCAGTATATTGCATGCCGAAAAGGCCTGCGTTTAAGGGGTCTGCTCCCATCAATCTTTCGGATCGTCTCCATCAAGTGCTTAGGTGGGCTTTGGGGTCCGTTGAAATTTTACTGAGCAGACATTGCCCCATATGGTATGGCTACAATGGAGGCCTCAAGCCGCTGGAGCGGTTTTCGTACATTAACTCCGTTGTCTACCCAATAACATCGATTCCACTGCTCGTATACTGTACTCTTCCTGCTGTTTGTCTCCTAACTGGCAAGTTCATTGTTCCGGAGGTAATCTTTCGCTACTGTTCGTCAGCTGTAAATTACTACCAATCACTAGTGATTTTTTGATGTCTGAAGCTGGTTATGTTTTCGTAATGCATTACAGATTAGCATCTATGCGAGTATCCTCTTCATGGGCCTCTTCATTTCCATCGCGGCAACAAGTATCCTGGAAATGCAATGGGGGCACGTAGCTATAGACGATTGGTGGAGGAACGAGCAGTTTTGGGTCATCGGTGGTGTGTCGGCTCACCTCTTTGCTCTCATCCAGGGACTGCTCAAAGTCCTGGCCGGAGTCAGCACCAACTTCACTGTCACATCCAAGGCTGCTGATGACGGAGAGTTCTCCGAACTCTACTTGTTCAAGTGGACATCCCTCTTGGTCGCTCCCATGACCCTGCTCATCATAAATGTCATCGGGGTGATAGTCGGAGTCTCCGATGCCATCAACAACGGCTACGAGTCATGGGGTCCTTTGTTCGGCAGGCTGTTCTTCGCCTTATGGGTGATCATGCATCTTTACCCATTCCTCAAGGGTTTGATGGGACGACAAAACGGGGTTCCCACCATCATCGTCGTCTGGTCTATTCTGCTCGCCTCCATATTCTCTCTGCTGTGGGTACGAATCAACCCGTTCACCGCCAGAGGCGGCATTGTGCTCGAAGTCTGTGGGTTGAATTGTGACTGAAGGCACACGCTGTGTAAACTGTAAAGGGATCATCTCAGAAACCTAGATGACAAACTCCTCCTTCCTTGCCCCCATGACACGAAACGCAGCGTTTGGTGGATCGTGTAACAGAAGAGAGGAAGACGAACCCGAATTAAGGTATGTGTGTAGTGTAGATACTAGGGAAAAACTCAAATGGGCGTTTGCTGAAAGTTGTTTTTGGAGTAAAAATGTTATATTCATTCTTTAGAAAATGTTTCATGTTCTTTATTCATAATTTATGATCCCCCTCTTTGCTTCAATAAGGGGACTTAATATAGCTGTTGGCTTGTGACATGTGATGTACTTGTTTCTTGAAACATGGTAATCTTATTTTTTTTTAATTACATTTTGGATTTTTTGGCCCCTTTATCTTCTTCATGATGAGATGAAGACAAGTTTATTAGATTCAGATCAAAGATGACGATTTTTGCACATTCCAAAGGGTTATCATACACCCTACAAGAACTTCTCATATAGCCATCAAATTCAGTTCCTCTCGACTTTCACCACGTCTAAAGCGATATAAACCACAACAGTGAAGCGGAAAAAATGGCAACGAGAACGAAAGCAAATCTACAGACCCGGTGACATCTCCTGTACAGAGATCACAGCAAGCCAAAACAATGAAACCCGACAACAAGACATGGGCGGACACGCGCTTAATCTCCCGTTCTTCACAGGTTATCAGGGAGCTCGAAGCTCTGACAGCCAAACATATGGTAAGAGCTGTTCTGAGCGAACACAGCGACACTGCTTTTGCTGCTGTTGAAACCTTCCCACAGCGGGAAGTTGACTGTCCCTGATAACGTCTTCTTGGCGGATATGTCCTTGACAGAACACAGCTTCTCTAGCCTCCGCACCACGAAGTCGTTGGAGAGGACCTTGCCCTTGTTCTCCCCTCGAGGGCAGTTCGTGATCAGGCTGCTTTCGCAGAGCGCTACCATGACGTTTACGCCCTGGTGATCCACCTTGCTCCTTAGTGCGCCCGAGAGAGACACCTGCAAGGTGTCGTCTGATGGCTTCTGAAATGTTGCCTGCATCCAAAAAAAAAAAAAACATGATGACAATTTTAGGTTTTTTTCTTGAAGAAAAGGTTACAATTTAGCTTTCAGGTTTGGTGGCACATTCCAAAGGATGATTAAAGAATCAGACATCGAAGATTGAAGTGGATTGCCAACCAAATTTAGGTGTAACATAATCTAAGATCAAGAGAAAACTTTGAATTGGGATGACGATTTCAAGCTTGGAATTTCCATAGCCCTGATTTGTAAATCAGCAAAATGAGATCTTGCAGATGGACTAATAGATCTGACGCTGAACAGTTGATAATTCAGATTAGCAAAACAATCTATTCGAGTTTCAGTGAAAAAAGTTAAAAACTCCCGATCTGTTCGAGCTTCAGTGATCTTAAAACCCTAAATTGCAAAGGATTTGGATATGATCATTCAATATGGCAATGTGGCATCAATGAGTTTGATAATCTTGCTAAATCTAACCGGCATCAGATGCAGAATCCTAAATTGGATTACAGAGGCGAACCTGGAAGGTGGGAGAAGGGAACCTTGGGGCCTGGGAGAGAGCGGAGAGGAGAGCTTCTTCTTCATTGCCGACACATTGAGCCCTACCTTGAACCACAATCTGCGGGGTAAATATAGCGTCCAATTTTAGGGCTTCGACATAGGCCTTCTGCCGGACAGTCCACTGGCTGGATCCGTAAGGGTCCTTCCACCCCATGTAGTCCCAGTAATCGACGTGGAAGGCCAACACGATCACCGGGAAATCAAGATTGAAATCGCCTCTTCCTAGCCGCGAGACCAGAAGCTCCGCCTCCGGCGAGGTCGCGCAGCCCTGTGAGGAGAACAGCTCCACCACCGCCCCGCCGACTACGTCTCTCCTCTGATCCTCGGCTTCGTCCGTGGCGGCAGGGTTGACGCCGACGGTGGAGCGGTGGGGGTGGTCCTTGCGGCCGGGCTTGCTGAAGCAGGCGAAGAGACGGGGAGCCATTGTGACGATACGACGGCGTTTGTGGGATCTCTGAAATGCTCCTCGACGGTGTATTATTTGGTTTGCGTTTGGTTGCCGCCCTGCGAATCTTTTGATCTTTGTTTCTGAATGGGGTTTGTGGAGATGCTACCAAAACCAATAAAGAAAGGAAAAGAAAAAAAGCAGTTGCCGACCCGAGTCGGTCGGTGACACGTTGCTAGCTAGGTTGTCAGTTGTCAGAGAGAGAGAGAGAGAGAGAGATAGAGAGAGAGTTGTAGCCTTGTAGGTGAAGTGGTCTATTTATCAGCAGCAGTTCACCACCTCCACTCCTACCCCCTTTTGTTTGCCCTGTGACAATTCATCTGGTTTTTAAATATAAAATTAATTAAATTAGATCATCAAGCGGGGATAGCTCAGTTGGGAGAGCGTCAGACTGAAGATCTGAAGGTCGCGTGTTCGATCCACGCTCACCGCATTATTCCTTTCTTTTTCCCCCTCCCATTTCCTGCACTCAAAAGTACCCTTTTTAGTTGCTGAACCGGTTTGATATGAAAGGTATGTTTATATAGATGGGGTATGTACATCAACTATCCATTCCACACTCGAAGTAGTTGGTCCTTCAATATGCAGGCGACTGTCTATGAAGTAAATGAGATGACAAGGTCATCAGTAATACTAGAAGCGAAATGATAAAAGGCCCTCCCACACGAACCTTTCAATCTTGTTGCTTATCGGCAACTTGTTTTTTTGTTGAAAGTCATCATCACACTCATTTCATCTACTCCGTATAATCCCGTATTATACATATTATGTCCTTGAAAGAGCTATGTGTTTTGATCCAGCATCAAATCTGGTAAAGAGTTAGCCAAACAACATTTCTAGTTTGGATAAACTCTCTGACGTTTGTGTTGAAGTGCCCAAAGGTCCTGGTTCGAACCCCGAATTACCGCTCTTTATTTACCAAATTTAAGAGTGATCAATTTTTAAACTAGCTAGTTAATTGGAGCGTGTTCAACTTAATCTTGAACTCAAAATGCTCCGCATTTTCACATGACTTTCTTCATCCCTCGGATTTATGATCGTCAAGATCCTCTCTGCGTGCAGGTGCAAATAAAGAGCTCGTGCAGATGTTTCACAAGCTCAGTTTATCTTTAGCTATTTTAATAATTTTAATTCTTAACAATGAATGGTCCCATGGTCTAGTGGTCAGGACATTGGACTCTGAATCCAGTAACCCGAGTTCAAGTCTCGGTGGGACCTTGTTTTTTATTATTTTTTTACCTCCTATGAAGCTTTAACAAACCAGGAAGTTCGTTTCGTTTCTCAATGGATATCATTCCATTAGATCTACAATCACTGGAAATCAAAGAAAACAAACAAAGCACTAGCAAATTCAATCGGAATTGATCCATTCTCTCAGCTGCTCTTGTTCCTCGAACTCTTGGTCTCTGGCACGTCCTCGTCGTCGTCCACATCTTCGTCATCATCAAGTTCATCTGAATCGAATTCATCGCCGATGTCGTCATCTTCGGTGTATTCTTCGTCGTCGCTTTTCTTGACCGCCATTGCCGGCCATTCGAATCGACCGAACAAAGCCAAATCAAGAGATCGAGTAGGAAATCCTGCATTGGATGTGGCGCCTGCAGAAATCGGATCCTCTGGTGTTGGATTGAGAGGCAGAGGTCGGCCGATGAGTGACATACCGGCTAGTACGGAAGTGGTGGCGGCGTGGCGGCGGAAAAGGTGTTGGATTGAACGCGACATTACAACGGCAGAAGATGAAGCCATTTCCGATAAGTGAGAGAACTGATTAAAATGTGATTAAGGGGAGTGAGTGAGTTTGTGAAGGTGGCCGCCATAGGCTGAAGGGAACTTATACGCATGGTTTAGGGTTTTAGGTTGCTTCACTCAAAACTATAGGCCATCTAATTTAAATAATGGAATTTATGACCTTTTTTTTTTGGCTAAAATGGAATTTATGACATGTTTTTAACCTTAAAGATTTCATATTGACATTTCTAGCGGTTAAAAATGGTTAAAAGGTGAAATATGTTCGTTGTTCTAAAACTAAATTATTTTACACCAGGATTGTTATATACACGGTTAACTTCTCGCACACCGTTACACAGTAGGATTGCAAACCCGTAGTGCGAATACGCGAGATCTGTGGGCCCCCCAACACAACAACGCTCACCGCAGATTCGCTTCTTCTTCCTCTACTTTACTCCTCTCCTCGTGGCCGAATCGGCGCCGGCTCTAGGCGGACCTATGCTCTCTCCCCGGTCATCACTTCGGCACCGCAACATCATCCGCTTTAAAGAGGTGGTTGAGTTCATTTCCACTCATAATTTGATAGTGAATCGCAAGACCTAGTTCGAATTCGGATATGGAGTTTCCTGGAATTGAATGGGGGCAGTGTCGGCCCATGAGCCAGGGCGGCAGGTGCGACAATCCAGGACCCAACTCATCATGGGGCCGAAGTTGATTTAAAATAGAGCCAATGGGGATTATAGACCCTATTCAATATATTTTTTGGTATTTAGACCCTTATAGTGTTTTTATTGTAAAATAAACCTTTTTAATTTACAATACCATAACTGCCCCTAGTTATCTAATTAAGTTATTTATTCATTACAAAATTAAATTGTAGAAAAATAACAATAAAAAAGTAGAAGATATTGTAGTATCTCCATAACTACCATATCTTTTACAGTATTTGTTAAAACTTTTTCAAAAAGATTTAGGAAGCCATATTCACAAGACTCATGACCTCAAATTGCCGTACATTCTCCAATATGAGAGGTTATATCACCATTAAAGGGTTCTTAGGGTAATCGAATGTGTCAAGATTAGATAATTAATTTTATTGTAATGGTTGTTATATTGTTATTACAATAATTACAACCACAATAAGATATTAAAATTCCATATTGTAATACAATTAATTGTATTTATTGTAATACATTAATTATTACAATAAATATGATAGTTATGTTTAGCAAACGTATTGTAATTAGTTATGGTTATTAATGTAATCTCGTATGGAAACAAATATAATTTTATCATTTATAATATGTCATATAATAAATTAGTACATCGTATTATATGAATGTAGAATTAAAAAATATTTTTATTATCTTTAAAGATTTTTTAAAATAGTTTCCAAATTTATTATTTAATTATATTAATTTTTAATTAAACTAAATCATTTAAGGGTGAAAAAGTAATATACCAATAAAAAGGTCTATTTTGTTAAAAGATTTAGTAAAGGGTCTATTAACTACTAAAATTATTAAAAAGGGTCTTAATCCTTCAATTATCTCTTTAAAATATGGATGAATATTTTCTACATAAACTAAAAGGCCCAAAGGAAGTCCAATATACCTAATATTCGGAGAAGCTGTTTCAAAAGAAAAGAAAGAATGAAATGAGTGGGCCTTTTTTCTATTATTATGATTGAATAACGGACTAAAAAATGGAGGCTAACTTAACTAGTTGATAGTTTAAACATCATACCTTAATTTTACCAAAATCCCCTCAATCCTAATAGGTTGAAAATTTCAAATATTATTTCTTTTTTTTTTTGGTCGACTCAAATATATTATTTCATGGTGCTTACTTATAATTAATTGTTTTAGCATTTGTATCCTTATTAAATTATATTATGTTTATTTTATGTATATATCTCAATTATACACACACCGTGGCGGCCGCATGAATCGCTAGAGGGGAGGGGGGCGAAATTGTTTGTCGGGAAAAAAAAATTCCTCGGTATATATAATAAATAATTTTTTTAAATATATTGAAAGAAAACTATAAATTGTGGTATAAATATGAAATATTTTATTACAAAAATTCATGCAATAATTTAATAATTTATATGTGTAGCATGATTAAGATTTTTTTTTAAAATATTTAAAGAAAATTATAAATTTTTTTAAAGAATTGATCATTGGTAAATGAAAAAAAAAATTGATTAGCTTGAAAACTATAACAAAAAACCTCATAAGTTGTGGTTTAACTAAAAAAATTTCATAGGGATAAAAATTAGAAGAATTTTTTAAAAATATATGTGTAACATAATGAATAATCTTATGAAAATATTAAAAGAAAAATATAACATAAAAAATTGATTCAAATATGACTTTTATAATAGGGAAAATTTGGTTCGATTAAAAAATAGTGGGAAAAGGGAAAGAATGAGGTTTGACCTCATGACCTCTTGGAAGTTGGATCCCTTTTCCTTCATTTTCACCAACTAAGCTAGACAATTTTAGTGTCCTCTTTCACATTTTTTTATTTTTTTACCTAATTTTTTTAAAACATATATACTGCGAAATTACGTCGCCGGAGAGTGGGGCGGCCGCCCCTGCACACACATATATATTATATGTGATTTAAAGGATTATACATGTTTCATTTTAAATTAAGAAATGATACTATTTGTTTTTAATACTATTGAAGAAGTTTATAGTAAATTAGGGGCCCTTAGTTTTTTTCTTGCCCTATGCCTTCAAAATGACAGGACCGACGCTGAATGGGGGTTGTTGATTTGCTCTGTAAGCAGAGATTCCAAATGGCTTTGTAATCTTTCTATTTATAAGGTGTTCCATTTAACCACTTTGAGATTACAGTGCCAAAATCAATCCCTCAAGTACGTACGCTGCCGACAGTGAGCTATTTTAAAGCATCTGCACCACCAACCGATTCAGTGAGGATGAGATGACCAGAAGTAATGGCTAGTGGATGTTCGCCTGCGATTTCAACAAGGAGGTCGCCCAGGGGATTAGTGACGCGGCCGAGTTGGTGGTGGAGGATTACATTGGAGGTGCTGGTCGGATTTATGGTGAAGATGGAAGAGTCTCCAATCTTCAATTATACTAGGGGATTTGGTGAATTCTAATATTATATATAAAAAAGTGCGTACGCGCACTATGGATTCGCGAAAATACCGTGTAATACACGATATTTTAACTGTGTAGATTTTTTTTTGGTGAACTTAAGCGTGTAGATATAGTAAACCCCTTTTTTAATCTTGTTTTTATGGGGTCCATTTTTATTTGGTAAGAAATCTTTAATGTTGAGCTTTTTTGCCTATGTCCTTAGAAGATAGATTAGAAAAATCGATATTTAAAATATTCTAAAGTTTTGTAGCAAGTAGGAGTTTTATTTAGGGTATTTTTATAGGAAGGTTTATAGTATCCATGCTTGGCATTTTATTAATATAAAATATGGGTATTGACAAGTATCGCCCCTAATAATGGTTAAACAGTGTGTGTCAACTTTTATTTTTTTTCCCAAAACAATATAAACGACTTCATTTGACTTTCAAAAATATTTTAATATTCATTTTTATTAAATATATAGTATATATTTATTATATTAGTTTACTAAAATATCTATGCACGGATAGATTGTACATGGCTACATATTATGGACACATAATATTTTAATAAATTATTACGGCCTCGAAAAATAATATAGATGGAAATAAAATAAAAAATAATTAATTTCAACATAGATAATTCTTTCTACCAAAAAATAATCCATATATAAATAAAATAACACTTATCAAATGTATACTATATATTAATCTATTAATATTTTTGGTAAACATGTCTATGAAATAATCCATAGAGATATATACTTACCAAAAAAACTTCATCGACAAATTTTTAGCTAAGAAATAGTCCATCAACTTTAATCTTCTATATACATATACTAAAACCGATGCATTGTTGCCTACGTGGCGGGGCGTGAGTGCATCTGCATACGTGGCGGCGCGTGAGTGCATCTCGCAAAGCTTTCTCCCGTTAAAAAGGAAATCTAATAAAAATAATTAGATAGTTCTAATATATATAATTAAAAAATGATTGAATAATTATTTTATTTTACCATTAACTCATATAATTGGATAGAATCTTATAAAAGAGTAAACATTATATAAGGAAAAAATTATATCAATATAACACCATCTATATGTGCATACAATATTCAATAAAAAAAGAATATTAAAATATTTTTAAAAATCAACTATCTATTTAATTACATGAGATTTAATTAACGGTAAATTAGGAAAAAAAATCTTTTACCTTATAAATGTGAATTTTATTTATATTTCGAGAGAATACAAATAAAAGATAATTAGATTATATATCATTTGTTGAACTAATTTTATTTATATTTATGTTATTTTTTGGGGGAAAACATAATTTATATTTACATTATTATTTTTACTTATTAGAATTTATCTAGTTTTATAAGTTTCAGCAAAATTGAGTAGGGTAATCTGTAACTCACAAACGACTCAATATTTTTAAGAGAATTTAAATGATTTAGTGTAATATCATAATCATTAAACATGATTGATAGAAATCTTGTTATGTCTAAAATGGGACCACCACATTCCCAAACACATTGGTTGGGGTTTTCTTATTAGTAAGTCAATTTGACACAAATGCTAGCCCATTCTTTATTGTATATATAGTTGTTTAGCTAATTTAATTCCTTAGTTCACATATGTTAATTAACACATAAAGTTAATTAACGGCCATTAACTGATTTTTGTGACTTTTGTCAACATAAATTTTTTTTTTTATTGGGAAAAAATTTGGATAGAAGGACTACCCAAGCGCATCCAAATGGATGAGATCCTGGAGATCTGTGTTAGTCGCTAAGCTAATCCCCATGGCAGAGTGACCAAGGTGTGCAACCTTGTCAGCCACTCTATTGCCAGCACAGGGAACATGAGAAAAGACTACCTTTCTCATGCCCTTTATCATGGATTGTATATCTGACATGATTAGTTCTATTTCCCATGGGCATTTTGTTTTGTTCTGTAGGTAGTCAATAATGATTTTTGAGTCCCCTTCAACCGTTACATCTTGTATTTTGAGTTTGTTAATTTCACCAATACCGAGCCTTAGAGTCAAGGCTTCAGCCATTAGTGGAGATGTGTTTCCGAGTTTGGCACAGACCATATGTCGTTGTATTCCCCTCCAATCCCTAACAACTACGCCAGCACTACTATCCTCAGAAAGTAGTGAGGAGCCGTCGAAGTTTAGTTTGAACTCGTTGAATGGGGGTTTGGTCCATTTTTTCCTTACAGGTTTCCTTTTTACTTGTCTATACTGGTCCGTGACTTTGGATTTTTCCTGCCATTCTTTGTCATACTGTTCCTCAAAACAACAAGCTTTATGCCAAGACTCTATTTGTTGGTCAACGAAACTCTCAATATTGTTAGAAGGTGTTGGTGCTTGATTTCTAAAGGTCACCCCATTTCTAAAATACCAAATAGCCCACCAGCTAGTGGCTATTTTTTGTATTTTTTCTTTTGCCAGTTTTTTCATCCATACCAATACTAATGTCATGTCCCGGCTATGATTAATTATTTGTTGTAAAGAGTGATATTCCGCTCTAGTGAGGAATCTATTGGTTAGATTTGGGTAGCATTCAACAAGGATGTGTATGTCATCTTCATTGTGGTCATTAAAGATTTGACAAGTCGAAGGCACAGGTACACCTCGGCTAGCCAGCCGCTCCTTTGACAAGTCGAAGGCACAGGTACACCTCGGCTATGATTAATTATTTGTTGTAAAGAGTGATATTCCGCTCTGGTGGCTCCTTTGACAAGTCGAAGGCACATATAAGTTTTTTCATCCATACCAATACTAATGTCATGTCCCGGCCTGATAAGAAAGTTCTGTCTTCCAAGTAAACCCTTCCGTATTGTTCCGTGTCTCATTTGTTAAAAACTTATATGCCGACGAGGTAGTGAACCAACCTTTCTTATCAGGCCACCAATACAGTCTGTCTTCCAAGGGAGAAACTAGCAGCGGAACCGACAATATTTCCTCCACCAGTGAGAGAGGAAGAAAGCAGATAAGCTTCTCTTCCCACCATTTTCCCCCAATTATGTATGTAATCACTGACTTTGTCATCCTTATTGAAAGTGATAGGGCATTCAGATCTTTTACATATAGGAGTTTGGGTTAGCCAGTTGCCTGTCCAGAACTTGACGGAATTTCCATTCCCAATTGACCATATAAGACCCCCTTTGAACTGATCAATAAGGCCAGACACCTTTGACCACTGCCACGAGGCCGAACCTGAACGTTTGTAGTTGAGTAAATGTGAGGTTTTTAAATACTTGTATGTGATGACTTGAACCCAAGCATTATCGAGTTCCGCAATGATTTTCCATAGTAACTTCAATTGCAGTGCCTCATTCATTTGTTTTGTTCTGCGGATACCTAATCCACCATCCTTTTTTTGTTTACAGATTTTATTCCACCCAATGAGAGGTTTATGTTGAGCATCCTTATTCCAAAAGAAAGTTCGATTTAGAGTATCTAATTCCTTATGCATCGTTGACGGTAGCATAAAGTTTTGCATTGTGTATAGTGGTTTGACGGAAAGGTTTGCACCTATCAGGATAGCACGACCCTGTTGTGATAGGGACTCAGCCCGCCATTTCGTTAGCTGTTCTTTGGATTTGGTGATAATGTCTTCAAAGGTCTCAACGTTAACTCGACCATTTATAATGGGGTATCCCAAGTATTTTTCGATTGAATTGGTATGACTAATTCCAAGAGCACTTTCTAGCTCCGAGATACGACTTCGAGCAATACCTTTCGTGACTTGAAACGTTGATTTGTGGTAGTTAACCTGCTGTCCCGAAATTTGACAGTATTCGTTAAGGATGGTTTTTATTTTCTGGCACGCCGAAACACTTCCTTTGGTAAAAATTAGGATATCGTCAGCAAAGGCTAGAAAAGGGATAACAGGGCCGGAGGAACCAAATCTGAAACCGACAAGCTTATCAGCATCTCGCGCTTCCTTAGCCAGCCTACGAGCCAAGATCTCAGCCCCAAGGATGAAGAGAAAAGGAGACAAGGGATCCCCTTGTCGTAAGCCCCTCGACGGGGTAAATAGGTCGGTCGGGCCATTGTTCACCAGAACAGAGAATGAGACAGAGGATATACATTCTTTGATCTAGTCAACAAAGGTCGGGTGAAAGCCATACTGGCGCAACACTATTTCTGTAAATTCCCAATCAACCCTGTCATATGCCTTTTCCATGTCCAGTTTAAGAGCTATCCAGCCTTCTTTACCTTTCCTCGATTTGAAGGAATGGAATATTTCATGCGCAATTAGCACATTATCCTGTATTGCTCTATCAGATACAAATGCACCTTGTAATGGATTGATGAGTCGTCCCATGATTGACTTTAATCGTTCGGTGAGAATTTTAGAAATAACTTTGTATATTGTTGAACATAGGCTGATAGGTCTGTAGTGGGCAGTAGTAGTTGGGTTGTCATTTTTTGGTAACAGTGTGATAAAGGTATGATTTATCTGCTTCAAAATGCGTCCTGAAAGGAAGAAACTTTTAACTGCTCGGATAACCGAGGACCCAACAATGTTCCAAGAGGCTTTATAGAACTCAGCAGTCATGCCGTCAGGGCCGGTGGCTTTATTTCTTCCTAGACTGAAAACTGCGTTTTTTATTTCCCCATTTGATGGGATGGCCGTAAGCATGTTGTTTTCCTCGTCTGTAACCTCAGCTGGAATAAGCTGTAAATATTCAGTTAATTTTGCTTTATCAATTGGCTGCCTCTGAAATCTTTTCTGGAAGTCACTTCTTATCTCATTGTTTATGTTTAACTCACCCATGATTTGTGTTCCTTCTGCTGTCGTGATTTGTCTAATAAGCTTCCTATTCCTCTTTCCCGATGCAATATTATGGAAGTATCCCTTGTTAGAATCTGCCAGTTTTATGTGTCTAGTTTTTGCTCGCTGATTCCAATAGGATTTTTGGAAAAGCAGAAGTCTTTCCTTTTTCTTAATAAGGTTTCGTTCTTTTATATGTGTGTTCTTATTTCTATCTAATTGTGTGTCCTGTTGAATTTTTAGTAATTGGTCCTCAACCTCTTTTAATTGTCTAAAGATATTGCCAAATGTATTTTTGTTCCAGCTCTTCGCTTTCTGCTTTAATAGCATTGTTTTCCTGGTCAGTTGAAACATTGCAGAACCCTGGCAGCTATGTCGCCATGTTTGCTTGACGATGTTCCTAAAGTCTCCACGTTGTATCCATATATTTTCAAATTTAAAAGGTGGGGGTTTGAATGTCTGATTGACGTTAAGGTCAATAGTTATTTGGCAGTGGTCAGAGAAGGAAAATGCGCCATTTTTGGTGGACAATAACGGAAACTGATGTATAATATTATGTTGGACAAGAACACTGTCCAATTTTTCCTTTATATTTCCTTCTTCCTCCTTTTTTTTCCTCCATGTAAAATGATTTCCCCATGATGGGATGTCCATTAGTGAACATCTGTTCTTAAACGCTGTGAGGCGAGTGAATCTCCCAGGCAAAGTGGTCGCCCCCCCCCCCCTCTTTATCTGAGAAGTTTCCTATCTCATTGAGGTCTCCCATGACGATGCTCGGAAGCTGGTTACAGTTAATGGCATTAGTTATGTATTCCCAAAATGCTTCTTTATTTTGTTCTTGAGGTGGGGCATACACGAACCATATGAGACATGAGAATTTATCTGTTATGTTAGTATACTTGATTGTGATAATTCTGGGTTGTTGAAGGATGATTTCAATTGTTTCGTTCGTCAGGGCATATTCTTTCCACATGATACCAAGACCACCCGATTTTCCAATGGCTGGGGACCATATGGCTTTGTCGAAACCTGCACTCCGCCATACAGACGGATCAGGGATATTCTCAGTCTTAGTTTCTGCCAATGCAAGCAGTTGTATATGTTCCGCCTTGCACCAAGTATTTATGTCGATCCAGAAGGTTCTCCTTCCCAATCCTCTACAGTTCCAAAAACTAACTTTCATTGTAACCAAATGGACTTGAGGTCGACACAATTATTCGAACCTCAACACAAATGTTACTTCGTTTATGATTTTTCGATGTAGACAAATGCCAATATACCTTGACAACGTACTTTCTGACGCTCCTCAACCATCGGTAGAAATTGCCAGAAGTTGTAACATAGTTTTTTCCTTTGTAAGAAGAGTTTATTCCATTCAAGTTCCAGATTACTTTGTGAGTATGTTCCCCATCGACCTCAGAAACCAAGCAGACGGAAACGCTGCCTGTAGTTATGGGCTTGATCATTTTGATGTTCCTTTCGGTTTGTGCTAGATTACCCCTTTTGTATTTGGGCTTTACCATCATTTTGCCGAGTGGGGCAAAAAGAATAGGTCGTATACACCCAAACGAGATAGAAATTGTCAATCTTGGATCCATACAAAACCAGAAAGTGAAAAGCTCACTGTCTGTATGGATGGGTATGGGAGCATTCGGCTCATTGGTCGAATGATAGTTAATATCAGGCCTTGGAGTTGTATGAGTCTTGCCTACAACATTACTTCGTTTTACAAAGACCACACCAACGACAACCAATACATGGTGTGGCCCAAAGGAAAGAAAGCGATCAAAGTACCTTATAATATCACTTAGATTTGGTGTGGGTTGTGTCTGCATATTGTCATGCTTCAAGAAGTGAAATTGTGTTGATATTCTATTTTCTGTTCTCCGACATGCACCCGCTATCCCACAGGAGCAGTGTTTTGTGTAGTATTTTAGATTATGTGATGTTTCATTTTGATCAGAGTAACCCTTGTTTCGATAAGATCGTTGTTGATAGCAAGAGTAGGACATCTGCCAATTACTCTTTTGCGTACCTTGTTTTGGGATCTTACCACAACTGGGGATACAGAAAGTGACAAGATCATGTTGGAGGTGTCCGTTGTTGGTCCAACGGATGTAGTTTTCATTTCGGGGTTCTGGTTTTCCAATTTCAACCGCCGGGTCTGGTGGCCCTTTGGTGGTCATCTCCGCAGGGTCCGATAGCCCCTTGGAGGAGGTAGACATTTCAGATTTTTGGGTCACATGCTCGGAGGGTTTAATTGCTAATATGATCGTATACATCACAAAATTTGTAGTATAATTCGTTTCACGAACTCTATAAATCATGAAAAAATGAATGTTCAAATTGTTTGTTCCATTTTCCCCACTTTCATCCTTGTGTAGTTTTATCCATGAAATAGATTCCAAAGGTAGATGAACCCCCGAAAGGTTTGGATGGAAGGTTTTTCCATGATTCAAAGTTTCATTCATGATATTTTCAATTGATTCCTCAAGGCCTACCGTAATGTTTTTAGAGTACTTGAACCACTCAATTGTATTTATCATTAGACCATGTTCTCCAAAGAAGGTCAAATTCATAAGAAAACATGAAACCGGATAGCAATTTGTGCAGATAAGCCACATGTTTCTTGATGTATTAGTATCGGAGATATTCATATCAGATGAAAACCCATTCAACTCATAGTTAGCATAAGTGCAAGGATCACCTGGGTCGATTGTTGACTCACCCGTAAAACGACCGGGAGTTCTGCACCAGGCCACACACCTACAGCCCCTAATTCCCGCTTGGACAGGGCACCGAGGCGTCCACGCAATGGGATTCAAGGACCACCCGAACCCCCGAAATACAAAGCCCCATGGAAGGAGGACAGCCGCACCCATCCACCCACTTCGACGTCGCAACCACACGACACCGTCATCTTCCAACTTAGTTCCCTTCTTTGTTTTTGGAAATTGCTCAAATCCGACAGAGAGGCACGGGCAAACGCACCCTCCATCATCATCTTCACCAGTAGCGAGTTGGATCTGAAACCAATACCTTCGACGGGAAAACCCCAATTTCAGACACACACATCTCCATGAGTAGTTGCTCCATTTTTCCTTCGTCTTTCCTTTTTTGCGAGGAATCCGTATAATCAGCCATGGCTTCACAAATCTCCTAATGAGAATCAGTATTGAGGAGAGTGCAAGGGTGATTACTTCCATTAATTTTTGAGGGGAAGCCAGATTTAGGTTTTCCATTGGCGAGGATGAAGAGTTTGGGGGCGCGTACAAAGCGCGTTCTTTTTGGGGGTTTTCGGTTTTCTAATTTCTCATATATTTTTGTCAACATAAAGTAATTACGATATCAATTGAGTGAGTTTTTGTTTTACCATATCAACTTTTAATAATAGAAGTAGGCAGTGACAAAACAACACACTAAAAGCTCTCTTTGAGAGCGCTTGGTAAAAACCCTTTTGGGGTTGAATACCACCGCCGCCGTACACCAGTTAGGTCTAGTTATCCTTGCCGCCTTGTCGGCCCCTTCCTACTCCATCTCCAGAGAGATGAACAACCACTCCGATTAATCGTCGTTTAATCTCCGGTCAAATATCTCTCTCCGGAGAGCCTAAATCTCTCTTCGGAGAGCCCCAACTCCTCTCTTCGGAGAGTGTTCGGTTCAACTCGAGCCCGAATTTCGTCGATCAACACCAAAATCAATATGGGGCTTGTGTTGTTTTATGTCCCTTAATCCCGATTTCGTCCCCCTCCTTGGCTGTCTTGTTTCAGTCGGGCACAAATTTTCATTTCTCTGACTCGCGGATGCTTGTGGTCTTTGTACCTTTTCGCTCTTGCTTCATCGACAGCCAACTCCGGGGCTGTGGAAAGGGCTTTCCACTTTCCTTGCTTCTCCCGTCGGTAGCTAGGGGTGGTGGCGCTCCTCGGGGCGTCTCGCGCCTCTTGAACCCCCCCCCCACCCCCCCCCCCCCCGCTTCTCCTTCGGTTGGTCTGCCTGGTTTTGGTTCTTGTCGGTGCTCTGCTCCGGCGTCGGCTAAATCTCACCCACCTTCGGCCTGATATGGCCTCGTCCCTTCCTTCTCCGGTGATTTTCGGTGTCTCCCTCTCTTACGGTATCATTCCCGGACTCTTCCTTGCGCCTGGTCTCGCCGGACTTTCCGGGGTTGTCCCGGTTTCTCTGGCCGACCACCGGTTCTTGGTCGCTTCTGGCTCTCGTTGTCCCGTCCGGCCCGCCGCCTGCTTTCCGGCGTGCTCCTGGATCCGCTGCCAACCCCCGTCTGCTTACCCCCCTTCCCCAGCTTTTGTCGGCGGTGGCCGTAAATGTCTAGGTTGAAATGTACGTCCTTTCTTGGACCGGGTTTGGTTTGGGCTCACCTGGTGCTTTGGGCCCAAGGCAACTTCTCGTGCCCAAAGATAGCCCTTTGTCTAATTGGGTGTTATAAAATTTTGAGATAATAATTTATAACTAAAATAAATAAATTCAGATCGGGTTATGTTTATAACTTGCGTAAATATTTTCCGGAGTTTCCTGCGCTCTTCGTCCTCTTGCGGTCGTGCTTCACTTTCTCGGGTTGGTTGGAGTTCTGTCTGTTGGATTCGTGGTTAGTTTCGGTTGAGGAGCAGTTCTGCGGCCCTGGTTGATCGAAGTGATCGTGTTGGTGGTGTTCGTGGTCTCCGAATATCCTTCATCTAGGTGGAGGGAACGTCGTGTGATCCACACTTCCCCAGGAGTCGTCTTTGCCCTACGTGGATTACTGCTTTCCGTCTTTCCGGCGGCGAGACATCGTGTCAGCTATGCTGTCCCATGCGCTCGCTATCCACTTCTCCATGCAGGGTCTCCTTCTTCTCGCTCCTGTGTCCGCTTGTGCGCTTAGGGTCTGGGGTTTTCCGGGTTTATTTTGTGTAGTTATTTTGTTGTATTAGGTGACTATATTCTGTTTCCTTGTTTTATTTTTTGCTATGTTGTATGTTTAGACGGCTTGCCGTCTGCCGACTTTGTCGGCCTCTCGAGGTCCGGGTCTGTCCGGTCTCGAATTATTTCCTAATCAAAAAAAAAAAAAAAATCAACTTTTAATCCTTAATTCTCTTTAATTATCAGACTGCAACCGATTTTTAGCCATGAATATAGATGCGATTACAAAACTACCCGTGAAATAATTAATACAGGATTTTTCAAATAACCTCCCATAATACAAAATCACAAAACATCCATAAATTTCACATTCTTCCCAGTTTCAAACCACCAGCAATCCCACACCGCTTTTTATGAAAAAGAAAAAAAAAACATTAAAGTGTCACTTTCTTTTTCTCAAAATATTTCTTACACATTTACAAATATTTTGGGTACAAGACAAACGGAATTTTGTTTTAATACAATTTCCTATTTTATCCGTAGTTTTTTGAAATTAAGCCTAAGTGTTAGCTAGGGTGCAGCTGAGCTGGCATTGATTTGAACGCCAGGGTGGCAGCGCATTGCTTAATTAGCGTGGGCTTATCTTTTGTGAATAACCCTTCCTTCACCTTATTTGGAAACAATATATTTTGAAGATCCTCTGCCCTAATTATGGTATGAAATTAGCAATGGTTTCCATAAAACACCCATGAAATATATTCAATTTAGCAATTAAAGAAAATGATTATTCAGTAATTACAACTCCTGTTTATATAATTACCCATATACGGCAACACTAGTGTCCTTATTCCTCACAAGCTAACACTCAATCCCCTCCCTCTCTCCCTAATCTCTTGTTCATTACTGAATCAATCAAGAATCGAGATGGGGCGAGCGAAGCTGGCAATGGAGTACATCAAGAAAGACAAATCAAGAAGCACCACCTTCGAGAAGCGCAAGAAGGGCCTGAAGAAGAAAGCCCAAGAACTCGCCACCCTATGCGACGTCCCTCTCTGCGTGCTCATCTACCAAGGCCCCGACTCCGAGCCCGACACCTTCCCGGCCGACCGCAGCGAGGTTCTCTCCGTCATTGACCGATACGTCTCCGTGCCGAGGGAGGAGAGCGCCAAGAGGAACCTCAACTTGCAAGCTCTAATGGAGACCAAGAAGAAGGCCGCCGATAAGCAGCTCTCCAGGCTCCAAGGTAACAACAAGTTGCGTGGTGACGATCAGTGCTTTTACGGATACCCGACGTCGTCTCCGGATCTCGAGGGGCTCGACAAGGACCAGCTTTCGAGGCTGGCGGTGGTCCTGGACGATAAGATGAAGGCCGTGGAGGAGAGGATGGAGTGTTTGAGGGCCGGTTTTGGAGACTATAGCGGTAACTGTAATGCAATTGTCACTGCTAACGGTGCTGGGATGCAGTGGCCTATGTGCACTGGCGGGTTCGGTCCTTCCGAAGGCACGTCGTATGGTGTTGTTGGTGGTGGGTCAGTAGCTTCATGGCCTTGCTATGATCCTAATGTGTTGATGGGGCCTAACTTCTACTGTGGGCAAGTGGGCCCACATGGTGGTGATGCTTTGGCTGCTAAAGCCGGCCATGGTGGCTCATCCGAAGGCACGTCGTATGGCGTTGGTGGTGGGTCAGTAGCGTCATGGCCTTGCTATGATCCTAATGTATTGATGGGACCTAACTTCTACTGTGGGCAAGTGGGCCCACATGGTGCTGTGAACGCCGGCCCTGGTGGCTCCAAGGGGGCTCAGCCTATGTCGGTGGTGTACGGCGGCAGCGTTAGGTTTGAGCCTCATCAGATGGCCGGATCTAGCCGTGGACTCATGTGGTGCGATGATGGGAGGTTTATGCTTTAGTATGTAGTGACTTTATAACATAAAGTTTCATAACTCTATCTAGGAATTTAATTTCAGTTATTGATTATTGATTTTGATATTGAATTAGGATTTCAATTTTTATGTTTAGCAGTTCATGTGAAATTTCGATTTTCTATCCCTTATTTTTTGAAACTCTATTTTTCATCCAAATCTTGTCTCTGGTTCGATTGGAGGATCTCATCTTCACAACAATCCTGTTCTACAGGAGTGACAGATAAAATACAAGAATGTGTGTGGTGTACATGGCTGAACTAGTTCATGGCTATAATGCTACACCATACAAGACACCCTTCTTCCCGGGGTGTCGATTATTACATTGAAATCAATCAAATGCAATTTGAAGAACCAGATCAAAATCTGAGTGTGTACAGAAAATTGGCTATGTATCATCTCTGGGATTAGCTTCTGGACTACTCCCTGGCAGAAATCAGACTTTGAATCCTTCCGCCCGAAGGCAGATCTTATGAGCTTCAATCCATTTCGCACAGGCTGATTCACCGTGCTCCACTATGCATTCGTCTCTCAGCTTCTTCGTATCAGGGCACGCACAGCATATCCTCTTCTTTGGCTTTGCATCCGACTCAGATGGTTTCGCCGCTTGTTCTTGCATTCTTCCTCACTGCCAGGAACTCTTTAGCTGGTTCAAAATATAGGAGAGCGAAAATAAAGGATCAGAAAACCACACATCACAAAGGCAGAGAAGTTCATACACATTGATGTGAATCTGAGTTGGAAATTGAATCAAATCTGTCATTGAAACCGCAGATTGTCATTCAATTTATTGAAAGAACTTCAGTTAAATCACAGTTTATGTTCGCTCCTTGTAAATCTCACCCCACGTACACACAAAACCACAAAGTCCAAAATCAAGACCAAAAATTGAAGGCGGATTTGATTGGGTTTACCAGTACCGCCAATAAATGGAATTCGATCTCGGATTCAGAATTTCCATTTGCACAAGGAAATACCTAAAAAATGAGAAAACCCTAAACTGCACAGATTCAGGTCAATTGAGGAAATACGCGGGAAGAGCGAGTGTAATACAGCTGCAGAATTGAAATAGGCGACCTTGCCGAAGATGGAATTTAACGATCCATAGTTAATCCATTCAGAGGGAAGCATGAGATTGAGATGCAGCGATCAAATTGGGTCAATGAATCACAAGCAAGTAAGCAACTATCACCAATTCACCACACCCAAAAAAAAAAAATCTAGGGTTTTGAGAGGATTCAACTCAATCAAGGGGCAGGAGAACCGAATCAAAAGTAAATTCCAATATAAGGAAAAAGAAGACAAGAAAAAAGTAAATTCCGACGAGAATACCTCGGCTTCTGCTTCGGTGAGCTGCTTTTGGCTCGAACTCGAGGGCGTCTAATGGCGTTGGGGGCTCACTTCAAACACAGAGGAGCAACCGAGCAAGTATTTGCTACAGTATCTCTAATTTGGGCCTTCGTTTGGGCAGTTTCATTTTCGGCATCTTGAATTTGGTAATGGGACCTTTAGTACTAGAGTACCCACAAATTCTTTCCGGTTCAGTCATTTCAAAATGGTTTTCATTTTCGGCTTCTTACTGATGAACTATTGATTATCTCTATCAGAGAAATTAGTAAGGATAAAGAGTGGATAGTAGCTACTAATTAGTGTAAGAGATTTGTGAAAATTGAAATCAAAGTTTTGTTAGTGTTGGTATAGTATAGATAATTATATATAGATGGGTAAACTGCAGAAAACCACCCTTTAAATACTCAACATTGCCCAAAACCACCCCTTATATGTATAATTGCCGAAAACCACCCCTTATAAGACTTCCGTTAGCAATTGACCACCCTATGTAGATTTCCGTCAAAAACTAAGTTAAATATGCAAAATTAATATTCTACATTAACGGATGAAAGATTAAAAAGAAAACAAAATTGATTTACCCCGTTGTTCATCCTCAAGAAAGGAGAAGTTTAATTACAAACCAATTTGAAAGGGGCTGAAACTGAATAAAGCAATTGAAGAGCACAACTGCACAAGTGCGTTGGATTTCAATTTGGGGGAAACTCAATATACTGAATATAGGGATTCACAAGTATTTTAATTTGTGCAATTTCCGACATTAACAGATGGAAGAGGAGATCGAAGACCCACCCGCAGCTTCCGCTTCCAGGTCACAGTCCGATTCACCAATCAATTTCCAGCGAATTGAAGTAAATGGTGTTGGCCAGATGCACAGTCGGAGGCAAAGGGGAGAGCGGGAGACTGAAAGGCGTGCTGCCAAAACATGGTGGGAGTCTCAACAAGGAAAAGAATAAGGAGATGTGCGAGGAATATATATTCAGAGGCCATGGGGGAGAGAGACGGCGCGAGGGAGCTCTCGCTGGCAACCATGTGAGAGTGCGCGCAGCAGATCTGCAATGGTAGGGGATGATGGAGTCTTCGATTCCTCCTTCAATTCCACAGAAAAATCGCAAAGGTTTATGCCTTCTGATCTCAATCGTCCTCGTTCATCCTTTGGAACAACCCTAAACCAGTAAAGTAGTAAACCCTTTCAATGAACGAAGAATGAGGAAGAACAGGAGAGGAGAAGCCAGGTTTCCCCTTTTTATTATTTTGTTTTTTTTTAATCCTTCCATCTTTAAAAGAAGTAAGGGTAATTTCGTAATTTCTCACAATTAACGGATATCTAGACGGAAACCTGTCAAGGGTGGTCAATTGCTAACAGAATCCTTATAAAGGGTGGTTTTCGGTAATTATACATATAAGGGGTGGTTTTGAGCAATGTTGGGTATTTAAAGGGTGGTTTTCTGCAGTTTACCCTATATAGATTCTCAAATGTGCAAAGGATGATTACATATCTTAACATTTTGAATACTCAAAAAGAAAATGTGTACTTTGGGAGAACAATGTACTGCCTTACACTGATACTCATTGCAAGAAAGAGGGAAAAAAAATAATCAAACTTTGTCACAAATCAATACTAACATGAAGAACAAAAACATGATCGCAATTGCTGTAAATGGGCTCTTACAAAGCCCAATAAAAATAATGGGCCGCATAAACCTAGACAACTTTGAGACATGTTAATGCTCAAGGAATTCAATTCAAAGAATTCAATCCATATACCCCTAATTAGTAATTACACAAGTGAATTGGTTTCTAAACTTTGGTTGTTCAACTCTGTGGTTTTCTTTTCTTTAATTAAGATATATTTTCATCACAACTCCAAATCCAATTTCTATGTACATGGATTTGGCAAATCCCATATGAAGCATGGAGGCTACGCTTTTTCTTCCATGCTTGTAACTTATATCCGAAGAGGCAACCCGAAGTTTTGGAATGTTCTGATCTTCCCTCTCAGGCTTGCAGTCACAAAGACAAGCCCCCAGGCTGACCTGTTTCGCATAACTCCATTCGACAAGTCCAAACTGAGCCGTCTACTTTGGCTCTTCCTAGCCAGAACAACCTTCTCTTCTGGCCATGTAGGTGCGAACCTGTCGAAGAGGTTGCTGTTTGTAGCACTCGACGTGGTCCCACAAAATGAGCCATTGTTGCTGCTTACAGAGCCTGGTGAGGGTCCGCCCCGAATACCACCTAACCCTTCAGCCGGTTTTGCCAGAGGATGGTTGATTGTCAAGGTTTCATCTAGCATATTGTGGCATGAACTGTTTGGCTCGTTGTCTATTGAGCAACAATTGGTTAGTTCACAAGAGCCACCAATGCCAGGCCATGGGGTGGCCACTGATACATCTTGACAATGGAAGTGTTCATAGGAGTGAGTCGTGGTTACATCTTTGCTTTTGCCAGGTCGGGATTCACCTTTGTGTTTCCATACATAAACATGAGAGTCCTCGCTAGCACAAACTACATATTTACCATTTGGGGTAATGGAAGCTGAAATTTGGCTGTTGGTGTTCCGGAATCCTGTCAAACAGTGAGCATACCAATATCCATGCTTCATGATTATCGCCAGAAGAACATTTAATCCCACAGGAACAACCACACGAGTACAAAGGATACAACAAATCACCAGTTATATACTCTACAGCATGTCCTGGACTTGCTAAGAGATAAAAATCAAATAGCAGCAAGTGAGCGAAATGGATGACATTATTTAACCATTTACCTTTGAATTTGTGGACCAGATCAACACCATCAACAACCCGAATCCGTGAATCAGCAGATGTTATAAGCACTTCTGAACAACTTCCTGGAGTAAACTATACAGCCACAACATTGAAAACAACTAAGAATCAGTACGGAGTACAGACTGCAGTCATGAATCTTGACAGACCAGGAAGCAATCAGAAATTTGTTGCAAATATCTATTTCTAACCTGAAAACCGGTAATTTTTTTCATATGTGCTTTCTTTTTCTTGTTCTGGAGGTTGATTCGAGATTTTGGTTGCAACTTGTTTTCTGACGAGCACAAGAGAACACAAATGGAACCTTAAGTTTTGCATATATAACTATTGAGCATCAAGTTGAGGAGATAGAAAACCAGAGATAATCAATAAAGGTTGCTATGGCAGGACAAAGAATAAGAAATGTACCAGAAGTGTTATATAAGCGACAACTCCCCTTGTAAGAACCAACTAATGCACCCTTCAAGAGTAAACAAGATTTCATCAGATGCTATAGAGAAAGAAGGAAAAGCATGCTGACTAAATTCCTAATAAAGAAACTTTTTAACTATTATTAAGCCATCTATAACATAGGATGGACCAACCTGGCCATCTGGTGTGTAGCAAGCCGCAGTTACCATCTCATGCATATCAGTCCAGTCAACAACTTGACGATCAGGAATGCTCCATATACGAACTTTTGCATCTAGAGACCCGCTTATGAAGTATCTATCATCAACTGGATTAAATTGGATGCAAGTTACTGCACCACCCAAAATGCAAGAAATGAGAATACTATTGCTGCTCTCTTAATAGGGTTCATGAGTAAATCATATCTGGAAAAAGCCAAATAATGACATAGATTTTAACAGACGCATCATTTTAAGATTATCAAATACTGGGTAAATATTTAAGGTAAATAGTTGTGCTAACCAGAAAATCTGTGACATCATTCTGGCTAATAAAAAAAATTTAGTCCTACTTGGGATATAATCTCGACTTAATAAAGCAAACAGAAAATGCTACTCACCATAATCATTGTGTGAAAAAATATTCAAACAAGTCTTGCTAGATAAGTTCCAGAGCCGCACAGTTTTGTCCATTGAAGATGAAAGCAGAAGCTGAAAATAGAGATTGTGACCATAAGCAACTTATTGAAGTACAGTGGAAATCTTCCATAGCAACTAAACGTTGGCCAAGGGTTTCTTCACTCAAACCAAAAAAAGCACAGTAGCAAACTAAAGATGGCGAATGATGAAATTAAAATATAAAAAAAAAATCTTGAACTTGCACTACAATGAAGCCAACACAGTAAAGCTCCCGGCATTTATACAAGAAATTCATTTTTTTCATTCAGTGTTAACCGAAATCTACAAATCATCAACCACCTCTAGAGTTGTCTGAATGTATAATAGAGCACATTGAACATGCGTACAAAATTGGCACTGAATCCAGAAATCACCTAGCCAAAAAGTGCAGCCATGGGCTTCAAATGATTAGATACTGATAAAAGCAATCAGCAAAGTCAGAAACAAAAAATCTGTGGCTAAAACATAAGCCAGGAATGTTGATAGAACAGAAAAATCTTAGAGAACATGAACTGAGAGTCAAGATGGAGCAGCACAGATAACATCATATAAATCAAGCTCAAAAAATTAACATAGCGAATTTTCACCATCGGGTATAATGGTAAACTAAACCAGTGAGCCAACCGACCTGTGATTGAGACCATGAGAGGTCAAGCACGTCATCAAGATGACCTTCGAATGAACACACTGGTTTTTCTGATATCCCAAACACATTCTCAGGAATCACAATATGATCCAAACTCATAGATTTCCGACTGATAGATGTCCTTCCCCTCCTTTTTAGATCTAATGGGCTCTCCAGATTTAGGGAAAGTGAATTTGGTCCAGGTGACCCATTTGTTAAGTAAAACTGGCTCAAGCTTGAATCCTCTTGTCTATCCGTCAACAGCTGCCCTTCCCTTTCTGATTCCACCACTTGCCAAACATGTATCACGCAATCCTCGCCAGCACTGGCAAGATATTTTCCATCCAAACTAAATTTGATACACCAGATGGACCCATTGTGAGCTTGAATTTCTTGGCTCTTGTAAAGTGCAGTCAACTCTTTAACTGATTTCCCATACTGAC
Source organism: Persicaria maculosa (assembly GCA_963922045.1). Classification (NCBI taxonomy): domain Eukaryota; kingdom Viridiplantae; phylum Streptophyta; class Magnoliopsida; order Caryophyllales; family Polygonaceae; genus Persicaria; species Persicaria maculosa. The sequence continues at coordinate 25,009,478 of OY998262.1, forward strand.
GAATCCGGGCCCTCTCAGGCCCATGGAAGGAGACATCCTGGGCATCATCTGTTTCTGAAATTGACCTTCGCCCATCTTTCCCTGAAGAACTATCCCTCTCGTCACTAATGCGCCTCTCCTTGCGGCCAGTTACACCACTAGCAATATTCTTAATACTCTTGAACCAGCTTACTTTCTTCTTAGACTTCCCTCCATTCTCATCATTCCCATTTCGATTTGCATCTGAACTTTCCTGGGCTTGCTCCTCCACATTATGCCGCCTCATCAATTCTTGAACGATTGGGGAATGCCCAACACACATCTCAAACTCCTCCATGGTCAACTGTCTCCCAGTCCCAACCTCCCTGACCTTCTTCCACATCCCATCTTCCCTTACTTCATTGACCACAAATTCTTTACCAGTGTCAAGGTTCTTTATAAGATACATCTCAGCACTTCCATTCCCAGTCTCCTTACAATCCACATTGACATTATCAACACAATTACCACCATCATTCCTCAACAAATCACACCCAGAATTCGGACTGAAATGAGAAACCTCGCTCTGAATCTCATCAGCCCCAACATTACCCTTTCTAGAGATCACCTTATTCAAACGAGCAAATCCCTCTCTAGGTGAATTATCAACAACAATGTCTTGAACAGCAACATGAACATCAACACAATTTTTCTTATTAACGCTAGTATTACTACTCACAGTCTTATTAGGAAATGAATGAATTGAAAAAATCGTACTAGGAGGAGAAGTAGATTTACGAGTAGAGCTCTCGGATTTTGATCGAACCATGCTTAAACTGGAAGAATCGGGATGAATCCTGGAGCTGCGAACGTTGGCGGTGAGATGGACAGCGGAAACAGATCGAGCGAAATCGATGCCGTAGTCGGAAAATGAGGGTCTACGGCGGGAGAGAGTAGAGTCGGAGGAGAGTCCAAGGGTGCGAAGGAGGCGATCACGGCGCTGCTCGAGGGAAGAGGAAGAGAAGGCAGTGTCGGAGATCCAATCGTCGTAGTTCTGGACAGACATTGGAAACTTAGGGCACGGCTTGCCAGTGCGGAGAGCAGTTGAGGCGTGATGGCCATGGCAGTGGGAAGGGCGTGTGTGAGACGGAGAGTTGAAAGCGAACTCCTCCTCGTCGGAGACGGGAGTTGAGGAATTGGAAGAGGATAGAATCCGATCAAGGGATTCGTAGAAACAGTCGTGCTGCTCTCCTTCTTCCTCCTCCTCCTCGGTGGAATCGTCGGTGCTAGCGTTGTTCATGGTGAGGGCATTTCCGGCGAGGGAAAGTGCCCTAGCAGCGGCATCCGGCGACGCCCCGGATGAGGCGCGTACAGTACGGGTGCCGTTTCGAGCCGGTGAAGCAAAGAAACGCGGTTCGAGTAGGAGAGTACAGTTGAAGGGATTCCGGTGAGATAAAGACTGTTTCAGTTTGGGGAACTGTGCAGATCCGGGAGAGGCCTGTGCAGTGCAGTCGGTGCAAAAATACAGGCAACCGGGTGAGAAAAAACAGTGAAAGCGAAAGGGCAAAACGACGTCGTATAGATGAGAGGCTTTTTTCCATGTGAATCAAGTACTATTAACGTGACTTGCAACCTCATAATGTGAAGGACTTGATGATGATTAAGGACTTTACAGACCCAAAATCTCATAATTCTAATGCGTTTTTTCTATGATTAGTAACAAGCTAATTAAATTATACTCCCTCTGTTCGGCAAAACTTGTTATTTTAGGATGTTAGTTTTGTTTAAAAAAACTTGTCATTGTAGGTATTTTGCCTTTCACTTTACAAAAATGTCTTTGATATGATTGATGGTTTGTTAGTTATAGTTTTTGATAAAGTAAAAAAGGAGGGTAATAATTGAGGGTAAATTAGTATATTTGTTAATTGCCTTAAAACTTGTAAAATAAGCTAAAATGACAAGTTTTGCCGAACGGAGGGAGTACAAGTCTGAAATGTTGAAATGTAAATCATTCAATCCAACCGGAGTGTAAATTTAAACTCGAGTTTAAAATTGTAATCAAACTCGACTTGTTTAGTAAATAAGCGAGTCCGAGTAGAGTTTTTGCTTGTGACATAATAACTTGAATGAAGTTTTATAAATTTTACAAAATTTGAGCTTTCGAGATTGAATTGAGCTAAGTCAAGCTCTAAATCGAGAATAAAATTGTATACTCGGCTCGTTTAATAAATCAACGAGCTGTACTTTTATTCGAATTGACTCTGATTTGAACTCGAGTTCTTCGATTCATATAATTCACAACTCACATTAACACATTAAACTCATTTAATTTCATTTACATGAACTAGCAAGTATATATGAATCGCTCTTTTAATTATTAACTATATAAAGATGGTGTCGAATTAAACATTTAAGTAGCTTTTAAATGAGGGGCTTTTGGTTAAATCGATATTTTGATAGACTGATTTGTTATTTTAATTTTCAATACTGAAAGTGAATTAATAGAGCTAGCTGAATTAATGAATGAATTTAAGTGAATAATTAAAGTGATAAACAAGTAGAAGAAGGCACAACGGAGGCATGTGGCTAAGCATGATTAGTTTAATCAGACAGCCCTCGTGTATTGATTCCAAACAGCCTGTTTGTGCTTAATATCAAATGGATTCCAACTTACTAATTAATCTTTTTTAATTGCGATTTCATTTCATCGCCATAGCTAGCTGTTAGCTATAAGTTTAATCACACAGCACAACGGAGGTACGTACGCGAGATTGAACTTTGCTAAAAAAAATATAATTAGCGATCAAATTGATCCATCTTTGGCTTGTTTGCTGATGTCAGCCCAATAATAATACTTCATTAAAAAAAAACCTCAAAACTATATAAAATACATGAGTCTTAAATTGTTAAAAAAATAATAATAAAAAAAAATATTTTTTACATATAGTTTTTAGCTTTTTAAAATACGTATCTATCAAAAAAAAAAAAAAAAACGACTTATATTACATACTACTATATATGCTTATAACCTGTAGAAAATCATTTACTTTTGCATCTAATTAATTAAACTAGGGACTAGCTAAATGTAAGTAATTGAATGTATAAACTATGTATTTTTAAAAATAAATGTTGATTATATATATCATGTAAATGTTTGTGACTCTGTGATCCGATCCGGTGAAGATCTTTCATGTATTTAATTGCCAAAGGATCTTTCATGTATTTAATTGCCAAATGAAGGTTGATATATATTTCAATTTAGGGTCTTATCCTATGTCTTTAAGATATAGGATAGAAAAACCGATAGTTAAAAGAAGAAGAAGTTAAACAAAGTTGAATAATTCATATTCATAACATATACTCCGGTAGAAGGGGCCATATATTGGAAAGTAGGGAAACTGCAGCAAATACATAAATGATATATAATTTGGCCCTTTGAAATCACAGAAAGACAGAATGAAGGGGCCATATATTCATATATCCAGATCGGTTGTCTTTTATTTGAGCTCTTTTAATCTACAAACAAATTAAGCTTAATTACTTGGTTTTAATGAGTTAATTAAGTGTTTGCATTGGGGGTAATTTCATTTTAGGATATTGCATGCCATCAAATTGACCGGTAGAACACGAGCTTCTACTTCTAGCTAGCAGGTCTGATAACAAAAAAAACTTGGTTTTTGAAGGGTTGTACAATATGAATGAAGAGATAAATATAAAAAGTGAAGTTAAGAAATTCAAGTGGGTTTCATGGATGCTCTCTTCTTATATATAGGCTAGGATGAACTGTAAATCAAACTTTCTTTACTTTGTATGATTTATGTACGAATTATTCGTTTAGTATAATATAATTATTCATATGTGTTGTTTTTTCATATGAAAATTATTCGTATGCTGTAACATAATTATTCGTATGAGTTATGTACGAATAATTTTTCTTTTTAAATTTTCCTTTAAATCTTAAACGTTAATTTTTTTAATTCAACGCTTCATATTTGTGATGGGTTTACAAATGATATATCTATATCTAATTATCTATAGATAAATAGATAGATCTATAGACGGACACAGTGTAATGTGACTTCTATCGCCACAATGAAACAGCCAAATACAAAGAGATTGTAAAGAGTTGCAACAACAACTATGATCCTGCACTTACAGTGCTGAGATCTAATGAATTTGAAGAATAAAAGAGTTGCTTTTACTGCTCTATTGGAAGAGCCAAAATGCTGATGAAATAGGAGGAATGCTGCCTCTCTTCATTGATGGGAGCTGATCCCCAAAACCCTACAAAAAAGGAAATGCAAGAGGATGTTCCTTAAATACCATCACATCACACACATGATCAATCACGTGATGGGAGAGGTGTCTCTACTGAGCATGACAGCTCATTTACAGCAGCAAAAACAGCATGATAAGAAAAGGGAAAAGAAAACTAAAGTATGTGTGTAACACTTAGGAAATAAGCTAAGGAAGCTAAGGAAAACATAAACATAAGCTTATATGAACCATAAGCCTATATTCTTCATATCCCCTCCTCAAGTTTGGCATGATGGCGGACCAATCAGGCCTAACTTGGAAGCAAGGAAGAAATGATGCTTTTCTCCCAATGGTTTAGTCAAAACATCAGCCACCTGGACACCAGTTCTGATGTGTTGTGGTTGAACAAAACCTTCTTGCAGCCTTTCTCTCACAAAGTGACAGTCAATTTTGAGATGCATTGTTCTTTCATGGAAAACAGGGTTTTCAGCAATGTGAATGGCAGCTTTGTTGTCACAATATAGAGGAATTGGTAGGGGAGTTTGTATCAGCAAAGCCTTTAGCATGCCTTCTACCCAAACTAGCTCACTTGTTATGTTGGACATACTTTTGTATTCAGCCTCAGCTGATGATTTGGAAACAGTCTTCTGTTTCTTTGTCTTCCAGGACACTAATGAACTACCAATGAATACACAAAAGCCAGTTAGAGATCAGGCACGGAACTGGCAAGCTCCCCAATTTGCATCACAAAATGTCGTGATCTGTAATGGTGTAGATGCTGAGTAGAATAATCCAACAACAACTGTGCCCTTCAGGTACTTTACCACATGCAAAGCTGCTTGATAATGAGTGTTCTTTGGATCAGTCATAAATTGACTAAGATGCTGAACTGCATAAGAAATGTCTGGTCAGGTCAAGTTCAGAAATAAGAGTCTCCCAATCAATCTTCTGTACACTTCTGGATCAGCTAATGATTCTCCGCTGTTTGTGGAAAGTTTGAGACCCCTGGGCAAGGGAAAGGGAGATGCTTTGCATTCCAACATGGAGCAATCCTTAAGTATGTCATGCACATACTTCTTCTGGTGTAAGTAAATGCCTGATTGATTCCTTTCAATCTCCAGGCCAAGAAAGTATCTAGCTTCTCCTAGATCTTTAATAGTGAAGGCTCTATGCAGTGCGGCTTAGTTGCTTCAATTTCTTCTAGGTCATCTCCAGTCAGGAGTAAATCATCTACATAGATGAGAGCCACCACAATTCCAGTATGGACTTTCTTGACAAACATAGAGTAATCCTCCATGGTTCTGGTGTAACCAGCTTGAGTTAAAAACATGCATAGCTCCACATTCCACTGTCTTGAAGCCTGTTTGAGACCATATATTGATCTCTTTAGTCAACAAATCTGACCTGGTCTAGCCAACTGGTATCCCTCATGAGGTTTCATGCAAACCTCTTCTTCTAAATGCCCATGTAAGAAGGCATTGTTTACATCAAGCTGATGTATAGGCCAGTTCTTTTCTGCAGCAACTGCAATCACAATTCTCACTGAGGTAAACTTTGCTACAGGTGAGAATGTATGTTTGTAGTCTTTCCCTTTAATCTGATTGTACCCCTTTGCCACCAATCTAGCCTTGAACCTTTCCACAGAGCCATCTGGCTTATATTTCACTTTGTAAACCCATTTACTCCCAATGGCTTTCTGCCCAGGAGGTAAATCTGTAAGATCCCAAGTTCCATTGCTTTCTAAGGCTTGGATTTCCAACTGCATTGCCTTTATCCAACTTGGATCATTGCAGGCCTGCTTGTAGTGTGATGGCTCATATACATTTGCCATACAAACAATGAGTGAGGAAATGCAGGATCTTGATCATGAATATCTGTTAGGCATGTGGCTAAGAAGGAGTTGGACATTGAGGAATTGTTTGGGTTAAAAGGATTAACAAAGTCTTCAAATCTTCTTGGTCTGACATTTGCCCTCCCAGATCTTCTAAGGGGTGGAAAGGCTATGGGATCATTTAGGAAATTGACTGGTGGTTGATCAACAGAGCTTGAATGGCTCTGATTGATGGTTGGATTAGAGTTAGGAGTGGATGATGAGCTTTCTGATGTGGTGTTTGGGACAAAATCATTGTTTGGTGGGAGGTTTGTGTTAGAGGAAGTGGTATTTTGTGGAGTGTTTTGTGGAGTTGGGAAAGAAAATGGTTGAAATTGATAATCATCAGCAGGGTTGACAAGAGGCAATGTAGGTTGGGTGGGATTTGGTTTGGAATGTGAGGACAGTCTCTCACCTTCTTTGAAGGGAAATATATGCTCATGAAAAATGACATCTCTGCTCACATAAGTTCAGTTTGTCTCTAAGTCCCAAACTTTGTAGGCCTTTTGACCATGAGGGTATCCAAGGAAGACACATCTTCTTGCCTTTGCCTTCATTTTATCTTTCATGCTATGAGGAACACTGGCATAACATAAGTACCCAAAAACTCTCATCTCATCATAATAAACCTGCTTCTAAAGCAACCTTTCATAAGGTGTATCCCAGTTGAGAACTGCAGATGGAAGCTTGTTTATGATATGAGTAGTTGTTAAGATGCAATCTCCCCAGAATTTGAGAGGCAAACCTGCATGAAGCCTCAATGCCCTTGCTGTTTCCACCAGATGCTTGTGTTTTCTGATGTATAATTCCTTCTGTAGCACAAAATTCTCTGCACTGCTTGGAGACAAACTCAGTTCCATTATATGTCCTTAGACACTTAACCTTCTTGTTAAACTGTATCCTCACATAAGCCACAAAATCACAGATGAGTTTAAACACTTGAGATTTTTCTCTGACCATAAAGGTCCAAGTTGTTCTAGTGTTGTCATCAAGAACCGTAAGAAAATAGTGAAATCCATTATAGGTAGCCACTTTATAAGGCCCCCATAAATCCATATGAATCAGATCAAATGGATTTTCAGCAATGTTGTTACTTCTTTCAAAAGGAAGCCTGTGATGTTTAGACAAAGAGCAAATGTCACAATTTAAGTCTGAAAAATTCAACTGATTAGCAAACTGTAGATGTTTCATCATAGACATAGAACTGTGACCTAGTCTTGCATGAACAACTATCAAATCAGTGCTAACTTTATTACAACTGCCTTGGCAGTAATCAAAACACTTCTTGATGCTCTTGTCAATTTTCTTCAACTGCTCCCATTCTTGAACTTGATCTTCTGATAGCACTCTATACAACCCATGTCTTTTGATTCCCTTTAGCATAATTCTCTTGGTCCCAGGGTCCTGAATTAGACAAGATAACCGAGTAAAGTGAGCTATCATGTCATGTTTATCAAGCAGCCTGCCTACAGATAATAATCTGTGTTGAAAATCAGGAACAAGTAAGACATGATCAAGAACAAGACTTTCTGTCAACTGTAATACAGCCATTTCATCTACAATTTTGATGGAGCCATCAGGGAGACCAATGTGCACAGGTCTATCCAGTTTTCTCTTTCTGAGAAATTTGTCACAAGCTGGCATCATATGATCACTGGCCCAGTGTCTATGATCCAATCTTTGACACAATTGTCTGCCATTACTATATTAGCAGAATAAGGTAGTATTTTACCTGCAAAATTGGCAAAAGAAGTATCTGATTTTCCTTTCATCTTCCTCATTATCTCTTGGTAAACAACATTCACCATGCTTGAGTCCAGATTCCCTCCATCAGATCCATCATAGTCATCCATGGGACTGTTCAGCATACCTCCATTCATTGAGCCTGCAACATTCACAAATCCTTTCTGAGCATTCCCACTCTTTTCTCTTTCTTTAGTTCCTTTGAACCATTCAGGATATCCATGTATCCTAAAGCACTCTTCAACTGTATGACCTCTTATATTGCAATGAGTACAATTTTTCTGAAGCTTCAGCTGCCTCTTGATCTCTTTCCAATCCTTGTTGGATGATTGACTACCACCTGAACTCGGAAATGATGATCTATGTTGCTGGTTCCCTCCATAATTCGTATTCCCCTGTTGGCTTGAATTGTCTTTCATAGCAGCAAAGGCACTGGTCTCTGATGTCCCAGACTGCCCTCCAATGGTAGGATCATTTCCTGTTTTCACTTGTTGTAGGATGTAGAATGCCTTTCCAATTGTAGGAAGTGGATCTGTGGCTAGAATCTGATTCTTGGCTGCATCAAACCCATCATTCAAACTAGTGAGCAACTGCATCAACCGGTTTCTCTGCTCCATTTCTTCAAACTTTCTGGTTAGATTGCATTTACAGCTTGTCATAGCTCCACAACTGATAGATCATAGGCACATTTGTCTGGCTATACCTCTCTACTAGTTCATCCCATAGCTGCTTTGTAGAGCTCACAAACATCAGTCCCTCAGCTATATTCTTTGCCATAGAATTTAAGATCCAACAACGAACCATATAATCAGATCTAATCCATTTTTGCGAATTTTCAGCTCCATCAGCAGGTCTCAGACAAGTACCTTCTATAAACCCCAGCTTACATTTTGCTCCTAGAGCCATAGTCACTCCTCTACTCCAAGTCATGAAGTTTGTTCCATCAAATGGAACTGCAACAAGTTGAGCTCCTGGGTGATCAGAATTTGACAAAATAAAGTGGGTCATTAGGATTACTTTGGTTGGCCATATCTACCTCTGTTGATTGCTGCTCTTCACCAGGTCTGGGAGGACTGAACATCAACGATTGTAAGGACCTTGAGCACGAGCTTTGAAGCAATCAAAACCGTCGAGCTCTGATACCATGTAAAGAGTTGCAACAACAACTATGATCATGCACTTACAGTGTTGAGATCTGATCAATTTGAAGAATAAAAGAGGTGCTTTTACTGCTCTATTGGAAGAGCCAACATGCTTATGAAATAGGAGGACTGCTGCCTCTCTTCATTAATGGGAGTTGATCCCCAAAACCCTACAAAAAAGGAAATGCAAGAGCATGTTCCTTAAATACCATCACATCACACACATGATCAATCACGTGATGGGAGAGGTGTCTCTACTGAGCATGACAACTCATTTACAGCAGCAAAAACAACATGATAAGAAAAGGGAAAAGAAAACTAAAGTATGTGTCTAACACTTAGGAAATAAGCTAAGGAAGCTAAGGAAAACATAAACATAAGCTTATATGAACCATAAGCCTATATTCTTCATAGAGATTGAAGCAACAACAAGTGACCCTTTGCATGCGTGCAGTGTAGTGCAGGGGAATTGAAAAATGTCATATGATATGACAACAACTATATATATATATATATATATAATCTAATTAATGACATCATAGCCTCCAACGGTCCAACTAGGTTGAGTGGAATTTAAAGTATCTTTTGAGTTTGTCAGTCATATTCAGCTAGCTTGATCTAGTTACCATTCATGAATGGTCCTTTGGTGGTCCAAAAAGCTTTTTGAATCATGATTCTTAATTTGCTGGTTTAGAAACAAGTATAAAAGCTCTTTTGAATCATCATGCTATTTTTTATTCCCTATCAATGTGTGTTTTTGCAATGGGCCACTATAAAAACGCCTTCACTACACTTTTTTTTCGGTTGAAATAAGTTGTGGCCATTGATCTCACTCATAGACTGGCACAGGACTATTCAAATTTGAGAAGCGAATCTTTAATATCGGTTTTTTTTATCCTAATAAGATTTCCGTTTTAGAAAAAAATATATCCTTAATTAAAATGTCGATTACCTAAATTTTAAATTAGATTTCTATGTTCGTTTATTTTTTATAGGGTATCTTTCCTAATTAGGATCTTATCCTATGTCCTGAAAAACCGCTTTAATATCAAAGATTTTAACTGAAATGTCAAAACTCAAAACTACAGTACATTTTAAGGGTTCTTTTTGGAGTAGTGCAACTATTTGACGATAAGTGGTGAGCAATTGAGCATATCTCTAGAGTAGAAGCCCTTTCATTAACTTTCCATAATAGTTCAAAACCTTTGAATTATTTTATTATAGTCTCTAACATTTAAAATTCATTACATTATCTACACCGTGACATACGAATGACATTTCATAAGAGAAATCAATTTGGTAGTATATTGCCTCTCACAAGAAAACCTTGACATTTTGCGATTTTGTGCTTTGTTGTTGGATGCTAGTTGAATTGAATTTCCATTTAATTAAATGTCATCCGGATGCTACGATATACATATAAATGACGATAAATGGAAGGATGATGTTGCCTTCGGGATAACGTTTGAAATGATCTTTAAAGGTCAGGGACGATGATAGAACAACTTAAATAGATATCAAATAAAAGTTTAAGGATGATGGGTGTAATTCACCCAAATATTTTCTTACAAGTTATGATTTTATTTTTGTAATTTTGTAATTTGAAATAAAATTTCTTATTTTCTTAGTACAATCAACTTAGCTCGACCAAGTGAACAATGGAAATGGAGCAGCTCTGCCCTCTCTCTAGAAAACCCTAGAGAGAGAATAGGAAACCTCTTGGTAGATGTCTTGAACCATTTACAATTTTCAACATCTCTAATCAACAACTAAAATCTAACATCATCTATCAACGGTCAACACCGCTCACAACAACAATCACAAAAAACAAAAGGGGAAAATAGGGAGTTTCTCTCAGCCCCAATCTCCCACGTACAAGAACCGGAAAACAGAGATTTTAACCTTAAAAACAAAGTTGTTTACGATTTCAAAAATCTAGATCTGCTCCGACATGGTTGGTGGTCGGAGGTTCCACCCCCACCGTGTGCCTCTCCACCCTCATAAATCTCAGATCTGGAGGTTTTTGGCCCAGATCTGATATCAACCACCACCCCTTTGGCGAGGCCAAGCACCGCCACCACCATTGTTTTCCGGCTATCAACCCACCATTTCTCCACTGCCATCCCCTCCTTCACCAGGTCACAAAACTTCAAGCGACCTCCACTTTCTTCCGGCGACTAGCTTATTGCTCCTCTCCAACCACCCCTTCCATCACCCTCCTGCTCTAAAAAATCTTTAGTAAAAAAAAATGATTATTGAGCAGATCCTAGGTTGGCGATGCTTCCCTGGTGGCGCCACTGCCACCTCCAGCTTTACCAACGTCGGGGCACTAATCAAACCCTATCACTGGTGAGTATTTCATGCTTAACAACCACGAAGGGAAAAAAAACTCTAACCGGAGTATTTCACTATTGTGGCCGCCTTGTTGGCCTGCCAAACCACAAGCCCACCGTCTTGTCAAACCCACCATCAGCCTCTCCCTCATTGGCAACCCCTGGTCTCGGGCTCCGCTCGGCCTCCCTGGTGGCTGGTCTTGGGCTCCATTTCTCCCTTCTTGCTTCCTTGGTCGTCGTTTGGGGTTCCGGGTCCTTCCACTCCGATTTCTTTCGAATCAGCTGTCTCCAGTTGGGTTAATGCTATCGATAAGGATGACTTGGACATGTGTGTATTACAGCCAACCCCCTGCATAATGAAGAAAATGGCTAGCTGCTACTACAAAAATGTAGACAAGCACCTAAAGGTGGACTTTGCTCTCACTAGAAGGGAAGAAGCTCTTATAGCGAATATGAAGTTCCCTATGACCCAACAGTGGCTGAAGGCTGCTTCTAGTCTCAGCCTTGGTCAGGTTATGAATCCCATTACCTTTCGCTCAGTTATTAAATATCGTATGGGAATTGAGTTGTTTACTACGGGTTCCAAATGCCCCGTGTGTGAGAAATGCATTTTGGATGTGTGGGGGAGATCATGCACTTGCTTGTGCAGCTGATATTGCTGTTAAGCATCATCATAATGTGGTGCGTGATGTTTTGTAGGATGAGTGCTTGAAGGCCGAAATCTCTGTTCGTAAAGAGGCGTCTACCGGCATGGTTGATGACAAGGGATGAGAGCTTGGTCCAACCGATATTCTGTTCTACAACTGGTTCCAAGGCAAAGACGTGGACATTACGGGAACTTCTATCTTCAGTTCGGCTGGTCTTTTAAGTTTCATTTCGGGTAAAGCGGCTAGAGTGGCTACTGATAACAAAAGCAAGAAGTATAAGGATGCTTGCAGTGCCAAGGGTTATCACTTTCTGCCGTTTTCCTTTTCCACTATTGGTGACATAGATGATAACGCTATGGGATTTCTCAAGCGGGTGTGTGGGGTCGTTAAGGGGTTACCCGGATATAAAAGGGATTCTTGTCACACTTTGACTAGGATTGCATTTCCCGAAGGGCACTTCATGTGGGAAAGATGGGCTTCGTGCGCCCAACATTTGTTAGACGCTTTGAGCGGTGCGGCACTAGCTATCGCGGAGGAGGTTGTTGACTCTATTACGAGGGTGGTTAACCTATTTCTTAGTGGCCGTTGTCCTACCTCCTTGAGTGAATTTGTCGCGAGTGCTCCTCTCACGCCTCTCCTTAAGCCGGGTGGAGGGATTCGACCCATAGCTGTCGGGTCGATTTGGAGGCGCTTGGTGTCCAAAGTGGCTGCCTCTTCAGTTGGTAAAACCCTTGGGCCGTATTTGGAGGATATGCAATTTGGTGTGGGTGTTTCAGGAGGCGGAGAAGTGGTGTTGCATGCGGTCAATCGATTAGTAGAAGCTCAAGGGTATGATAATAGCATGTCTATGCTTCTGGTTGATTTCAAAAATGCTTTTAATCTTGTTGATCGTAGTGCTATGATTAAGGAGGTTCGTCATATGTGCCCTTTCATATCCCACTGGGTTGAGTTTTGCTATGCAGGTCCTGCTCGCTTATATTATGGTGATCATGTCCTATATTCGTGTCAGAGAGTTCAGCAGGGTAACCCTCTTGGACCTTTAATTTTCTCGCTTACACTACATTCGTTGATTTGTAAGGACAAGGGTAGTTGTGAGCTTAAGTTAAATGCTTGGTACCTTGATGATGGGACACTCATAGGAGACAAGTTGATGGTAAGCAAGGTGTTTGCCATCATCTAGGAAGATGGCCTGAACTTAGGACTTCACCTCAATGTTGATAAAACAGAACTATTATGGTCGAGTGAGGACCCACGTTGTAGGGGAGTCGGGGTGTTCCCCAAGCATATTTCACACCCGGTGGGTGGAGTTAAGCTTCTTGGTGGAGCTGCTAGCTTGGATCTTTCCTTCTGCAATGAGGTGATGATGAGGAGAGTTGTGAAAACTAATGCCCTAATGGAAGCCATCAAGAAGTTAGAAGATCCTCAATGTGAGTTATTGCTCCTATGAGCTTGCTCGGGTGTTTCTCGTTTGTACTTTGCGATGCGAACAACCCCGCCCCCATGTTTTATAGATGCCTAATGTATTTTTGACGATTCTTTGAGGTCTTCAGTGGAACAGATAGTTACGCTTGGAGGATCAGGCTTTGACCCTTTACAGTGGCGTTTGTTTACTATGCCCTTAGATTATGGTGGACTTGGGGTCTACACCGTTGTGGACACGCTGCATTATGCCTTTCTCGCTTCGAGGATCCAGTCCCGTGGTTTGCAAGATCGTATTTTGAGGAGCGCTGAAGTGACTGGTGATGGGCCCTCTTTCGATTTAGCGGTCTCCAGTTGGGTTAATACTATCGATAGGGATGTCTTGGACATGTGTGTATTACAGCCAACCCCCTGCCTAATGAAGAAAATGGCTAGCTGCTACTACAAAAATGTGGACAAGCACCTCAAGGTAGACTTTGCTCTTACTGGTAGGGAAGAAGCTCTTATTGCGAATCTGAAGCTCCATATGGCCCAACAGTGGCTAAAGGCTGCTCCTATCTCCGGTCTTGGTCAAGTTATGAATCCCGTTACCTTTTGCTCAGTTATTAAATACTGTTTGAGAATTGAGCTATTTAGTGCGGGGTCCAAATGCCCGGCTTGTGAGAAAGGCATTTTAGATGCATGGGGCGATCACGCACTTGCTTGTGCTGCTGATATTGGTGTTAAACATCATCATAATGTGGTGCGTGATGCTTTGTATGATGAGTGTTTGAAGGCCGGAATCTCTGTACGTAAAGAGGCATCGACTGGTATGGTTGATGATAAAGGAGGGGAGCTTCGACCAGCTGATATTCTGTTCTACAACTAGTTCCAGGGCAAAGATACCTGTGTGGACATTACCGGAACTTCTATCTTCAGTTCGGCTGGCCTTTTAAGTTTCATTCCTGGTAAGGCGGCTAGAGTGGCTGCTGATAACAAACGGAAGAAGTACGAGGATATTTGCAAGGCCAAAGGTTATCACTTTCTACCATTTTCTTTTTCCACTATTGGCGACTTGGAGGATGATGCTATGCGACTTCTCAAGTGGGTGTGTGGGGTCGCTAAGAGGGTACCTGGATATAGTAGGGATTTTTGTCACACTCTGACTAGAATTGCATTTAGTATTCAAAAGGGATGCGGAGCTCAACTTGTTAGCCAGCTCCGATCCAATTTTATGTAGACACTTTTATTATAATATAATTATTATTAAAATAAATAAATAAATAATAATAATAATAATAATAATAATAATAATAATAATAATAATAATAATAATAATAATTGACTAATTGAAAAAGGTAAATAGTAAACAGTAAATTAAGGGCCCGAGAGTCGTGCTCACGAATGAAAGTGCAAATAATAAAAAGATGGAATGAAGCCCTTTAAGCTAATGTGACAAAAGAAAAGTAAGTTAAGGGCTCGAAGCCGAGCCCACGAATGAGGATGCTCTATTAAAGGTGCTTTGGCTCTTTGTAGAGAGACTAACAAAATCTAGTTTGCAAAATATATGCTCTTTCACCTATGTTTTTTTTTCCGGAAATTTCGCGTGGTACCTGTTTGGGAGTAAATTTCGTGTTTACTTAAACATTATCATGTGAGCTCATGAAATTGTTGTCGAGAAAGATTTCATGTGATGCTTTATATATTAAACGCGAATACAAATTGATTAGCGATAATTACAAGCAAGTAAATGAGTGCGCAAAATGTGTTACGTATCAAATACATTATTGGGACAACTTGTAAACTATCCATATTAGGTGGCTAAATTAGCCAACTATACACGTTTAGAAAAAATTTAGCAAAATATACAATTGTTATCATGCTCTCCTCATCCCGTGTGTACAGTGCGCTCTCTCCCCCTAGGGCCCACCCTCCCTCCCTCCCTTCCCATTTACAGACTACAGGTAGCCCACGTAGCTCCCTCCCTCTCTTTTCTTTTTTTTTTTCTTTTTTTTTTTTTTTTGAACTGGAAAAAATTTGGCAATAGGGAGACCCTATATACCAAGAGCATCCAAATGGATGAAATTCTGAAGCATAGAATCGTCAGGCATCTGATTCCCATGGAAAGCAAAGTCTAAATGCGATAATCTGTCCGCAGTTCGGTTTGCTTCCCGAAAGATGTGACGAATCTGAACAAGTCGGAAGAAACCTAGGGAGACTAGACTGTCTGAGACAATCATTTCCGAATCTCCTGAAGGTTTCCCAGAACCCTTTAGGCTGTTAATGATAGTGATATTATCACCTTCAATTATAAGATTATTTATTTTAAGGTTTATTGCAGCTGTAATGCCCTTCCAAAGTGCAAATCCTTCCGACCCAGTGACCGAAAGGATTGGGCTTGGACCAGCTTCAGCATAGATCGGGTTCCCCCTATGGTCTCTGATAATGTATCCAAATGTTCCTATGGATTTTGATGATAGAGCCCCATCAAAATTTAGTTTGTAGATCCCCTCAGAAGGGGCTTGCCATTTAACCTTGCGTCGTTCTGTTTTATTTGCGTTTTTGGCCGTTATGTTTGTATTTGTTTCATTTTCATGTTGATCTACTGTGTTATGCCATAGCGAGGCCTGTTCCTTTGCGAATGTTGTTATGCTAAGTATGTCGGACTTTGAATTTTCAAAAAGAGCTTTGTTTCTAAAGTACCAAATACTCCACCATGTAAAGGTCAGTTTGATAAATCTCTGGGTGTTCAGTTCCTCCTTTATTGCTTGTATATTTTTGTTCACGTTATTTTCTTGCGAGGTACATCTATCCAGAATTGATAGTATGGATCGGTCCATTATTGATATAGCAGCTCGTGAAATGGGACAGTTCCAAAGAAGGTGTTCAAGGTCTTCGTAGTTTGAGTCGCAGTGATGGCAAATAGTTGGGATACCCAGACCTCTACAAGCTAATCTTACAGAAGTAGGAATTCCATTTTTTGTGATTTTCCAAAGAAAAGATTTGATCTTGGGTGGTATGTCCAGATTCCATATCCATTTGAAATCTGATTTTGCATGGTGCGCTTTGTCAGCTAATAGAGCCACTGCCGAACAAGTGGAGTACCAACCATTCCTGCTCCATTTTCAGTACAGCCTATCCATGTGTATGTTCTTCGGTATCGGTGTTGCTTTTATTAGTTGGATCGTTTCTTTGGGTAGTATGTTTTTGAAGTTGTTATGTAATTTATCCGTATCCCACATTTTGTTTTCTTTTATGTAATCTGCTACTATTGTTGTTGTGTCAATGTGATGGTCATTGGACACCATAGTAATTAGTGGGGCTTCTCCACACCAGTGATCGAGCCAGAAGTTGATGTTGTTCCCATTACCAACAGACCATCGAAGGCCTTCTTTGAATATAGGTAATAGTTTCATGAGTTGTGTCCATTGCCAAGATGTGTTACCCTTCCTTTTGTAGTTTAGTATGCTCTGATTTTTGAGGTATTTTTCCGTTATTAAAGAAACCCAAGGACTGTGTGGTTCTGCTAGGATTTTCCATATTAGCTTCATCTGCAGTGCTTTATTCATGTCTTCTGAATTTCGGAGCCCCAGGCCCCCATTATTTTTGGATTTACATACCTCAAACCAACTAATCAAGGGTTTATGCCTTGGTCCTTTATTCCATAGGAAGTTCCGGTTTATCTTGTCGAGTTCCGCATGTATACCTTTAGGTAGTAGGAAACATTGCATGATGTGTAATGGTTTCGCGGATAAAGTGGTTTTAATGAGAGTGCATCGGCCTGCTTGAGATAGACAGTTAGCTTTCCACTTTTGTAGTTTTGATCTTGTGCTCAAGAGAATTTCATTAAATACATCCTTCGTTACCTTTCCACAAATAATAGGACACCCTAAATATGTCCCTATATTATTTGTGAAAGGGATTTGCAGTTCGTTTTGTATAATCGTTTTTTGATAGTTTGTTGTGTTTGTGGTAAGTTGGAATTGGGATTTATGCCTATTAACTTTTTGGCCTGATAATGAGCAATATTCAAAAAGTATCTTATTAATTTGGTCACAGGCCGTCTTCGTTGCTGAAGTAAAAATGATGATGTCGTCGGCAAATGCCAGGAATGGCAGCCTTGTCCCATTACGAACTAGTTTGATTCCTATATGTGTCCTTTGTTTTGTAGCCTCTTTGTGAAGCCCACGTGCAAGCACCTCAGAAAGAATGAGGAAGAGGTAAGGAGATAGTGGATCACCTTGTCTTAAGCCTCTCGTTGGAGTGAATAGTTCTGTTGGTTCATTGTTTACAAGTACTGAGTAGGATACGGTGGTTATGCATTCTCTAATCCATTCAGTGAAGAGTGGAGAGAATCCAAACCGAGACATAACCGAGAGGAGGAAGTCCCAATCTACCATGTCAAATGCTTTTTCCATATCTAGTTTGACTGCCATCCATCCTATGTTCCCTTTCTTTTTCGTAAATGAGTGGAAAATTTCGTTTGCGATTAGTATGTTGTCTTGTATAGATCTTCCTGATGTAAATGCACTTTGTAAGGGATTAATGATTTTGGGGATTATTTTTTTCAATCTGGTTGCCAGAACTTTTGAAATAATTTTATATGTGGTTGAGCATAAGCTAATTGGCCTATATTGGGAGGTTGTCTTGGGGTCTTCACATTTGGGTATTAATGCTATGAACGTATGATTTATTTGTTTTAGTATTCTTCCACTAAGGAAGAAGCTTTTAACCGCCTTAATTACCGAGGGTCCAACAATGTGCCAATACTTTTTGAAGAAACCAGCTGGGAACCCATCCGGCCCTGGGGATTTCTCGTTTGCTAGTCCAAAGACTGCGTTCTTTATTTCTGTGTTGTTAATTTGCCTTGTTAGCCAGTTATTGTCCTCATTTGATATCTCTTTTTGTATATTGTCTAAAAGGTCGCTTTTGATTAATGGTCTTTGTTGTTGTGAATATCGTTTAGCAAAGTCCTCTTTAATGACGTCACGTATCTCATTATCCTTAGTCAATGTAACCCCTGTAGTTGTTTGTATGAACTTTATGATATTTCTGTTTCGACGTCCCGTTGCTACTCTATGGAAGTACTTCGTATTTGCGTCTATGGATTTTATGTGCTTTTTCTTAGCTCGCTGACCCCAGTATTTACTCTGGAAATTGAGTAAGGTTGTGTGCTTAGTGGTTAATCTCCTAATCTTACTTTCTAATGCTTGGTTATATGAGTTGAATAGTTGTAGTTGAAGGTCTTGCAGTTCCTTTTCAATTAGTGCTATTTTTTTAAATTTACGGAAAGCATCTGCATCCCTTTTAAACTTTTATTTTATTTTATTTTACTTTTCTTTATTTCTCGTTTCCTTTGTTTTTTCATTTCTTTCATTTTCTCCCTATAATTATCACATAAATTAGATTTACTACTAATTTATTTTTTTTAACTAATATATATTTTTTAATTAACATATATTTATTTATTTATTCACGTCCACACTTTTTTTAACCAACTTTGTTGACGTTGATGTTGACATTGCTGACGTCGATGTTGTTGACGCTATTAACAATGGCGTTTCTAACGACAATGTTGCTGACATCGTTAATGTTGACGTCGATGTTGCTGACGAAGCTTTAATTTGCAGACACTACAAAGTGAGTTCATATAACACATTAGAACTTTTTTCCTAATAAAAAATTGATGACAAAGAGCTATAATAAGAATTTTTTTGGTAGTGCCTTAATGTGTTTTAATAAAAATTACTCAAAATTATTTTTTTTTGGATCAAATTACTCAAAACTAATTTGCTGACAGCAACGGTGCTAACGTCGATATTGCTGACATCAACGTTGTTGATGCTAACGCCTCTAGTAATGATAGTAGATTGCTTTCTAATTAATATTACCAAAGAATTTGCGGACATAAGTTATAACATCAACAATAGAATTCGCGTCAGCATTTTTTTCGTGTCAGCACTTTTTTCACGTCAACACTTTTTTCGTTGCTGACGCTGACATTGGGTATGCCGAATTTGCTGACGCCGACAATGTTGACGTAGAGATGTCGGCATTGCTGACGCCATCGTGTTGACACCGACTATGGGGACTCCGACAATGCTGACGTCGAGGACGCCGACGATGTTAACGCCGAGGACTTCGAAAATGTTGACGTCGATGATGTTGACAATGGGGACATCGACAATGTTGTTGTCGCTGACAACGAGATTATGATTTGAGTAATGTCGGGGATGCTGACACCGATGATGATGACGCTGACGTTGCCGAAGTTGCTGACGACGATGTTGGTCGGGGATGCTGACGTCGATGTCGGGGACGCCAACGATGCTGGCGTCGGGGATGCTTAAGCCGACGTCAGTGCTGACGCTGTTTACAAGGATGCTGACGCCAACATCGAAAACGCTGACATCAGCATTGCTGATGCCATCTACGAGGATGTTGATGCCAACGTCGAAAATGCTCACGTCCGCATTGCTGATGTCGTCTATGAAGATGCTGACGCCGACGATGATGATATCGAAGATCAATATATTTGACACCATCTGGGAGCATTTTTTTTTCCGCACGTCAGTGCTGACGTCGCCGTTAGGAAAGCTGACGTCAGCATTGCTGACGCCGATTACAGAATGCTGACGCCAACGTTTTTTTCCACGCGCTAGTGCTGACGCTGACATCGAAAATGCTGACATCAGCATTGCTGACGCCGTTTGAGGGATGCTGACGCCGACGTCGGGAATGCTGACACCGTCTACGAGGATGCTGATGCCGACGGTGATAAAGTCGGGAATGCTGATGTCAGCATTGCTGACACCCTCTACGAGGATGCTGACGTCGACGGTGATGACATCGAAGATCAATATATTTGACGTATTAAGTCATTACGATTTATTTGGATTTCACAAATAAATTACATTAAAAATTTTATATAAAATATAAGAAGGGGAGAACAAAGAGACAAAGAAATGTTCTACAAAAAAAAAATGAATATTTTATTTTATTTTTGGTAGTGAGAAACAAAGAATAACGGTAAACAATTAAAACAAAGAATTTTTCAACACCGACGATGCTGACCTCCTTCCTCATCGATCTCTTATATTGCAAAAACGATGTCAGCAAATATATACCTACATAAAAATATTCATAAAAACGATATCAGCACTAAAAAATACGTATAAAAATGATGTTAGCACTAAGAAATAAACCAATTTTTAAGGACTCAAGCATACATATATACTTACATATATAATATGAAATTAAAAACGATGTCAGCACTAAAAATACGTATAAAAACGATGTCAGCGCTAAGAAATAAACCAATTTTTAAGGACTCAAGCATACATATATACTTACATATATAATATCAAATTAAAAACGATGTCGGCACTAAAAAATACGCATAAAAACGATGTCAGCACTAAAAATACTCATAAAAACGACGTCAGCACTAAAAAACAACCCAATTTCTAAGGACTCAAGCATACATATATATATATATATATATACCTACATATATAATATCCAACTAAAAACGATGTCAGCACAAAAAATACGCATAAAAACGATTTCAGAACTAAAAAATTATGTCAGTCTACTGGAGCTTAGCAAGATAAGCTAGTCTACTGGAGCTTGACGCTAAATCTCAGCAATTTGATCAGTTATCAACCTAACCTTGATTGTTCAAAGCTAACTTAAAACAGACACAATGTCACTAAGCTTGCCCTTAACTTAACAATTAGCAAAAAGAATTCCAACTAATTCTTCAACCATCCATAACTACTCCATACATACGTACAAAAAAGCACTGTCAAATAAACAAAAGCCAACAATGAGCACATGAAGCACTAACCGAGCGATTGTGTTCAAATTGATCATTGAATCATTGATGACCCGTGCGACGTGGTAGCACTTATCAATGTTTTCATGAGATTTACGAATTGAATCCGTCGTAGCCTAAACCCCAACCAAAAACAGCCAATCCAGTAACTCAAGCGGATCAACCACTCAAAAATCGTCGCACATTGACAAGCAATTCTTGAATTCAGAAGAAAAAAAACCTGCATTGGGCGCATAGCAGAGTCAAGGGAGGAAAGACGGTGGTCCAAGGAGCCCAAGATGGAGACGATCTTGTCGGAAATTGTCTGGTTCGTCTGCAGCGAGTCCGGCATTGAAGCGGTTCTGTGCCGCAGCATCTGCAACGACGAGGAGATCAGTCAGAGGAGGAAGGAGGCCCCACAATCACCTACCTAGTCGGAGATTAGGCAGAGGAGGAATAGCATCAAATCGTCCGCCTTCATTACGAAGCCGCCGGAGGCCTCGCAATCGCCAGGCTCTGCTCCTCCAACCTCGATTGCTGTCATCGTCGTCGTTGGAGAAGAGGAAGGAGGAAGGAGCATATCGATTGCCATCAACGGCGGCATTGGATCTCGCACAGCGCGCCGCTGCGCAACATAGAAGCGGATCTCGCCATCGCCTTCCTTCCCTCCCTCGTCATCGCATCCAGCCGCTCTAGCGATTTCTCTGATTTCTGGCGATTTCCTCATCGCACACCACTCGCCAGCCCTCGCCCTACCTCGGCCTTCAATTTCGACGAGGAAGCAGCCATATCGCATCCAGCCGCTCTAGTGATTTCTCTGATTTCTGGTGATTTCCTCATCGCACACCACTCGTCAGCCCTCGCCCTACCTCGGCCTTCAATTCCGGCGAGGAAGCAGCAATGGAAATCTGGAAATGGAGAGCGCAATGAGAGAGATCGAGAGGGGCAGATCTGAGAATTGGGGGTGGTTTAGATTTGAGATTAGGTTAAAATATATATGATGTATAGTTTTCTAATTTTTACCAAAACATGTATAGTTCTCTAATTTAGCCGAAAATTTGTGTCTTCGGCGCAAATTTTCTCTACATTATTTTAGCGTATTACAAGCTCGCAAACTAAAGTATTCAAGTTTAATACAAAATTAGAGCATGAAAAAAAAAATTATATATATATATATATCGAGTTGTCGAGAGCACAAATTTCGTCATTTGGGTGGCGAATTCCTCGAAATCTAATGCTAGCTCAAGTCGCTCGTTTGATCTGCAAAATAAGACCATAGTTGGATTAATGGGTTTTGTTCTTCAAAGGTGGCCCAAAATAAGTTACAAAAGTGGCCCAAAATAAGAACGAGAAGTGCTAGATCCTCAAGAATGAAAGTCAGTAAAAGGGGATAAATGAGTAGATAAATAAAAAAGAGAAAATTTGTGCTGAAGGCACAAATTTTTGTCCTAATTTGAGGTTTGTCCTACCTTTTGTAAAAATTAGTGGAATGTCTACTTTTCTAATTTCGGATTTTTATTTTCCGATATTACCCCAATTTGTGAAAGAGAGAGAAGAGCTCTGCCTGAACAAGGACGAGGAGGAGGAGATCTCGCCACTGCCGATGCTGAACCTCGCCGTTGCACAACATAGGAGCAGATCTCGGCACCGCCGCTCGGGAAAGAGAGATCCATCTTCTGTCGCTCGGCCTAGGAGCAGATCTCGCGACCGCCGCTGGTTCGCTTCCTCTGTCGCTCATCGTCGCCGTCGTTGCCTCATCGTCGCCGCCGCCATCTTTTGTTGATTCTCTCTCTCTAATCGTTCAGGCCACCACAACCATCATCGGCGGGATACAGAGGAGGAGGAGCGGCCTACCTCTCGCAACCTGGTAGGAGCCCAAATTGAACGAATTGAAGCGAGGACGACGGAGAAGATGCGGATGTCGGCGACCTGGTAGAGCGGCGACCTGTATCTGCATCTGTTCGATTCAGTTTTGGATTCAGTTCCTCCTTGCTTCTGTTCCTCCTTGCTTACGTCGTCATCGCCTGCGTTGTCGCTGCCATAGTGCCATTGGCGGCTCTTTATTCGGATACGATGTTGGTATATCAGGTCAAATCTCAATCTCGCAGCTTCTTAAATTTTCCTTTCATTTTTCGCTCCTTTTTTCAATTACTATACTCGAATCTGCAATCAAATTGAACTCTAAGACCGCAGACTTCCAATTATTATCCATGTAGTTGATTGATCTTATATGTTGTTTTAATTCCTTGATATAAACACAAGAAAAACTGCTGAAACTGCATTTTTAGGGAGTCCTCCATATCCTGCTGACATCCTGACACTGCATTTTTAGGGAGTCCTCCATATCCTGCTGACATCCTTACACTGCATTTTTAGGGAGTCCTCCTTCTTGCCTACAATGCACATACTGTCACTGTCACTGCACATACTGTCACGGCATTATTATCCATGTAGTTGATTGATCTTATATGTTGTCAGGGTTTGTGTGCTAATGGATGGACAAAAAGCTTGTTTGATGTTTGGTTGATTGTGGCTTGTGGGTGCATGCAGTTCATTACCAATATGAGTTTATCTTTGTCAAGTCTATATGGATTTCATATACATATTAGTATTAGAAAAGGATGGGAAAATTAAAGCAATGTTAAGTATGCTGGAGACATTTGATGGGGGATAGGATTATGTAGCCAACGCAAATGTGCATTTGGAAATTGGAATGACTGTAATTTTTAAATGCTCTTTCCCAATTTACGACTATGGGCGCTGCTACCTTCTTTATTATCATCTGCGAGCCCTACTGAAACATTATATAGGCTGCTTGGGAGGGAAAGAGGGAGAGGTGGTTATAGCTTCAGTGCTGTACTATTGTGTCTTTAGCTGCTTCAATTCACATGTTGTCCAGCGTGATTGGTGTGATTGTTAATGTGCATTATTTTAAGCATATTTACCTTGTTTTTTTTTTCTTATGATCTGATTCATTTAGATAGTATGATAGCAATATACTTCTTTTTTACAGTCTTATTGATGATAGATTACTGTTTCTAGGCTGCTCGTAAACTCCTTTGGCCTGAGATTCTGAACGTTTGAGATTGTTAAATTTATCTTCATAGTGCTAGAGCCTAGATGTGTGTTTTAGTCTTCTGAAAGTTTGAGATTGTTAAATTTATCTTCATAGTGCTAGAGCCTAGATGGTGTCACACTAGTTTTGTTACATTTCTTTCTTATGAGATTTCCAATTTGAGATTTGATCATTAAGGATTTTATTCAGCTAAATTTTTGCAAGTTTTAAAGTTTTCCTGCATTATTTGTTATGATGTTACTTTTGAAGTTATGGTGTCTCCTGTAGATTGAGGTTCTTAAAGCATTTAATGACCCGGAAGGACCCCAGTGGAAACCTTCTCTTTTTGGAAATCCAAATGATCCTGAAACCTCCAAGTGAGTTCTAATCCCTTGACATGTTGACAAATTCATTTTTCCGCATATATCATGGTTGCTGTCCTTCGTGAATTTCAATTTGATAATTACATTTGCATAGGTATATTTCTCATTCACATCATTAAAACAATTGAAAGATGAGATGTAGCCTTTTGTTGAAATTTCTTATGCTCGTAATTTGCAGAAGAAGGTGCCAGATTGCTGAGGCTCTAGCAGAGAAGAATTACGACTTAGCCTTTCGACTGATTTGTGAATTCAGCATGCCTGGTAGCATACTGATTGACTTTCTCCAATCAATTTAGCATATCACGTTTTAATACTGCATCTTATAGACACATTTTGAGCCCATGACTCTTGATTTTTCCAGCTGTTGACATATATGCTGTTGTTGCTGCATCTCTTGCTGAGAGGAAGAAAGGTTCCCAGTTGACAGAATTTTTCAAAAATATCAAAGGCATGCTTGATGATGAAGATTGGGACCAGGTAATTTCACATAGGATTTTGGCTACAACTACAAGCTCCATGGTTTTACTGGGTGGACATTATAAGAAGTACCTCATCATGTGGTAAATGGAATGAAGAATTGAACATTTTGAAGTGCTAGCCTTCCATGTCTTTCATTGAACCTCATGTGAAAACAGTCGTCCTCAATTTTTTGTCTTATGTGATATCAAATAAAATAATAATAATCTCATTACCCCCTTTTATTCTCAATTGGTGTTACTTGCACACAACATCTCAAACTTTTCGATCTCTATTGTGCAATTTGTGCTTCAAGATACCCTTATATTTCACAGTTCTGGATCGAGGGAGTAATGTCTGAAGCTCTATTTTTTGGTTAAATGGTTGAAACCTCTGCTCCTCGACTTCTATTGTTGACTGTTTTCATGATTTGGATGGAAAGTGTAGCTAGATTTCAAACATTATTGCTCTGTAATATGCATGCAGGTACTGGGCGCTGCCATAAATGTATACGCAAACAAGCATAAAGAACGTCCAGATCGTCTCATAGATATGTTGATGAGTAGCCACAGGTAACACTATAACACCAAGATCAGTGATTCAGCTCGAAATGATGTTTTTTAAGCTATTTCATGGTTTTATCATGGTAACTTTATTCTTTAGTATCTTGTAAAATTTGGATGGTTTGAGGTTCTTGGATTTGTCTTTACAGGAAGGTGTTGGCTTGTGTCGTTTGTGGTCGGCTGAAAAGTGCTTTTCAAATTGCTTTGAGGAGTGGGAGTATTGCTGATGTTCAATATGTTGCACATCAGGTTTGTACATTCTTCAGTTTACTTTTTTCTTTGTAATGGATGTTTATGAGTAGGTTGAACTTAAGCTGAGGTTATCTTGAAGAATATGCCTACATATTAGGGTGTTTGTTTGACATTATTACCCTAAAGCAACCAAGCTGAACCCCAGAAACGGAAACCTGATCTAGTTGATGTGTGGAAATAGGGCCCTAATCCAAAGTCGGAAATTTCCTGGGCCTTGTTCGGGTAAAAAAAAACCATAAATTTTGGGGGTTGCATCCGGGTCTGGACCAGCAATTAATGTCAAGGAAATGACAGAAATCATTCTAAAATATTATCTATCGTATTAAATCTCGTAGTTACCTGGTGGACCGTGGATGCTCTCTAATTATCTCTACCAAATAAGTTTTATTAACTCATTGCTATTCGTTTCCTTGTAATTATCATAGCTTCAACTCTGGGGTCATGCTTACTAGAAGATTGAGGAGTTTTGTCATTTTCTTGTCTAGTTTTATGGAGGAATATGTCCTACTACTATAATCTTATTGTATATCATCGCGCCAATCTCAATTTATTTATTTGATAAAACTGAACAAATGCAGGCACTACATGCAACTTCAATGCTGTGAAGCTTGTAAATGCTGACATCTTCACTGTTGACATCTTCAATGCTGACATCTTCAATGCTGACATCTTTTGAAAACTTGAGAAATTCATTAAAATCTTCTGGAAATAAAATATTCTGGAAACTAAACACATTCGAAACTTTAGAAATTCATTAAAATCGTAAGTCAGTATTTTATCTTGCATTAGCTGATGGTTTTGTTTTTGTTAATTTCTTGTTCAATTAGAACATGTCAGCACAAAAATTAGGACATGTCAACGCAGAATTAGACCATGCTAGTGTAACACCTCCTTTTAAATCCCAAGGGAATGTTACAGCGCCAGTGAATCCGCAGACTTTAATGTCTTTGAATTCACCTGAGGCTTGTAGGGACATGCAACCATGCTCCCATAAACAAGATGATAATTTAAATACAATCAAATAGGCGGAAGTGAATAATATCTGACCATAATAATATAAAAATTCCAAAACTATAAAGTATGAATAAATTCCAAAATAGATGAAATTAAAGTAGCGGTGCGGAAACTTTAGAGGTTCAAAACTTGTAATAAAATATTCAATAACTGATAGCCCGCTCTTCAACTCTCTCCTGCTCCGCTGTTTGCACTAGACCTGACCTGTGAAATATGGTCTGGTGTTTCGTGAGAACGAAGGACACCAGCCATCCAATAAATAGGATGGTTAGTATAATTAAGACTAGCAAATGATAAGGAAAATGTTCAGACTTTAACCTTGCAGTGACCATAAAACGGTATGTCTCAGGTTAAGGGAATGACACGAATATTTATAGTAGAAATTGAATGAAAATGATAAAAATTCACACATGACTCGGATGATCATATCAATCGATTATAAGATAAGAAATGGAATTATACTCGAGGCAGATAAGTATAATAACTGAAATGATCACCTATTTAACAGTCGATAATAAAGATAACGATAATAATAATAATACTACGTGGTACCGGTCGGGCCTTTAACAAGGACCACGACCTACATCAGATCGTTGTTTTATCACCCCACAGAGAATGCATCCCGGGATGGTGTTTCATGAAACCTTGTAAGGCGGTGGGTTAACGAACCACAACCTGCAAGTCAGTCTACTGCATAACTTGCCAAAGGCATAAAGCCACTCGCATCACGTGGTGCGTATTTTCACATTTCACAACTAAGCATCACATGGTGCCTATCTTATCATCCATAAACAGTTTATACTAGGTGATCATAATAACGACATTAAATCAAACAAGGACAAGCATGGATAATTCAAATGATCTTACTATCACATGCCACTAGTTTGCATGAAGGAACAAGCAGAATATCATGCACTTTAGGAAAAAGAAAATGGGCAACATTTACTTATCTCGTGTTATAAACAAACAATCACATTTAAACTGCATATCACTATAATTCATTTAATAATTGCCCATTAATTTGACTCATGCCAATTTATGATTAAAAAGATAAATTACATCAAGCAGACGGGTATGCAATTTATCGAAATTGGCAAGGAAATTGGCCACGGGGCCGCATTCGACACGGAAGAATTTAAAAGGCACGTCAAAGAAAAATCACAAAACATGCAAAAGGCATTGAACGAAATCACTTGCCTTAACCTTCGATGATCAGCTGATGACAACCAGACGAGATTTTAACACCTATTGAATCCAACGGAAAAAGGAATATTAATATTGATATTTTATAAAATTAACTTTACTTAACTCAATTTGAAATTGAATTAATTCTATAAAGTTAACAATCTATACCAATATGAATTCCTCGGAGAGCGGGATCCGGCGGGAGTGCTTTGAGATGGCTTGGTGTAGCTGAAACGGATAAGAATTGAATAGTTTAGAAAAATTGGCCGACTAACTTAATAAATAATTAACTTAGGGCCAAAAACAAGAATAGAATAAAAACAAGGGAGATTTCTGTAATTTCTTCAAAAGAAATCAAAACTCCCTGCTTTCTTTCTCTTTGAATTACGTACAGAAACGGAGGGACTAATTGACGAAGCTCCTCGGCGGTGATGGCTCACGGCAGTCGGCGATTGGGAACGACGACCAGCACGGCGATTGGCGACGGCAGTCGGAGGCGATGGGCGAGGTCAGGCGGAGGTTGGCTCGATCATGATCGCAACTAAAATCGATCCTTCACGGCTGCAGGAAACATGTCCCAAAGTTACTTGACAGCATACCCCATATGTGCAAGTATGCAAGTTCAGCAGCAATTCGATATGAGTTCGAGGTATCGAAACAGATTGAAGTTAACTTACCAATCGGACTCAGCGGTACCACGCCCGATTTGGTGCAGATCGCGGCTTGAATCGAAGTCTGATTACTGCAGAAATTGGTCAAAAAGTCGCCTCCTTGGTCAGTTGGATGTTCTGAGTTTAATAACGATTAATTCCAAAGCGAGTGCAAATCGCGGCGTACCGCTCATGAGGGTGATTGCGGGCGGGAGAGCACTGCAAGGGAAGGAAAAACAGGGAACGACGGGGTCGGACCTGAGATCGAGAAGGATCGGAACAGTGAGTACAATCCAAGTTCGGATATATATATATATATATATATATATATATATATATATATATATATATATATATATATAGGGTGTGGTTCGGGTGTGCACACCCCTTAGGGTGTGCATTGTGCACAAATATTATTCGGTGAAATGTGAAACATTCTACCGAATACTGTTTTGTTTTTTTTTTCCATTCAGTTCAGATGAAAACGTCCTAATTCCACTGAATAATTTATAACATTCTACCGAATAATGTTTAGTTTTTTTATTTATCCATTTCAAATAAAAGAAACCTCAATTCCCTAAACAATAGTTACAATTTATATGAAATGCCTCAAATTTCACCAAATAATGTTTCACATTCTCCTAAACAATACTCACATTTCACCGAATAATGCTTCAAATTTCACTGAATAATGTTTCACATTTCACCGAATAATATTTTGTGCACAATGCACATCCTAAGCCTTGTGCCAAAGTTACCCATTCTCTCTCTCTCTCTCTCTCTCTCTCTCTCTCTCTCTATATATATATATATATATATATATATATATATATATATATATATATATATATATATATATAGACGGATTGAAACTCGCGAGGATGCCCTGTTTACCGATTTCCTGAGCTTGCAAGAGCACCGACGGTTGTCTGCAAGTTGTGGCGTTGGGAAGATGGCACTACAAGCTTCACCCCCGAACCAATGGTGGCCACAGTGGTGCGTCGTGGAGGCAGTCACAGCGCTCGGCCTTGGGCGATCTCCGGCAAGGGTTGTGATTGCGGCGAAGGGCTCGGACAGTGGTTGGATAGATGACACGGTACGGTGATGGTGGTGGCCGGGGATTCCACGGGAGTAAAGGGAAGGAGGATGAGAGACGGTGATTTTGGGTTGTGGTTGTGGGATCCCTAATTGACGTGTGACCGTTGCATTAGGATTAGATGAATGATAGATTATTGATTCTTTAGGATTGAGAATCAACTAAGGATAAAGATTAAGGGTAAATAAAAGATTTTAAGAAAGAGAAATAAAAAACTGGATAAAGATGGAGATATAAGTAGGTTTCTCCCCTTTTAGCTGGATGAATATTATTTAATTTAACTTTATAAATTAAATAATAAGAGTATTTAGAGTTTCTATAAACTCATTTTATTATCCAATAGAACAACATTATTAGAATAATATAATTTATTCTAATTATTCTAATTTATATTATACATCTAATGTGAATTTATTAGTTTACCCAAATTCACACAATATAATAATATAAATTTATTTAATTTAAAAAGAAATATCCCAAAAATAATTTGGGGTATTTCAGCTAGCACACAAATTTAAACATCTGTTGCAATCCATTGGATTTTATACACTAGATGAATAGGTTATGTGAGAACATAGCAAGATTTTATACACTAGATGAATAGGTTTTGTGCTAACATGAGTTTTTTTTTGGTTATGTGATAACATAGCCTAGTATGCGGTCTCGATAGAAGTGATATCAAGCATCCGGTGTCGGATTCTCTATTATGATACCTTTCCGGATAGGGAATCGCGCTACAGTTTAAACTCACTGCGATGCGGTGACCTATGGTCTTTTTCGGCCATCGGAGATCATTTCAGGGCTTTAAATTGAGTTTTTATGTTTTTTTCGACAATATCAACAATTATGTTATTTTATTTTTATCGCTTAACAACTAGGGTTTGGTTCCACTTTTCCTATTTAATAACGTGTTTGTATATATAAATTGAAGTGCCTTGAGATTTCTGACTTATCTAGAGATATTAGCTAGTAGCTTTACACAGTTTAATTGTGTGCTGACATGTTTCTTTTTTATTTCTAACTGTGTGTTGACATTGTCTCTTTTTGTGCAATTCAAGTTGATGTATATGGTTTTTTTTTGTCAGAATGTATAAGTTCTTTTTTATTTCTAATTGTGTGTTGACTTGTCTCTTTTTGTGCAATTTAAGTAGATTTATAAGTTCTTTTTTTATTTCTAATTGTGTGCTGACATGATCTCTTGTAAAAATATAACATGCTCAATTCCAATGTGTAACTTGATTTGACATTTGTATAAAATTCATTTAATACTTTAAAGTGTGCTTTTTTTATTTTTCTTTGTCATTTTTCGTAATATTCTTGATTGATAAGTCATCTTTTTGAGATTTACACTTGCATAGCTCTTTACTAGAATTATTGCTAGGAGGAATATGATTTTTCACATTATTTGCTAAAAATTAAGAGGGAATAACAATCTTGCTGACTTCCGGTGTCAGCAGTTTCAATTTGCATAACAGATTGTTATATTTGCATAATAGATAATTATATGTGCATATCATGAATTTATATTTGCATAACAGTAACTTATATTTGCACAACATAAACTTCTTATTTTTCATTTTTTTTAATTAAGTTCCTCTTTTTTCTTTTTTCTTTTTTTGGTTATGTCACATAGCAAAGGTTTTGTGATCTGTTTTGCTAGTTATGCTATATTTATCCCATTCTTCCTATGAAGTATGAATTCTCTTGCTAGTTATGCTATGTTTTATATTGATTTGAGATTTATTGTTCACATGTTATTCAAGTTGATGTATAAGTTTTTTTTTATTTCTAATTGTGTGCTAACATGATCTCTTTTTGTGCAAATGTGTATACAAATGTGTACTGTTTATTAGGAGTTTCAACTTTTTTTTTCTCCTTTTTTGGTTGTGGCGTGACCATAACTCTTATTTGTTTATTTGAATGTTATGTTATAATATAATTAAAAGCCTTTTAGCTCAAAGGTAGAGTGATGTGCTTATGTGCAAATACGTGGGTTCGAATCCCGCATAGGCTAAAATTTATAATAATTCTAGTAATTTACAAAATTTTCTAATAATTGTTCAATAATAAGATATATTAGTGCAATTTTCTAGTAATTTATAATTGCATATTATACTTTTACATTTGCATATCATCACTTTATATTTGCATATTTTATTATTTTAATCTTATATTTGCATATCATCAATTTATAATTGCATATTATACTTTTACATTTGCACAACATCAATTTATATTTGCATATTATAATCATACATTTTCACAACATCAATTTGTATTTTTCCAACTTATTTTTATTTACTAAAAATTAAAATCTAGGTATTAGATATCAATAATCTTATATATGTACAACGTGAATTAATTTATGCATATTTTAATCTTAGATTTGCATATCATCAATTTATAATTGCATATAAAACTTTTACATTTGCTTTTATATGATTAGTTCATTCTTTTATATGATTTGTCACATTATTTGCTTCAAATTATGAGGTACAAACAATGTTGCTGACACCAGATGTCAGCAGTAAAAATTTGCATAACAGATTGTTATTTGTGCATATCATAAAGTTATATTTGCATAACAGTAACTTATATGTTGACATTTAAGCTTAAATGTTGACATTTAACTTATATGTTTACATTTAAGCTTAAATGTTGACATTTAACTTAAACGTTGACATTTTAGCTTAAATGTCAACATTTATCTTTTATTCTCATCTCATGTAATATGATATCAATTTTGGGAATGATCTTATATGTAAACTTTATCTTTTATTAAATGTTAACATTTAGCTTAAATGTTGACATTTAGCCGTTGATGTGCAAAAGCTTTATCTTTTACCAATTTTTTTATTAGATTATTATAGAAGTTTGATATTCTCATATCATCTAATATGATATCAATTTGGGGAATGATCTTATTTGTAAACTTTATCTTTTATTATATGTTGACATTTAGTTTAAATGTTGACATTTAGCCACTGATTTACAAAAGCTTTATCTTTTACAATTTCTTTTATTAGATGATTATAGAAGTTTAATATTCTCATCTCATCTAATATGATATCAATTTTGGAATGATCTTATTTGTAAACATTATCCTTTATTATAAGTTGACATTTAGCTTAAATGTTGACATTTAGCCATTGATATGCAAAATCTTTATCTTTTACCATTTCTTTTATTAGATGACTATAGAAGTTTGATATTCTCATCTCATGTAATATGATATCAATTTTGAGAATGATCTTATTTGTAAACTTTATCTTTTATTATATGTTGACATTTAGCTTAAATGTTGACATTTAGTCGTTGATGTGCAAAATCTTTATCTTTTACCATTTCTTTTATTAGATGACTATAGAAGTTTGATATTCTCATCTCATGTAATATGATATCAATTTTGGTAATGATTTTTTTTTAAAACTTTATCTTTTATTATATGTTGACATTTAGCTTAAATGTTGACATTTAGCCGTTGATGTGTAAAAGCTTTATGTTTTACCATTTCTTTTATTAGATGATTATAGAAGTTTGATATTCTCATCTCATATAAGATGATATCAATTTTGGGAATGATCTTATTTGTAAACGTTATATTTTATTAAATGTTGGCATTTGGCTTAAATGTTGACATTTAGCTTAAATGTTGACATTTAGTCTTTGATGTGCAAAAGCTTTATCTTTTACCATTTCTTTGATTAGATGATTATAGAAGTTTGATATTATCATCTCATGTAATATGATATCAGTTTTGAGAATAATCTTATTTGTAAACTTTATCTTTTATTATATGTTGACATTTAGCTTAAATGTTGACATTTAGCCGTTGATGTGCAAAATCTTTATCTTTTACCATTTCTTTGATTAGATGATTATAGAAGTTTGATATTATCATCTCATGTAATATGATATCAATTTTGAGAATAATCTTATTTGTAAACTTTATCTTTTATTATATGTTGACATTTAGCTTTAATGTTGACATTTAGCCGTTGATGTGCAAAATCTTTATCTTTTACCATTTCTTTGATTAGATGATTATAAAAGTTTGATATTATCATCTCATGTAATATGATATCAATTTTGAGATTAATCTTATTTGTAAACTTTATCTTTTATTATATGTTGACATTTAGCTTTAAGGTTGACATTTAGCCATTGATGTGCAAAAGCTTTATCTTTTACCATTTCCTTTATTAGAGGATTGTAGAAGTTTGAGCTTATCATCTCATGTAATATGATATCAATTTTGAGAATGATCTTATTTGTAAACTTTATCTTTTATTATATGTTGACATTTAGCTTAAATGTTGACATTTAGCCGGTCATGTGCAAAATCTTTATCTTTTACCATTTCTTTGATTTGATGATTATAAAAGTTTGATATTCTCATATCATGTAATATGATATCAATTTTGGGAATAATCTTTTTTGTAAACTTTATCTTTTATTATGTGTTGACATTTAGTTTAAATGTTGACATTTAGCCGTTGATGTGCAAAAGCTTTATCTTTTACCATTTCTTTTATTAGATGATTATAGAAGTTTGAGGTTATCATCTCATGTCATATGATATCAATTTTGAGAATGATCTTATTTGTTAACTTTATCTTTTATTATATGTTGACATTTAGCTTAAATGTTGACATTTAGCCGTTGATGTGCAAAAGTTTTATCTTTTACCATTTCCATTATTAGATGATTATATAAGTTTGATATTCCCATCTCATGTAATATGATATCAATTTTGGGAATGATCTTATTTGTAAACTTTATCTTTTATTATATGTTGACATTTAGCTTAAGTACTACATTAATTCAATTCATTCTAAAATCAAAAATCAGATTTTGGTTGTGCATAATCATTACAAGCTAATAACACAATATCTCACTGCATTTTAGCATTAGAAGCCATTCAACCAACACATTAGACCGAGCTCAACTATCACTTGTCAACAACCCCAGATTTTTGCATAAGTATTAATTAGTAGTAGCACAACTGGTATTTCTTTTATACTGATCACTATTAATTTCTTTTTAGTTTCAATACAAAGAGTAGTAACTTCATAAATTTCAATCTAAATTTGTGCCGAAGGCACAAATTTTACTTCATTATATCAAACGTCAGCAGTGTAACATATTTTTACAGTAATTCAATTCATTCTAAAATCAAAATCAGATTTTGGTTATGCATAATCATTACAAGATACTAATACAACATCTCACTGCATTTTACATTAGAAGCCATTCAACCAACACCTGATATTGAGCTCAACTAATACTTGTCAGCAGCATCCGAGGTTTGCATAGGTACTACATAATAGTAGCACAACTGGTATTTCTTTTATACTGATCACTATTAATTTATTTTTAGTTTCAATACAAAGAGCAGTAACTTCATAAATTTTAATCTAAATTTGTGCCGAAGGCACAAATTTTACTTCATTACATCAAATGTCAGCACTATAACAGATTTTTACATTAATTCAATTCATTCAAAAATCAAAAATCAGATTTTGGTTGTGCATAATCATTACAAGCTAGTAACACAATATCTCACTGCATTTTAGCATTAGAAGCCATTCAACCAACACATTAGACCGAGCTCAACTATCACTTGTCAACAGCACCAGATTTTTGCATCAGCATTAATTAGTAGTAGCACAACTATTCTTTCTTTTAGATTTATCACTATTAATTTATTTTTAGTTTCAGTACAAAGAGTAGTAACTTCATAAATTTCAATCTAAATTTGTGCCGAAGGCACAAATTTTACTTCATTATATCAAACGTCAGCAGTGTAACAGATTTTTATAGTAATTCAATTCATTCTGAAATCAAAATCAGATTTTGGTTGTGCATAATCATTACAAGCTACTAACACAACATCTCACTGCATTTTACATTAGAAGCCATTCAACCAACACCTTATATTGAGCTCAACTAATATTTGTCAACAGCATCCGAGGTTTGCATATGTACTACATAATAGTAGCACAACTGGTATTTCTTTTATACTGATCACTATTAATTTTTTTTTAGTTTCAACAAAAAGAGTAGTAACTTCATAAATTTCAATGTAAATTTGTGCCTTCGGCACAAATTTTACTTCATTATATCAAACGTCAATAGTGTAATAGATTTTTACTGTAATTCAATTCATTCTGACATCAAAATCAGATTTTGGTTGTGCATAATCATTACAAGCTACTAACACAACATCTCTCTGCATTTTACATTAGAAGCCATTCAACCAACACCTTAGATTGAGCTCAACTAATACTTGTCAGCAGCATCCGAGGTTTGAATAGCTATGCAAAAAAAAGGTTATCGATAGCTAAGGGAAAAAGGATTAGCAGTTAAAGGAAATAAAAGATAGAATATCAACTAAAAGATACATCTTTTATCTCAAAGGAAAAAAGATATCTTAAACAAAAAGGCAACTAGAGATCTATCCTTAGCCTCCCTATCCTATAAAAAGAGGCCAAGTCTAGGGTTAAAAAAAGAGCAGACACGCCAGAAAACACAAAGACGGCAAAGAGAAAAGAAAAAAGCTGCAGAAAACAAAAAAAAAACACACGTCTGAAGAAAGGAAAGAAGAAGAAGAGAGACAACAAGGTAGTTCTCTCTCCATGCGTGGGGATTCTTAGCGATTCTCGAAACCCCGCCCTTGCAAACCCTCAAGCTTTCGCTCGTGGCTTAGGCCCTAGCAAACCTTGCAGGCTTTCGCTTGTGGACTGGGTTTCGGAATCATCAAATAGCCCTAAAAAAGGGCGAACTACTGCTGGATTTTCCTAAGCTACCCAACTAATGCAAGCACACAAATTGCAAGCAAATTCAAGCAAGCCAACTCTACTGCAGCGACAGACAGATTTTCTGTAAATTCAATTGTGCACAAAGCAAATTCTTCAAACTAGAATCAGCCTCTATAGAGGCAAAATCAGCGTCAAAGTTTGAGTGAAAGGCTGCTAGATTAGTCCTAAATTGGTCAACTGGTTCAGTTTTCAAATTGCAACAAGTTTCAAACAAACAAAGAAGACAAGTTCATTAGCAAATTTTCTGGAGAAAGAGAATAAGTTGTCTGGACAAAGTAAATCAGTCCAGAGAAACTAAGTTTCAGAAAGACGAAAAAAAAAAAAGCAAATCAAGCAGGACATCTCTCTCGACTTCTCAGACAAGTCAAACACAATCCAAATCAAACCAATCCCAAACCCTCACTAGTTGCTACCAAATTGCAACTAATCCTAGAATAAAACATCCAAATCAGCGGCAGCCTATGCCTACTGTCAATTGACGCTTTGGCACAATGAAAACAAAGAAAAGAAGGGAAGAGAAACCGACATACCTGCTTGAAATGCCGAATTGGTGGCCACTCAGAAATCGTTGCCTACCCTCTTTTCTTGATTTCCCTAAACCAAATAATCCCAACAGTGCAAAATCCACGAAATTCAGTCACACAAGCATCGACAAATTCGTATAAGCCCTAACTCTGAAATTGAAGGCTAAAATTTCTAAAAGAAAAAAAGAGAGCCCCAAAACATACCTAGAGTTAGGATTGTAAACGTCCTCGGCTTGTTGCGGACTGGTATCGCCTGACTCAGCAACCTTCTCTTCCGAGCAACCTAGGTCGGATGCACGAAGCCACCAGCGACCTTCACAAGCGTTCACGCGACTCCCATCGATCGAAATTATCCCATATTACAAAGAAAAAAAATCGATTAGCGGAACTCGCGAATTGGGCGTTCAATTAGAAGTAGAAGGGAAGGAAATTCAACACTTAGAGAGTCTATCACTCGGATTCCACCTAAGTGGAAAAATTAGGGTTAAAAAATTACCAAAACAAGGAGCCCTAGAAATTACCTGGATGGAGGTCCGAATTGGGGATTTTTCAGGTCGGAACCTTGTGTTCTCTTTCCCTGGTTCTCCTTCCGGTAGCCCGAGATCCAAGCCTCCCAGCGATGGCAGCAACTGATGAAAGATAAGAGAGAGCCGAGCAGCTGGTCTCATGCTCTGACAAAGAAAAGAAACAAAGAGGAAGGGGATGTCGGACACTCGGACCTACAGAATGAATGACGTCTTTCCTTTGAAAGATATGGGCTGGGCAAACAAATACGGGCCTTGACTTTAAGAAAAAAAATGAAACAGGCTTTTATAATATTAAAAAAAATGGGCCGAGCTAAGCCAAGGCGATTCATGTATGCATACGTACACATACGTACATACTTGTAAATTTTGCTTAATTGCAAAATTGACCCACAAAAATATAAGAATTGTAATTGGCATAAATTAGAAATTGAGTTTAACAAAATCATAAAGTTAAACTCGTAAAATTTCATTGCCGGTTTATTCTAGTGGGTCGATATCAAAATTGACTTCTAAGCAAAACGGAGTAAAAAACCTAAATCAAATTTCCTCAAATTCAAACGGTTTTAAAGAGAACTACGTAAAGACTTGAGGCCTCTTATCGGCTACGTAGGTAACCCGATATTAAATCCTAAATATATATCGGGTACAGTCGTCAACCTCTAAATTCACTTTTAAATGAATATGAGGTCAAAGTCCAACCAAATTAAATCATTTGTTCTCAAATGAACTACGCCCAATTTGATTCTGAGTTGTCGGATACGTAGGCCACCAGGCACAAAGCCAAAGCTCGTCTGGTTCAATCGGCAAACAAAAAAATCAAATTAGTTCTAAAAAGAACTACGTAAAGACTTGATGCTCTTTTATGAGTTACGTAGGAAGTACGATATTAAAATTCAATATATGTTGGATTCAGTCGCCCATCTCAAATCAAATTAATTTGGTTCTAAAAAAGAACTACGCGTGATTTGATCCCGTTCCAAATGGGTACGTAGGACACCCGACATAAAGCTCAAGCTCGTCGAGTTCAATCACCAAAACCCAAAAAGTAAATCAATTCAAATACTCTGAACTACGTAAGGTTTGATTCTCTTCCAAGAGATACGTAGGCAACCCGTTAAAATTCGGGTGCAGCCCAAATCATCAAAACCACTTAAGTCTTGGTGTCGATACGACTTCGAATCAAGAGGATAACCAAAAGGGGTCGAACTCAAATTATAAAAAATTAAATAAAATATATTTTATAATTATTCGTGCATTTTTGTTCAACATTACCCATGAGGAATCGCCTTTTTTGTGCAGTGTACAAGAGTTTACCTTATTTCGCCCTATGTCCTTGAGTATTATGATAATTTCATGTCGTGTATGGAGATGTATGTGTGCAGTGTGTCGAGTGATTTACATGAGCTCGAGATCGAGTAATGTGAGGTTCAGACAATCCGGGTTATAACCCGTCAGGAGAGAGTTTGGGCTTGGGCTAAGCTGTATTGGGCTTCTAATATAGTTAGTCCTATAAATACTTGTTCATTGTTGTTGATTTAGTTGTAACCGAATATCACCGTCTTCATTTTTCACATTCAGAAATCGAGAACACTTTCTTCAGTTCTTCGTTTTCTTCCTTCAATCGCAAGTCGATCCTTAGGATCTTTATGGTACCAGAGCTTGAGGTTGGGGAAATACAGATTGTTGGAAGGGTGATTTGAAGATTGATGTCGAAGATGGAAAAGACATCACAAGTCGTCGCTCAGCAGATTGCAAAGATCAATGGAGCATAACAGAGAGATCCATTGACGTTGGCGAATTCCGACTCGCTTGGAACGTCACTCACAAACATCCATTTTGATGGTAGCAACTTCATCGCTAGGAGCAAGCAGGTGCGAATGGCGCTCGCAGCAAAAATGAAGTTGGGGTTCATAGATGGATCGATTCCGAAACCTAAGGAGGTTTTGGCGGATTTGCGGAGATGGCTTCGATGCGACGGGATGGTAGGATGCTGGATCTTGAACTCGATCACACCTGATCTTGCAAATTCGTTCATCTATGTGAATTCTGTGAGAGAGCTGTGGGTGGAAATCGTCGAGAGGTACAATCAGAGTAACGCACTAGCGATTTTCTGAGTGAGGCAAGAAATGATGAGGCTTACTGAAGGGGATCTGAATGTCACGGCATACTACACAAAGCTCCAGAGGTGTTGGGATGAGATACAGAGCTTGAATGGAATACCACAGTGCACTTGTGGTGCCATGGAGAGGTGTGGTTACCGGATTCTTGCAAGGTTTCTTGAACTGGAAAATCAAGAGCGTCTGATGCAATTCCTCACAAATCTGAATGGAGAATTTGAGGCTATTAGGAGCCAAATTCTGGCAATGGATCCGCTGCCTCCGGTTAATAGAGCCTTCTGTTTAGTTGCTTAGATGGAGATGCAGAAGCAAATTACCAGCAAGAGTGTGAAGGGTGATGGATTCTTTGTGAATTCGGTCACACAGAAGGGTAGTTCTTCCAATTCAACCAAGAAGGAGTACAAGGAGTACAAGAAGCCGAAGTCTGGAGACAAGAAGCAGTGCAGTCACTGAAATTTAGAGGGTCATCCCTCGGATCAGTGTTTTGAGGTTATTGGGTACCCTAATTGGTACAAGGGAAACAAAAACAAACGTGGTATGAAGATGGCAGCTAATATGGTGAATGATCAAGAGAATCTGATGATACCATTGGAGTATGAGGAAGGGGCCAGTGCAGGAAAGATGAATGGCATTGATCCAGAGTTGGTTAAAGCAGTGTGTCAAGAAATGATGAAGGCATTCAAGGGCAAGGGAATTGCAAGTGCAAATTTTGCAGGCTTTGCAGGTAATTCTTTAACATCCTTAAGTTCAATTGAGTTGAGTAAGGATGAATGGATTCTTGACACAGCTACCTGATGGATCAATTCAGAATGTTGATAGAGTGGGATACGTTCAGATTAGACATGATTTTGTGATAAGAGATGTGTTACATTTGACTCAGTTTAAGTTCAATTTGCTGTCAGTTAGAAGAGTGATAGTGCAGAAAAGGGTTTTGGCAGTTTTTGATGAATTTCAGGACCGAGTGAGTAGAGCTATTGTGGCCATTGGAAGAGAGAGCTTGGAGGGCTATAAATCATGACCATGAAGGAAGCTTCAGAGGTTGCTGATAAGGAATGTAAAGATGAGTTTGACAGTAGAAATGTTAAATGTTCATTTTCTGCTCAATGTGACAGTAGTTTGTTACATAAGAGGCTTGGACACATCTCGTTTCATAGCTTAAGTCATGTGCCAGGATGTAATAATGTAGGCAATCCAAACAATTATGTGTGTGATGCTTGTTCTTTGGCAAACTTTCACAAACTTCCTTTCTAGAAAAGTATGAATAGAAGTAAGTCTTTGTTTGATATGATACATGTTGATCTTTGGGGTCCTTATAGTGTTTCAAATGTGATTGGTGCGCATTATTTTTACACTATAGTTGATGATATAAGTAGGGAAACATGGACATATCTTCTGCATGATAAGACTCAAGTGTTGAGCACTTTGAAGGATTACTTTGCTATGACAAAGAATCAGTTTGGGAGAATTCCCAAAGTAGTAAGATCAGACAATGGGACAGAAATATGCAATGAGGAATGTAGGAAGTTGTTTGCTGAATTTGGAATCATTCATCAAAAGTCTATGCCATACAGACCACAACAAAATGGGGTGGTAGAAAGAAAGCATAGACATTTGTTGGAAACTGCTAGAGCTTTAAGGTTTCATGGAGGGTTAGCTAAGAGTTTTTGGGGAGAGTGTGTCCTATCAACCACTTATTTGAGTAATAAAATGCTTCTTGCAAGCATAAACTGGAAGACTCCCTATGAGATGTTGTTTGGCACCGTGCCTTCTTATGAGAATTTGAGAGTCATTGGATGTTTGGGTTATACCTACATGACACAAAGGGGAATGGATAAGTTTGATGTTAGAGGCAGGAAGTGTGTATTGATTGGGTATCCTTCTGGTCAGAAGGGGTATAAGCTGCTTGATTGGAACACTAAGGAAATTTTTTTTCAGTAGAGATGTCAAGTTCTATGAGAATTTGTTTCCTTTCAAGTCACCAGCAGCTCAAATTGAAGTGCCTCACATGATTGATGAGGATGCATAAACTATTATTTCAGATGAGCTTGATGATCAAAGTGAGAGTGATGATGTTCAATCAGATGCAGCTCCAGTGGTTGGGTTACATGACAATACTGATGCTTCAGTTTTGAGAAGATCAGGCAGACTAAGGTTACTGCCAGCTTGGACATCAGATTTTGCCACGAGTGCTGCTTTTGAAAGTGATCAAGCTAGCATTACTGCTTTAATGACCCAAGTCATGAAAATCCATGAACCTATGAAATATTCAAAGGCAAGAGGAAATCTTACTGGGAGAAAGCCATGAGGAAGGAACTCAAGGGTTTGGAAGACAATGGCACTTGGGTGCTTACTGAATTGCCTAGAGGACATAAGGCAATTGGAACCAAAGGGGTTTTTAAAGTCAAGTATAACTCTAATGGATCCATTGATAGATATAAAGCAAGACTGGTGGTGAAAGGATTCAATCAAAAACTTGGAAAGGATTACAAACATACATTCAGTCCAGTTGCAAAGTTGCCTATAGTAAGAGTTGTTATAGCTTTGGCAACTGCAAAGCAATGGCCATTGTTTGAGTTAGATGTAAACAATGCATTTCTACATGGATTTCTAGAGGAAGAAATCTACATGAAACCTCCTAAGGGATTTGATATTGCAAAGTATGATCAGGTCTGTTGTTTGAAACGATCTGTGTATGGCCTAAAGCAAGCTTCAAGGTAGTGGAATCATGAGTTAACAAGTTTTTTTAATAAGCCTTGGTTACACTCAATCTGCAAATGATTATTCTTTGTTTGTAAGATCAGTTAAGGGTTCATTCACTGCTATTTTGGTATATGTAGACAACATGCTGTTGGCAGGTGATAATGTTGATGAATTGGACAAAGTGAAGCAGGCTCTACATGCCCAATTCACAATCAAGGATCTGGGGCTAGTCAAGTACTTTCTTGGTATTGAAATTCAGAGATAAGAAAGTGGCACATATTTGAGTCAAAGAAAGTATTGAGTCAAAGAAAGTATGTGAATGACATTTTAAAGAGCACTGGGATGAGTGATTGTAAGGCAGCTAAGGCTACTTTAGCTACAGGATTGAAACTTAGTGTTGATGATGGGGAAGTTGTCACAAATGCAGAGAATTACAGATGTATAGTGGGTAAATTGTTGTATCTAGCACTTACAAGACTGAACATCTCATATGCAGCGCAACATCTTTCTCAATTTGTGTCATGTCCCCGGTTCCCTCATCAACAAGTTGTTACTCATGTGCTCAGATATCTAAAAGGTACTGTGTCTAAAGGAATTTTCTTTCCAGTGCAATCGGATTTGAAAATTACTGGGTTCTCAGATGCAAACTGGGGTTCGTGTTTGTCTACAAAGAGATCACTATCTGGCTATTGTGTTTTCCTTGGCCATGCTCTCGTGTCTTGGAAGACAAAAAAACAAGCAATTGTGTCTCGATCATCGACAGAAGCTTAATATAGGAGTATGGCATACACGATTGCAGAGCTTTGGTGGTTGAGTTATTTGTGCAGAGATTTGAGCATTCCAGTTCACACACCAGTTACTTTGTTTTGTGACAACAAATCTGCTCAACAGATAGCTGTTAATCCATGCTTCCATGAGAGAACGAAGCATTTGGATAAAGACTGCCACTTTGCTAGAGAGAAGGTTCAATGTGGTTTTCTGCAAACAACTTACATCAATACGAAACTTCAGCTGGCAGATATCATGACCAAGGCTCTCCACAGTGCACAACATTCCAATTTGAGTGTCAAGTTGGGCCTTTCAGATGCTCCAACTTGAGGGGCAGCTATGGAGATGTATGTGTGTAGTGTGTTGAGTGAGTTAAAGGAGCTCAAGATCGAGTAATGTGAGATTCAGACAATCCGGGTTGTAACCGAATATCATCGTCTTCATTTTTCACATTCAGAAATCAAGAACACTTTCTTCTGTTCTTCGTTTTCTTCCTTCAATCACAAGTCGATCCTTGGGATCTTTGTCGTGCCCCTCCCAAGTTAATATTAACAGCACCGTTAGTTTTTTTTTTTTAAAAAAAAATTTAAGGAGAGAAAGGTGGATAGACGGAGGAAGAAAGAAAGCGTACGGCGATACCTTGTTCGTCACCTCGAGCATCAACGACTGAGAGAGAGGACGCCGACGAGATCGAGGAGGCTGACGCTGACTAGATCGAGGAGGCTGGCGAGGATAGAGCGGATTTTGGTGACGCCGGTGGAGGTAAATGTTCTTCCCTTTTACCCTTGCTTTGGGGTTTAGGGTTTGACGATTTAGGGCTTTTTCCGAATTGAGGGGTTTTTGGGTTGGATTACTTTGAATTGGGGTTTGGGGATTAGATTTAGGGATCCATTTTATGTTAATTTTGTTCCAATTGGGGGTTTGTGTCATGCTAAGGTGATTTTC
Organism: Persicaria maculosa; assembly: GCA_963922045.1. Classification (NCBI taxonomy): domain Eukaryota; kingdom Viridiplantae; phylum Streptophyta; class Magnoliopsida; order Caryophyllales; family Polygonaceae; genus Persicaria; species Persicaria maculosa. The sequence continues at coordinate 25,053,698 of OY998262.1, forward strand.
ACAACATCAATCAATATTTTGGTTATTTTCGTTCAAATTGGAGGATTTGTATGGTAATTTTAGCGAGCAATATTGTGCAAAGCTAATTACGTTAATAAAGTTTATTACAGATCTTTAATTGAGAGTAGTATGCAAGATTTTACCAAGGTTCTTTAATTAAATCTCTAGATTCTTCTTCCTGTTACTCTGATATTTTGAACTTGCAACTTGAAGGCCAAATTAGCGAGGTATGAAATTAGATATAAGAGCTTTTAATTAGTTCTTCACAACCTTTATTATACCAATTATAGAATTTACTGTCATAAACTTGCTGTCTAAAGTGCTAGTTAGAAAATCCATATGTCAAAAAGGTATGTGTGCATTTGTAAAATCTGCTGTCATAAACTTATCATTACCAAAATCTGTGTTCATTTGAAGAATTTGGTTGTTAATTGCTGTAAATTTACAGCAATTGCTGTAATGAGTTAAGTTAGTGTTGCTTGTATAGAAATTGGTTACAACTGATTTTTTATACTCAACAAAGCTTGCTGAATTTACAGATTTGAAAACTGGACATAACTTGCTGTCTTGACATATTGGAACATTGATTTTCATAAATTCAGCCTGTTATTTATGTGTATATATAACCTATTAGCTCAAATGGAAGAACAATGTGCCTAAGCACAAAGATGTGGGTTCAAATCCCACATAGGCTATTCATAATCTACATGTTATTTATGCTCCTTAAGGCATGGAAATTAGATAATTTATTTGAGATTTTCAAAAATAAATGGTTTGTATAGAAATTAGATAATTTCTTTTACAGGGTTGTTAAATAGAGATTTTTTTTCAAGCTAAGTGTCTCTAATTCCGGCATTGGAAATGAGTTCTTGTAGCTATAGTCTATTTAGTCTCCATATATGGAAGTGGGAACGTTTAGTTTCCATTGAAAATGAGTTCTTGTAGTGATAGTGTAGCTGTGTGATTACTGATTAAGTCTTTTGAACATTCAGTCTCCATGAAAGTGGCTTTGTATTTTTCATTTCAAAACAAGCTTTTGCTGTCATAAATTGATACCTTGTAATTCCTGTCATAACTTGTAGCATGAGCTTGTAGTTAGCTTCTATTGTCATAACTTGCAGTAGCTTTGGCTATGTCATAACAACTCTAGAGCTTTTGCTGTCATAACTTGCAGGAGATTGCAGCTAGTTGAACAAGAAATAGATCATTCAACAAGCTAGTTCAGCAGAGAGGACAAAGACATGCATATTTAGAAGTGAGTTAAATTAGGAATTTGTTTTTATGGTTATATTCAACAAGCTAGTTCAGCAGCTCTAACAAAGCGCTTGTAGGTGAGAGACAAGGCACTGTACAGGATGAGACAACAGCCTAGGTAGGATTTCAAGAAGGCACCATTACATACAAATAAAATAGAATATCATGTCAACCTTCTGTGTGACAAGTCGACAAAATCAATCTACATGAGACTATACAATACCTGTTAGAGCCCTTGCAATGACGAAGTACGTCGAAGTCTCTTCACCCTAAGCTTATGGGCAGATTTTGTCCAAGCTCCAATCAATGGATTTTTTTGGCATTGCTAACTACAGTTTGTACAGTTCTAAATGAGACGTGATGAAATGTTAACAGCACATTTAGTTTTATTTTTCACTAAACTTTTGATTCTGGGAACCGTAGATACAACATAGCATCAAGCATATAAATCATGAAGCATAGTCGAAGACTTTCCATTAATCAAATCTTATAAATGAGGCTGCTTAGTTTGGGAAAAGGCAGCATAAGCATCATGCACACATTGCACATGATGACAAGATTGACAACACTGCATTGAGCCTTTCACACAAATCCAGCCAAGTAGGTTTTTAGATTTAATCGCACTCGGATCGGGGATGAGTACCAAGCTGAACATTGAGCCTTTCACACAAATCCACCCAAGTATGTTTTTAGGTTTAATCCCACTCGGATCGGGGATGAGTACCAAGCTGAAGTCCCTCCCATGCTAACTTCGTCTCAGCTGCCAATCACATGGATCTGTAACGAAGAAAACACTTCCAAGTACGAACACAAGAAAAAAAATTGCGATACAATAGCGTGCTCCAGTAATTTCTCGGGTGCTGAAAATGATCCAAAAAAGTGGGAGAGATATGTTTACTTACTTCCCAGTGCCTGGCTTGTCAGCAGAATCTTGGAGCAACTTTGAAGCTGAATCTTTCACCCTCAGTTTTTATATTTTCAGAAAGATTCTTCTTCAGGTGCACAGATTCATGGAGAGCAAAGACACAGGGCAAATACAGCGTTTCTGTTATGGGAAATTCTACAAGTCTCCGAGGTACTGCAGAGTGGGTGGATTGTCGAAAGATAAGACCATCCGCATCAATACGGGTTTCTAGAGTTTCTTAATACCACTTTATCACTTTCTCTCTCCTTAAAAACCCAAATTTACTTTTTCATTCACATACATATAAGTCTCTAGAGTTTCTTAATTTACTTTTGGGTGATTTTGGTAGATATCCCTTTTTAAATGTTCAATTGGGTACTTAGACCCCAAACTAATTTACTTAGTTTTGGTAGACCTCATCCAAATAGTGGTCAATGGTCAATTGGTTGACCGTTGACCGGTCAACGTTGACCAACCCATTTTATTTTTATTTATTTATTTTTTTTAATCCCATATTTTACCGTTTTGATGTCAAAATTTTAGTATTATATTTTATTCTCACTTTGATGCCACTTTTCTAATGAAATTATTGGATGACACTTTTTTTTATGCCACTTTTTTTAAACCTTGATGACATTTTTTGTTTACTGTAATGTTACGTTGACCATTGATGCCATTTTTTACTGTTAACAACTGGTGCCACTTTTTTTTATGTCAATTTTTTGGATGATATTTTTTTACAGTGATGCCATTTTTTTTGATGATATTTTTTCAAAGTAGTATTTTGATGACATTTTTTTCCTTAATGTGATAAAACTTTTTCAAAATGGTGTTTTGATGTCATTTTTATAATGTAATTATTTGATGCCACTTTTTTAATCAAAACGATTGATGTCACATGTTTTTAATTTAATCAATTGTATATCGATTTATTTTCATCGATTATACTTTCATTCATTGATGACACGTTTGTGATTACACTTCATTGATGCAATCACTTGTGGTGACATGTTCATTAAATTTTTATTAATGGATGACATTTGTTATTACGCTCCATTAATCACAATTGTTTATGGTGACAATTTTATATAATTGATGACATAAGAGCTTAAAACGTGGAATCAAAATATTGTCACCTTATTGCACATATAAAAATACAAAATCTTTTGAAACTACGACATTAATATGCCACTTTTTTTATGTCATTTTTTACCATAATGCAATTTTTTCAAAGTAGTGTTTTGATGTCATTTTTTTATAACATTTTATTTTCACTATGATACTACTTTTCTAATGAAATGATTTGATGACAATTTTAAATCTTCACAATATTATCCTTGCTCTTTATATTTCTTCCTCATGCAAGCAAGCATCTATAAAGACCATGAAAATACAAGGATCCTTAGACTACCAAAATAAAGATGCATGCAAGCATCCATAAAGACTATTAAAGTCCTGGTCAAAGTAAAAGAACAATAAAAGCTACTCCCTCCGTCCAACAATACATGGATTTTTAGAGGTAAGTTTTTGTCCAACAATAGATGATCTTTTAGGTTTTCTAGGTAAAAAATTGTAATGATTTGTATTGGTTTGTGTGTTGTTGATTTTTTAAAATAATTTGATTGGTTAAAATGTGTAGTGGGTGTTAAAAAAATAATAAAATTTATGAAAAATTTAGTGCAATGATGATGTTTTTTTAAAAGTAAGGTGTTTTATTAAAACTTGTTCAAAATGCTAAAAGGTCATGTATTTTAGGACGGATGAAGTAATACAATAGACCTAGATTTAATCATATGAGGCCATCCTAGTAATCAGCAATTGGATGCTACTAAACGCTCTCTTGCAGCGGTCCCGATCCGGTAGAGTTGTAGGGAAACTCTACATGGTAGAGTTCATTTTCCCCTCACAAAAAAATAATTAAAAAAAAAAGAATAGGTTGGTGGGCCCGGGCTGGTGGGGGGAAGGAGTGGGCAAGATCTTGTCCGTTAATTTTTATTTTAACGGTCCAAATTTTGTCAAATCTACCCATAGAGCCTGAAACCCCTCTCCGGAGGAATGAAAAAATCCCTCTGCGGAGGTTGCGAAACCCCTCTCCGGAGGTCGAAAACTCACTTTCGGACCACCGCCTTTAGGCTCGGTCACCCTCTCCGCTACTCCCTTCATCCTCCTCCATCTGCTCTGCTTGGTTCAGGCGGAAGAACACCCTCTTGGGTCATCGAATCGGGCTGCCATGGCCAATTCATGTTCGGCTGTATTGACCGGCTCTGGTTGCCTCGTGCCACCGTGACGCCTCCACACCGTTGTCCGACAATGTCTTAATTCGGTGAAACCCTAGGTCCGACCTCTCCTCTCGGAACTTGATTGAATCCCAAATTGGTTTGGGGCTTACGTTGGTTGTGGGTTATTGACCCCGATTCCGCATCAGCCTTGGCCAATCTTGTGCGGAATCCTTCCAGATCTCAAATCGGAGTGGGTTTGCGGGCTGTTGTTCGTGACCTGTTGTAGATCAGAATCCTTCATGATTTTCAGCCGTCTCCGCCTCTCTGTTTTTCCTCGTCTTTGCCAGCGCTCGGCCTGAGGGCATCGCCGCCGCTCGCCGTCACTCTTTGCCGGGGTGGGACCTTTCTTCCTCCCGCTGCGTGCATCCTGAGCCTTTGTGGGCTGTTTGCCGGCGGTTTACTCTCAGGCCCGTGGTGGCCCGTTTTCTAGTCCTTTCGGCCCGCCTGACTCCGCCTCCCTTGTCCCCGCCGGCGCTCGGATTGATTGGTGGGCTGCTTGGTGTGGAAGGGCTTCCACTATCGGCGCCGATTTGCTCTGCTGCAAATCCTTGGCGTGCAAGTGTGAATTTCTGCCTTACACGCCACGCCCAACATTAAAAAAATAAAAAAATAAAAAAGGAAAGGAAAAAAAGAACAGAAAAAATGTTTTATTTATATATTTTTTATAAATGAATATATATATAAATAAATAGAATAAAACCTGGTTGTACATCACTCTAATCATTATTATTACTATTTTTAATAATGATTTTATTAATCTCGCGCGAAAGGGTGCGGACTAAACCCCATAAGGGTTTAGACAATTCTATATAAATAGGAATAATTTTGCTCCCTGACCAACCTCCTTGGCCCGGGAGCTCCTCTCACATTTTCGACGGTTGATTGATCCTTCTTTTTGGCCCGTATTTGCTCCGTCTTTCGGCGTCGGGTCGGTGCTTTGATGTGTCTGCATTTGCTCGTTGGTGGGTTGCAGTATCGGGCATCCTGTTTGATCGACGACGGATCGTGGATGTGTTCGTGGTCGTCGAAGATCCTTCATCTAGGTGGGGGCAACGTCGGCGATCCTCTCATCCTCAGGAGTCGCCTTTTCTGGTCGGGGTACTGTCAAGAGTCCTTACACTCTCCTGCGTTCGTGGCACCCGTGGCGCGTCTTGGTTCTCCATCGACTTCTCTGTCATTTTGATGTCTTGTATGGGTTGATTGGGTGTTTCTTTCTTCTCTGTTGTTTTGTGATGATTGTGTTCTGTTTGTACTGACAGTTTTCCGTCTGCCGACTTAGTCGGCCCTCGAGTTACAGGTATGCCTGAACTCGAATTTTTACCTAATAAAAAAAATGAGGCCATCCTAAGCAAAATCCAAACTGCACATCTACTGCGTGGTGGAGGAAACACCAATAGCAGCCAAAGCTAAACGCCTATAGGCCTAGGATAAATCAATTATATCCATCCAAGTCGATGGGACCAATTCCAGGACAATTGAGGCCCAGGTACAACTCTGCAGCAGCTCCTCTAGAGGCTCCGAAGGGTAAAAACGCCAGGACAACGGAGATCTGTTGTGCTGGGGAGTAGAACGAACCCATGGGAGCCCAACTCTCGGAGACATGGTGGAAGAATTTGGCTCTAACCGGGCAGGCAACGACTCTATTGCTTAGGCAAGCACCAAGAGGGGGAGTGCAGAAGGGTCCCAAGAACACAAACCAACATCGACAAGGCGAAGCGAAGCCCAACAAAGCATAAGAAATTGGTGTTCCGACCTCAACTGCCCATGAAGAAATCCAAATTGCAGCTCCTACAACAAGGAAGTAAAATGCATCAAAAATACACACAAACAGACTCTGGATTGTATAAACACAAAACTCCAAAAGAACATTATACAGATGCCAACATGTATTGAGAACATAAACAAAAGAAAATTAGAATAGCATCCATCTATTCCTCAGCACCTAATATTTCAGCTCTCCATGGACATTTCTTCCAACTAATAATGGTTGAATACTTGAATTCCACCAGGATAAAAAAAATGAATATAATGAGCTTAACCCTTCCAATGGAAGAATTTGATGAAACTTTCCATGAGCAAGACACATAAATGATTTTCCAGGACTCAAGACTTATGAGAAGTGAGAGAATCGGTCCTCTTGGATCAAAAGCAAATGGATGTCAACTGCCCCTGCCCTCTACCACATTCAACACTAATTCATCATTCATCCCTCTATTCGACATTTTCACAAACACCTTATATGCATTAGAGATTTTCGAGATGGATAACCTAATCTCAAACTGAATCAATTCGAACAAAGTAAATCCCTCAGACTTGCTGTTTCCGGGTAAAACTGAAGATGTATGCATCAAATCCAAGCAAAATTTGCAAAGGGAAGAGAAAATTTCCGTCTAAATAGAGTAGAATTGAATCAAATAACTGGTCTTCAAGCGTCTAAATCGCCATCCACCTCTACAATCAAATTGCAATAAACATATATCCAAAACCTAAACAACATTAGACAATTTAATACCTCATCAGCGTCAAAATCTGAACAAATCTAGTGGGATACAAGTAGTCCCCGTCCATATTTGCCACCATTGATGACCCTACTCCTCTCCAAATCGCCACCAGTGTCCTCACCGGCCGGCGCCATCTCCATCTTCCTCTTCCGCTCTGTTCGCCGCCACATTAAATGACCGAAAGAATTGGTACCGCTATGTTCACAGGTGAGCGGAGGGGACTAGAGATGAGGGAGTGGAGGGACGAGTGAGAGAGCGATTCGAGGTAGATCTGAAATGGAGGAGAAAGAGAGAACGAGAGAGTGAGTGATGGAGGACCATCCCAAGAACCACACAATGCACCTTGTTTCGGAGATGGACATGGACCTATCACAAGGTCACGAGCTAAGAAGATAAGAGAGGAGCTTAACGCTTTCATCATCCACCATATGAAGTTGGTGCTACCAAAGGAGCCCGAGGATGACATCATCACATTGCTTGAAACCGCACCATTCTCGGGTTCGACTAGTTAAGGGTGATTCAGCCACCACCCATACTTAGCATTTCATTTGCTTTCTTGTTTTGGACTTAGAGTTTTGGGCCTTTGTTTGGGTTTAGTAGAACTTGTGTTTTTGGGCCCTTGCTTTTGGGCTGATTTTCTCTCCTATTTAAGGCATGTAAACTCTCATTTGAAGACACTTTTGAATCTTGTTAATGAAAACCTAGTTGGTTTCACTCTCCAAAGGTGAGAGCTTCATGCCTTGTGTGCATGTGTGTTGTATTAAGTTTGGTTGTTCTTGGTTTTGTCAATTTCCCGAAGATTGGTGATTCCGAGATGAGCACAAACCTCCTCCTTGTGCTTCCATGGCCAGCCATGGTTGTGTAAGGTTGTATAGGGTTGGTTTTGGTGTCATTCAAGTTGGTTCTTGGTGCATTGTCCCAATGGGTCTTCTTGTTGTTCATCAAGGTTGATTCCTCCTATCTTTCCCTTTCATTTCCATTTGTTTTATTCTGTTTTTCCTTTTCATTTGGTCCAGCCTTGCTCCCAAGGTTTAATCCCCCTTTGCTGCGTTTTTCTTGTCTCACTTGTGCCATTTCTTTGTGTTCTTGTGAGTCCGAGTCCAAAACGTCAAGAAGGTCGGGAAAACAGCGGCTAACCCCGCACCAAATTGGCATCAGAGCATAGGTTCACTTGGCATTGTTTGAAACAAGAACGATCAAACCAAGAATCACTTTCTCTTGGTAAGTTTTACAAGAAATTCCTTGTTCAATGTCTTGATCTTATTCTATTGTGTTGATTTTGTGGTATTGGCGCTTGTGCATGCAATTTTTCATTTTCGGTCACCCTACCACCACCACAGCCCCACCGGTGCACCACCACAGCCCCCAGTTGTTCATTTGTGCTTCCTCAAGAAGCTTGTCCTTGGAAATTCCACAAAAGATTAAAAAAAAAAAATCAGATCTTGTGTTCCCTAAAAAGCTGTCCACATTTAATGTTTCTCCAAAGAGTTGTCTCTTTTGTGCTTTTCCAAGAAGCATTGACATTTGGTTATCTTTTCAGATTTTATTAGTTACCTTTTCATATTTGTGGAGAGAGAGTGTTAAAACCGAAATTAAAAAAAAATCAAATTCGGTTTTTCTGAAAAGAAAAAGAAAAAGAAAAAGAAAAAGAAAAAGAGTGACATCTTATGCATCTTATGCATGTGTGTTGAAGTGTTTTAGTTGATATTCATACTATAACATTTGCAATTCATCTTAGTGTTGCTTGGAAAAACAAAGCAAAGCTTATTTGGCTTGTTGTGCTTACTTGTTGAAATCAAGCCTTGTTTGCATTGTGTTAGCTTTCTCATTGTGTTGGAAACCTATTCATTGAACACATTGCATCCACCCTTCGCAGCCACTACCTACTGAATTTCGAGCCTAAATTGCACCCCCTTTGGATATTTGAGCGTCATTGCACGATATTGATACATGAGAATAAGATAAGGGGTTGAACCTTGTAAAACTTGGTAAAACACTTATTCTTAGTAAAAAAAAAAGCTCATTGTGTTGATCGTTCATAATTGTTTCGGGTGTTTGTTTAGCCATAATTCTATTCATTGAGTCTCTAGCCGCACCTAGAATCTGCGTGTTTGGTATTAAGATCAGCCCTTGTTGTCGTTGTGCTCTTTAAGTTTGCTAATCTTGTGGTTGATTATTGACTCTACCAAGGAAAATTTGAAGCTCGATTGCAACACTCGGAGAGGAGTGAAACACTTGTGAGGCTGATTTTTGCTTTCACTAACCTAACAAGTTTGTTAGTGTATTTGAGAATGTCTAACACAGATCCTCCACCTTCGGACCATTCTAATGGAAGCGGGTCCGAGCCAATATCCCCGGAGTTGTTCAACATGCTTAAAACCATGGCGGACAACATTGGCCAGCTCACGGCTCGAATGGTGGCTTTGGAGACTCGTACACCACCCCAACATGTGCCAAACGAGCCCCACCAAGAGCGGGAGCAACCCTTCACCACCCCGCCAATTGGTCCTCAACAAGGCCCGGTTCCCCCACGAGAAGGTAGATGTTTTGGTCCTAACAATGATCATCCTTTACATGATTATCGCAGGCCTCCAAGAAGGCAATATGGCTACTTTGAAGAGCAAGAGGAAGATTGGGAACCACCCCGAGGCCCCGGATACCAACAACGGAGAGCTCGTGAACAAGAGCAAGATGGAATAGGTAAAATAAAGGTCAAAATTCCAGCTTTTGAAGGGAAGTGTGATGCCGACCTTTATTTGGATCGGGAGACAAAAATTGAGCAAATTTGGAGCTGCCATAATTTCCCGGAAGAAAAAAAGGTACAACTCGCAGCCCTTGAATTTACCGGTTATGCACTAATTTGGTGGGATACTCTTGTGAAAGAAAGGAGGCAAGTTCTAGATCCAGCCGTGGTCACTTGGGACCAAATGAAGGCCTTGATGAGGTCTCGATTCATTCCTCAACACCACACCCGGGAGCTAAGACAAAGGTTGGAAAATTTGAGGCAAGGCTCCATGAGTGCGGAGGAAACATACAATGCCATGCAAGTGGAAATGGTAAGAGCCAATGTGGTTGAGGACGATGAAGCCACAACGGTGAGGTACCTAAGAGTTCTCAACCCTTCCCTAGCTAACGAAGTAGATTGCTATCCTTATGAGTCCATGACAGATTTGCTACACCTAGCAATCAAAGTGGAAAGAAAGCTCAAAGCTAGGAATCAAGGAGGAAGGACCTCGAATGGCTACCCTACTACCTCATGGAAGGCACCAACTCAAAGCCGAGGGTACCAGCCCTATGGGAGGGAAGCGGTGCAAGGAAAAGAAAAGGGAGCCAACTTCAATCATCAAGGAGAGCAAGGTGGTCATCGCAAAGGCTACCCTACAAATGCACCTTCATCGTCATTTCGGCCCTCTAATGGGGTTTCTGCAGCCCCACAAGGGAGTAACTCTAACCCCTCTTCTAGAACTAGAGATATTGTATGCTTTAAGTGTCAAGGAAGAGGTCATATGATGAAAGATTGTCCTAACAAGAAAACTCTCATGATTAATCATTTAGGGCAATATGAATCTGAATCTGATTGTGATGATAATGTTGTGTGTGATGATGATGTGAATTTGCATGCTTGTGATGATAATAATGATGATGGGATTGAGTTTCAACATGGTGAATCTTTGATTATTAGAAGAGCTTTACATGCTATGCCTTCTTGTGATGATAACCAAAGAGAAAACTTGTTCCATACTCGTTGTCTCGTTAAGAAAAAGGTGTGCAACATGATAATAGATGGAGGAAGTTGTTGTAATCTTGCTAGCATTGAAATGGTTCAAAAATTACAACTTCCAACATTAAGTCACCCTAGACCCTACAAATTACATTGGATGAATAATTGTGGTGAATTGAAAGTGAACAAGCAAGTTAAGGTTGCCATAAAACTAGAACATTATGAGGATAGTGTTTTATGTGATGTAGTGCCTATGCAAGCATGTCATATTCTTTTGGGTCGTCCATGGCAATATGATAGGAAGGTCATTCATGATGGTTTCACTAATCGTCATTCTTTTGTGTTTAAGGGGAAGAATGTTGTTCTCAAGCCCATGACCCCAACCCAAGTTGCCGATGAGTATGAAAAGAAACGGGAAAAGGGGGAGAAGAAGGGACAGGAGGAAACCGAGTGTCCGCAGCCCAAGACCACACCACACCCATCATCGTCTAGTGAGCAAAGCCAACCTAAGGGAGTGTGGGAGAATAAGGGAGTTCTTCTAGCCTCTAAGCAAGACCTTAAGGAGTTCCTTGACCCCGAAACCACTCTTATGTTGTTATGTAAGGAGCTTGCTTTGTTGAGTGATGATCTTAAGGCTACCCTACCTAAGAGGAGTTTGGGGCTACTTGAGGAGTTTAAGGATGTGTTTCCCAAAGAGATTCCAGTCGGTCTACCGCCTATTAGAGGCATTGAGCACCAAATAGACCTTGTTCCGGGAGCCACCTTACCTAACCGTCCAGCCTATAGGATGAACCCTAAGGAAACCCAAGAGATCCAATCCCAAGTGCAAGAGTTGTTGGATAAGGGTTATGTGAGGGAGAGCCTTAGCCCATGTGCTGTTCCCGTACTTCTAGTGCCAAAGAAGGATGGTTCGTGGAGGATGTGTGTGGATTGTCGAGCCATCAACAACATCACGGTGAAGTACCGCCACCCAATACCCTGCTTAGATGACATGTTAGACGAGTTACATGGAGCCACTACCTTTTCTAAGATTGATCTAAAAAGTGGGTACCATCAAATTCGTATGAGGGAAGGAGATGAGTGGAAGACAGCCTTTAAGACCAAGTTTGGTCTTTATGAGTGGTTGGTTATGCCTTTTGGGCTTACCAACGCCCCTAGCACTTTCATGCGTCTTATGAATCATGTTCTTAGGCATTTCATAGGGAAATTTGTTGTGGTTTATTTTGATGATATACTTGTGTATAGTAGATCCCTAGAAGAGCATGAGTTACATTTACGAGAAGTGCTATCTACTCTTCGTAATGAGCACCTTTATGCTAATTTGGAGAAATGTGAGCTTTGCGCTAATTGTGTTACTTTTCTTGGTTTTGTGGTCAACTCACATGGATTGAAGGTGGACGAGAGCAAGATCAAAGCAATCCAAGAATGGCCTACTCCTACATCAATTGGCCATGTTCGGAGCTTCCTTGGATTAGCTAGCTTCTATCGCCGGTTCGTGAGGGATTTCAGCACCATTGCAGCCCCTCTAACCGAGATTAATTACCAAGAAGCATCACCCATTCACATGGGAAAAGGCCCAAGAGAAGGCGTTCAACGCCCTAAAGGAGCATCTCACGCAGGCCCCGGTCTTAGCACTTCCGGATTTCAACCGGCCCTTCGAAGTGGAGTGTGATGCATCGGGCATAGGCATTGGTGGAGTTCTCATGCAAGAAGGTAAGCCCATTGCCTATTTTTCAGAAAAATTGAAAGGAGCTTGTCTTAATTACTCTACTTATGATAAAGAGTTGTATGCATTATTTAGAGTTCTTAAGACATGGCAACATTATCTTTGGCCTAGGGAGTTTATTTTGCACACTGATCATGAGTCCTTGAAGCATTTTAAGAGCCAAGACAAGTTGGATAGGAGGCATGGTCGTTGGATGGAGTTTATAGAAACATTCCCTTATGTCATTAGGTATAAGAAAGGAAAAGATAATGTTGTGGCAGATGCCCTTTCGAGGAGATACATGTTGTTGTCTACATTAGACTCAAGGATCTTAGGCTTTGCATATATTAAGGAGCTTTATGTAGATGACCCTGATTTTGGAGAGATTTACAATCATTGTGTGGCTAAAGGATCCTTAGATAAGTACTACTTGTTTGATGGATTTCTTTTCAAGATTGATAAGGTTTGCATTCCCCGTTGTTCCCTTAGACTCTTATTGGTGGAGGAAGCCCATAGGGGAGGATTGATGGGCCATTTTGGAAGGGATAAGACCTATCATATGCTACACACACATTTCTTTTGGCCTCGCATGCTTCGAGACGTAGAACATTTGGTTAAGAGATGTGTTGATTGTTTGAAGGCTAAGTCTAGGTTACAACCCCACGGCTTGTATTGTCCATTACCCATTTCTACAGCCCCTTGGGAGGACATATCCATGGAGTTTATTGTTGGGTTACCTAGGACTAAGAAGGGGAGGGATTCGATCTTTGTGGTTGTTGATCGTTTCTCTAAGATGGCTCACTTTATCGCTTGCCATAAGACCGATGATGCCTCTAATGTAGCTAACCTTTTCTTTAGAGAGATTGTTAGGCTTCATGGAGTACCTGAGACTATAGTGAGCGATCGGGATGTGAAATTTCTTAGCCACTTTTGGAGGACTCTTTGGGGTAAGCTAGGGACAAAGTTGCTGTTTTCCACCTCTAGTCACCCACAAACCGATGGGCAAACGGAGGTAACCAATAGGACCCTTACTACCATCCTTAGGGACATCATTAGGAACAATTTGAGGTTGTGGGAGGATGCTTTGCCTCATGTGGAGTTTGCTTATAACCGGACTGTGCATTCATCTACTAAGCTTACACCATTTGAGTGTGTTTATGGTACTAACCCACTAACCCCTTTAGATCTTACCCCATGTCCCATGAGGGAGAAAGAAGACTTTGATGCAGGAAAACAGGTGGAATTCATTCGGGAGCTTCATGAGCGTACTCGTGTCCGGCTAATTCAAAAGGCCGAAGAGAATGCCAAACGAGCCAACAAGGGGCGTCGCAGGCTGATTTTCCAGCCCGGTGATCTAGTTTGGGTGCATTTGCGAAAGGAGCGATTTCCAAAAAAGCGCAAGTCTAAGCTCGCTCCTCGAGGAGATGGTCCATTCAAGGTATTGCAACGATTCGGGGATAATGCCTACCAGATTGACCTACCGGGTGACTATGGAGTTAGTGTAACATTCAATGTCGCCGATCTCACCCCCTACCTAGGTGAGGATGAAGACATGGATTCGAGGTCGAATCCTTTCCAAGAAGGGGAGAATGATGGAGGATCATCCCAAGAACCACCCAATGCACCTTGTTTCGGAGATGGACATGGACCTATCACAAGGTCACGAGCTAAGAAAATAAGAGAGGAGCTTAACGCTTTCATCATCCACCATATGAAGTTGGTGCTACCAAAGGAGCCCGAGGATGACATCATCACATTGCTTGAAACCGCACCATTCTCGGGTTCGACTAAGGGTGATTCAGCCACCACCCATACTTAGCATTTCATTTGCTTTCTTGTTTTGGACTTAGAGTTTTGGGCCTTTGTTTGGGTTTAGTAGAACTTGTGTTTTTGGGCCCTTGCTTTTGGGCTGATTTTCTCTCCTATTTAAGGCTTGTAAACTCTCATTTGAAGACACTTTTGAATCTTGTTAATGAAAACTTAGTTGGTTTCACTCTCCAAAGGTGAGAGCTTCATGCCTTGTGTGCATGTGTGTTGTATTCAGTTCGGTTGTTCTTGGTTTTGTCAATTTCCCGAAGATTGGTGATTCCGAGATGAGCACGAACCTCCTCCTTGTGCTTCCATGGCCAGCCATGGTTGTGTAAGGTTGTATAGGGTTGGTTTTGGTGTCATTCAAGTTGGTTCTTGGTGCAATGTCCCAATGGGTCTTCTTGTTGTTCATCAAGGTTGATTCCTCCTATCTTTCCCTTTCATTTCTCTTTGTTTTATTCTGTTTTTCCTTTTCATTTGGTCCAGCCTTGCTCCCAAGGTTTAATCCCCCTTTGCTGCGTTTTTCTTGTCTCACTTGTGCCATTTCTTTGTGTTCTTGTGAGTCCGAGTCCACAACGTCAAAAAGGTCGGAAAAACAGCGGCTAACCCCGCATCAGTGAGAGGGTGTGACAGGAGATAGGAAGAAGGGTCTAGACACATAATAGAAATTTAACAGGGTCTAGAGCGGCTGAAAAAATAATTAAAGGGGCTAATCACTTAATCAAATCTTCCTAGGGGTCTAAATTTAAATATACATAATAATAATATACATAATAATAATAATAACATGTTGCACATTATCTATATATGTATTATATTTTGCGTTAATTAATATAATAATAGTATAAATTTTTTTTTTAAAAAAAATCCAAAACGTAAAAATAGATGATAACATTTAATGCAAACAACTTTATCCATATGTCTCTCTTTGTTTTTATTTTTTTTGAGTGAACTCTCTCTTTGTTTTTTATATTTAAAGGGTAAAAAAAAATTAGAATCCCACTACCAAACATGCAAAGCTTTCAATATGTGGTGATGGGGCCCATTTATTGGGTTTTTAAGAGAGTTTGGAATATGAAAACTCTCCCAAGGATTTTTAGTGTACCTTTTACCTCTCTTCTACTTTTTCAGATTTTGTCCCTTGAAAACTCTTTAAAATCACCCATGTGGATGCTCCAAGGACCAAGAAGTGTCTTATTATGAGAAGTAAGATTTTCACTGGCTGTCGGCAACAGGAACTTCTGTCTCGCTTGCTTCCACACCTCTCGGATGAATCCAAGAACACTTTCCAAGAGGTATTTCGAATGAAGGAATAGTTCGGTTTGTGATTTTCCTCACTGTTTTCTGATGTTCTTTAATTTGTGACAATTTTTTCATTCGTTTGTTTGATGACAGTAACTTCTCTTGAAGGATCCATTTACAAGTAAAACAAATCAAGTAAATTTTTGGTTTTCTTGTACACATTTTATATTGTCTCCCTATCTATGAGAATGCAGTTGAAGGCTTAGGGCGGTGCTGGAAGATGAATTGGAGCTTGTCATGGCAGCGCTTTGCGGAGATTGCTTCGTCTCCTGGCCCATCTTTAGCTGCATCAGATCAGCTACTCGACCAGGTCTAATGATTGATCCATCTGGCACCTCAGCCTCATTCTTTAGCATCTTCAGGGCTGCTGACATTGTAGGGTGTTGGCTCAGCGTCTCTTGCACGCAGAGGAGGCCGATTTTCAAGAACCGAACGCCTTCTTCTCTCGGAAAGTCTCCGTCAAGCGTCTTATCTATCAGTTCCAACAGATCACCGCCCTTGTACTCTTCCCATACCTGCAATTGTACTTATTGTATTGGTCTAAACAAGTAATGCAGAAAGTGAAAAATATGAGTCTTAGCAAAGTAAAAACGCGATAAATAAACGCGAAGATCACCTTATCAACCAAAAATTTCTCCCAGTGTTGTGTACTGAATTCGACGACAGAGCAGCCAGTGGCGATCTGCAGCAGAAGAACTCCGAAGCTGTAAACATCAGACTTCCTGCTCAAATGGCCACTCATTGCGTATTCGGGAGCCAAGTAGCCTCTTCATTGCACAACAGATTCATCATACAATCATATGGTATGAGACAAGAAAAACAGCACAGATCTCCAATGCTTGAATTTGGTAAATAAAGAGCGGCCAAATTCAAGCACTATGCACTTGTTCAGCAAAGGACGTCGTTTGAAGAGTATGTGTCCACCTTGAAGAGAATGGTAGGCATCGGTGTTTTGGTAGAAGCCGTAACGGTTGGAAAGGGGAACGAAGATCTTACAACTCTGATAACAGACAACGCAAAGTCCGGCCAGAGGCTGCGCATTTGCCCCCCTGAACTGCCATCTGGCAAGGCCTGCTCATCACTCACCTCAGCTGACATACTCAAGTTTCTAACCAGTGACATTCGGCTGAGCAAAGCTCGATCAAATGACCTTATCTGGAAGGCGGTTTGGCCCCATTTGTTGGCAAAAGGGTGGCACTCACCACTCAGAGAAGCCAAACGACATCTGCACAGCACCAAAGAACAATTTAGTTTTCCTTACGCCGGGTTTCAAGAAGTTCAAAAGGAGGAGGCTTATGAATAGAATACATTACTTTAATTCTGTTACTGATGTCCTGAGAAAAGTTGCCTCCGAACCACTACTTCTTCACCTGGAAGTCGAAGAAGCTAGACCCGAGAGCTCCAAAGAGGAAACTAATGATTGTGCATTGGACCATGTTGATAATCAGAAAGACAAGGACCGTCCCCATCATCTCAAGCCTCAGGACGCTGCAAACATCATGAAATTCACTGTCATAACTACCAGTTTGCCATCTAAGGTGAGGGAACTGAGGAGTTTACCTGCTGAAGAAAAGCAGTCCTCATACAGGAAAAATAGTACACATTTACATGGAAGTTGCATTACAAAAAGACGAGAAAATGTTGATGTGAGCTAAAGGTCGAGAAGCACCAGACCCATAAAGAAACAGGAGGTTTATCCCACTGATCAACAAGTGAGACCAATCAAGCAACATTCAAGTCGTCGAGAAAGAAATAGTGAATCCAATCACACAGGATCTGTTATAAAGCGTCAGAGAGTGACCGATCATGAGTTTACTGTCATAGTTCCTAAACAATACGAGCCTACCTTTGTGCTGAGCTTACCTGCCACCGCAGCCACGAAATTCATGTTTCAAGAGTGCCGTTCCAAGGGCAAAGAATCGCATTCTAGACCTCCATCTCCGGGTATCCATAAAGACGGGAAAGTTTCCCAGGAACGACTAAGAAAATCCGAGGCACTCAGACAGCCACATTTCCTACTGATTGATTTAAACTTACCCCATGCTTCAATGGAGCCGGCAGCAGCTGATGAACAACTGAAGATGGAAGAAGATCATCATGAAAGCGCAAGTAGGCAATGCGACATTTTCGTTAAAAGCCACCCCATGGAGAGCTCTACCGGCTGTGAAGAGATTCCAAATACAAGTGTTAGGAGGCTTAGCACTAGAACCAGACCCTTGACAACCAAAGCATTGGAGGCACTACAGATCTGTTATATATATATATATATATATATATATATATATATATATATATATATATATATATATATATATATATCTGTTAATCACGGCATTCCAACAAATCAATTCACGAATTGGCATACTATCAAATATCTCTCTAGCATCATCGAGTTTACCACACGTCCAGTACCCATCAACAAACAAACAGCGTCCCTCTCAGGCATTTCTTCAAACATCTTACCTGCAATCTAAATTTTCCCAGTTTTGACATATCCATCCATGAATGCATTCCAACAAACCAAATTCCTTTTCCCCATCCTACGGAACACTCTTTTTTCAGACACCAAATCACCGACTTTAGAATACATACTAACCAATCTTCAAAGGCAGCCGATGAACTTGCTTCCCCTCCTCCACCGCCCCCAATCGACCACACCACTTATTCACACAAGGCAATGACAAATATCAAGTTTGAGCTCTAATGACTCTGAAACCATATGCTTTAATAATCAAAGTCCAACTAATTGCTTTAATAGGATTCCGTAGCTAAGATTGTTGATTGTAATCACATATCAATTCTTGCCCACTAATATTGCTCTTCCAACTGTAAGTAACTTCATTTGTCACCATTTTTATTCCATTTTCCTTGTCATGTACAGAAAACAGAAATTGTTAAAGACACAGAAGCTACCTAGTATTAGTATTTAGTATATATATACATACCAGTTGAGGAAAGTTGTGACACCCACCTCCCCCAACCATGATGATCTGGAGAAGCAAGCTGCATGTTGTGAAGAGGCAATGAAAGCAAGGCAGGCCATGAAAGTGATATGTGGACCCCATAAAATGCACTTGTTTAAGGATCAACTGGGGCATTATGTGGGAACTGAAAAGGACCACACTTCATTTCTCCTTTGCTAAAGCTAGATTTCCAGTGCTTGGCAGGGCCCCTTTACAGGTGTGTTACTACCCTACACCTTCCCCATTCCCTTTATAATATCTTAAACAAGCCCATCTTAAAGCATGCCCTCTTCAAAGTTTTTGCTTCTCCTAACAAGTTGCATTATAATATATAATATATATTTGTAGGGTCTGCTATGAATCTCATTTCCTATTGTTTTTATTTCAATCCCCTCAATAGGAAAACATGTACAAGTGTACAACTTCATCCACAGGGAATCTTCCATTCATTATCTTGTTAGACCACCATAGCTGTATGGAGACCCCAGCTGCCTCTCTTAACATTTTTGTACCATTATTTTGCAACTATGCTTCATACATTCGGCATTTGTTGTCGCTATCTCAAATTTATTTTTATTTTTTTTTTTAAAAAAAACTCGCTATATTTTAACACAACTTGCTTGAAGCTGATCACTATACACAAATTAAATGCGGAAAAAAAGAACATTAATATTTGATCTCTATAGACAAAGGATTTTGTTAGTAACATCAAAACGAAAACTCAGTTTGAAGTAATTAAGATAACATACTCATTTTGGTTCTAATTGATCTCTGCATCATCCCAAGGTATAGTAACATCAGAGATGACAAATTTGTCCATGTCATCCCAATCCCAATTGCTCGAGCTTTCGTAGGATGGCCATGGCTTATCATTCAGCGAGCTGCAGCTCAGGGATGTGTCGAAGCTGGTCATTACAGTCTCATCAAGAGCATTATTCGATGACTCACCACCATTGTTCAGCCCAAACAGATTCGGAATTTGACCACAAGTCGAGACTGAGCATGAGAAGTTGTAATCCGATGAGCTGAAACTCGGATATGGGAGTTTCAAATCATGGTTTTGAGGGATTGATAGAACTGATGATCCTCCGAAAATGCCATTGAAGTTGCTTTCATTTGATGAGTTCTTGCCGATTGACAAGTCCATATTGTTGTTGAAGAGGCTGCCCTGGATCAGAGATTGCGGCCCCAAAATCGCCTGGCTGAGCATCTTTCTTGTTGTATTCTCATCATCCGATCCGAGTGGAAGGCTAATCCTCTGATCCGAACCATGGGCAACCACCCGGGGATGGCTGTTCTTGCCACCCAAACTCTCTGCCAAGACACTGATATTAGCACTTGCGGCAGCCTTGGTTGTGGTGTTTCCTGATGTTTTGATCCTCTTGTTCTTCCTGCCACCACCAACCGGGACATTGCGAAGCATGCCGCCCTTAGTCCAATGCCTCTTACAGGCCTTGCAAAAGTACCTTGGTTGTGACTTGTTATAGTTGTTGTAGTAACAAAACTTTGTGTTTGCAGAATCACACCTTGGGCACTTGAATTTTTCAGCTAGAGGATGCGGGTTCGGCTCTTGCTGCCTTTTCGTCCGAGGCTTCGGCGACTCCATGGAGCTACCGCCACCTGAATCACCACTAGGAGATTGCAGCAAATCGCCCTGACTCCAATCTTGCACATCACTTGAAACTTGCTTTGTGCTCAAACCCATGATTTCCACTTAGGAAAAAGAAAAGAATGAAAAGAAAAGGAAGTTTGAGCTACCCAACATGAACTCCTTTGGTAATCACAAACAAAAGAAAACTAGTAGATGATTTCATGAGTCTATATAATCAGACAAGCCATGTTTCTAATTACCTTTGGGTCGAGGTCAGGAATACGATCGGGTATGCTATGTTTCTAGCCTTTGACCGAGGGAAGAGATCGAGGATCAACGAACTCGAAGAACAAGAAGAAGACGATCAATGTCGCCGGGTTGGTGTTTGAGGTTTAGGTATATATTGAATAGAGAATATGGGGCTTGTGATGGAATAAAATTCCTGGGAAGGTGAGGAGAAGTGACCATGTCCTTCTATATCATTGTATACTATTGTATCCATATTTCCTTTTTCTTTTTTATTTGAAATATATGCAAAGATTTTTTGGTTTTGTTTATCACTCCCTCCGTCCATCAAAACATAAAATTTTTATATTATTCACGTACGTTTTTTTAGGATGATAAAATTTATGTAATAAGTATAAAATTATTTTAAATATTATAAAAAAATTATTTGTAAAATATCTGATGGGTCATTAATGAGGAACAAAAATGTATCGATACATTTTTGTTCTTCGGAAATGGCCCATCAGAAATTAACTTTTGTTTTCAATCGAAAATGCCTCTGTGTAACCCGATATTGGTTTCCTAAGTCGGTTCTTAAAAAAAAATTTGATAGTAGTTGGCCAAACCAAGGAACGAGCAAAGCTCTGATACGTTGGTTGGCGCCTGCTACTCTTGAATTGCTTACTGTCGACTCGGTAAGTCAATGTCGAGTCGACAACCTATTTTCAGGCAAAAACAACTCCGAAAATAGAGTGTACGTACTAGTTTAGTTTGTAGCCAATAGGTGTGGAAAATCACCATGACCGCATTACTCACATCATCCGGATTAAACACAATAACAAAGTAATGAGTAGTGCGGATGATAAGTAAAATGGGTAGAAAAGTGGTTACAACTGGAGTTTTTTCCGATCATAATTGTAGAAGTATGTGGGCGTGGGCTTCTAGCCCAACCGAGCCAACCAAACATAAGTGGCCTTGGGCCCAATTACAATGTAAATAAGAATAAAGGGGATTAGTGTTAGTTTAGTTTGTTAGTTGTTGGTTAAGTGCTTAAACCTGTATATATAGCGTACTCCCTGTATCTTTCTTGTTGAGTTTGTTGAATACAATCAGAAAATTCCACAAATAAATTTTCATATGGTATCAAAGCTAGAAGCTCGTAACTGATTTTTTTTTTTTTTGTGCGAAATTGATCCTTTCGCAAAGTATTTTGTTGATCTAGGGAAGGTTGATTCCAGATCGGCGTTGTTGATAGATCTGGATTGCTGATTCTGTTTTCCTCTAGGAATTATGGAGAATAGAAATGAGAGAAATGAGAGAATGGAGAGAAATGAGAGAACTGGTGAGAATCGAATTGGAGAGATCCTCAACCAAGGAGTGGCTCCGGTGTACAATCCGTTCTTCCTTTCGGGATCAAATCATCCTGGAATGATGATTGTCGCTACGAAATTCAACGGATCTAACTTCTCCAGCTGGAGTCGTGCAATCTGAATGGCCCTGGGAGCTAAGGTGAAGCTCGGATTCATCACAGGTGCGTCTGTCAAACCTCTCGATAATCCAGATGAGCTAGAAAAATGGACTAGAGCAGACTACATGGTGATGTGCTGGATAATTAATACTATGACGCCGGAAATCTATGAGAATTTCATGTATGTTGAGTCTGCAAAAGAGTTGTGGGATGAGATATGTGAAAGGTTTTCGGAACCTAATGCACCTCTGATATATCAGCTACACCGAGAACTGAGTAACATTAGGCAGGATAATTCGAATGTAGCTACTTACTTCGGAAACATGAAAAAAAATATGGGATGAGTTAGTAGCGCTTGAAGGATCTATTAACTGTGAATGTGGTGCAATCGCTCAATGTCGATGCGCAGTGATTAAGAGAATGATTGAGCGAGAGGCTAAGTCTAGACTGATGCAATTTTTAATGGGATTAGGAGATGCTTATGAGCATGTTAGGAGCACAGTGCTCTCAATGGATCCATTGCCAAGTGTGAATAAGGCTTTTCACATGGTTATTCATATAGAATGACAGAAAGAGATTGCCTCTGGGATGAATTCAGGAATTGAATCAAGTGCAATGGCTGCAAGCAGGAGATTTCCGAATCAGAATCAGAAACCGTCAGATATGTCTCAGTATGACTGGTATAAGAGAGA